>OV743429.1:47456229-48706229 GCA_928269145.1 Agriphila tristella
TCTCAATTAGTTAATATACAAATCCTCGCGAGTACAACTAAGTACATAATATAGAGCTGTGTGAGAATTCACGAGTAGAAACACGATTTGACGCGACTCGACGTTTCTCCACGCGACTCGATGAGACTCGGCGGGACTCGACGTGACTTGACGCGACTCGACACGACTCACCGACTCGATGCGACTCGACGGACTCGACACGACTCGGCACTACTCAATACGACTCGACGCGACCCGACGTTTTTCCACGCGACTCGATGAGACTCGGCGGGACTCGACGTGACTTGACACGACTCGATATGACTCAAAACTCATAAGTTCTAACGCAATTCTGCATGCGTACTCGTGTACCCATACACACACACGCGGCTACGTATTTATGCTCGTAAATTCTCACACGGGTCCTCATAGCTACTCAGTTTTACTTACTCGGTTTTGTATATACATATTATGAACTTTGTATATGAATCCTTATGAGTAAACTCTTCGATCGGCATCGAAAAAAAATAATGTTTTTGGTGAGTCCGATTCCTTGTTAAAGCAAGCGATATTTCAAAAATCTGTGAATGAATTTCTTATTATTTTTAAAATCAAAATGAAGACTTTCACCAGTATAATTGCCTATCTTTAAAATTTAAGGTTCTTTCCTTTCGAATTGCAAAGATTTGGGACCCCAGCTGTATATAAAAAAGCGGCAGTCTCAATTAGTTAATATACAAATCCTCGCGAGTACAACTAAGTACATAATATAGAGCTGTGTGAGAATTCACGAGTAGAAACACGATTTGACGCGACTCAACGTTTCTCCACGCGACTCGATGAGACTCGGCGGGACTCGACGTGACTTGACGCGACTCGACACGACTCACCGACTCGATGCGACTCGACGGACTCGACACGACTCGGCACTACTCAATACGACTCGACGCGACCCGACGTTTCTCCACGCGACTCGATGAGACTCGGCGGGACTCGACGTGACTTGACGCGACTCGACACGACTCACCGACTCGATGCGACTCGACAGACTCGACACGACTCGGCACTACTCAATACGACTCGACGCGACCCGACGTTTCTCCACGCGACTCGATGAGACTCGGCGGGACTCGACGTGACTTGACACGACTCGATATGACTCAAAACTCATAAGTTCTAACGCAATTCTGCATGCGTACTCGTGTACCCATACACACACACGCGGCTACGTATTATGCTCGTAAATTCTCACACGGGTCCTCATAGCTACTCAGTTTTACTTACTCGGTTTTGTATATACATATTATGAACTTTGTATATGAATCCTTATGAGTAAACTCTTCGATCGGCATCGAAAAAAAATAATGTTTTTGGTGAGTCCGATTCCTTGTTAAAGCAAGCGATATTTCAAAAATCTGTGAATGAATTTCTTATTATTTTTAAAATCAAAATGAAGACTTTCACCAGTATAATTGCCTATCTTTAAAATTTAAGGTTCTTTCCTTTCGAATTGCAAAGATTTGGGACCCCAGCTGTATATAAAAAAGCGGCAGTCTCAATTAGTTAATATACAAATCCTCGCGAGTACAACTAAGTACATAATATAGAGCTGTGTGAGAATTCACGAGTAGAAACACGATTTGACGCGACTCGACGTTTCTCCACGCGACTCGATGAGACTCGGCGGGACTCGACGTGACTTGACGCGACTCGACACGACTCACCGACTCGATGCGACTCGACGGACTCGACACGACTCGGCACTACTCAATACGACTCGACGCGACCCGACGTTTTTCCACGCGACTCGATGAGACTCGGCGGGACTCGACGTGACTTGACACGACTCGATATGACTCAAAACTCATAAGTTCTAACGCAATTCTGCATGCGTACTCGTGTACCCATACACACACACGCGGCTACGTATTTATGCTCGTAAATTCTCACACGGGTCCTCATAGCTACTCAGTTTTACTTACTCGGTTTTGTATATACATATTATGAACTTTGTATATGAATCCTTATGAGTAAACTCTTCGATCGGCATCGAAAAAAAATAATGTTTTTGGTGAGTCCGATTCCTTGTTAAAGCAAGCGATATTTCAAAAATCTGTGAATGAATTTCTTATTATTTTTAAAATCAAAATGAAGACTTTCACCAGTATAATTGCCTATCTTTAAAATTTAAGGTTCTTTCCTTTCGAATTGCAAAGATTTGGGACCCCAGCTGTATATAAAAAAGCGGCAGTCTCAATTAGTTAATATACAAATCCTCGCGAGTACAACTAAGTACATAATATAGAGCTGTGTGAGAATTCACGAGTAGAAACACGATTTGACGCGACTCAACGTTTCTCCACGCGACTCGATGAGACTCGGCGGGACTCGACGTGACTTGACGCGACTCGACACGACTCACCGACTCGATGCGACTCGACGGACTCGACACGACTCGGCACTACTCAATACGACTCGACGCGACCCGACGTTTCTCCACGCGACTCGATGAGACTCGGCGGGACTCGACGTGACTTGACGCGACTCGACACGACTCACCGACTCGATGCGACTCGACAGACTCGACACGACTCGGCACTACTCAATACGACTCGACGCGACCCGACGTTTCTCCACGCGACTCGATGAGACTCGGCGGGACTCGACGTGACTTGACACGACTCGATATGACTCAAAACTCATAAGTTCTAACGCAATTCTGCATGCGTACTCGTGTACCCATACACACACACGCGGCTACGTATTTATGCTCGTAAATTCTCACACGGGTCCTCATAGCTACTCAGTTTTACTTACTCGGTTTTGTATATACATATTATGAACTTTGTATATGAATCCTTATGAGTAAACTCTTCGATCGGCATCGAAAAAAAATAATGTTTTTGGTGAGTCCGATTCCTTGTTAAAGCAAGCGATATTTCAAAAATCTGTGAATGAATTTCTTATTATTTTTAAAATCAAAATGAAGACTTTCACCAGTATAATTGCCTATCTTTAAAATTTAAGGTTCTTTCCTTTCGAATTGCAAAGATTTGGGACCCCAGCTGTATATAAAAAAGCGGCAGTCTCAATTAGTTAATATACAAATCCTCGCGAGTACAACTAAGTACATAATATAGAGCTGTGTGAGAATTCACGAGTAGAAACACGATTTGACGCGACTCGACGTTTCTCCACGCGACTCGATGAGACTCGGCGGGACTCGACGTGACTTGACGCGACTCGACACGACTCACCGACTCGATGCGACTCGACGGACTCGACACGACTCGGCACTACTCAATACGACTCGACGCGACCCGACGTTTTTCCACGCGACTCGATGAGACTCGGCGGGACTCGACGTGACTTGACACGACTCGATATGACTCAAAACTCATAAGTTCTAACGCAATTCTGCATGCGTACTCGTGTACCCATACACACACACGCGGCTACGTATTTATGCTCGTAAATTCTCACACGGGTCCTCATAGCTACTCAGTTTTACTTACTCGGTTTTGTATATACATATTATGAACTTTGTATATGAATCCTTATGAGTAAACTCTTCGATCGGCATCGAAAAAAAATAATGTTTTTGGTGAGTCCGATTCCTTGTTAAAGCAAGCGATATTTCAAAAATCTGTGAATGAATTTCTTATTATTTTTAAAATCAAAATGAAGACTTTCACCAGTATAATTGCCTATCTTTAAAATTTAAGGTTCTTTCCTTTCGAATTGCAAAGATTTGGGACCCCAGCTGTATATAAAAAAGCGGCAGTCTCAATTAGTTAATATACAAATCCTCGCGAGTACAACTAAGTACATAATATAGAGCTGTGTGAGAATTCACGAGTAGAAACACGATTTGACGCGACTCGACGTTTCTCCACGCGACTCGATGAGACTCGGCGGGACTCGACGTGACTTGACGCGACTCGACACGACTCACCGACTCGATGCGACTCGACGGACTCGACACGACTCGGCACTACTCAATACGACTCGACGCGACCCGACGTTTTTCCACGCGACTCGATGAGACTCGGCGGGACTCGACGTGACTTGACACGACTCGATATGACTCAAAACTCATAAGTTCTAACGCAATTCTGCATGCGTACTCGTGTACCCATACACACACACGCGGCTACGTATTTATGCTCGTAAATTCTCACACGGGTCCTCATAGCTACTCAGTTTTACTTACTCGGTTTTGTATATACATATTATGAACTTTGTATATGAATCCTTATGAGTAAACTCTTCGATCGGCATCGAAAAAAAATAATGTTTTTGGTGAGTCCGATTCCTTGTTAAAGCAAGCGATATTTCAAAAATCTGTGAATGAATTTCTTATTATTTTTAAAATCAAAATGAAGACTTTCACCAGTATAATTGCCTATCTTTAAAATTTAAGGTTCTTTCCTTTCGAATTGCAAAGATTTGGGACCCCAGCTGTATATAAAAAAGCAACAGTCTCAATTAGTTAATATACAAATCCTCGCGAGTACAACTAAGTACATAATATAGAGCTGTGTGAGAATTCACGAGTAGAAACACGATTTGACGCGACTCAACGTTTCTCCACGCGACTCGATGAGACTCGGCGGGACTCGACGTGACTTGACGCGACTCGACACGACTCACCGACTCGATGCGACTCGACGGACTCGACACGACTCGGCACTACTCAATACGACTCGACGCGACCCGACGTTTCTCCACGCGACTCGATGAGACTCGGCGGGACTCGACGTGACTTGACGCGACTCGACACGACTCACCGACTCGATGCGACTCGACAGACTCGACACGACTCGGCACTACTCAATACGACTCGACGCGACCCGACGTTTCTCCACGCGACTCGATGAGACTCGGCGGGACTCGACGTGACTTGACACGACTCGATATGACTCAAAACTCATAAGTTCTAACGCAATTCTGCATGCGTACTCGTGTACCCATACACACACACGCGGCTACGTATTTATGCTCGTAAATTCTCACACGGGTCCTCATAGCTACTCAGTTTTACTTACTCGGTTTTGTATATACATATTATGAACTTTGTATATGAATCCTTATGAGTAAACTCTTCGATCGGCATCGAAAAAAAATAATGTTTTTGGTGAGTCCGATTCCTTGTTAAAGCAAGCGATATTTCAAAAATCTGTGAATGAATTTCTTATTATTTTTAAAATCAAAATGAAGACTTTCACCAGTATAATTGCCTATCTTTAAAATTTAAGGTTCTTTCCTTTCGAATTGCAAAGATTTGGGACCCCAGCTGTATATAAAAAAGCGGCAGTCTCAATTAGTTAATATACAAATCCTCGCGAGTACAACTAAGTACATAATATAGAGCTGTGTGAGAATTCACGAGTAGAAACACGATTTGACGCGACTCGACGTTTCTCCACGCGACTCGATGAGACTCGGCGGGACTCGACGTGACTTGACGCGACTCGACACGACTCACCGACTCGATGCGACTCGACGGACTCGACACGACTCGGCACTACTCAATACGACTCGACGCGACCCGACGTTTTTCCACGCGACTCGATGAGACTCGGCGGGACTCGACGTGACTTGACACGACTCGATATGACTCAAAACTCATAAGTTCTAACGCAATTCTGCATGCGTACTCGTGTACCCATACACACACACGCGGCTACGTATTTATGCTCGTAAATTCTCACACGGGTCCTCATAGCTACTCAGTTTTACTTACTCGGTTTTGTATATACATATTATGAACTTTGCATATGAATCCTTATGAGTAAACTCTTCGATCGGCATCGAAAAAAAATAATGTTTTTGGTGAGTCCGATTCCTTGTTAAAGCAAGCGATATTTCAAAAATCTGTGAATGAATTTCTTATTATTTTTAAAATCAAAATGAAGACTTTCACCAGTATAATTGCCTATCTTTAAAATTTAAGGTTCTTTCCTTTCGAATTGCAAAGATTTGGGACCCCAGCTGTATATAAAAAAGCGGCAGTCTCAATTAGTTAATATACAAATCCTCGCGAGTACAACTAAGTACATAATATAGAGCTGTGTGAGAATTCACGAGTAGAAACACGATTTGACGCGACTCGACGTTTCTCCACGCGACTCGATGAGACTCGGCGGGACTCGACGTGACTTGACGCGACTCGACACGACTCACCGACTCGATGCGACTCGACGGACTCGACACGACTCGGCACTACTCAATACGACTCGACGCGACCCGACGTTTTTCCACGCGACTCGATGAGACTCGGCGGGACTCGACGTGACTTGACACGACTCGATATGACTCAAAACTCATAAGTTCTAACGCAATTCTGCATGCGTACTCGTGTACCCATACACACACACGCGGCTACGTATTTATGCTCGTAAATTCTCACACGGGTCCTCATAGCTACTCAGTTTTACTTACTCGGTTTTGTATATACATATTATGAACTTTGTATATGAATCCTTATGAGTAAACTCTTCGATCGGCATCGAAAAAAAATAATGTTTTTGGTGAGTCCGATTCCTTGTTAAAGCAAGCGATATTTCAAAAATCTGTGAATGAATTTCTTATTATTTTTAAAATCAAAATGAAGACTTTCACCAGTATAATTGCCTATCTTTAAAATTTAAGGTTCTTTCCTTTCGAATTGCAAAGATTTGGGACCCCAGCTGTATATAAAAAAGCGGCAGTCTCAATTAGTTAATATACAAATCCTCGCGAGTACAACTAAGTACATAATATAGAGCTGTGTGAGAATTCACGAGTAGAAACACGATTTGACGCGACTCGACGTTTCTCCACGCGACTCGATGAGACTCGGCGGGACTCGACGTGACTTGACGCAACTCAACACGACTCACCGACTCGATGCGACTCGACGGACTCGACACGACTCGGCACGACTCAATACGACTCGACGCGACCCGACGTTTTTCCACGCGACTCGATGAGACTCGGCGGGACTCGACGTGACTTGACGCGACTCGACACGACTCACCGACTCGATGCGACTCGACGGACTCGACACGACTCGGCACTACTCAATACGACTCGACGCGACCCGACGTTTCTCCACGCGACTCGATGAGACTCGGCGGGACTCGACGTGACTTGACGCGACTCGACACGACTCACCGACTCGATGCGACTCGACAGACTCGACACGACTCGGCACTACTCAATACGACTCGACGCGACCCGACGTTTCTCCACGCGACTCGATGAGACTCGGCGGGACTCGACGTGACTTGACACGACTCGATATGACTCAAAACTCATAAGTTCTAACGCAATTCTGCATGCGTACTCGTGTACCCATACACACACACGCGGCTACGTATTTATGCTCGTAAATTCTCACACGGGTCCTCATAGCTACTCAGTTTTACTTACTCGGTTTTGTATATACATATTATGAACTTTGTATATGAATCCTTATGAGTAAACTCTTCGATCGGCATCGAAAAAAAATAATGTTTTTGCTGAGTCCGATTCCTTGTTAAAGCAAGCGATATTTCAAAAATGTGTGAATGAATTTCTTATTATTTTTAAAATCAAAATGAAGACTTTCACCAGTATAATTGCCTATCTTTAAAATTTAAGGTTCTTTCCTTTCGAATTGCAAAGATTTGGGACCCCAGCTGTATATAAAAAAGCAACAGTCTCAATTAGTTAATATACAAATCCTCGCGAGTACAACTAAGTACATAATATAGAGCTGTGTGAGAATTCACGAGTAGAAACACGATTTGACGCGACTCATCGTTTCTCCACGCGACTCGATGAGACTCGGCGGGACTCGACGTGACTTGACGCGACTCGACACGACTCACCGACTCGATGCGACTCGACGGACTCGACACGACTCGGCACTACTCAATACGACTCGACGCGACCCGACGTTTCTCCACGCGACTCGATGAGACTCGGCGGGACTCGACGTGACTTGACGCGACTCGACACGACTCACCGACTCGATGCGACTCGACAGACTCGACACGACTCGGCACTACTCAATACGACTCGACGCGACCCGACGTTTCTCCACGCGACTCGATGAGACTCGGCGGGACTCGACGTGACTTGACACGACTCGATATGACTCAAAACTCATAAGTTCTAACGCAATTCTGCATGCGTACTCGTGTACCCATACACACACACGCGGCTACGTATTTATGCTCGTAAATTCTCACACGGGTCCTCATAGCTACTCAGTTTTACTTACTCGGTTTTGTATATACATATTATGAACTTTGTATATGAATCCTTATGAGTAAACTCTTCGATCGGCATCGAAAAAAAATAATGTTTTTGGTGAGTCCGATTCCTTGTTAAAGCAAGCGATATTTCAAAAATCTGTGAATGAATTTCTTATTATTTTTAAAATCAAAATGAAGACTTTCACCAGTATAATTGCCTATCTTTAAAATTTAAGGTTCTTTCCTTTCGAATTGCAAAGATTTGGGACCCCAGCTGTATATAAAAAAGCGGCAGTCTCAATTAGTTAATATACAAATCCTCGCGAGTACAACTAAGTACATAATATAGAGCTGTGTGAGAATTCACGAGTAGAAACACGATTTGACGCGACTCGACGTTTCTCCGAGCGACTCGATGAGACTCGGCGGGACTCGACGTGACTTGACGCGACTCGACACGACTCACCGACTCGATGCGACTCGACGGACTCGACACGACTCGGCACTACTCAATACGACTCGACGCGACCCAACGTTTCTCCACGCGACTCGATGAGACTCGGCGGGACTCGACGTGACTTGACACGACTCGATATGACTCAAAACTCATAAGTACTAACGCAATTCTGCATGCGTACTCGTGTACCCATACACACACACGCGGCTACGTATTTATGCTCGTAAATTCTCACACGGGTCCTCATAGCTACTCAGTTTTACTTACTCGGTTTTGTATATACATATTATGAACTTTGTATATGAATCCTTATGAGTAAACTCTTCGATCGGCATCGAAAAAAAATAATGTTTTTGCTGAGTCCGATTCCTTGTTAAAGCAAGCAATATTTCAAAAATGTGTGAATGAATTTCTTATTATTTTTAAAATCAAAATGAAGACTTTCACCAGTATAATTGCCTATCTTTAAAATTTAAGGTTCTTTCCTTTCGAATTGCAAAGATTTGGGACCCCAGCTGTATATAAAAAAGCGGCAGTCTCAATTAGTTAATATACAAATCCTCGCGAGTACAACTAAGTACATAATATAGAGCTGTGTGAGAATTCACGAGTAGAAACACGATTTGACGCGACTCGACGTTTCTCCACGCGACTCGATGAGACTCGGCGGGACTCGACGTGACTTGACGCAACTCAACACGACTCACCGACTCGATGCGACTCGACGGACTCGACACGACTCGGCACTACTCAATACGACTCGACGCGACCCGACGTTTTTCCACGCGACTCGATGAGACTCGGCGGGACTCGACGTGACTTGACACGACTCGATATGACTCAAAACTCATAAGTTCTAACGCAATTCTGCATGCGTACTCGTGTACCCATACACACACACGCGGCTACGTATTTATGCTCGTAAATTCTCACACGGGTCCTCATAGCTACTCAGTTTTACTTACTCGGTTTTGTATATACATATTATGAACTTTGTATATGAATCCTTATGAGTAAACTCTTCGATCGGCATCGAAAAAAAATAATGTTTTTGGTGAGTCCGATTCCTTGTTAAAGCAAGCGATATTTCAAAAATCTGTGAATGAATTTCTTATTATTTTTAAAATCAAAATGAAGACTTTCACCAGTATAATTGCCTATCTTTAAAATTTAAGGTTCTTTCCTTTCGAATTGCAAAGATTTGGGACCCCAGCTGTATATAAAAAAGCGGCAGTCTCAATTAGTTAATATACAAATCCTCGCGAGTACAACTAAGTACATAATATAGAGCTGTGTGAGAATTCACGAGTAGAAACACGATTTGACGCGACTCGACGTTTCTCCACGCGACTCGATGAGACTCGGCGGGACTCGACGTGACTTGACGCGACTCGACACGACTCACCGACTCGATGCGACTCGACGGACTCGACACGACTCGGCACTACTCAATACGACTCGACGCGACCCGACGTTTCTCCACGCGACTCGATGAGACTCGGCGGGACTCGACGTGACTTGACACGACTCGATATGACTCAAAACTCATAAGTTCTAACGCAATTCTGTATGCGTACTCGTGTACCCATACACACACACGCGGCTACGTATTTATGCTCGTAAATTCTCACACGGGTCCTCATAGCTACTCAGTTTTACTTACTCGGTTTTGTATATACATATTATGAACTTTGCATATGAATCCTTATGAGTAAACTCTTCGATCGGCATCGAAAAAAAATAATGTTTTTGCTGAGTCCGATTCCTTGTTAAAGCAAGCAATATTTCAAAAATCTGTGAATGAATTTCTTATTATTTTTAAAATCAAAATGAAGACTTTCACCAGTATAATTGCCTATCTTTAAAATTTAAGGTTCTTTCCTTTCGAATTGCAAAGATTTGGGACCCCAGCTGTATATAAAAAAGCGGCAGTCTCAATTAGTTAATATACAAATCCTCGCGAGTACAACTAAGTACATAATATAGAGCTGTGTGAGAATTCACGAGTAGAAACACGATTTGACGCGACTCGACGTTTCTCCACGCGACTCGATGAGACTCGGCGGGACTCGACGTGACTTGACGCGACTCGACACGACTCACCGACTCGATGCGACTCGACGGACTCGACACGACTCGGCACTACTCAATACGACTCGACGCGACCCGACGTTTTTCCACGCGACTCGATGAGACTCGGCGGGACTCGACGTGACTTGACACGACTCGATATGACTCAAAACTCATAAGTTCTAACGCAATTCTGCATGCGTACTCGTGTACCCATACACACACACGCGGCTACGTATTTATGCTCGTAAATTCTCACACGGGTCCTCATAGCTACTCAGTTTTACTTACTCGGTTTTGTATATACATATTATGAACTTTGTATATGAATCCTTATGAGTAAACTCTTCGATCGGCATCGAAAAAAAATAATGTTTTTGGTGAGTCCGATTCCTTGTTAAAGCAAGCGATATTTCAAAAATCTGTGAATGAATTTCTTATTATTTTTAAAATCAAAATGAAGACTTTCACCAGTATAATTGCCTATCTTTAAAATTTAAGGTTCTTTCCTTTCGAATTGCAAAGATTTGGGACCCCAGCTGTATATAAAAAAGCGGCAGTCTCAATTAGTTAATATACAAATCCTCGCGAGTACAACTAAGTACATAATATAGAGCTGTGTGAGAATTCACGAGTAGAAACACGATTTGACGCGACTCGACGTTTCTCCACGCGACTCGATGAGACTCGGCGGGACTCGACGTGACTTGACGCAACTCAACACGACTCACCGACTCGATGCGACTCGACGGACTCGACACGACTCGGCACTACTCAATACGACTCGACGCGACCCGACGTTTTTCCACGCGACTCGATGAGACTCGGCGGGACTCGACGTGACTTGACGCGACTCGACACGACTCACCGACTCGATGCGACTCGACGGACTCGACACGACTCGGCACTACTCAATACGACTCGACGCGACCCGACGTTTCTCCACGCGACTCGATGAGACTCGGCGGGACTCGACGTGACTTGACGCGACTCGACACGACTCACCGACTCGATGCGACTCGACGGACTCGACACGACTCGGCACTACTCAATACGACTCGACGCGACCCGACGTTTCTCCACGCGACTCGATGAGACTCGGCGGGACTCGACGTGACTTGACACGACTCGATATGACTCAAAACTCATAAGTTCTAACGCAATTCTGCATGCGTACTCGTGTACCCATACACACACACGCGGCTACGTATTTATGCTCGTAAATTCTCACACGGGTCCTCATAGCTACTCAGTTTTACTTACTCGGTTTTGTATATACATATTATGAACTTTGTATATGAATCCTTATGAGTAAACTCTTCGATCGGCATCGAAAAAAAATAATGTTTTTGGTGAGTCCGATTCCTTGTTAAAGCAAGCGATATTTCAAAAATCTGTGAATGAATTTCTTATTATTTTTAAAATCAAAATGAAGACTTTCACCAGTATAATTGCCTATCTTTAAAATTTAAGGTTCTTTCCTTTCGAATTGCAAAGATTTGGGACCCCAGCTGTATATAAAAAAGCGGCAGTCTCAATTAGTTAATATACAAATCCTCGCGAGTACAACTAAGTACATAATATAGAGCTGTGTGAGAATTCACGAGTAGAAACACGATTTGACGCGACTCAACGTTTCTCCACGCGACTCGATGAGACTCGGCGGGACTCGACGTGACTTGACGCGACTCGACACGACTCACCGACTCGATGCGACTCGACGGACTCGACACGACTCGGCACTACTCAATACGACTCGACGCGACCCGACGTTTCTCCACGCGACTCGATGAGACTCGGCGGGACTCGACGTGACTTGACGCGACTCGACACGACTCACCGACTCGATGCGACTCGACAGACTCGACACGACTCGGCACTACTCAATACGACTCGACGCGACCCGACGTTTCTCCACGCGACTCGATGAGACTCGGCGGGACTCGACGTGACTTGACACGACTCGATATGACTCAAAACTCATAAGTTCTAACGCAATTCTGCATGCGTACTCGTGTACCCATACACACACACGCGGCTACGTATTTATGCTCGTAAATTCTCACACGGGTCCTCATAGCTACTCAGTTTTACTTACTCGGTTTTGTATATACATATTATGAACTTTGCATATGAATCCTTATGAGTAAACTCTTCGATCGGCATCGAAAAAAAATAATGTTTTTGCTGAGTCCGATTCCTTGTTAAAGCAAGCAATATTTCAAAAATGTGTGAATGAATTTCTTATTATTTTTAAAATCAAAATGAAGACTTTCACCAGTATAATTGCCTATCTTTAAAATTTAAGGTTCTTTCCTTTCGAATTGCAAAGATTTGGGACCCCAGCTGTATATAAAAAAGCGGCAGTCTCAATTAGTTAATATACAAATCCTCGCGAGTACAACTAAGTACATAATATAGAGCTGTGTGAGAATTCACGAGTAGAGACACGATTTGACGCGACTCGACGTTTCTCCACGCGACTCGATGAGACTCGGCGGGACTCGACGTGACTTGACGCGACTCGACACGACTCACCGACTCGATGCGACTCGACGGACTCGACACGACTCGGCACTACTCAATACGACTCGACGCGACCCGACGTTTATCCACGCGACTCGATGAGACTCGGCGGGACTCGACGTGACTTGACACGACTCGATATGACTCAAAACTCATAAGTTCTAACGCAATTCTGCATGCGTACTCGTGTACCCATACACACACACGCGGCTACGTATTTATGCTCGTAAATTCTCACACGGGTCCTCATAGCTACTCAGTTTTACTTACTCGGTTTTGTATATACATATTATGAACTTTGTATATGAATCCTTATGAGTAAACTCTTCGATCGGCATCGAAAAAAAATAATGTTTTTGGTGAGTCCGATTCCTTGTTAAAGCAAGCGATATTTCAAAAATCTGTGAATGAATTTCTTATTATTTTTAAAATCAAAATGAAGACTTTCACCAGTATAATTGCCTATCTTTAAAATTTAAGGTTCTTTCCTTTCGAATTGCAAAGATTTGGGACCCCAGCTGTATATAAAAAAGCGGCAGTCTCAATTAGTTAATATACAAATCCTCGCGAGTACAACTAAGTACATAATATAGAGCTGTGTGAGAATTCACGAGTAGAAACACGATTTGACGCGACTCGACGTTTCTCCACGCGACTCGATGAGACTCGGCGGGACTCGACGTGACTTGACGCGACTCGACACGACTCACCGACTCGATGCGACTCGACGGACTCGACACGACTCGGCACTACTCAATACGACTCGATGCGACCCGACGTTTCTCCACGCGACTCGATGAGACTCGGCGGGACTCGACGTGACTTGACGCGACTCGACACGACTCACCGACTCGATGCCACTGGACGGACTCGACACGACTCGGCACTACTCAATACGACTCGACGCAACCCGATGTTTCTCCACGCGACTCGATGAGACTCGGAGTGACTTGACGCGACTCGACACGACTCACCGACTTGATGCGACTCGACGGACTCGACACGACTCGGCACTACTCAATACGACTCGACGCGACCCGACGTTTCTCCACGCGACTCGATGAGACTCGGCGGGACTCGACGTGACTTGACGCGACTCGACACGACTCACCGACTCGATGCCACTGGACGGACTCGACACGACTCGGCACTACTCAATACGACTCGACGCAACCCGACGTTTCTCCACGCGACTCGATGAGACTCGGCGTGACTTGACGCGACTCGACACGACTCACCGACTCGATGCGACTCGACGGACTCGACACGACTCGGCACTACTAAATACGACTCGACGCGACCCGACGTTTCTCCACGCGACTCGATGAGACTCGGCGGGACTCGACGTGACTTGACACGACTCGATATGACTCAAAACTCATAAGTTCTAACGCAATTCTGCATGCGTACTCGTGTACCCATACACACACACGCGGCTACGTATTTATGCTCGTAAATTCTCACACGGGTCCTCATAGCTACTCAGTTTTACTTACTCGGTTTTGTATATACATATTATGAACTTTGTATATGAATCCTTATGAGTAAACTCTTCGATCGGCATCGAAAAAAAATAATGTTTTTGGTGAGTCCGATTCCTTGTTAAAGCAAGCGATATTTCAAAAATCTGTGAATGAATTTCTTATTATTTTTAAAATCAAAATGAATACTTTCACCAGTATAATCGCCTATCTTTAAAATTTAAGGTTTTTTCCTTTCGAATTGCAAAGATTTGGGACCCCAGCTGTATATAAAAAAGCGGCAGTCTCAATTAGTTAATATACAAATCCTCGCGAGTACAACTAAGTACATAATATAGAGCTGTGTGAGAATTCACGAGTAGAGACACGATTTGACGCGACTCGACGTTTCTCCACGCGACTCGATGAGACTCGGCGGGACTCGACGTGACTTGACGCGACTCGACACGACTCACCGACTCGATGCGACTCGACGGACTCGACACGACTCGGCACTACTCAATACGACTCGATGCGTCCCGACGTTTCTCCACGCGACTCGATGAGACTCGGCGGGACTCGACGTGACTTGACGCGACTCGACACGACTCACCGACTCGATGCCACTGGACGGACTCGACACGACTCGGCACTACTCAATACGACTCGACGCAACCCGACGTTTCTCCACGCGACTCGATGAGACTCGGCGTGACTCGACGTGACTTGATGCGACTCGACACGACTCACCGACTCGATGCGACTCGACGGACTCGACACGACTCGGCACTACTCAATACGACTCGACGCGACCCGACGTTTCTCCACGCGACTCGATGAGACACGGCGGGACTCGACGTGACTTGACACGACTCGATATGACTCAAAACTCATAAGTTCTAACGCAATTCTGCATGCGTACTCGTGTACCCATACACACACACGCGGCTACGTATTTATGCTCGTAAATTCTCACACGGGTCCTCATAGCTACTCAGTTTTACTTACTCGGTTTTGTATATACATATTATGAACTTTGTATATGAATCCTTATGAGTAAACTCTTCGATCGGCATCGAAAAAAAATAATGTTTTTGGTGAGTCCGATTCCTTGTTAAAGCAAGCGATATTTCAAAAATCTGTGAATGAATTTCTTATTATTTTTAAAATCAAAATGAATACTTTCACCAGTATAATCGCCTATCTTTAAAATTTAAGGTTTTTTCCTTTCGAATTGCAAAGATTTGGGACCCCAGCTGTATATAAAAAAGCGGCAGTCTCAATTAGTTAATATACAAATCCTCGCGAGTACAACTAAGTACATAATATAGAGCTGTGTGAGAATTCACGAGTAGAGACACGATTTGACGCGACTCGACGTTTCTCCACGCGACTCGATGAGACTCGGCGGGACTCGACGTGACTTGACGCGACTCGACACGACTCACCGACTCGATGCGACTCGACGGACTCGACACGACTCGGCACTACTCAATACGACTCGATGCGACCCGACGTTTCTCCACGCGACTCGATGAGACTCGGCGGGACTCGACGTGACTTGACGCGACTCGACACGACTCACCGACTCGATGCCACTGGACGGACTCGACACGACTCGGCACTACTCAATACGACTCGACGCAACCCGACGTTTCTCCACGTGACTCGATGAGACTCGGCGTGACTCGACGTGACTTGATGCGACTCGACACGACTCACCGACTCGATGCGACTCGACGGACTCGACACGACTCGGCACTACTCAATACGACTCGACGCGACCCGACGTTTCTCCACGCGACTCGATGAGACACGGCGGGACTCGACGTGACTTGACACGACTCGATATGACTCAAAACTCATAAGTTCTAACGCAATTCTGCATGCGTACTCGTGTACCCATACACACACACGCGGCTACGTATTTATGCTCGTAAATTCTCACACGGGTCCTCATAGCTACTCAGTTTTATTTACTCGGTTTTGTATATACATATTATGAACTTTGTATATGAATCCTTATGAGTAAACTCTTCGATCGGCATCGAAAAAAAATAATGTTTTTGGTGAGTCCGATTCCTTGTTAAAGCAAGCGATATTTCAAAAATCTGTGAATGAATTTCTTATTATTTTTAAAATCAAAATGAATACTTTCACCAGTATAATCGCCTATCTTTAAAATTTAAGGTTCTTTCCGTTCGAATTGCAAAGATTTGGGACCCCAGCTGTATATAAAAAAGCGGCAGTCTCAATTACTTAATATACAAATCCTCGCGAGTACAACTAAGTACATAATATAGAGCTGTGTGAGAATTCACGAGTAGAGACACGATTTGACGCGACTCGACGTTTCTCCACGCGACTCGATGAGACTCGGCGGGACTCGACGTGACTTGACGCGACTCGACACGACTCACCGACTCGATGCGACTCGACGGACTCGACACGACTCGGCACTACTCAATACGACTCGATGCGACCCGACGTTTCTCCACGCGACTCGATGAGACTCGGCGGGACTCGACGTGACTTGACGCGACTCTACACGACTCACCGACTCGATGCCACTGGACGGACTCGACACGACTCGGCACTACTCAATACGACTCGACGCTACCCGATGTTTCTCCACGCGACTCGATGAGACTCGGAGTGACTTGACGCGACTCGACACGACTCACCGACTTGATGCGACTCGACGGACTCGACACGACTCGGCACTACTCAATACGACTCGACGCGACCCGACGTTTCTCCACGCGACTCGATGAGACTCGGCGGGACTCGACGTGACTTGACGCGACTCGACACGACTCACCGACTCGATGCCACTGGACGGACTCGACACGACTCGGCACTACTCAATACGACTCGACGCAACCCGACGTTTCTCCACGCGACTCGATGAGACTCGGCGTGACTTGACGCGACTCGACACGACTCACCGACTCGATGCGACTCGACGGACTCGACACGACTCGGCACTACTCAATACGACTCGACGCGACCCGACGTTTCTCCACGCGACTCGATGAGACTCGGCGGGACTCGACGTGACTTGACACGACTCGATATGACTCAAAACTCATAAGTTCTAACGCAATTCTGCATGCGTACTCGTGTACCCATACACACACACGCGGCTACGTATTTATGCTCGTAAATTCTCACACGGGTCCTCATAGCTACTCAGTTTTACTTACTCGGTTTTGTATATACATATTATGAACTTTGTATATGAATCCTTATGAGTAAACTCTTCGATCGGCATCGAAAAAAAATAATGTTTTTGGTGAGTCCGATTCCTTGTTAAAGCAAGCGATATTTCAAAAATCTGTGAATGAATTTCTTATTATTTTTAAAATCAAAATGAATACTTTCACCAGTATAATCGCCTATCTTTAAAATTTAAGGTTCTTTCCGTTCGAATTGCAAAGATTTGGGACCCCAGCTGTATATAAAAAAGCGGCAGTCTCAATTAGTTAATATACGAATCCTCGCGAGTACAACTAAGTACATAATATAGAGCTGTGTGAGAATTCACGAGTAGAGACACGATTTGACGCGACTCGACGTTTCTCCACGCGACTCGATGAGACTCGGCGGGACTCGACGTGACTTGACGCGACTCGACACGACTCACCGACTCGATGCGACTCGACGGACTCGACACGACTCGGCACTACTCAATACGACTCGATGCGACCCGACGTTTCTCCACGCGACTCGATGAGACTCGGCGTGACTCGACGTGACTTGATGCGACTCGACACGACTCACCGACTCGATGCGACTCGACGGACTCGACACGACTCGGCACTACTCAATACGACTCGACGCGACCCGACGTTTCTCCACGCGACTCGATGAGACACGGCGGGACTCGACGTGACTTGACACGACTCGATATGACTCAAAACTCATAAGTTCTAACGCAATTCTGCATGCGTACTCGTGTACCCATACACACACACGCGGCTACGTATTTATGCTCGTAAATTCTCACACGGGTCCTCATAGCTACTCAGTTTTACTTACTCGGTTTTGTATATACATATTATGAACTTTGTATATGAATCCTTATGAGTAAACTCTTCGATCGGCATCGAAAAAAAATAATGTTTTTGGTGAGTCCGATTCCTTGTTAAAGCAAGCGATATTTCAAAAATCTGTGAATGAATTTCTTATTATTTTTAAAATCAAAATGAATACTTTCACCAGTATAATCGCCTATCTTTAAAATTTAAGGTTTTTTCCTTTCGAATTGCAAAGATTTGGGACCCCAGCTGTATATAAAAAAGCGGCAGTCTCAATTAGTTAATATACAAATCCTCGCGAGTACAACTAAGTACATAATATAGAGCTGTGTGAGAATTCACGAGTAGAGACACGATTTGACGCGACTCGACGTTTCTCCACGCGACTCGATGAGACTCGGCGGGACTCGACGTGACTTGACGCGACTCGACACGACTCACCGACTCGATGCGACTCGACGGACTCGACACGACTCGGCACTACTCAATACGACTCGATGCGTCCCGACGTTTCTCCACGCGACTCGATGAGACTCGGCGGGACTCGACGTGACTTGACGCGACTCGACACGACTCACCGACTCGATGCCACTGGACGGACTCGACACGACTCGGCACTACTCAATACGACTCGACGCAACCCGACGTTTCTCCACGCGACTCGATGAGACTCGGCGTGACTCGACGTGACTTGATGCGACTCGACACGACTCACCGACTCGATGCGACTCGACGGACTCGACACGACTCGGCACTACTCAATACGACTCGACGCGACCCGACGTTTCTCCACGCGACTCGATGAGACACGGCGGGACTCGACGTGACTTGACACGACTCGATATGACTCAAAACTCATAAGTTCTAACGCAATTCTGCATGCGTACTCGTGTACCCATACACACACACGCGGCTACGTATTTATGCTCGTAAATTCTCACACGGGTCCTCATAGCTACTCAGTTTTACTAACTCGGTTTTGGCTATACATATTATGAACTTTGTATATGAATCCTTATGAGTAAACTCTTCGATCGGCATCGAAAAAAAATAATGTTTTTGGTGAGTCCGATTCCTTGTTAAAGCAAGCGATATTTCAAAAATCTGTGAATGAATTTCTTATTATTTTTAAAATCAAAATGAATACTTTCACCAGTATAATCGCCTATCTTTAAAATTTAAGGTTTTTTCCTTTCGAATTGCAAAGATTTGGGACCCCAGCTGTATATAAAAAAGCGGCAGTCTCAATTAGTTAATATACAAATCCTCGCGAGTACAACTAAGTACATAATATAGAGCTGTGTGAGAATTCACGAGTAGAGACACGATTTGACGCGACTCGACGTTTCTCCACGCGACTCGATGAGACTCGGCGGGACTCGACGTGACTTGACGCGACTCGACACGACTCACCGACTCGATGCGACTCGACGGACTCGACACGACTCGGCACTACTCAATACGACTCGATGCGACCCGACGTTTCTCCACGCGACTCGATGAGACTCGGCGGGACTCGACGTGACTTGACGCGACTCGACACGACTCACCGACTCGATGCCACTGGACGGACTCGACACGACTCGGCACTACTCAATACGACTCGACGCAACCCGACGTTTCTCCACGTGACTCGATGAGACTCGGCGTGACTCGACGTGACTTGATGCGACTCGACACGACTCACCGACTCGATGCGACTCGACGGACTCGACACGACTCGGCACTACTCAATACGACTCGACGCGACCCGACGTTTCTCCACGCGACTCGATGAGACACGGCGGGACTCGACGTGACTTGACACGACTCGATATGACTCAAAACTCATAAGTTCTAACGCAATTCTGCATGCGTACTCGTGTACCCATACACACACACGCGGCTACGTATTTATGCTCGTAAATTCTCACACGGGTCCTCATAGCTACTCAGTTTTATTTACTCGGTTTTGTATATACATATTATGAACTTTGTATATGAATCCTTATGAGTAAACTCTTCGATCGGCATCGAAAAAAAATAATGTTTTTGCTGAGTCCGATTCCTTGTTAAAGCAAGCGATATTTCAAAAATGTGTGAATGAATTTCTTATTATTTTTAAAATCAAAATGAATACTTTCACCAGTATAATCGCCTATCTTTAAAATTTAAGGTTCTTTCCGTTCGAATTGCAAAGATTTGGGACCCCAGCTGTATATAAAAAAGCGGCAGTCTCAATTACTTAATATACAAATCCTCGCGAGTACAACTAAGTACATAATATAGAGCTGTGTGAGAATTCACGAGTAGAGACACGATTTGACGCGACTCGACGTTTCTCCACGCGACTCGATGAGACTCGGCGGGACTCGACGTGACTTGACGCGACTCGACACGACTCACCGACTCGATGCGACTCGACGGACTCGACACGACTCGGCACTACTCAATACGACTCGATGCGACCCGACGTTTCTCCACGCGACTCGATGAGACTCGGCGGGACTCGACGTGACTTGACGCGACTCGACACGACTCACCGACTCGATGCCACTGGACGGACTCGACACGACTCGGCACTACTCAATACGACTCGACGCAACCCGATGTTTCTCCACGCGACTCGATGAGACTCGGAGTGACTTGACGCGACTCGACACGACTCACCGACTTGATGCGACTCGACGGACTCGACACGACTCGGCACTACTCAATACGACTCGACGCGACCCGACGTTTCTCCACGCGACTCGATGAGACTCGGCGGGACTCGACGTGACTTGACGCGACTCGACACGACTCACCGACTCGATGCCACTGGACGGACTCGACACGACTCGGCACTACTCAATACGACTCGACGCAACCCGACGTTTCTCCACGCGACTCGATGAGACTCGGCGTGACTTGACGCGACTCGACACGACTCACCGACTCGATGCGACTCGACGGACTCGACACGACTCGGCACTACTCAATACGACTCGACGCGACCCAACGTTTCTCCACGCGACTCGATGAGACTCGGCGGGACTCGACGTGACTTGACACGACTCGATATGACTCAAAACTCATAAGTACTAACGCAATTCTGCATGCGTACTCGTGTACCCATACACACACACGCGGCTACGTATTTATGCTCGTAAATTCTCACACGGGTCCTCATAGCTACTCAGTTTTACTTACTCGGTTTTGTATATACATATTATGAACTTTGTATATGAATCCTTATGAGTAAACTCTTCGATCGGCATCGAAAAAAAATAATGTTTTTGGTGAGTCCGATTCCTTGTTAAAGCAAGCGATATTTCAAAAATCTGTGAATGAATTTCTTATTATTTTTAAAATCAAAATGAATACTTTCACCAGTATAATCGCCTATCTTTAAAATTTAAGGTTCTTTCCGTTCGAATTGCAAAGATTTGGGACCCCAGCTGTATATAAAAAAGCGGCAGTCTCAATTAGTTAATATACGAATCCTCGCGAGTACAACTAAGTACATAATATAGAGCTGTGTGAGAATTCACGAGTAGAGACACGATTTGACGCGACTCGACGTTTCTCCACGCGACTCGATGAGACTCGGCGGGACTCGACGTGACTTGACGCGACTCGACACGACTCACCGACTCGATGCGACTCGACGGACTCGACACGACTCGGCACTACTCAATACGACTCGATGCGACCCGACGTTTCTCCACGCGACTTGATGAGACTCGGCGTGACTCGACGTGACTTGATGCGACTCGACACGACTCACCGACTCGATGCGACTCGACGGACTCGACACGACTCGGCACTACTCAATACGACTCGACGCGACCCGACGTTTCTCCACGCGACTCGATGAGACACGGCGGGACTCGACGTGACTTGACACGACTCGATATGACTCAAAACTCATAAGTTCTAACGCAATTCTGCATGCGTACTCGTGTACCCATACACACACACGCGGCTACGTATTTATGCTCGTAAATTCTCAAACGGGTCCTCATAGCTACTCAGTTTTACTTACTCGGTTTTGTATATACATATTATGAACTTTGTATATGAATCCTTATGAGTAAACTCTTCGATCGGCATCGAAAAAAAATAATGTTTTTGGTGAGTCCGATTCCTTGTTAAAGCAAGCGATATTTCAAAAATCTGTGAATGAATTTCTTATTATTTTTAAAATCAAAATGAATACTTTCACCAGTATAATCGCCTATCTTTAAAATTTAAGGTTTTTTCCTTTCGAATTGCAAAGATTTGGGACCCCAGCTGTATATAAAAAAGCGGCAGTCTCAATTAGTTAATATACAAATCCTCGCGAGTACAACTAAGTACATAATATAGAGCTGTGTGAGAATTCACGAGTAGAGACACGATTTGACGCGACTCGACGTTTCTCCACGCGACTCGATGAGACTCGGCGGGACTCGACGTGACTTGACGCGACTCGACACGACTCACCGACTCGATGCGACTCGACGGACTCGACACGACTCGGCACTACTCAATACGACTCGACGCGACCCGACGTTTCTCCACGCGACTCGATGAGACTCGGCGGGACTCGACGTGACTTGACGCGACTCGACACGACTCACCGACTCGATGCCACTGGACGGACTCGACACGACTCGGCACTACTCAATACGACTCGACGCAACCCGACGTTTCTCCACGCGACTCGATGAGACTCGGCGTGACTTGACGCGACTCGACACGACTCACCGACTCGATGCGACTCGACGGACTCGACACGACTCGGCACTACTCAATACGACTCGACGCGACCCGACGTTTCTCCACGCGACTCGATGAGACTCGGCGGGACTCGACGTGACTTGACACGACTCGATATGACTCAAAACTCATAAGTTCTAACGCAATTCTGCATGCGTACTCGTGTACCCATACACACACACGCGGCTACGTATTTATGCTCGTAAATTCTCACACGGGTCCTCATAGCTACTCAGTTTTACTTACTCGGTTTTGTATATACATATTATGAACTTTGTATATGAATCCTTATGAGTAAACTCTTCGATCGGCATCGAAAAAAAATAATGTTTTTGGTGAGTCCGATTCCTTGTTAAAGCAAGCGATATTTCAAAAATCTGTGAATGAATTTCTTATTATTTTTAAAATCAAAATGAATACTTTAACCAGTATAATCGCCTATCTTTAAAATTTAAGGTTCTTTCCGTTCGAATTGCAAAGATTTGGGACCCCAGCTGTATATAAAAAAGCGGCAGTCTCAATTAGTTAATATACGAATCCTCGCGAGTACAACTAAGTACATAATATAGAGCTGTGTGAGAATTCACGAGTAGAGACACGATTTGACGCGACTCGACGTTTCTCCACGCGACTCGATGAGACTCGGCGGGACTCGACGTGACTTGACGCGACTCGACACGACTCACCGACTCGATGCGACTCGACGGACTCGACACGACTCGGCACTACTCAATACGACTCGATGCGACCCGACGTTTCTCCACGCGACTCGATGAGACATTGTAACGTTGTGTTCTGACAATTCCCAAGTTTAAATTTTGGCGCGGAAGCGAAATGGTAGTTTTCAGTACCTTACAGGAATTGGCACCTCCCCCTTAACGTCATTGGCGGACGTGTGTAGCAGCCGCAACTTTAATAAATGTCTTTTCGAATTTTTTAGTATTTGAATAAGGTTTTGAAATGAATAAACATTGGAAAACAGAACAAAGTCTCTCAATATTCGCTTCAGTTTTGCAGAGAATTTGACGATAGAAAATGGCGCGTGCGGCGTGTCATGATTTCGACCAATACGAATATAAGATTCTTGATTTCGACGAATAGCAACAACGCCCAATAGGAAGGCTGATTTTGGTGCCGCGGTGTTGCCATTTCGCGTCACATTCTTCTATCTGACACTTTTAATGAAGTTATGCACAAACACCTTTTTGCTGATTGAAGCGTCGAGTGACAGTTCTTTGTGTTTTGTCCAAAAGATTTATAGTCGACAAAACACAGGTATTTGTTTATGTAGGTTAAATTTTTATTTACAAAAATATTTGGTCAATTTTTAATTTCAAGTTATGGTAGGATTTGGGAAAACGGAACGTTTTGGAAGAAGTTTCAAAACGAGCAAGGGCAACACCAAGCAAGTTTTCAGATTTTCAGAAAAGAAAGATGACAGTTGTGATGAACGAGATTCCATTTGGTTATTTTATTTAACGCGGCGAGAGTCGCTCGCATAATAATTTATAGTCAGAAAACGTTACTGAGGTAAGTGCAGTTTTATCTGTTTAATGCAGATGTCGCAAGACGCCAGGAACATTTTTTTTTGAGGTTGTTCTTATTACAGGTAGAACCACTGGTCACTGGTTTGAGGGTGTGCCAGATTCCCCAATTTTACTTACTGTGGTTGAGTTCGGCCAGGCAAAGTTTCAAACGGGTGGTGGGAGCAAGCGGTTTGAACACCCGCTAAACAGGATTCTGTTCAGCGAAAACCTGGTAAGAATCTTGGAAATATTATTTCCCACGCCACGCCGCCATGCCGCATAGCACAACGTGTTCGTGGTCGGTTTTCCAGTTTGCTAATCATACATATTTTGTTACAGCTATGGGAAGTTAATTTTATTCGACTCATCGTTTTATGAGAATACCCTACTTTGGGACGGTGTCCATCCACGGCCACGTCACCGGCCTGAACGAATTGCTGTCCACCGAGTCCTAATTTCATTCAAGACTCACAGGAGCATTAATAACTAGAAGTTGTCATCATATCGGACACATGAGGTCGGTGTAACTTTCACTACAATTTAGCTCTTTTAGTGAACCGTGGTATCTCCATGTAGGGCTCGGTTTCTTGACGTAGAACTGTAACTTTTACCTTTTGCGGCCCAACGCACACCAACCAAATCGTACCCATGTAAAGCGACCCCTATCGCTAAGCTAGTATTTTGGAATTTTTCTTATGTAAGGTGTAAACCAAATTTTAACAATATAGACCATTAAACCCATACCATCTTTTATTTATTTTTGTTTACTCCTTATATTTAATTTTCTTTGCTCCGTGGCTCTCATCGGGCAGTATTCAAAGAGAACCACGTGGCAAATGGCGCCCACATTTATTTAAAGATATTGTTTGGTGTGTGTTGGTCAGAAATATTCCCCATCTTTCTCATATCTGGGCCCGGACCGCAGGGAATATTGTGTGTGTAAGATTTGTCCTGGCCCACACCTTTGGCTTACTTATGGAATGATTTTAGTACGATTGAAAGATTGAGAGAGGGTAGGAGAGAGTAGGGGAGTTTTTTTTGTTTTAATAAAAGTTTACAGTCGAGTCATATTATTTTTTTTGATTTTGAAAAGAGGGTAGGTATATATTTTTGCTTAACTTAGAATCATATTTTTGAAAGTATTTGGTAGAGTCATTATGTATTTTGTGTAACTTAGAGTCATAATATATTTTTCAAACAAGAATATTTAGTTCATAATTATTGAGCGAACAACATTTAAGATATTTTTTTTGTGCTTGAACAACATAACCACAGTAAAGAATTGTTTTTCAATTTAATAAATTTCTTTGGAACATTTTATTAGGAATTTGTTTTTTTTAACAGTAGCGGCATAGATTTAAATTGATTTTTAGGATTGGAATACCACGCGTTCTAGTTTTGTAATTTTATGTTGTGGTGTGCTGCTATTGTGAATGTTATAAAGTGAAAAAAAAACACATGTGTGGTTGTTTCATTTCCTTTAATTTTTAAGTGTTAAGCTTTTGTTCCATGTTTTATGTTATGTGTTATATGTTTTTATAAAACTAAGATTTATATGTATAGGTATCTACCTACATGTTTCATGTTTAAAAGTTAACTTCAAGTTATATTGTTTTTATGTAAAACTGTAACTAAACAGACATAAATATCAGATTTTACATTTGGTAACAAACTAGTGTGTGTACACATTCATACTTTCAAAGGAAAGATTTCAGTTTTCAGATTAAAACTTTATTTTGTTTTTAAAATGAATACATTTTGTTAAATTTAAAAGTTCATACAGTTGGTTTATAAATTTGATACATTTTGTTAAAACTACCTACATTTTATACATTTAGGTGATAAATTTACAAAATATTACAATATTGTACAAGCGGTGTGTCGTTGTGGTCAATACAATTACAAATAATTTTCTTGAGTACTGTGTTTTCTCTGATTTAGTGTTTGATAATTTAATATTACCTTTTATTTAAATTATTTGTGAAGGAAATACCACCAGTTCTTAACGATGGATTTAGAAATTTTAGCACATTCTCTTTTAAAAGATGAACTTACTTATGAAGTGACAATTAGGTCTGAAACACCGACTTCTACGGTTCCTTTGTTGAGGAAGCAACTAAAACAGCTTCTTATTGAGTGTCCCTCTGAGGTAATCACAGAAACAGAGTTTGAAAGTGGTTCGGAACTTAAAATTATTTCAGATAAAATTAAAGAATTAAAAGCAAAACTTAGTGAAAAATCTGTTACAGCACATTGTTTGAGCAGATGCCGTGGTTTGGTACGACACTTACATCATAGGCTTTTGCGAGTTGTGTCGGATGACCCTGCTGTTTTGTCACAAAAGGCAGAGTTGTCTGGCGCAATTGAGTTTTTATTGTCAGTTTCTGAAAAGTTTTTCTTGTCAACAAGAGCACAGCATCCGGATCAGAGCGATACCCAGGTTGAACCGGTGCCGGTAGTAGCAGTTGCAGAATGTTCTGGTGATAGGAATGTGGCAAAGTGGAACTTGAGATTCAACGGGACCACAGACCCACGCTCATTTTTGGAACGTGTCGACGAGCTCCAAGTTTCATATGGTGTTTCTGACGGCAAGTTGTTCAACTCAGCCGCTCAGTTGTTTTCAGAACAGGGTTTGCTGTGGTATCGTGGCATTAAAAGTCAGGTTGACAGTTGGGCAGAACTGAAATCTTTGTTGCTCGAAGAATTTGACCCGGTCGATTATGATTACAGGTTACTGGGTGAGATCCGTTCACGAACACAAGGAATGGAGGAGCCAACACACATTTATTTTTCAGTAATGGCATGCCTATTCAACAGACTGAAATCACCACTGCCGGAGGAGAAGCAGCTTGAAATCCTTTTGCATAACATCAGACCGTATTTTTCACAACAGTTAGCTTTGTTAGATATTACTACAATTTCCGATTTAAAGACAAAATGTCGTAAACTTGAATCTGCTCGCCAACGTTCGGATTTTTTTTGTTGAACCGACTAAGTCGAATTTTCTGAGTCAAGAATTTTGCTATAAGGGTAAAGCAAAACAAGTCAATTATGTAGCAACACACAACACCAGTAGACCGCCAACAACATCACAACAGTTTAATTCTAATTCAATGCCTTCTGCAAACCAACGAGTGTGTTATAAATGTGGCAAGGGTAACCACAATTTCAGATTATGTAAAGTGACACCTCAAAATATAAAATGTTTCAAATGCGGCAAAGTAGGTTTTACTGTCACATCGTGTCCGAATTGCAGTAAGGGCACAAGTTTTAAAAGTTCACCACAGACAAAAAACTAGTTGGTGAGAACCGAGGTAATAATTTAGTGGATAGTGAGGGTAAATTTAAATCTTTTCGTAGCATCGCTTCGGTTCTCTTCGCACCTAGTGAAAATGATGTTAGGCCTTATTTAAAATTTAAAGTGAATGATTTTGAAATTATTGGTTTATTAGATTCAGGTGCTTGTATCTCAATTTTAGGGAACAATGCACATAAACAATTTATCAAGTTTGGGTTTGAACTTCAGGAGCGTGTAGACAGGTCGTGTAGTGTTGCAAATGGAGTTCAACTAGAATCTTTAGGGTTTATTTTTGTACCGGTTACTTTTGGTAAAATTAGCCGGGTAGTGAAATTTTTGGTGATTCCTAGTATAGTCACAGAGGTGATACTAGGTTGTGATTTTTGGAGATCTTTCGATTTAGGAAAGAACATTTTTGATCAAATAGATTATAGGAACGCTCCTAAATCATTTTTTAATAATTGTAGTTCAATTCACTCAGAACAAATAAATAGTATTCAGTCGTATAATAGTTTGTCTTTTAGTCAAAAAGAATTGGCTGATTCAATGGTGAAAGACTTTGAATCAATTTCTTCAGAAAGGATTGGGTTAGGAAGGACCCCTTTAACTGAGCATGTTATTGATACGGGAGAGGCCATACCTATTAGGATAGGTCAGTATCCGTTGTCGCCGGAAAAGAAGAAAGCCTTAAATGACGAGTTGGATAGAATGCTGGAATTAGACGTTGTAACACCTAGTGAAAGTCCGTGGAATAATCCCGTTCTATTAGTTAAGAAGGCGAGTGGCGATTGGAGATTCTGTCTTGACTGTAGGAAGCTTAACGCCGTTACCAAGGGCGATGCATATGCTATTCCGTACATGCCTCAGATACTTGACAGCCTTAAGGAGGCTAGGTACTTATCCTCGATAGATTTAAGCTCCAGTTTTTGGCAAATTCCACTCCAAACTGAGTCGCAGGATAAGACTAGTTTTACTGTTCCGGGAAGAGGTATCTTCAAATTTAAGGTGATGCCGTTTGGACTCTGCGGAGCTCCGGCTAGACAGCAACGTTTGATGGATAGGTTGTTGGGTCACGGGTTCTGCAGTGATATTGACAACGGAACAGTTTACTGTTACGTTGATGACATTATTATCTGTAGTTCTGATTTCCAAACGCATTTACTACTTTTAAAACGGGTGTTTGACAAGCTTAAGGAAGCAAATTTATCTATTAATTTTGCAAAATCTAAATTTTTCCGAAGTTCTATTAAATATTTGGGTTACGTTGTAGACGAATTCGGTCTGAGAACGGATCCGGAGAAGGTTTCCGCAATTTTGAACTTTCCTACTCCAACTTCAAGTCGTGAGGTCAAAATGTTTCTTGGAACGTGTTCCTGGTATAGACGGTTTATTCGTAACTTTTCGACTATCGCCGCACCACTAAATAAGTTGACGTGTAGTGGAAAGAATGCGCCACCCTTCTCTTGGTCACAGGAAGCCGAAGAGTCTTTTAATACTTTGAAAAACGCCCTGGTTACAGCACCGGTTTTAGCTGTACCAGATTTTGGTAAACCTTTCACTGTACATTGTGATGCATCTTCATATGGGTTAGGAGGAATGTTATCTCAGGAAATTGAAGGACATGATCACCCTATTGCATTTGTAAGTCGTTCTTTAAATAAAGCAGAGAGAAATTACAGTGCTACAGAAAGGGAAGCCTTAGCTGTTTTATTTTCGGTCGAGAAATTTGAACCTTATTTGGGATCTCGTCCTTTTAAAGTTGTCACGGATCATTCATCTCTTAAATGGTTTACTAAGCTGGAGAACCCTTCAGGTAGACTGGCGCGTTGGTTTTGTCGACTGTCTCAATTCGATTTTCAGGTTGAGCACAGGAAAGGCACAGACAATGTGGTTCCAGACGCGTTATCCAGACTTATGGACGCTAACACCTTAAACGTGATCAACTCTGTGGAGGACGAGTGGTTTGATAAAATTTTTAATGGTTGTAAGTCGCATCCACTTAATTTTCCTAATTTTTGTGTAAAGGATGGTAATTTGTATCGTTTTTCAAAAAGTAAATTTAGTTTATTGAGTGAATTTGATTGGAAGCTGGTAGTACGGAAGGATCAGAGAGAGGCCATTATTAGGGAGAACCACTGTGAACCAACAGCGGCTCATTTGGGAGTTTTCAAAACCCATAGACGCCTTTGTCTACGGTATTATTGGCCAGGAATGTACAAAGACATCGTTGATTTCATTAAACACTGTGACACTTGCGCCGCATACAAACCATCACAGAAGGCAACTCCAGGTTTAATGGGTCAACCGAAAGTCTGCCATAAACCATTTCAGGTTTTATCCGTGGACATCGTCGGTCCAATGCCAAGGTCTCGTTCTGGTTTTGTTTATCTTTTGGTAGTTACCTGTTGCTTTTCTAAATATTGTTTAATTTTTCCAATGAGACGTGCTACTTGTGCGGAGGTGGTGAAAAACTTGGAACAACGCGTAATTTTAGTACACGGCGTTCCAGAGACTGTAATTGCTGATAACGGAGTGCAATTCACAGGATCTGAGTTCCGCCAAATGCTCGAACGTTATAAAGTTCCGAAACTCCATTTTACCCCGCGTTACACACCTCAAGTAAATTTGGTTGAAAGATACAACAAAACCATAATGACAGCTGTTGCTTCTTACGTTAAAGATAATCATCGTACATGGGATGAACAATTGCCAAAAATTCAGTTTGCAATTAATAGTGCCGTGAATGAGTCCACTGGATTTTCACCATTTTTTCTAGTACATGCTAGGGAACCAGTCATCAGTGGTACCTTTTATAGGGACACAGATAAGGAATACGAACCTGGGGTACCTAGGGACGAATACGCCGGTGAATTTCACAATTTAAAGACCATTTTCGAAGAGGTACGCGAGCATTTATTAAAAGCCCATGCTGAGAACACCACTCACTATAACTTAAGAAGAAGAGAGGCTAAATTTTCTGTAGGTGATGTTGTGTGGAAGAGAACATTTACTCAGAGTGATGCGCAAAAATTTAAAATGGCAAAGTTGGCACCTAAATTTGAGAAATGTAGGGTCAAAAAAGTTTTATCGCCTTTGGTGTATGATTTGGAAAGGGTTTCTGATGGTCAATCTATAGGTTCTTGGCACATTAAGGATTTAAAAGCTTAGGGCACTTATTACATCTTCTCTAGTAGTGTGTCAAATACACGAAATTTGGCACACGAAGCGTATGTCTGTGTGTGGTGTTTACAGTTATTTTCACTGTAACACTTTTGGTTTGCATGGTGAGGTATGAAAGGACAAATGGTGATGAACGAATGAATGACGATTGCATGCGGAGGAATTTGGGTGTGAAAGAGCAGGGAATTGCCGGTAGCCAAGCTATAGGTAGATGGAGGACTGGCGTTTTTTTTTGTGTGTGGTTCTAATCTCTAATGAGTTAGAATTCACTTTTTGTTACGAGTTTCGAATCTATTTTTTTACCTAGGTGTAGATTCGGGTAAATCTTGATATTTTTTTATTTTTTGCTGTTTGGGAGGTAGTGAAACTTATATTTTTTTTCCAATTCATACTCCAATTTTGAAACGACTCGTTATGGAAGAAACCGGCATGTTTTTTCTGCTATTTGGGTGACTGAAATTTATGTCACAAACTTTTTTTAATTTTGAATATTTAGTTGTTGTACAGTCACAACAACTGTTGCATTTGCGTATTTGGTGAATGCTACATTTTTTTAGGAGCGTAGTTTCGACTCCTTGTTTGGTTTACAACTTGTGTTGAGTTGTAAATGTTTTGTTTGTGCGGTGTTGTTTTGTGTTGTTTTGTCTCGTTAAGTGGAAGTCCTGTGTCGTCAAATGTGATGTCACTAGGGTGACGGGTTGTACGTCCAGGGTATATATATATATATTTTTTTTTGGGTTGTCGGTCGACATGGTTCGTTGAATCGTAGCATTAAATAGATTTTTTTTCTAGGTTTGCGTTAGTAGTAGGATTTGTAGTTTGAGGACGCTGAGGGCAGCGCCTTTTTTCAGGAGAGGGGGTATTGTAACGTTGTGTTCTGACAATTCCCAAGTTTAAATTTTGGCGCGGAAGCGAAATGGTAGTTTTCAGTACCTTACAGGAATTGGCACCTCCCCCTTAACGTCATTGGCGGACGTGTGTAGCAGCCGCAACTTTAATAAATGTCTTTTCGAATTTTTTAGTATTTGAATAAGGTTTTGAAATGAATAAACATTGGAAAACAGAACAAAGTCTCTCAATATTCGCTTCAGTTTTGCAGAGAATTTGACGATAGAAAATGGCGCGTGCGGCGTGTCATGATTTCGACCAATACGAATATAAGATTCTTGATTTCGACGAATAGCAACAACGCCCAATAGGAAGGCTGATTTTGGTGCCGCGGTGTTGCCATTTCGCGTCACATTCTTCTATCTGACACTTTTAATGAAGTTATGCACAAACACCTTTTTGCTGATTGAAGCGTCGAGTGACAGTTCTTTGTGTTTTGTCCAAAAGATTTATAGTCGACAAAACACAGGTATTTGTTTATGTAGGTTAAATTTTTATTTACAAAAATATTTGGTCAATTTTTAATTTCAAGTTATGGTAGGATTTGGGAAAACGGAACGTTTTGGAAGAAGTTTCAAAACGAGCAAGGGCAACACCAAGCAAGTTTTCAGATTTTCAGAAAAGAAAGATGACAGTTGTGATGAACGAGATTCCATTTGGTTATTTTATTTAACGCGGCGAGAGTCGCTCGCATAATAATTTATAGTCAGAAAACGTTACTGAGGTAAGTGCAGTTTTATCTGTTTAATGCAGATGTCGCAAGACGCCAGGAACATTTTTTTTTGAGGTTGTTCTTATTACAGGTAGAACCACTGGTCACTGGTTTGAGGGTGTGCCAGATTCCCCAATTTTACTTACTGTGGTTGAGTTCGGCCAGGCAAAGTTTCAAACGGGTGGTGGGAGCAAGCGGTTTGAACACCCGCTAAACAGGATTCTGTTCAGCGAAAACCTGGTAAGAATCTTGGAAATATTATTTCCCACGCCACGCCGCCATGCCGCATAGCACAACGTGTTCGTGGTCGGTTTTCCAGTTTGCTAATCATACATATTTTGTTACAGCTATGGGAAGTTAATTTTATTCGACTCATCGTTTTATGAGAATACCCTACTTTGGGACGGTGTCCATCCACGGCCACGTCACCGGCCTGAACGAATTGCTGTCCACCGAGTCCTAATTTCATTCAAGACTCACAGGAGCATTAATAACTAGAAGTTGTCATCATATCGGACACATGAGGTCGGTGTAACTTTCACTACAATTTAGCTCTTTTAGTGAACCGTGGTATCTCCATGTAGGGCTCGGTTTCTTGACGTAGAACTGTAACTTTTACCTTTTGCGGCCCAACGCACACCAACCAAATCGTACCCATGTAAAGCGACCCCTATCGCTAAGCTAGTATTTTGGAATTTTTCTTATGTAAGGTGTAAACCAAATTTTAACAATATAGACCATTAAACCCATACCATCTTTTATTTATTTTTGTTTACTCCTTATATTTAATTTTCTTTGCTCCGTGGCTCTCATCGGGCAGTATTCAAAGAGAACCACGTGGCAACTCGGCGTGACTCGACGTGACTTGATGCGACTCGACACGACTCACCGACTCGATGCGACTCGACGGACTCGACACGACTCGGCACTACTCAATACGACTCGACGCGACCCGACGTTTCTCCACGCGACTCGATGAGACACGGCGGGACTCGACGTGACTTGACACGACTCGATATGACTCAAAACTCATAAGTTCTAACGCAATTCTGCATGCGTACTCGTGTACCCATACACACACACGCGGCTACGTATTTATGCTCGTAAATTCTCAAACGGGTCCTCATAGCTACTCAGTTTTACTTACTCGGTTTTGTATATACATATTATGAACTTTGTATATGAATCCTTATGAGTAAACTCTTCGATCGGCATCGAAAAAAAATAATGTTTTTGGTGAGTCCGATTCCTTGTTAAAGCAAGCGATATTTCAAAAATCTGTGAATGAATTTCTTATTATTTTTAAAATCAAAATGAATACTTTCACCAGTATAATCGCCTATCTTTAAAATTTAAGGTTTTTTCCTTTCGAATTGCAAAGATTTGGGACCCCAGCTGTATATAAAAAAGCGGCAGTCTCAATTAGTTAATATACAAATCCTCGCGAGTACAACTAAGTACATAATATAGAGCTGTGTGAGAATTCACGAGTAGAGACACGATTTGACGCGACTCGACGTTTCTCCACGCGACTCGATGAGACTCGGCGGGACTCGACGTGACTTGACGCGACTCGACACGACTCACCGACTCGATGCGACTCGACGGACTCGACACGACTCGGCACTACTCAATACGACTCGATGCGACCCGACGTTTCTCCACGCGACTCGATGAGACTCGGCGGGACTCGACGTGACTTGACGCGACTCGACACGACTCACCGACTCGATGCCACTGGACGGACTCGACACGACTCGGCACTACTCAATACGACTCGACGCAACCCGACGTTTCTCCACGTGACTCGATGAGACTCGGCGTGACTCGACGTGACTTGATGCGACTCGACACGACTCACCGACTCGATGCGACTCGACGGACTCGACACGACTCGGCACTACTCAATACGACTCGACGCGACCCGACGTTTCTCCACGCGACTCGATGAGACACGGCGGGACTCGACGTGACTTGACACGACTCGATATGACTCAAAACTCATAAGTTCTAACGCAATTCTGCATGCGTACTCGTGTACCCATACACACACACGCGGCTACGTATTTATGCTCGTAAATTCTCACACGGGTCCTCATAGCTACTCAGTTTTATTTACTCGGTTTTGTATATACATATTATGAACTTTGTATATGAATCCTTATGAGTAAACTCTTCGATCGGCATCGAAAAAAAATAATGTTTTTGCTGAGTCCGATTCCTTGTTAAAGCAAGCGATATTTCAAAAATCTGTGAATGAATTTCTTATTATTTTTAAAATCAAAATGAATACTTTCACCAGTATAATCGCCTATCTTTAAAATTTAAGGTTCTTTCCGTTCGAATTGCAAAGATTTGGGACCCCAGCTGTATATAAAAAAGCGGCAGTCTCAATTAGTTAATATACGAATCCTCGCGAGTACAACTAAGTACATAATATAGAGCTGTGTGAGAATTCACGAGTAGAGACACGATTTGACGCGACTCGACGTTTCTCCACGCGACTCGATGAGACTCGGCGGGACTCGACGTGACTTGACGCGACTCGACACGACTCACCGACTCGATGCGACTCGACGGACTTGACACGACTCGGCACCACTCAATACGACTCGATGCGACCCGACGTTTCTCCACGCGACTCGATGAGACTCGGCGTGACTCGACGTGACTTGATGCGACTCGACACGACTCACCGACTCGATGCGACTCGACGGACTCGACACGACTCGGCACTACTCAATACGACTCGACGCGACCCGACGTTTCTCCACGCGACTCGATGAGACACGGCGGGACTCGACGTGACTTGACACGACTCGATATGACTCAAAACTCATAAGTTCTAACGCAATTCTGCATGCGTACTCGTGTACCCATACACACACACGCGGCTACGTATTTATGCTCGTAAATTCTCAAACGGGTCCTCATAGCTACTCAGTTTTACTTACTCGGTTTTGTATATACATATTATGAACTTTGTATATGAATCCTTATGAGTAAACTCTTCGATCGGCATCGAAAAAAAATAATGTTTTTGGTGAGTCCGATTCCTTGTTAAAGCAAGCGATATTTCAAAAATCTGTGAATGAATTTCTTATTATTTTTAAAATCAAAATGAATACTTTCACCAGTATAATCGCCTATCTTTAAAATTTAAGGTTTTTTCCTTTCGAATTGCAAAGATTTGGGACCCCAGCTGTATATAAAAAAGCGGCAGTCTCAATTAGTTAATATACAAATCCTCGCGAGTACAACTAAGTACATAATATAGAGCTGTGTGAGAATTCACGAGTAGAGACACGATTTGACGCGACTCGACGTTTCTCCACGCGACTCGATGAGACTCGGCGGGACTCGACGTGACTTGACGCGACTCGACACGACTCACCGACTCGATGCGACTCGACGGACTCGACACGACTCGGCACTACTCAATACGACTCGATGCGACCCGACGTTTCTCCACGCGACTCGATGAGACTCGGCGGGACTCGACGTGACTTGACGCGACTCGACACGACTCACCGACTCGATGCCACTGGACGGACTCGACACGACTCGGCACTACTCAATACGACTCGACGCAACCCGACGTTTCTCCACGTGACTCGATGAGACTCGGCGTGACTCGACGTGACTTGATGCGACTCGACACGACTCACCGACTCGATGCGACTCGACGGACTCGACACGACTCGGCACTACTCAATACGACTCGACGCGACCCGACGTTTCTCCACGCGACTCGATGAGACACGGCGGGACTCGACGTGACTTGACACGACTCGATATGACTCAAAACTCATAAGTTCTAACGCAATTCTGCATGCGTACTCGTGTACCCATACACACACACGCGGCTACGTATTTATGCTCGTAAATTCTCACACGGGTCCTCATAGCTACTCAGTTTTATTTACTCGGTTTTGTATATACATATTATGAACTTTGTATATGAATCCTTATGAGTAAACTCTTCGATCGGCATCGAAAAAAAATAATGTTTTTGGTGAGTCCGATTCCTTGTTAAAGCAAGCGATATTTCAAAAATCTGTGAATGAATTTCTTATTATTTTTAAAATCAAAATGAATACTTTCACCAGTATAATCGCCTATCTTTAAAATTTAAGGTTCTTTCCGTTCGAATTGCAAAGATTTGGGACCCCAGCTGTATATAAAAAAGCGGCAGTCTCAATTACTTAATATACAAATCCTCGCGAGTACAACTAAGTACATAATATAGAGCTGTGTGAGAATTCACGAGTAGAGACACGATTTGACGCGACTCGACGTTTCTCCACGCGACTCGATGAGACTTGGCGGGACTCGACGTGACTTGACGCGACTCGACACGACTCACCGACTCGATGCGACTCGACGGACTCGACACGACTCGGCACTACTCAATACGACTCGATGCGACCCGACGTTTCTCCACGCGACTCGATGAGACTCGGCGGGACTCGACGTGACTTGACGCGACTCGACACGACTCACCGACTCGATGCCACTGGACGGACTCGACACGACTCGGCACTACTCAATACGACTCGACGCAACCCGATGTTTCTCCACGCGACTCGATGAGACTCGGAGTGACTTGACGCGACTCGACACGACTCACCGACTTGATGCGACTCGACGGACTCGACACGACTCGGCACTACTCAATACGACTCGACGCGACCCGACGTTTCTCCACGCGACTCGATGAGACTCGGCGGGACTCGACGTGACTTGACACGACTCGACACGACTCACCGACTCGATGCCACTGGACGGACTCGACACGACTCGGCACTACTCAATACGACTCGACGCAACCCGACGTTTCTCCACGCGACTCGATGAGACTCGGCGTGACTTGACGCGACTCGACACGACTCACCGACTCGATGCGACTCGACGGACTCGACACGACTCGGCACTACTCACTACGACTCGACGCGACCCGACGTTTCTCCACGCGACTCGATGAGACTCGGCGGGACTCGACGTGACTTGACACGACTCGATATGACTCAAAACTCATAAGTTCTAACGCAATTCTGCATGCGTACTCGTGTACCCATACACACACACGCGGCTACGTATTTATGCTCGTAAATTCTCACACGGGTCCTCATAGCTACTCAGTTTTACTTACTCGGTTTTGTATATACATATTATGAACTTTGTATATGAATCCTTATGAGTAAACTCTTCGATCGGCATCGAAAAAAAATAATGTTTTTGGTGAGTCCGATTCCTTGTTAAAGCAAGCGATATTTCAAAAATCTGTGAATGAATTACTTATTATTTTTAAAATCAAAATGAATACTTTCACCAGTATAATCGCCTATCTTTAAAATTTAAGGTTTTTTCCTTTCGAATTGCAAAGATTTGGGACCCCAGCTGTATATAAAAAAGCGGCAGTCTCAATTAGTTAATATACAAATCCTCGCGAGTACAACTAAGTACATAATATAGAGCTGTGTGAGAATTCACGAGTAGAGACACGATTTGACGCGACTCGACGTTTCTCCACGCGACTCGATGAGACTCGGCGGGACTCGACGTGACTTGACGCGACTCGACACGACTCACCGACTCGATGCGACTCGACGGACTCGACACGACTCGGCACTACTCAATACGACTCGATGCGTCCCGACGTTTCTCCACGCGACTCGATGAGACTCGGCGGGACTCGACGTGACTTGACGCGACTCGACACGACTCACCGACTCGATGCCACTGGACGGACTCGACACGACTCGGCACTACTCAATACGACTCGACGCAACCCGACGTTTCTCCACGCGACTCGATGAGACTCGGCGTGACTCGACGTGACTTGATGCGACTCGACACGACTCACCGACTCGATGCGACTCGACGGACTCGACACGACTCGGCACTACTCAATACGACTCGACGCGACCCGACGTTTCTCCACGCGACTCGATGAGACACGGCGGGACTCGACGTGACTTGACACGACTCGATATGACTCAAAACTCATAAGTTCTAACGCAATTCTGCATGCGTACTCGTGTACCCATACACACACACGCGGCTACGTATTTATGCTCGTAAATTCTCACACGGGTCCTCATAGCTACTCAGTTTTACTTACTCGGTTTTGTATATACATATTATGAACTTTGTATATGAATCCTTATGAGTAAACTCTTCGATCGGCATCGAAAAAAAATAATGTTTTTGGTGAGTCCGATTCCTTGTTAAAGCAAGCGATATTTCAAAAATCTGTGAATGAATTTCTTATTATTTTTAAAATCAAAATGAATACTTTCACCAGTATAATCGCCTATCTTTAAAATTTAAGGTTTTTTCCTTTCGAATTGCAAAGATTTGGGACCCCAGCTGTATATAAAAAAGCGGCAGTCTCAATTAGTTAATATACAAATCCTCGCGAGTACAACTAAGTACATAATATAGAGCTGTGTGAGAATTCACGAGTAGAGACACGATTTGACGCGACTCGACGTTTCTCCACGCGACTCGATGAGACTCGGCGGGACTCGACGTGACTTGACGCGACTCGACACGACTCACCGACTCGATGCGACTCGACGGCCTCGACACGACTCGGCACTACTCAATACGACTCGATGCGTCCCGACGTTTCTCCACGCGACTCGATGAGACTCGGCGGGACTCGACGTGACTTGACGCGACTCGACACGACTCACCGACTCGATGCCACTGGACGGACTCGACACGACTCGGCACTACTCAATACGACTCGACGCAACCCGACGTTTCTCCACGCGACTCGATGAGACTCGGCGTGACTCGACGTGACTTGATGCGACTCGACACGACTCACCGACTCGATGCGACTCGACGGACTCGACACGACTCGGCACTACTCAATACGACTCGACGCGACCCGACGTTTCTCCACGCGACTCGATGAGACACGGCGGGACTCGACGTGACTTGACACGACTCGATATGACTCAAAACTCATAAGTTCTAACGCAATTCTGCATGCGTACTCGTGTACCCATACACACACACGCGGCTACGTATTTATGCTCGTAAATTCTCACACGGGTCCTCATAGCTACTCAGTTTTACTTACTCGGTTTTGTATATACATATTATGAACTTTGTATATGAATCCTTATGAGTAAACTCTTCGATCGGCATCGAAAAAAAATAATGTTTTTGGTGAGTCCGATTCCTTGTTAAAGCAAGCGATATTTCAAAAATCTGTGAATGAATTTCTTATTATTTTTAAAATCAAAATGAATACTTTCACCAGTATAATCGCCTATCTTTAAAATTTAAGGTTTTTTCATATCGAATTGCAAAGATTTGGGACCCCAGCTGTATATAAAAAAGCGGCAGTCTCAATTAGTTAATATACAAATCCTCGCGAGTACAACTAAGTATATAATATAGAGCTGTGTGAGAATTCACGAGTAGAGACACGATTTGACGCGACTCGACGTTTCTCCACGCGACTCGATGAGACTCGGCGGGACTCGACGTGACTTGACGCGACTCGACACGACTCACCGACTCGATGCGACTCGACGGACTCGACACGACTCGGCACTACTCAATACGACTCGATGCGACCCGACGTTTCTCCACGCGACTCGATGAGACTCGGCGGGACTCGACGTGACTTGACGCGACTCGACACGACTCACCGACTCGATGCCACTGGACGGACTCGACACGACTCGGCACTACTCAATACGACTCGACGCAACCCGATGTTTCTCCACGCGACTCGATGAGACTCGGAGTGACTTGACGCGACTCGACACGACTCACCGACTTGATGCGACTCGACGGACTCGACACGACTCGGCACTACTCAATACGACTCGACGCGACCCGACGTTTCTCCACGCGACTCGATGAGACTCACCGACTCGATGCCACTGGACGGACTCGACACGACTCGGCACTACTCAATACGACTCGACGCAACCCGACGTTTCTCCACGCGACTCGATGAGACTCGGCGTGACTTGACGCGACTCGACACGACTCACCGACTCGATGCGACTCGACGGACTCGACACGACTCGGCACTACTCAATACGACTCGACGCGACCCGACGTTTCTCCACGCGACTCGATGAGACTCGGCGGGACTCGACGTGACTTGACACGACTCGATATGACTCAAAACTCATAAGTTCTAACGCAATTCTGCATGCGTACTCGTGTACCCATACACACACACGCGGCTACGTATTTATGCTCGTAAATTCTCACACGGGTCCTCATAGCTACTCAGTTTTACTTACTCGGTTTTGTATATACATATTATGAACTTTGTATATGAATCCTTATGAGTAAACTCTTCGATCGGCATCGAAAAAAAATAATGTTTTTGGTGAGTCCGATTCCTTGTTAAAGCAAGCGATATTTCAAAAATCTGTGAATGAATTTCTTATTATTTTTAAAATCAAAATGAATACTTTCACCAGTATAATCGCCTATCTTTAAAATTTAAGGTTCTTTCCGTTCGAATTGCAAAGATTTGGGACCCCAGCTGTATATAAAAAAGCGGCAGTCTCAATTAGTTAATATACGAATCCTCGCGAGTACAACTAAGTACATAATATAGAGCTGTGTGAGAATTCACGAGTAGAGACACGATTTGACGCGACTCGACGTTTCTCCACGCGACTCGATGAGACTCGGCGGGACTCGACGTGACTTGACGCGACTCGACACGACTCACCGACTCGATGCGACTCGACGGACTCGACACGACTCGGCACTACTCAATACGACTCGATGCGACCCGACGTTTCTCCACGCGACTCGATGAGACTCGGCGTGACTCGACGTGACTTGATGCGACTCGACACGACTCACCGACTCGATGCGACTCGACGGACTCGACACGACTCGGCACTACTCAATACGACTCGACGCGACCCGACGTTTCTCCACGCGACTCGATGAGACACGGCGGGACTCGACGTGACTTGACACGACTCGATATGACTCAAAACTCATAAGTTCTAACGCAATTCTGCATGCGTACTCGTGTACCCATACACACACACGCGGCTACGTATTTATGCTCGTAAATTCTCAAACGGGTCCTCATAGCTACTCAGTTTTACTTACTCGGTTTTGTATATACATATTATGAACTTTGTATATGAATCCTTATGAGTAAACTCTTCGATCGGCATCGAAAAAAAATAATGTTTTTGGTGAGTCCGATTCCTTGTTAAAGCAAGCGATATTTCAAAAATCTGTGAATGAATTTCTTATTATTTTTAAAATCAAAATGAATACTTTCACCAGTATAATCGCCTATCTTTAAAATTTAAGGTTTTTTCCTTTCGAATTGCAAAGATTTGGGACCCCAGCTGTATATAAAAAAGCGGCAGTCTCAATTAGTTAATATACAAATCCTCGCGAGTACAACTAAGTACATAATATAGAGCTGTGTGAGAATTCACGAGTAGAGACACGATTTGACGCGACTCGACGTTTCTCCACGCGACTCGATGAGACTCGGCGGGACTCGACGTGACTTGACGCGACTCGACACGACTCACCGACTCGATGCGACTCGACGTACTCGACACGACTCGGCACTACTCAATACGACTCGATGCGACCCGACGTTTCTCCACGCGACTCGATGAGACTCGGCGGGACTCGACGTGACTTGACGCGACTCGACACGACTCACCGACTCGATGCCACTGGACGGACTCGACACGACTCGGCACTACTCAATACGACTCGACGCAACCCGACGTTTCTCCACGTGACTCGATGAGACTCGGCGTGACTCGACGTGACTTGATGCGACTCGACACGACTCACCGACTCGATGCGACTCGACGGACTCGACACGACTCGGCACTACTCAATACGACTCGATGCGACCCGACGTTTCTCCACGCGACTCGATGAGACACGGCGGGACTCGACGTGACTTGACACGACTCGATATGACTCAAAACTCATAAGTTCTAACACAATTCTGCATGCGTACTCGTGTACCCATACACACACACGCGGCTACGTATTTATGCTCGTAAATTCTCACACGGGTCCTCATAGCTACTCAGTTTTATTTACTCGGTTTTGTATATACATATTATGAACTTTGTATATGAATCCTTATGAGTAAACTCTTCGATCGGCATCGAAAAAAAATAATGTTTTTGCTGAGTCCGATTCCTTGTTAAAGCAAGCAATATTTCAAAAATCTGTGAATGAATTTCTTATTATTTTTAAAATCAAAATGAATACTTTCACCAGTATAATCGCCTATCTTTAAAATTTAAGGTTCTTTCCGTTCGAATTGCAAAGATTTGGGACCCCAGCTGTATATAAAAAAGCGGCAGTCTCAATTACTTAATATACAAATCCTCGCGAGTACAACTAAGTACATAATATAGAGCTGTGTGAGAATTCACGAGTAGAGACACGATTTGACGCGACTCGACGTTTCTCCACGCGACTCGATGAGACTTGGCGGGACTCGACGTGACTTGACGCGACTCGACACGACTCACCGACTCGATGCGACTCGACGGACTCGACACGACTCGGCACTACTCAATACGACTCGATGCGACCCGACGTTTCTCCACGCGACTCGATGAGACTCGGCGGGACTCGACGTGACTTGACGCGACTCGACACGACTCACCGACTCGATGCCACTGGACGGACTCGACACGACTCGGCACTACTCAATACGACTCGACGCAACCCGATGTTTCTCCACGCGACTCGATGAGACTCGGAGTGACTTGACGCGACTCGACACGACTCACCGACTCGATGCGACTCGACGGACTCGACACGACTCGGCACTACTCAATACGACTCGACGCGACCCGACGTTTCTCCACGCGACTCGATGAGACTCGGCGGGACTCGACGTGACTTGACACGACTCGACACGACTCACCGACTCGATGCCACTGGACGGACTCGACACGACTCGGCACTACTCAATACGACTCGACGCAAACCGACGTTTCTCCACGCGACTCGATGAGACTCGGCGTGACTTGACGCGACTCGACACGACTCACCGACTCGATGCGACTCGACGGACTCGACACGACTCGGCACTACTCAATACGACTCGACGCGACCCGACGTTTCTCCACGCGACTCGATGAGACTCGGCGGGACTCGACGTGACTTGACACGACTCGATATGACTCAAAACTCATAAGTTCTAACGCAATTCTGCATGCGTACTCGTGTACCCATACACACACACGCGGCTACGTATTTATGCTCGTAAATTCTCACACGGGTCCTCATAGCTACTCAGTTTTACTTACTCGGTTTTGTATATACATATTATGAACTTTGTATATGAATCCTTATGAGTAAACTCTTCGATCGGCATCGAAAAAAAATAATGTTTTTGGTGAGTCCGATTCCTTGTTAAAGCAAGCGATATTTCAAAAATCTGTGAATGAATTTCTTATTATTTTTAAAATCAAAATGAATACTTTCACCAGTATAATCGCCTATCTTTAAAATTTAAGGTTTTTTCCTTTCGAATTGCAAAGATTTGGGACCCCAGCTGTATATAAAAAAGCGGCAGTCTCAATTAGTTAATATACAAATCCTCGCGAGTACAACTAAGTACATAATATAGAGCTGTGTGAGAATTCACGAGTAGAGACACGATTTGACGCGACTCGACGTTTCTCCACGCGACTCGATGAGACTCGGCGGGACTCGACGTGACTTGACGCGACTCGACACGACTCACCGACTCGATGCGACTCGACGGACTCGACACGACTCGGCACTACTCAATACGACTCGATGCGTCCCGACGTTTCTCCACGCGACTCGATGAGACTCGGCGGGACTCGACGTGACTTGACGCGACTCGACACGACTCACCGACTCGATGCCACTGGACGGACTCGACACGACTCGGCACTACTCAATACGACTCGACGCAACCCGACGTTTCTCCACGCGACTCGATGAGACTCGGCGTGACTCGACGTGACTTGATGCGACTCGACACGACTCACCGACTCGATGCGACTCGACGGACTCGACACGACTCGGCACTACTCAATACGACTCGACGCGACCCGACGTTTCTCCACGCGACTCGATGAGACACGGCGGGACTCGACGTGACTTGACACGACTCGATATGACTCAAAACTCATAAGTTCTAACGCAATTCTGCATGCGTACTCGTGTACCCATACACACACACGCGGCTACGTATTTATGCTCGTAAATTCTCACACGGGTCCTCATAGCTACTCAGTTTTACTTACTCGGTTTTGTATATACATATTATGAACTTTGTATATGAATCCTTATGAGTAAACTCTTCGATCGGCATCGAAAAAAAATAATGTTTTTGGTGAGTCCGATTCCTTGTTAAAGCAAGCGATATTTCAAAAATCTGTGAATGAATTTCTTATTATTTTTAAAATCAAAATGAATACTTTCACCAGTATAATCGCCTATCTTTAAAATTTAAGGTTTTTTCCTTTCGAATTGCAAAGATTTGGGACCCCAGCTGTATATAAAAAAGCGGCAGTCTCAATTAGTTAATATACAAATCCTCGCGAGTACAACTAAGTACATAATATAGAGCTGTGTGAGAATTCACGAGTAGAGACACGATTTGACGCGACTCGACGTTTCTCCACGCGACTCGATGAGACTCGGCGGGACTCGACGTGACTTGACGCGACTCGACACGACTCACCGACTCGATGCGACTCGACGGACTCGACACGACTCGGCACTACTCAATACGACTCGATGCGACCCGACGTTTCTCCACGCGACTCGATGAGACTCGGCGGGACTCGACGTGACTTGACGCGACTCGACACGACTCACCGACTCGATGCCACTGGACGGACTCGACACGACTCGGCACTACTCAATACGACTCGACGCAACCCGACGTTTCTCCACGTGACTCGATGAGACTCGGCGTGACTCGACGTGACTTGATGCGACTCGACACGACTCACCGACTCGATGCGACTCGACGGACTCGACACGACTCGGCACTACTCAATACGACTCGACGCGACCCGACGTTTCTCCACGCGACTCGATGAGACACGGCGGGACTCGACGTGACTTGACACGACTCGATATGACTCAAAACTCATAAGTTCTAACGCAATTCTGCATGCGTACTCGTGTACCCATACACACACACGCGGCTACGTATTTATGCTCGTAAATTCTCACACGGGTCCTCATAGCTACTCAGTTTTACTTACTCGGTTTTGGCTATACATATTATGAACTTTGTATATGAATCCTTATGAGTAAACTCTTCGATCGGCATCGAAAAAAAATAATGTTTTTGGTGAGTCCGATTCCTTGTTAAAGCAAGCGATATTTCAAAAATCTGTGAATGAATTTCTTATTATTTTTAAAATCAAAATGAATACTTTCACCAGTATAATCGCCTATCTTTAAAATTTAAGGTTTTTTCCTTTCGAATTGCAAAGATTTGGGACCCCAGCTGTATATAAAAAAGCGGCAGTCTCAATTAGTTAATATACAAATCCTCGCGAGTACAACTAAGTACATAATATAGAGCTGTGTGAGAATTCACGAGTAGAGACACGATTTGACGCGACTCGACGTTTCTCCACGCGACTCGATGAGACTCGGCGGGACTCGACGTGACTTGACGCGACTCGACACGACTCACCGACTCGATGCGACTCGACGGACTCGACACGACTCGGCACTACTCAATACGACTCGATGCGACCCGACGTTTCTCCACGCGACTCGATGAGACTCGGCGGGACTCGACGTGACTTGACGCGACTCGACACGACTCACCGACTCGATGCCACTGGACGGACTCGACACGACTCGGCACTACTCAATACGACTCGACGCAACCCGATGTTTCTCCACGCGACTCGATGAGACTCGGCGTGACTTGACGCGACTCGACACGACTCACCGACTCGATGCGACTCGACGGACTCGACACGACTCGGCACTACTCAATACGACTCGACGCGACCCGACGTTTCTCCACGCGACTCGATGAGACTCGGCGGGACTCGACGTGACTTGACGCGACTCGACACGACTCACCGACTCGATGCCACTGGACGGACTCGACACGACTCGGCACTACTCAATACGACTCGACGCAACCCGACGTTTCTCCACGCGACTCGATGAGACTCGGCGTGACTTGACGCGACTCGACACGACTCACCGACTCGATGCGACTCGACGGACTCGACACGACTCGGCACTACTCAATACGACTCGACGCGACCCGACGTTTCTCCACGCGACTCGATGAGACTCGGCGGGACTCGACGTGACTTGACACGACTCGATATGACTCAAAACTCATAAGTTCTAACGCAATTCTGCATGCGTACTCGTGTACCCATACACACACACGCGGCTACGTATTTATGCTCGTAAATTCTCACACGGGTCCTCATAGCTACTCAGTTTTACTTACTCGGTTTTGTATATACATATTATGAACTTTGTATATGAATCCTTATGAGTAAACTCTTCGATCGGCATCGAAAAAAAATAATGTTTTTGGTGAGTCCGATTCCTTGTTAAAGCAAGCGATATTTCAAAAATCTGTGAATGAATTTCTTATTATTTTTAAAATCAAAATGAATACTTTCACCAGTATAATCGCCTATCTTTAAAATTTAAGGTTCTTTCCGTTCGAATTGCAAAGATTTGGGACCCCAGCTGTATATAAAAAAGCGGCAGTCTCAATTAGTTAATATACGAATCCTCGCGAGTACAACTAAGTACATAATATAGAGCTGTGTGAGAATTCACGAGTAGAGACACGATTTGACGCGACTCGACGTTTCTCCACGCGACTCGATGAGACTCGGCGGGACTCGACGTGACTTGACGCGACTCGACACGACTCACCGACTCGATGCGACTCGACGGACTCGACACGACTCGGCACTACTCAATACGACTCGATGCGACCCGACGTTTCTCCACGCGACTCGATGAGACTCGGCGGGACTCGACGTGACTTGACGCGACTCGACACGACTCACCGACTCGATGCCACTGGACGGACTCGACACGACTCGGCACTACTCAATACGACTCGACGCAACCCGACGTTTCTCCACGCGACTCGATGAGACTCGGCGTGACTCGACGTGACTTGATGCGACTCGACACGACTCACCGACTCGATGCGACTCGACGGACTCGACACGACTCGGCACTACTCAATACGACTCGATGCGACCCGACGTTTCTCCACGCGACTCGATGAGACACGGCGGGACTCGACGTGACTTGACACGACTCGATATGACTCAAAACTCATAAGTTCTAACGCAATTCTGCATGCGTACTCGTGTACCCATACACACACACGCGGCTACGTATTTATGCTCGTAAATTCTCACACGGGTCCTCATAGCTACTCAGTTTTACTTACTCGGTTTTGGCTATACATATTATGAACTTTGTATATGAATCCTTATGAGTAAACTCTTCGATCGGCATCGAAAAAAAATAATGTTTTTGGTGAGTCCGATTCCTTGTTAAAGCAAGCGATATTTCAAAAATCTGTGAATGAATTTCTTATTATTTTTAAAATCAAAATGAATACTTTCACCAGTATAATCGCCTATCTTTAAAATTTAAGGTTTTTTCCTTTCGAATTGCAAAGATTTGGGACCCCAGCTGTATATAAAAAAGCGGCAGTCTCAATTAGTTAATATACAAATCCTCGCGAGTACAACTAAGTACATAATATAGAGCTGTGTGAGAATTCACGAGTAGAGACACGATTTGACGCGACTCGACGTTTCTCCACGCGACTCGATGAGACTCGGCGGGACTCGACGTGACTTGACGCGACTCGACACGACTCACCGACTCGATGCGACTCGACGGACTCGACACGACTCGGCACTACTCAATACGACTCGATGCGACCCGACGTTTCTCCACGCGACTCGATGAGACTCGGCGGGACTCGACGTGACTTGACGCGACTCGACACGACTCACCGACTCGATGCCACTGGACGGACTCGACACGACTCGGCACTACTCAATACGACTCGACGCAACCCGACGTTTCTCCACGCGACTCGATGAGACTCGGCGTGACTCGACGTGACTTGATGCGACTCGACACGACTCACCGACTCGATGCGACTCGACGGACTCGACACGACTCGGCACTACTCAATACGACTCGACGCGACCCGACGTTTCTCCACGCGACTCGATGAGACACGGCGGGACTCGACGTGACTTGACACGACTCGATATGACTCAAAACTCATAAGTTCTAACGCAATTCTGCATGCGTACTCGTGTACCCATACACACACACGCGGCTACGTATTTATGCTCGTAAATTCTCACACGGGTCCTCATAGCTACTCAGTTTTACTTACTCGGTTTTGTATATACATATTATGAACTTTGTATATGAATCCTTATGAGTAAACTCTTCGATCGGCATCGAAAAAAAATAATGTTTTTGGTGAGTCCGATTCCTTGTTAAAGCAAGCGATATTTCAAAAATCTGTGAATGAATTTCTTATTATTTTTAAAATCAAAATGAATACTTTCACCAGTATAATCGCCTATCTTTAAAATTTAAGGTTCTTTCCGTTCGAATTGCAAAGATTTGGGACCCCAGCTGTATATAAAAAAGCGGCAGTCTCAATTAGTTAATATACAAATCCTCGCGAGTACAACTAAGTACATAATATAGAGCTGTGTGAGAATTCACGAGTAGAGACACGATTTGACGCGACTCGACGTTTCTCCACGCGACTCGATGAGACTCGGCGGGACTCGACGTGACTTGACGCGACTCGACACGACTCACCGACTCGATGCGACTCGACGGACTCGACACGACTCGGCACTACTCAATACGACTCGATGCGACCCGACGTTTCTCCACGCGACTCGATGAGACTCGGCGGGACTCGACGTGACTTGACGCGACTCGACACGACTCACCGACTCGATGCCACTGGACGGACTCGACACGACTCGGCACTACTCAATACGACTCGACGCAACCCGATGTTTCTCCACGCGACTCGATGAGACTCGGCGTGACTTGACGCGACTCGACACGACTCACCGACTCGATGCGACTCGACGGACTCGACACGACTCGGCACTACTCAATACGACTCGACGCGACCCGACGTTTCTCCACGCGACTCGATGAGACTCGGCGGGACTCGACGTGACTTGACGCGACTCGACACGACTCACCGACTCGATGCCACTGGACGGACTCGACACGACTCGGCACTACTCAATACGACTCGACGCAACCCGACGTTTCTCCACGCGACTCGATGAGACTCGGCGTGACTTGACGCGACTCGACACGACTCACCGACTCGATGCGACTCGACGGACTCGACACGACTCGGCACTACTCAATACGACTCGACGCGACCCGACGTTTCTCCACGCGACTCGATGAGACTCGGCGGGACTCGACGTGACTTGACACGACTCGATATGACTCAAAACTCATAAGTTCTAACGCAATTCTGCATGCGTACTCGTGTACCCATACACACACACGCGGCTACGTATTTATGCTCGTAAATTCTCACACGGGTCCTCATAGCTACTCAGTTTTACTTACTCGGTTTTGTATATACATATTATGAACTTTGTATATGAATCCTTATGAGTAAACTCTTCGATCGGCATCGAAAAAAAATAATGTTTTTGGTGAGTCCGATTCCTTGTTAAAGCAAGCGATATTTCAAAAATCTGTGAATGAATTTCTTATTATTTTTAAAATCAAAATGAATACTTTCACCAGTATAATCGCCTATCTTTAAAATTTAAGGTTCTTTCCGTTCGAATTGCAAAGATTTGGGACCCCAGCTGTATATAAAAAAGCGGCAGTCTCAATTAGTTAATATACGAATCCTCGCGAGTACAACTAAGTACATAATATAGAGCTGTGTGAGAATTCACGAGTAGAGACACGATTTGACGCGACTCGACGTTTCTCCACGCGACTCGATGAGACTCGGCGGGACTCGACGTGACTTGACGCGACTCGACACGACTCACCGACTCGATGCGACTCGACGGACTCGACACGACTCGGCACTACTCAATACGACTCGATGCGACCCGACGTTTCTCCACGCGACTCGATGAGACTCGGCGGGACTCGACGTGACTTGACGCGACTCGACACGACTCACCGACTCGATGCCACTGGACGGACTCGACACGACTCGGCACTACTCAATACGACTCGACGCAACCCGACGTTTCTCCACGCGACTCGATGAGACTCGGCGTGACTCGACGTGACTTGATGCGACTCGACACGACTCACCGACTCGATGCGACTCGACGGACTCGACACGACTCGGCACTACTCAATACGACTCGACGCGACCCGACGTTTCTCCACGCGACTCGATGAGACACGGCGGGACTCGACGTGACTTGACACGACTCGATATGACTCAAAACTCATAAGTTCTAACGCAATTCTGCATGCGTACTCGTGTACCCATACACACACACGCGGCTACGTATTTATGCTCGTAAATTCTCACACGGGTCCTCATAGCTACTCAGTTTTACTTACTCGGTTTTGGCTATACATATTATGAACTTTGTATATGAATCCTTATGAGTAAACTCTTCGATCGGCATCGAAAAAAAATAATGTTTTTGGTGAGTCCGATTCCTTGTTAAAGCAAGCGATATTTCAAAAATCTGTGAATGAATTTCTTATTATTTTTAAAATCAAAATGAATACTTTCACCAGTATAATCGCCTATCTTTAAAATTTAAGGTTTTTTCCTTTCGAATTGCAAAGATTTGGGACCCCAGCTGTATATAAAAAAGCGGCAGTCTCAATTAGTTAATATACAAATCCTCGCGAGTACAACTAAGTACATAATATAGAGCTGTGTGAGAATTCACGAGTAGAGACACGATTTGACGCGACTCGACGTTTCTCCACGCGACTCGATGAGACTCGGCGGGACTCGACGTGACTTGACGCGACTCGACACGACTCACCGACTCGATGCGACTCGACGGACTCGACACGACTCGGCACTACTCAATACGACTCGATGCGACCCGACGTTTCTCCACGCGACTCGATGAGACTCGGCGGGACTCGACGTGACTTGACGCGACTCGACACGACTCACCGACTCGATGCCACTGGACGGACTCGACACGACTCGGCACTACTCAATACGACTCGACGCAACCCGACGTTTCTCCACGCGACTCGATGAGACTCGGCGTGACTCGACGTGACTTGATGCGACTCGACACGACTCACCGACTCGATGCGACTCGACGGACTCGACACGACTCGGCACTACTCAATACGACTCGACGCGACCCGACGTTTCTCCACGCGACTCGATGAGACACGGCGGGACTCGACGTGACTTGACACGACTCGATATGACTCAAAACTCATAAGTTCTAACGCAATTCTGCATGCGTACTCGTGTACCCATACACACACACGCGGCTACGTATTTATGCTCGTAAATTCTCACACGGGTCCTCATAGCTACTCAGTTTTACTTACTCGGTTTTGGCTATACATATTATGAACTTTGTATATGAATCCTTATGAGTAAACTCTTCGATCGGCATCGAAAAAAAATAATGTTTTTGGTGAGTCCGATTCCTTGTTAAAGCAAGCGATATTTCAAAAATCTGTGAATGAATTTCTTATTATTTTTAAAATCAAAATGAATACTTTCACCAGTATAATCGCCTATCTTTAAAATTTAAGGTTCTTTCCGTTCGAATTGCAAAGATTTGGGACCCCAGCTGTATATAAAAAAGCGGCAGTCTCAATTAGTTAATATACGAATCCTCGCGAGTACAACTAAGTACATAATATAGAGCTGTGTGAGAATTCACGAGTAGAGACACGATTTGACGCGACTCGACGTTTCTCCACGCGACTCGATGAGACTCGGCGGGACTCGACGTGACTTGACGCGACTCGACACGACTCACCGACTCGATGCGACTCGACGGACTCGACACGACTCGGCACTACTCAATACGACTCGATGCGACCCGACGTTTCTCCACGCGACTCGATGAGACTCGGCGGGACTCGACGTGACTTGACGCGACTCGACACGACTCACCGACTCGATGCCACTGGACGGACTCGACACGACTCGGCACTACTCAATACGACTCGACGCAACCCGAGGTTTCTCCACGCGACTCGATGAGACTCGGCGTGACTTGACGCGACTCGACACGACTCACCGACTCGATGCGACTCGACGGACTCGACACGACTCGGCACTACTCAATACGACTCGACGCGACCCGACGTTTCTCCACGCGACTCGATGAGACTCGGCGGGACTCGACGTGACTTGACGCGACTCGACACGACTCACCGACTCGATGCCACTGGACGGACTCGACACGACTCGGCACTACTCAATACGACTCGACGCAACCCGACGTTTCTCCACGCGACTCGATGAGACTCGGCGTGACTTGACGCGACTCGACACGACTCACCGACTCGATGCGACTCGACGGACTCGACACGACTCGGCACTACTCAATACGACTCGACGCGACCCGACGTTTCTCCACGCGACTCGATGAGACTCGGCGGGACTCGACGTGACTTGACACGACTCGATATGACTCAAAACTCATAAGTTCTAACGCAATTCTGCATGCGTACTCGTGTACCCATACACACACACGCGGCTACGTATTTATGCTCGTAAATTCTCACACGGGTCCTCATAGCTACTCAGTTTTACTTACTCGGTTTTGTATATACATATTATGAACTTTGTATATGAATCCTTATAAGTAAACTCTTCGATCGGCATCGAAAAAAAATAATGTTTTTGGTGAGTCCGATTCCTTGTTAAAGCAAGCGATATTTCAAAAATCTGTGAATGAATTTCTTATTATTTTTAAAATCAAAATGAATACTTTCACCAGTATAATCGCCTATCTTTAAAATTTAAGGTTCTTTCCGTTCGAATTGCAAAGATTTGGGACCCCAGCTGTATATAAAAAAGCGGCAGTCTCAATTAGTTAATATACGAATCCTCGCGAGTACAACTAAGTACATAATATAGAGCTGTGTGAGAATTCACGAGTAGAGACACGATTTGACGCGACTCGACGTTTCTCCACGCGACTCGATGAGACTCGGCGGGACTCGACGTGACTTGACGCGACTCGACACGACTCACCGACTCGATGCGACTCGACGGACTCGACACGACTCGGCACTACTCAATACGACTCGATGCGACCCGACGTTTCTCCCCGCGACTCGATGAGACTCGGCGGGACTCGACGTGACTTGACGCGACTCGACACGACTCACCGACTCGATGCCACTGGACGGACTCGACACGACTCGGCACTACTCAATACGACTCGACGCAACCCGACGTTTCTCCACGCGACTCGATGAGACTCGGCGTGACTCGACGTGACTTGATGCGACTCGACACGACTCACCGACTCGATGCGACTCGACGGACTCGACACGACTCGGCACTACTCAATACGACTCGACGCGACCCGACGTTTCTCCACGCGACTCGATGAGACACGGCGGGACTCGACGTGACTTGACACGACTCGATATGACTCAAAACTCATAAGTTCTAACGCAATTCTGCATGCGTACTCGTGTACCCATACACACACACGCGGCTACGTATTTATGCTCGTAAATTCTCACACGGGTCCTCATAGCTACTCAGTTTTACTTACTCGGTTTTGGCTATACATATTATGAACTTTGTATATGAATCCTTATGAGTAAACTCTTCGATCGGCATCGAAAAAAAATAATGTTTTTGGTGAGTCCGATTCCTTGTTAAAGCAAGCGATATTTCAAAAATCTGTGAATGAATTTCTTATTATTTTTAAAATCAAAATGAATACTTTCACCAGTATAATCGCCTATCTTTAAAATTTAAGGTTTTTTCCTTTCGAATTGCAAAGATTTGGGACCCCAGCTGTATATAAAAAAGCGGCAGTCTCAATTAGTTAATATACAAATCCTCGCGAGTACAACTAAGTACATAATATAGAGCTGTGTGAGAATTCACGAGTAGAGACACGATTTGACGCGACTCGACGTTTCTCCACGCGACTCGATGAGACTCGGCGGGACTCGACGTGACTTGACGCGACTCGACACGACTCACCGACTCGATGCGACTCGACGGACTCGACACGACTCGGCACTACTCAATACGACTCGATGCGACCCGACGTTTCTCCACGCGACTCGATGAGACTCGGCGGGACTCGACGTGACTTGACGCGACTCGACACGACTCACCGACTCGATGCCACTGGACGGACTCGACACGACTCGGCACTACTCAATACGACTCGACGCAACCCGACGTTTCTCCACGCGACTCGATGAGACTCGGCGTGACTCGACGTGACTTGATGCGACTCGACACGACTCACCGACTCGATGCGACTCGACGGACTCGACACGACTCGGCACTACTCAATACGACTCGACGCGACCCGACGTTTCTCCACGCGACTCGATGAGACACGGCGGGACTCGACGTGACTTGACACGACTCGATATGACTCAAAACTCATAAGTTCTAACGCAATTCTGCATGCGTACTCGTGTACCCATACACACACACGCGGCTACGTATTTATGCTCGTAAATTCTCACACGGGTCCTCATAGCTACTCAGTTTTACTTACTCGGTTTTGTATATACATATTATGAACTTTGTATATGAATCCTTATGAGTAAACTCTTCGATCGGCATCGAAAAAAAATAATGTTTTTGGTGAGTCCGATTCCTTGTTAAAGCAAGCGATATTTCAAAAATCTGTGAATGAATTTCTTATTATTTTTAAAATCAAAATGAATACTTTCACCAGTATAATCGCCTATCTTTAAAATTTAAGGTTCTTTCCGTTCGAATTGCAAAGATTTGGGACCCCAGCTGTATATAAAAAAGCGGCAGTCTCAATTAGTTAATATACAAATCCTCGCGAGTACAACTAAGTACATAATATAGAGCTGTGTGAGAATTCACGAGTAGAGACACGATTTGACGCGACTCGACGTTTCTCCACGCGACTCGATGAGACTCGGCGGGACTCGACGTGACTTGACGCGACTCGACACGACTCACCGACTCGATGCGACTCGACGGACTCGACACGACTCGGCACTACTCAATACGACTCGATGCGACCCGACGTTTCTCCACGCGACTCGATGAGACTCGGCGGGACTCGACGTGACTTGACGCGACTCGACACGACTCACCGACTCGATGCCACTGGACGGACTCGACACGACTCGGCACTACTCAATACGACTCGACGCAACCCGATGTTTCTCCACGCGACTCGATGAGACTCGGCGTGACTTGACGCGACTCGACACGACTCACCGACTCGATGCGACTCGACGGACTCGACACGACTCGGCACTACTCAATACGACTCGACGCGACCCGACGTTTCTCCACGCGACTCGATGAGACTCGGCGGGACTCGACGTGACTTGACGCGACTCGACACGACTCACCGACTCGATGCCACTGGACGGACTCGACACGACTCGGCACTACTCAATACGACTCGACGCAACCCGACGTTTCTCCACGCGACTCGATGAGACTCGGCGTGACTTGACGCGACTCGACACGACTCACCGACTCGATGCGACTCGACGGACTCGACACGACTCGGCACTACTCAATACGACTCGACGCGACCCGACGTTTCTCCACGCGACTCGATGAGACTCGGCGGGACTCGACGTGACTTGACACGACTCGATATGACTCAAAACTCATAAGTTCTAACGCAATTCTGCATGCGTACTCGTGTACCCATACACACACACGCGGCTACGTATTTATGCTCGTAAATTCTCACACGGGTCCTCATAGCTACTCAGTTTTACTTACTCGGTTTTGTATATACATATTATGAACTTTGTATATGAATCCTTATGAGTAAACTCTTCGATCGGCATCGAAAAAAAATAATGTTTTTGGTGAGTCCGATTCCTTGTTAAAGCAAGCGATATTTCAAAAATCTGTGAATGAATTTCTTATTATTTTTAAAATCAAAATGAATACTTTCACCAGTATAATCGCCTATCTTTAAAATTTAAGGTTCTTTCCGTTCGAATTGCAAAGATTTGGGACCCCAGCTGTATATAAAAAAGCGGCAGTCTCAATTAGTTAATATACGAATCCTCGCGAGTACAACTAAGTACATAATATAGAGCTGTGTGAGAATTCACGAGTAGAGACACGATTTGACGCGACTCGACGTTTCTCCACGCGACTCGATGAGACTCGGCGGGACTCGACGTGACTTGACGCGACTCGACACGACTCACCGACTCGATGCGACTCGACGGACTCGACACGACTCGGCACTACTCAATACGACTCGATGCGACCCGACGTTTCTCCACGCGACTCGATGAGACTCGGCGGGACTCGACGTGACTTGACGCGACTCGACACGACTCACCGACTCGATGCCACTGGACGGACTCGACACGACTCGGCACTACTCAATACGACTCGACGCAACCCGACGTTTCTCCACGCGACTCGATGAGACTCGGCGTGACTCGACGTGACTTGATGCGACTCGACACGACTCACCGACTCGATGCGACTCGACGGACTCGACACGACTCGGCACTACTCAATACGACTCGACGCGACCCGACGTTTCTCCACGCGACTCGATGAGACACGGCGGGACTCGACGTGACTTGACACGACTCGATATGACTCAAAACTCATAAGTTCTAACGCAATTCTGCATGCGTACTCGTGTACCCATACACACACACGCGGCTACGTATTTATGCTCGTAAATTCTCACACGGGTCCTCATAGCTACTCAGTTTTACTTACTCGGTTTTGGCTATACATATTATGAACTTTGTATATGAATCCTTATGAGTAAACTCTTCGATCGGCATCGAAAAAAAATAATGTTTTTGGTGAGTCCGATTCCTTGTTAAAGCAAGCGATATTTCAAAAATCTGTGAATGAATTTCTTATTATTTTTAAAATCAAAATGAATACTTTCACCAGTATAATCGCCTATCTTTAAAATTTAAGGTTTTTTCCTTTCGAATTGCAAAGATTTGGGACCCCAGCTGTATATAAAAAAGCGGCAGTCTCAATTAGTTAATATACAAATCCTCGCGAGTACAACTAAGTACATAATATAGAGCTGTGTGAGAATTCACGAGTAGAGACACGATTTGACGCGACTCGACGTTTCTCCACGCGACTCGATGAGACTCGGCGGGACTCGACGTGACTTGACGCGACTCGACACGACTCACCGACTCGATGCGACTCGACGGACTCGACACGACTCGGCACTACTCAATACGACTCGATGCGACCCGACGTTTCTCCACGCGACTCGATGAGACTCGGCGGGACTCGACGTGACTTGACGCGACTCGACACGACTCACCGACTCGATGCCACTGGACGGACTCGACACGACTCGGCACTACTCAATACGACTCGACGCAACCCGACGTTTCTCCACGCGACTCGATGAGACTCGGCGTGACTCGACGTGACTTGATGCGACTCGACACGACTCACCGACTCGATGCGACTCGACGGACTCGACACGACTCGGCACTACTCAATACGACTCGACGCGACCCGACGTTTCTCCACGCGACTCGATGAGACACGGCGGGACTCGACGTGACTTGACACGACTCGATATGACTCAAAACTCATAAGTTCTAACGCAATTCTGCATGCGTACTCGTGTACCCATACACACACACGCGGCTACGTATTTATGCTCGTAAATTCTCACACGGGTCCTCATAGCTACTCAGTTTTACTTACTCGGTTTTGTATATACATATTATGAACTTTGTATATGAATCCTTATGAGTAAACTCTTCGATCGGCATCGAAAAAAAATAATGTTTTTGGTGAGTCCGATTCCTTGTTAAAGCAAGCGATATTTCAAAAATCTGTGAATGAATTTCTTATTATTTTTAAAATCAAAATGAATACTTTCACCAGTATAATCGCCTATCTTTAAAATTTAAGGTTCTTTCCGTTCGAATTGCAAAGATTTGGGACCCCAGCTGTATATAAAAAAGCGGCAGTCTCAATTAGTTAATATACAAATCCTCGCGAGTACAACTAAGTACATAATATAGAGCTGTGTGAGAATTCACGAGTAGAGACACGATTTGACGCGACTCGACGTTTCTCCACGCGACTCGATGAGACTCGGCGGGACTCGACGTGACTTGACGCGACTCGACACGACTCACCGACTCGATGCGACTCGACGGACTCGACACGACTCGGCACTACTCAATACGACTCGATGCGACCCGACGTTTCTCCACGCGACTCGATGAGACTCGGCGGGACTCGACGTGACTTGACGCGACTCGACAAGACTCACCGACTCGATGCCACTGGACGGACTCGACACGACTCGGCACTACTCAATACGACTCGACGCAACCCGATGTTTCTCCACGCGACTCGATGAGACTCGGCGTGACTTGACGCGACTCGACACGACTCACCGACTCGATGCGACTCGACGGACTCGACACGACTCGGCACTACTCAATACGACTCGACGCGACCCGACGTTTCTCCACGCGACTCGATGAGACTCGGCGGGACTCGACGTGACTTGACGCGACTCGACACGACTCACCGACTCGATGCGACTCGACGGACTCGACACGACTCGGCACTACTCAATACGACTCGACGCGACCCGACGTTTCTCCACGCGACTCGATGAGACTCGGCGGGACTTGATGCGACTCGGCACTACTCAATACGACTCGACGCGACCCGACGTTTCTCCACGCGACTCGATGAGACTCGGCGGGACTCGACGTGACTTGACACGACTCGATATGACTCAAAACTCATAAGTTCTAACGCAATTCTGCATGCGTACTCGTGTACCCATACACACACACGCGGCTACGTATTTATGCTCGTAAATTCTCACACGGGTCCTCATAGCTACTCAGTTTTACTTACTCGGTTTTGTATATACATATTATGAACTTTGTATATGAATCCTTATGAGTAAACTCTTCGATCGGCATCGAAAAAAAATAATGTTTTTGGTGAGTCCGATTCCTTGTTAAAGCATGCGATATTTCAAAAATCTGTGAATGAATTTCTTATTATTTTTAAAATCAAAATGAATACTTTCACCAGTATAATCGCCTATCTTTGAAATTTAAGGTTTTTTCCTTTCGAATTGCAAAGATTTGGGACCCCAGCTGTATATAAAAAAGCGGCAGTCTCAATTAGTTAATATACAAATCCTCGCGAGTACAACTAAGTACATAATATAGAGCTGTGTGAGAATTCACGGGTAGAGACACGATTTGACGCGACTCGACGTTTCTCCACGCGACTCGATGAGACTCGGCGGGACTCGACGTGACTTGACGCGACTCGACACGACTCACCGACTCGATGCGACTCGACGGACTCGACACGACTCGGCACTACTCAATACGACTCGATGCGACCCGACGTTTCTCCACGCGACTCGATGAGACTCGGCGGGACTCGACGTGACTTGACGCGACTCGACACGACTCACCGACTCGATGCCACTGGACGGACTCGACACGACTCGGCACTACTCAATACGACTCGACGCAACCCGATGTTTCTCCACGCGACTCGATGAGACTCGGCGTGACTTGACGCGACTCGACACGACTCACCGACTCGATGCGACTCGACGGACTCGACACGACTCGGCACTACTCAATACGACTCGACGCGACCCGACGTTTCTCCACGCGACTCGATGAGACTCGGCGGGACTCGACGTGACTTGACGCGACTCGACACGACTCACCGACTCGATGCCACTGGACGGACTCGACACGACTCGGCACTACTCAATACGACTCGACGCAACCCGACGTTTCTCCACGCGACTCGATGAGACTCGGCGTGACTTGACGCGACTCGACACGACTCACCGACTCGATGCGACTCGACGGACTCGACCCGACTCGGCACTACTCAATACGACTCGACGCGACCCGACGTTTCTCCACGCGACTCGATGAGACTCGGCGGGACTCGACGTGACTTGACACGACTCGATATGACTCAAAACTCATAAGTTCTAACGCAATTCTGCATGCGTACTCGTGTACCCATACACACACACGCGGCTACGTATTTATGCTCGTAAATTCTCACACGGGTCCTCATAGCTACTCAGTTTTACTTACTCGGTTTTGTATATACATATTATGAACTTTGTATATGAATCCTTATGAGTAAACTCTTCGATCGGCATCGAAAAAAAATAATGTTTTTGGTGAGTCCGATTCCTTGTTAAAGCAAGCGATATTTCAAAAATCTGTGAATGAATTTCTTATTATTTTTAAAATCAAAATGAATACTTTCACCAGTATAATCGCCTATCTTTAAAATTTAAGGTTCTTTCCGTTCGAATTGCAAAGATTTGGGACCCCAGCTGTATATAAAAAAGCGGCAGTCTCAATTAGTTAATATACGAATCCTCGCGAGTACAACTAAGTACATAATATAGAGCTGTGTGAGAATTCACGAGTAGAGACACGATTTGACGCGACTCGACGTTTCTCCACGCGACTCGATGAGACTCGGCGGGACTCGACGTGACTTGACGCGACTCGACACGACTCACCGACTCGATGCGACTCGACGGACTCGACACGACTCGGCACTACTCAATACGACTCGATGCGACCCGACGTTTCTCCACGCGACTCGATGAGACTCGGCGGGACTCGACGTGACTTGACGCGACTCGACACGACTCACCGACTCGATGCCACTGGACGGACTCGACACGACTCGGCACTACTCAATACGACTCGACGCAACCCGACGTTTCTCCACGCGACTCGATGAGACTCGGCGTGACTCGACGTGACTTGATGCGACTCGACACGACTCACCGACTCGATGCGACTCGACGGACTCGACACGACTCGGCACTACTCAATACGACTCGACGCGACCCGACGTTTCTCCACGCGACTCGATGAGACACGGCGGGACTCGACGTGACTTGACACGACTCGATATGACTCAAAACTCATAAGTTCTAACGCAATTCTGCATGCGTACTCGTGTACCCATACACACACACGCGGCTACGTATTTATGCTCGTAAATTCTCACACGGGTCCTCATAGCTACTCAGTTTTACTTACTCGGTTTTGGCTATACATATTATGAACTTTGTATATGAATCCTTATGAGTAAACTCTTCGATCGGCATCGAAAAAAAATAATGTTTTTGGTGAGTCCGATTCCTTGTTAAAGCAAGCGATATTTCAAAAATCTGTGAATGAATTTCTTATTATTTTTAAAATCAAAATGAATACTTTCACCAGTATAATCGCCTATCTTTAAAATTTAAGGTTTTTTCCTTTCGAATTGCAAAGATTTGGGACCCCAGCTGTATATAAAAAAGCGGCAGTCTCAATTAGTTAATATACAAATCCTCGCGAGTACAACTAAGTACATAATATAGAGCTGTGTGAGAATTCACGAGTAGAGACACGATTTGACGCGACTCGACGTTTCTCCACGCGACTCGATGAGACTCGGCGGGACTCGACGTGACTTGACGCGACTCGACACGACTCACCGACTCGATGCGACTCGACGGACTCGACACGACTCGGCACTACTCAATACGACTCGATGCGACCCGACGTTTCTCCACGCGACTCGATGAGACTCGGCGGGACTCGACGTGACTTGACGCGACTCGACACGACTCACCGACTCGATGCCACTGGACGGACTCGACACGACTCGGCACTACTCAATACGACTCGACGCAACCCGACGTTTCTCCACGCGACTCGATGAGACTCGGCGTGACTCGACGTGACTTGATGCGACTCGACACGACTCACCGACTCGATGCGACTCGACGGACTCGACACGACTCGGCACTACTCAATACGACTCGACGCGACCCGACGTTTCTCCACGCGACTCGATGAGACACGGCGGGACTCGACGTGACTTGACACGACTCGAAATGACTCAAAACTCATAAGTTCTAACGCAATTCTGCATGCGTACTCGTGTACCCATACACACACACGCGGCTACGTATTTATGCTCGTAAATTCTCACACGGGTCCTCATAGCTACTCAGTTTTACTTACTCGGTTTTGTATATACATATTATGAACTTTGTATATGAATCCTTATGAGTAAACTCTTCGATCGGCATCGAAAAAAAATAATGTTTTTGGTGAGTCCGATTCCTTGTTAAAGCAAGCGATATTTCAAAAATCTGTGAATGAATTTCTTATTATTTTTAAAATCAAAATGAATACTTTCACCAGTATAATCGCCTATCTTTAAAATTTAAGGTTCTTTCCGTTCGAATTGCAAAGATTTGGGACCCCAGCTGTATATAAAAAAGCGGCAGTCTCAATTAGTTAATATACAAATCCTCGCGAGTACAACTAAGTACATAATATAGAGCTGTGTGAGAATTCACGAGTAGAGACACGATTTGACGCGACTCGACGTTTCTCCACGCGACTCGATGAGACTCGGCGGGACTCGACGTGACTTGACGCGACTCGACACGACTCACCGACTCGATGCGACTCGACGGACTCGACACGACTCGGCACTACTCAATACGACTCGATGCGACCCGACGTTTCTCCACGCGACTCGATGAGACTCGGCGGGACTCGACGTGACTTGACGCGACTCGACACGACTCACCGACTCGATGCCACTGGACGGACTCGACACGACTCGGCACTACTCAATACGACTCGACGCAACCCGATGTTTCTCCACGCGACTCGATGAGACTCGGCGTGACTTGACGCGACTCGACACGACTCACCGACTCGATGCGACTCGACGGACTCGACACGACTCGGCACTACTCAATACGACTCGACGCGACCCGACGTTTCTCCACGCGACTCGATGAGACTCGGCGGGACTCGACGTGACTTGACGCGACTCGACACGACTCACCGACTCGATGCCACTGGACGGACTCGACACGACTCGGCACTACTCAATACGACTCGACGCAACCCGACGTTTCTCCACGCGACTCGATGAGACTCGGCGTGACTTGACGCGACTCGACACGACTCACCGACTCGATGCGACTCGACGGACTCGACACGACTCGGCACTACTCAATACGACTCGACGCGACCCGACGTTTCTCCACGCGACTCGATGAGACTCGGCGGGACTCGACGTGACTTGACACGACTCGATATGACTCAAAACTCATAAGTTCTAACGCAATTCTGCATGCGTACTCGTGTACCCATACACACACACGCGGCTACGTATTTATGCTCGTAAATTCTCACACGGGTCCTCATAGCTACTCAGTTTTACTTACTCGGTTTTGTATATACATATTATGAACTTTGTATATGAATCCTTATGAGTAAACTCTTCGATCGGCATCGAAAAAAAATAATGTTTTTGGTGAGTCCGATTCCTTGTTAAAGCAAGCGATATTTCAAAAATCTGTGAATGAATTTCTTATTATTTTTAAAATCAAAATGAATACTTTCACCAGTATAATCGCCTATCTTTAAAATTTAAGGTTCTTTCCGTTCGAATTGCAAAGATTTGGGACCCCAGCTGTATATAAAAAAGCGGCAGTCTCAATTAGTTAATATACGAATCCTCGCGAGTACAACTAAGTACATAATATAGAGCTGTGTGAGAATTCACGAGTAGAGACACGATTTGACGCGACTCGACGTTTCTCCACGCGACTCGATGAGACTCGGCGGGACTCGACGTGACTTGACGCGACTCGACACGACTCACCGACTCGATGCGACTCGACGGACTCGACACGACTCGGCACTACTCAATACGACTCGATGCGACCCGACGTTTCTCCACGCGACTCGATGAGACTCGGCGGGACTCGACGTGACTTGACGCGACTCGACACGACTCACCGACTCGATGCCACTGGACGGACTCGACACGACTCGGCACTACTCAATACGACTCGACGCAACCCGACGTTTCTCCACGCGACTCGATGAGACTCGGCGTGACTCGACGTGACTTGATGCGACTCGACACGACTCACCGACTCGATGCGACTCGACGGACTCGACACGACTCGGCACTACTCAATACGACTCGACGCGACCCGACGTTTCTCCACGCGACTCGATGAGACACGGCGGGACTCGACGTGACTTGACACGACTCGATATGACTCAAAACTCATAAGTTCTAACGCAATTCTGCATGCGTACTCGTGTACCCATACACACACACGCGGCTACGTATTTATGCTCGTAAATTCTCACACGGGTCCTCATAGCTACTCAGTTTTACTTACTCGGTTTTGGCTATACATATTATGAACTTTGTATATGAATCCTTATGAGTAAACTCTTCGATCGGCATCGAAAAAAAATAATGTTTTTGGTGAGTCCGATTCCTTGTTAAAGCAAGCGATATTTCAAAAATCTGTGAATGAATTTCTTATTATTTTTAAAATCAAAATGAATACTTTCACCAGTATAATCGCCTATCTTTAAAATTTAAGGTTTTTTCCTTTCGAATTGCAAAGATTTGGGACCCCAGCTGTATATAAAAAAGCGGCAGTCTCAATTAGTTAATATACAAATCCTCGCGAGTACAACTAAGTACATAATATAGAGCTGTGTGAGAATTCACGAGTAGAGACACGATTTGACGCGACTCGACGTTTCTCCACGCGACTCGATGAGACTCGGCGGGACTCGACGTGACTTGACGCGACTCGACACGACTCACCGACTCGATGCGACTCGACGGACTCGACACGACTCGGCACTACTCAATACGACTCGATGCGACCCGACGTTTCTCCACGCGACTCGATGAGACTCGGCGGGACTCGACGTGACTTGACGCGACTCGACACGACTCACCGACTCGATGCCACTGGACGGACTCGACACGACTCGGCACTACTCAATACGACTCGACGCAACCCGACGTTTCTCCACGCGACTCGATGAGACTCGGCGTGACTCGACGTGACTTGATGCGACTCGACACGACTCACCGACTCGATGCGACTCGACGGACTCGACACGACTCGGCACTACTCAATACGACTCGACGCGACCCGACGTTTCTCCACGCGACTCGATGAGACACGGCGGGACTCGACGTGACTTGACACGACTCGATATGACTCAAAACTCATAAGTTCTAACGCAATTCTGCATGCGTACTCGTGTACCCATACACACACACGCGGCTACGTATTTATGCTCGTAAATTCTCACACGGGTCCTCATAGCTACTCAGTTTTACTTACTCGGTTTTGTATATACATATTATGAACTTTGTATATGAATCCTTATGAGTAAACTCTTCGATCGGCATCGAAAAAAAATAATGTTTTTGGTGAGTCCGATTCCTTGTTAAAGCAAGCGATATTTCAAAAATCTGTGAATGAATTTCTTATTATTTTTAAAATCAAAATGAATACTTTCACCAGTATAATCGCCTATCTTTAAAATTTAAGGTTCTTTCCGTTCGAATTGCAAAGATTTGGGACCCCAGCTGTATATAAAAAAGCGGCAGTCTCAATTAGTTAATATACAAATCCTCGCGAGTACAACTAAGTACATAATATAGAGCTGTGTGAGAATTCACGAGTAGAGACACGATTTGACGCGACTCGACGTTTCTCCACGCGACTCGATGAGACTCGGCGGGACTCGACGTGACTTGACGCGACTCGACACGACTCACCGACTCGATGCGACTCGACGGACTCGACACGACTCGGCACTACTCAATACGACTCGACGCGACCCGACGTTTCTCCACGCGACTCGATGAGACTCGGCGGGACTCGACGTGACTTGACGCGACTCGACACGACTCACCGACTCGATGCCACTGGACGGACTCGACACGACTCGGCACTACTCAATACGACTCGACGCAACCCGATGTTTCTCCACGCGACTCGATGAGACTCGGCGTGACTTGACGCGACTCGACACGACTCACCGACTCGATGCGACTCGACGGACTCGACACGACTCGGCACTACTCAATACGACTCGACGCGACCCGACGTTTCTCCACGCGACTCGATGAGACTCGGCGGGACTCGACGTGACTTGACGCGACTCGACACGACTCACCGACTCGATGCCACTGGACGGACTCGACACGACTCGGCACTACTCAATACGACTCGACGCAACCCGACGTTTCTCCACGCGACTCGATGAGACTCGGCGTGACTTGATGCGACTCGGCACTACTCAATACGACTCGACGCGACCCGACGTTTCTCCACGCGACTCGATGAGACTCGGCGGGACTCGACGTGACTTGACACGACTCGATATGACTCAAAACTCATAAGTTCTAACGCAATTCTGCATGCGTACTCGTGTACCCATACACACACACGCGGCTACGTATTTATGCTCGTAAATTCTCACACGGGTCCTCATAGCTACTCAGTTTTACTTACTCGGTTTTGTATATACATATTATGAACTTTGTATATGAATCCTTATGAGTAAACTCTTCGATCGGCATCGAAAAAAAATAATGTTTTTGGTGAGTCCGATTCCTTGTTAAAGCATGCGATATTTCAAAAATCTGTGAATGAATTTCTTATTATTTTTAAAATCAAAATGAATACTTTCACCAGTATAATCGCCTATCTTTGAAATTTAAGGTTTTTTCCTTTCGAATTGCAAAGATTTGGGACCCCAGCTGTATATAAAAAAGCGGCAGTCTCAATTAGTTAATATACAAATCCTCGCGAGTACAACTAAGTACATAATATAGAGCTGTGTGAGAATTCACGGGTAGAGACACGATTTGACGCGACTCGACGTTTCTCCACGCGACTCGATGAGACTCGGCGGGACTCGACGTGACTTGACGCGACTCGACACGACTCACCGACTCGATGCGACTCGACGGACTCGACACGACTCGGCACTACTCAATACGACTCGATGCGACCCGACGTTTCTCCACGCGACTCGATGAGACTCGGCGGGACTCGACGTGACTTGACGCGACTCGACACGACTCACCGACTCGATGCCACTGGACGGACTCGACACGACTCGGCACTACTCAATACGACTCGACGCAACCCGATGTTTCTCCACGCGACTCGATGAGACTCGGCGTGACTTGACGCGACTCGACACGACTCACCGACTCGATGCGACTCGACGGACTCGACACGACTCGGCACTACTCAATACGACTCGACGCGACCCGACGTTTCTCCACGCGACTCGATGAGACTCGGCGGGACTCGACGTGACTTGACGCGACTCGACACGACTCACCGACTCGATGCCACTGGACGGACTCGACACGACTCGGCACTACTCAATACGACTCGACGCAACCCGACGTTTCTCCACGCGACTCGATGAGACTCGGCGTGACTTGACGCGACTCGACACGACTCACCGACTCGATGCGACTCGACGGACTCGACACGACTCGGCACTACTCAATACGACTCGACGCGACCCGACGTTTCTCCACGCGACTCGATGAGACTCGGCGGGACTCGACGTGACTTGACACGACTCGATATGACTCAAAACTCATAAGTTCTAACGCAATTCTGCATGCGTACTCGTGTACCCATACACACACACGCGGCTACGTATTTATGCTCGTAAATTCTCACACGGGTCCTCATAGCTACTCAGTTTTACTTACTCGGTTTTGTATATACATATTATGAACTTTGTATATGAATCCTTATGAGTAAACTCTTCGATCGGCATCGAAAAAAAATAATGTTTTTGGTGAGTCCGATTCCTTGTTAAAGCAAGCGATATTTCAAAAATCTGTGAATGAATTTCTTATTATTTTTAAAATCAAAATGAATACTTTCACCAGTATAATCGCCTATCTTTAAAATTTAAGGTTCTTTCCGTTCGAATTGCAAAGATTTGGGACCCCAGCTGTATATAAAAAAGCGGCAGTCTCAATTAGTTAATATACGAATCCTCGCGAGTACAACTAAGTACATAATATAGAGCTGTGTGAGAATTCACGAGTAGAGACACGATTTGACGCGACTCGACGTTTCTCCACGCGACTCGATGAGACTCGGCGGGACTCGACGTGACTTGACGCGACTCGACACGACTCACCGACTCGATGCGACTCGACGGACTCGACACGACTCGGCACTACTCAATACGACTCGATGCGACCCGACGTTTCTCCACGCGACTCGATGAGACTCGGCGGGACTCGACGTGACTTGACGCGACTCGACACGACTCACCGACTCGATGCCACTGGACGGACTCGACACGACTCGGCACTACTCAATACGACTCGACGCAACCCGACGTTTCTCCACGCGACTCGATGAGACTCGGCGTGACTCGACGTGACTTGATGCGACTCGACACGACTCACCGACTCGATGCGACTCGACGGACTCGACACGACTCGGCACTACTCAATACGACTCGACGCGACCCGACGTTTCTCCACGCGACTCGATGAGACACGGCGGGACTCGACGTGACTTGACACGACTCGATATGACTCAAAACTCATAAGTTCTAACGCAATTCTGCATGCGTACTCGTGTACCCATACACACACACGCGGCTACGTATTTATGCTCGTAAATTCTCACACGGGTCCTCATAGCTACTCAGTTTTACTTACTCGGTTTTGGCTATACATATTATGAACTTTGTATATGAATCCTTATGAGTAAACTCTTCGATCGGCATCGAAAAAAAATAATGTTTTTGGTGAGTCCGATTCCTTGTTAAAGCAAGCGATATTTCAAAAATCTGTGAATGAATTTCTTATTATTTTTAAAATCAAAATGAATACTTTCACCAGTATAATCGCCTATCTTTAAAATTTAAGGTTTTTTCCTTTCGAATTGCAAAGATTTGGGACCCCAGCTGTATATAAAAAAGCGGCAGTCTCAATTAGTTAATATACAAATCCTCGCGAGTACAACTAAGTACATAATATAGAGCTGTGTGAGAATTCACGAGTAGAGACACGATTTGACGCGACTCGACGTTTCTCCACGCGACTCGATGAGACTCGGCGGGACTCGACGTGACTTGACGCGACTCGACACGACTCACCGACTCGATGCGACTCGACGGACTCGACACGACTCGGCACTACTCAATACGACTCGATGCGACCCGACGTTTCTCCACGCGACTCGATGAGACTCGGCGGGACTCGACGTGACTTGACGCGACTCGACACGACTCACCGACTCGATGCCACTGGACGGACTCGACACGACTCGGCACTACTCAATACGACTCGACGCAACCCGACGTTTCTCCACGCGACTCGATGAGACTCGGCGTGACTCGACGTGACTTGACGCGACTCGACACGACTCACCGACTCGATGCGACTCGACGGACTCGACACGACTCGGCACTACTCAATACGACTCGATGCGACCCGACGTTTCTCCACGCGACTCGATGAGACACGGCGGGACTCGACGTGACTTGACACGACTCGAAATGACTCAAAACTCATAAGTTCTAACGCAATTCTGCATGCGTACTCGTGTACCCATACACACACACGCGGCTACGTATTTATGCTCGTAAATTCTCACACGGGTCCTCATAGCTACTCAGTTTTACTTACTCGGTTTTGTATATACATATTATGAACTTTGTATATGAATCCTTATGAGTAAACTCTTCGATCGGCATCGAAAAAAAATAATGTTTTTGGTGAGTCCGATTCCTTGTTAAAGCAAGCGATATTTCAAAAATCTGTGAATGAATTTCTTATTATTTTTAAAATCAAAATGAATACTTTCACCAGTATAATCGCCTATCTTTAAAATTTAAGGTTCTTTCCGTTCGAATTGCAAAGATTTGGGACCCCAGCTGTATATAAAAAAGCGGCAGTCTCAATTAGTTAATATACAAATCCTCGCGAGTACAACTAAGTACATAATATAGAGCTGTGTGAGAATTCACGAGTAGAGACACGATTTGACGCGACTCGACGTTTCTCCACGCGACTCGATGAGACTCGGCGGGACTCGACGTGACTTGACGCGACTCGACACGACTCACCGACTCGATGCGACTCGACGGACTCGACACGACTCGGCACTACTCAATACGACTCGATGCGACCCGACGTTTCTCCACGCGACTCGATGAGACTCGGCGGGACTCGACGTGACTTGACGCGACTCGACACGACTCACCGACTCGATGCCACTGGACGGACTCGACACGACTCGGCACTACTCAATACGACTCGACGCAACCCGATGTTTCTCCACGCGACTCGATGAGACTCGGCGTGACTTGACGCGACTCGACACGACTCACCGACTCGATGCGACTCGACGGACTCGACACGACTCGGCACTACTCAATACGACTCGACGCGACCCGACGTTTCTCCACGCGACTCGATGAGACTCGGCGGGACTCGACGTGACTTGACGCGACTCGACACGACTCACCGACTCGATGCCACTGGACGGACTCGACACGACTCGGCACTACTCAATACGACTCGACGCAACCCGACGTTTCTCCACGCGACTCGATGAGACTCGGCGTGACTTGACGCGACTCGACACGACTCACCGACTCGATGCGACTCGACGGACTCGACACGACTCGGCACTACTCAATACGACTCGACGCGACCCGACGTTTCTCCACGCGACTCGATGAGACTCGGCGGGACTCGACGTGACTTGACACGACTCGATATGACTCAAAACTCATAAGTTCTAACGCAATTCTGCATGCGTACTCGTGTACCCATACACACACACGCGGCTACGTATTTATGCTCGTAAATTCTCACACGGGTCCTCATAGCTACTCAGTTTTACTTACTCGGTTTTGTATATACATATTATGAACTTTGTATATGAATCCTTATGAGTAAACTCTTCGATCGGCATCGAAAAAAAATAATGTTTTTGGTGAGTCCGATTCCTTGTTAAAGCAAGCGATATTTCAAAAATCTGTGAATGAATTTCTTATTATTTTTAAAATCAAAATGAATACTTTCACCAGTATAATCGCCTATCTTTAAAATTTAAGGTTCTTTCCGTTCGAATTGCAAAGATTTGGGACCCCAGCTGTATATAAAAAAGCGGCAGTCTCAATTAGTTAATATACGAATCCTCGCGAGTACAACTAAGTACATAATATAGAGCTGTGTGAGAATTCACGAGTAGAGACACGATTTGACGCGACTCGACGTTTCTCCACGCGACTCGATGAGACTCGGCGGGACTCGACGTGACTTGACGCGACTCGACACGACTCACCGACTCGATGCGACTCGACGGACTCGACACGACTCGGCACTACTCAATACGACTCGATGCGACCCGACGTTTCTCCACGCGACTCGATGAGACTCGGCGGGACTCGACGTGACTTGACGCGACTCGACACGACTCACCGACTCGATGCCACTGGACGGACTCGACACGACTCGGCACTACTCAATACGACTCGACGCAACCCGACGTTTCTCCACGCGACTCGATGAGACTCGGCGTGACTCGACGTGACTTGATGCGACTCGACACGACTCACCGACTCGATGCGACTCGACGGACTCGACACGACTCGGCACTACTCAATACGACTCGACGCGACCCGACGTTTCTCCACGCGACTCGATGAGACACGGCGGGACTCGACGTGACTTGACACGACTCGATATGACTCAAAACTCATAAGTTCTAACGCAATTCTGCATGCGTACTCGTGTACCCATACACACACACGCGGCTACGTATTTATGCTCGTAAATTCTCACACGGGTCCTCATAGCTACTCAGTTTTACTTACTCGGTTTTGGCTATACATATTATGAACTTTGTATATGAATCCTTATGAGTAAACTCTTCGATCGGCATCGAAAAAAAATAATGTTTTTGGTGAGTCCGATTCCTTGTTAAAGCAAGCGATATTTCAAAAATCTGTGAATGAATTTCTTATTATTTTTAAAATCAAAATGAATACTTTCACCAGTATAATCGCCTATCTTTAAAATTTAAGGTTTTTTCCTTTCGAATTGCAAAGATTTGGGACCCCAGCTGTATATAAAAAAGCGGCAGTCTCAATTAGTTAATATACAAATCCTCGCGAGTACAACTAAGTACATAATATAGAGCTGTGTGAGAATTCACGAGTAGAGACACGATTTGACGCGACTCGACGTTTCTCCACGCGACTCGATGAGACTCGGCGGGACTCGACGTGACTTGACGCGACTCGACACGACTCACCGACTCGATGCGACTCGACGGACTCGACACGACTCGGCACTACTCAATACGACTCGATGCGACCCGACGTTTCTCCACGCGACTCGATGAGACTCGGCGGGACTCGACGTGACTTGACGCGACTCGACACGACTCACCGACTCGATGCCACTGGACGGACTCGACACGACTCGGCACTACTCAATACGACTCGACGCAACCCGACGTTTCTCCACGCGACTCGATGAGACTCGGCGTGACTCGACGTGACTTGATGCGACTCGACACGACTCACCGACTCGATGCGACTCGACGGACTCGACACGACTCGGCACTACTCAATACGACTCGACGCGACCCGACGTTTCTCCACGCGACTCGATGAGACACGGCGGGACTCGACGTGACTTGACACGACTCGATATGACTCAAAACTCATAAGTTCTAACGCAATTCTGCATGCGTACTCGTGTACCCATACACACACACGCGGCTACGTATTTATGCTCGTAAATTCTCACACGGGTCCTCATAGCTACTCAGTTTTACTTACTCGGTTTTGTATATACATATTATGAACTTTGTATATGAATCCTTATGAGTAAACTCTTCGATCGGCATCGAAAAAAAATAATGTTTTTGGTGAGTCCGATTCCTTGTTAAAGCAAGCGATATTTCAAAAATCTGTGAATGAATTTCTTATTATTTTTAAAATCAAAATGAATACTTTCACCAGTATAATCGCCTATCTTTAAAATTTAAGGTTCTTTCCGTTCGAATTGCAAAGATTTGGGACCCCAGCTGTATATAAAAAAGCGGCAGTCTCAATTAGTTAATATACAAATCCTCGCGAGTACAACTAAGTACATAATATAGAGCTGTGTGAGAATTCACGAGTAGAGACACGATTTGACGCGACTCGACGTTTCTCCACGCGACTCGATGAGACTCGGCGGGACTCGACGTGACTTGACGCGACTCGACACGACTCACCGACTCGATGCGACTCGACGGACTCGACACGACTCGGCACCACTCAATACGACTCGATGCGACCCGACGTTTCTCCACGCGACTCGATGAGACTCGGCGGGACTCGACGTGACTTGACGCGACTCGACACGACTCACCGACTCGATGCCACTGGACGGACTCGACACGACTCGGCACTACTCAATACGACTCGACGCAACCCGATGTTTCTCCACGCGACTCGATGAGACTCGGCGTGACTTGACGCGACTCGACACGACTCACCGACTCGATGCGACTCGACGGACTCGACACGACTCGGCACTACTCAATACGACTCGACGCGACCCGACGTTTCTCCACGCGACTCGATGAGACTCGGCGGGACTCGACGTGACTTGACGCGACTCGACACGACTCACCGACTCGATGCCACTGGACGGACTCGACACGACTCGGCACTACTCAATACGACTCGACGCAACCCGACGTTTCTCCACGCGACTCGATGAGACTCGGCGTGACTTGACGCGACTCGGCACTACTCAATACGACTCGACGCGACCCGACGTTTCTCCACGCGACTCGATGAGACTCGGCGGGACTCGACGTGACTTGACACGACTCGATATGACTCAAAACTCATAAGTTCTAACGCAATTCTGCATGCGTACTCGTGTACCCATACACACACACGCGGCTACGTATTTATGCTCGTAAATTCTCACACGGGTCCTCATAGCTACTCAGTTTTACTTACTCGGTTTTGTATATACATATTATGAACTTTGTATATGAATCCTTATGAGTAAACTCTTCGATCGGCATCGAAAAAAAATAATGTTTTTGGTGAGTCCGATTCCTTGTTAAAGCAAGCGATATTTCAAAAATCTGTGAATGAATTTCTTATTATTTTTAAAATCAAAATGAATACTTTCACCAGTATAATCGCCTATCTTTAAAATTTAAGGTTTTTTCCTTTCGAATTGCAAAGATTTGGGACCCCAGCTGTATATAAAAAAGCGGCAGTCTCAATTAGTTAATATACAAATCCTCGCGAGTACAACTAAGTACATAATATAGAGCTGTGTGAGAATTCACGAGAAGAGACACGATTTGACGCGACTCGACGTTTCTCCACGCGACTCGATGAGACTCGGCGGGACTCGACGTGACTTGACGCGACTCGACACGACTCACCGACTCGATGCGACTCGACGGACTCGACACGACTCGGCACTACTCAATACGACTCGATGCGACCCGACGTTTCTCCACGCGACTCGATGAGACTCGGCGGGACTCGACGTGACTTGACGCGACTCGACACGACTCACCGACTCGATGCCACTGGACGGACTCGACACGACTCGGCACTACTCAATACGACTCGACGCGACCCGACGTTTCTCCACGCGACTCGATGAGACTCGGCGTGACTTGACGCGACTCGACACGACTCACCGACTCGATGCGACTCGACGGACTCGACACGACTCGGCACTACTCATTACGACTCGACGCGACCCGACGTTTCTCCACGCGACTCGATGAGACTCGGCGGGACTCGACGTGACTTGACACGACTCGATATGACTCAAAACTCATAAGTTCTAACGCAATTCTGCATGCGTACTCGTGTACCCATACACACACACGCGGCTACGTATTTATGCTCGTAAATTCTCACACGGGTCCTCATAGCTACTCAGTTTTACTTACTCGGTTTTGTATATACATATTATGAACTTTGTATATGAATCCTTATGAGTAAACTCTTCGATCGGCATCGAAAAAAAATAATGTTTTTGCTGAGTCCGATTCCTTGTTAAAGCATGCGATATTTCAAAAATCTGTGAATGAATTTCTTATTATTTTTAAAATCAAAATGAATACTTTCACCAGTATAATCGCCTATCTTTGAAATTTAAGGTTTTTTCCTTTCGAATTGCAAAGATTTGGGACCCCAGCTGTATATAAAAAAGCGGCAGTCTCAATTAGTTAATATACAAATCCTCGCGAGTACAACTAAGTACATAATATAGAGCTGTGTGAGAATTCACGGGTAGAGACACGATTTGACGCGACTCGACGTTTTTCCACGCGACTCGATGAGACTCGGCGGGACTCGACGTGACTTGACGCGACTCGACACGACTCACCGACTCGATGCGACTCGACGGACTCGACACGACTCGGCACTACTCAATACGACTCGATGCGACCCGACGTTTCTCCACGCGACTCGATGAGACTCGGCGGGACTCGACGTGACTTGACGCGACTCGACACGACTCACCGACTCGATGCCACTGGACGGACTCGACACGACTCGGCACTACTCAATACGACTCGACGCAACCCGACGTTTCTCCACGCGACTCGATGAGACTCGGCGTGACTCGACGTGACTTGACGCGACTCGACACGACTCACCGACTCGATGCGACTCGACGGACTCGACACGACTCGGCACTACTCAATACGACTCGACGCGACCCGACGTTTCTCCACGCGACTCGATGAGACTCGGCGGGACTCGACGTGACTTGACACGACTCGATATGACTCAAAACTCATAAGTACTAACGCAATTCTGCATGCGTACTCGTGTACCCATACACACACACGCGGCTACGTATTTATGCTCGTAAATTCTCACACGGGTCCTCATAGCTACTCAGTTTTACTTACTCGGTTTTGTATATACATATTATGAACTTTGTATATGAATCCTTATGAGTAAACTCTTCGATCGGCATCGAAAAAAAATAATGTTTTTGGTGAGTCCGATTCCTTGTTAAAGCATGCGATATTTCAAAAATCTGTGAATGAATTTCTTATTATTTTTAAAATCAAAATGAATACTTTCACCAGTATAATCGCCTATCTTTGAAATTTAAGGTTCTTTCCTTTCGAATTGCAAAGATTTGGGACCCCAGCTGTATATAAAAAAGCGGCAGTCTCAATTAGTTAATATACAAATCCTCGCGAGTACAACTAAGTACATAATATAGAGCTGTGTGAGAATTCACGAGTAGAGACACGATTTGACGCGACTCGACGTTTCTCCACGCGACTCGATGAGACTCGGCGGGACTCGACGTGACTTGACGCGACTCGACACGACTCACCGACTCGATGCGACTCGACGGACTCGACACGACTCGGCACTACTCAATACGACTCGACGCGACCCGACGTTTCTCCACGCGACTCGATGAGACTCGGCGGGACTCGACGTGACTTGACGCGACTCGACACGACTCACCGACTCGATGCCACTGGACGGACTCGACACGACTCGGCACTACTCAATACGACTCGACGCAACCCGACGTTTCTCCACGCGACTCGATGAGACTCGGCGTGACTTGACGCGACTCGACACGACTCACCGACTCGATGCGACTCGACGGACTCGACACGACTCGGCACTACTCAATACGACTCGACGCGACCCGACGTTTCTCCACGCGACTCGATGAGACTCGGCGGGACTCGACGTGACTTGACACGACTCGATATGACTCAAAACTCATAAGTTCTAACGCAATTCTGCATGCGTACTCGTGTACCCATACACACACACGCGGCTACGTATTTATGCTCGTAAATTCTCACACGGGTCCTCATAGCTACTCAGTTTTACTTACTCGGTTTTGGCTATACATATTATGAACTTTGTATATGAATCCTTATGAGTAAACTCTTCGATCGGCATCGAAAAAAAATAATGTTTTTGGTGAGTCCGATTCCTTGTTAAAGCAAGCGATATTTCAAAAATCTGTGAATGAATTTCTTATTATTTTTAAAATCAAAATGAATACTTTCACCAGTATAATCGCCTATCTTTAAAATTTAAGGTTTTTTCCTTTCGAATTGCAAAGATTTGGGACCCCAGCTGTATATAAAAAAGCGGCAGTCTCAATTAGTTAATATACAAATCCTCGCGAGTACAACTAAGTACATAATATAGAGCTGTGTGAGAATTCACGAGTAGAGACACGATTTGACGCGACTCGACGTTTCTCCACGCGACTCGATGAGACACGGCGGGACTCGACGTGACTTGACACGACTCGATATGACTCAAAACTCATAAGTTCTAACGCAATTCTGCATGCGTACTCGTGTACCCATACACACACACGCGGCTACGTATTTATGCTCGTAAATTCTCACACGGGTCCTCATAGCTACTCAGTTTTACTTACTCGGTTTTGGCTATACATATTATGAACTTTGTATATGAATCCTTATGAGTAAACTCTTCGATCGGCATCGAAAAAAAATAATGTTTTTGGTGAGTCCGATTCCTTGTTAAAGCAAGCGATATTTCAAAAATCTGTGAATGAATTTCTTATTATTTTTAAAATCAAAATGAATACTTTCACCAGTATAATTGCCTATCTTTAAAATTTAAGGTTTTTTCCTTTCGAATTGCAAAGATTTGGGACCCCAGCTGTATATAAAAAAGCGGCAGTCTCAATTAGTTAATATACAAATCCTCGCGAGTACAACTAAGTACATAATATAGAGCTGTGTGAGAATTCACGAGTAGAGACACGATTTGACGCGACTCGACGTTTCTCCACGCGACTCGATGAGACTCGGCGGGACTCGACGTGACTTGACGCGACTCGACACGACTCACCGACTCGATGCGACTCGACGGACTCGACACGACTCGGCACTACTCAATACGACTCGATGCGACCCGACGTTTCTCCACGCGACTCGATGAGACTCGGCGGGACTCGACGTGACTTGACGCGACTCGACACGACTCACCGACTCGATGCCACTGGACGGACTCGACACGACTCGGCACTACTCAATACGACTCGACGCAACCCGACGTTTCTCCACGCGACTCGATGAGACTCGGCGTGACTCGACGTGACTTGATGCGACTCGACACGACTCACCGACTCGATGCGACTCGACGGACTCGACACGACTCGGCACTACTCAATACGACTCGACGCGACCCGACGTTTCTCCACGCGACTCGATGAGACACGGCGGGACTCGACGTGACTTGACACGACTCGATATGACTCAAAACTCATAAGTTCTAACGCAATTCTGCATGCGTACTCGTGTACCCATACACACACACGCGGCTACGTATTTATGCTCGTAAATTCTCACACGGGTCCTCATAGCTACTCAGTTTTACTTACTCGGTTTTGTATATACATATTATGAACTTTGTATATGAATCCTTATGAGTAAACTCTTCGATCGGCATCGAAAAAAAATAATGTTTTTGGTGAGTCCGATTCCTTGTTAAAGCAAGCGATATTTCAAAAATCTGTGAATGAATTTCTTATTATTTTTAAAATCAAAATGAATACTTTCACCAGTATAATCGCCTATCTTTAAAATTTAAGGTTCTTTCCGTTCGAATTGCAAAGATTTGGGACCCCAGCTGTATATAAAAAAGCGGCAGTCTCAATTAGTTAATATACAAATCCTCGCGAGTACAACTAAGTACATAATATAGAGCTGTGTGAGAATTCACGAGAAGAGACACGATTTGACGCGACTCGAGGTTTCTCCACGCGACTCGATGAGACTCGGCGGGACTCGACTTGACTTGACACGACTCGACACGACTCACCGACTCGATGCGACTCGACGGACTCGACACGACTCGGCACTACTCAATACGACTCGATGCGACCCGACGTTTCTCCACGCGACTCGATGAGACTCGGCGGGACTCGACGTGACTTGACGCGACTCGACACGACTCACCGACTCGATGCCACTGGACGGACTCGACACGACTCGGCACTACTCAATACGACTCGACGCAACCCGATGTTTCTCCACGCGACTCGATGAGACTCGGCGTGACTTGACGCGACTCGACACGACTCACCGACTCGATGCGACTCGACGGACTCGACACGACTCGGCACTACTCAATACGACTCGACGCGACCCGACGTTTCTCCACGCGACTCGATGAGACTCGGCGGGACTCGACGTGACTTGACGCGACTCGACACGACTCACCGACTCGATGCCACTGGACGGACTCGACACGACTCGGCACTACTCAATACGACTCGACGCAACCCGACGTTTCTCCACGCGACTCGATGAGACTCGGCGTGACTTGACGCGACTCGACACGACTCACCGACTCGATGCGACTCGACGGACTCGACACGACTCGGCACTACTCAATACGACTCGACGCGACCCGACGTTTCTCCACGCGACTCGATGAGACTCGGCGGGACTCGACGTGACTTGACACGACTCGATATGACTCAAAACTCATAAGTTCTAACGCAATTCTGCATGCGTACTCGTGTACCCATACACACACACGCGGCTACGTATTTATGCTCGTAAATTCTCACACGGGTCCTCATAGCTACTCAGTTTTACTTACTCGGTTTTGTATATACATATTATGAACTTTGTATATGAATCCTTATGAGTAAACTCTTCGATCGGCATCGAAAAAAAATAATGTTTTTGGTGAGTCCGATTCCTTGTTAAAGCAAGCGATATTTCAAAAATCTGTGAATGAATTTCTTATTATTTTTAAAATCAAAATGAATACTTTCACCAGTATAATTGCCTATCTTTAAAATTTAAGGTTTTTTCCTTTCGAATTGCAAAGATTTGGGACCCCAGCTGTATATAAAAAAGCGGCAGTCTCAATTAGTTAATATACAAATCCTCGCGAGTACAACTAAGTACATAATATAGAGCTGTGTGAGAATTCACGAGTAGATACACGATTTGACGCGACTCGACGTTTCTCCACGCGACTCGATGAGACTCGGCGGGACTCGACGTGACTTGACGCGACTCGACACGACTCACCGACTCGATGCGACTCGACGGACTCGACACGACTCGGCACTACTCAATACGACTCGATGCGACCCGACGTTTCTCCACGCGACTCGATGAGACTCGGCGGGACTCGACGTGACTTGACGCGACTCGACACGACTCACCGACTCGATGCCACTGGACGGACTCGACACGACTCGGCACTACTCAATACGACTCGACGCAACCCGACGTTTCTCCACGCGACTCGATGAGACTCGGCGTGACTCGACGTGACTTGATGCGACTCGACACGACTCACCGACTCGATGCGACTCGACGGACTCGACACGACTCGGCACTACTCAATACGACTCGACGCGACCCGACGTTTCTCCACGCGACTCGATGAGACACGGCGGGACTCGACGTGACTTGACACGACTCGATATGACTCAAAACTCATAAGTTCTAACGCAATTCTGCATGCGTACTCGTGTACCCATACACACACACGCGGCTACGTATTTATGCTCGTAAATTCTCACACGGGTCCTCATAGCTACTCAGTTTTACTTACTCGGTTTTGTATATACATATTATGAACTTTGTATATGAATCCTTATGAGTAAACTCTTCGATCGGCATCGAAAAAAAATAATGTTTTTGGTGAGTCCGATTCCTTGTTAAAGCAAGCGATATTTCAAAAATCTGTGAATGAATTTCTTATTATTTTTAAAATCAAAATGAATACTTTCACCAGTATAATCGCCTATCTTTAAAATTTAAGGTTCTTTCCGTTCGAATTGCAAAGATTTGGGACCCCAGCTGTATATAAAAAAGCGGCAGTCTCAATTAGTTAATATACAAATCCTCGCGAGTACAACTAAGTACATAATATAGAGCTGTGTGAGAATTCACGAGTAGAGACACGATTTGACGCGACTCGACGTTTCTCCACGCGACTCGATGAGACTCGGCGGGACTCGACGTGACTTGACGCGACTCGACACGACTCACCGACTCGATGCGACTCGACGGACTCGACACGACTCGGCACTACTCAATACGACTCGATGCGACCCGACGTTTCTCCACGCGACTCGATGAGACTCGGCGGGACTCGACGTGACTTGACGCGACTCGACACGACTCACCGACTCGATGCCACTGGACGGACTCGACACGACTCGGCACTACTCAATACGACTCGACGCAACCCGATGTTTCTCCACGCGACTCGATGAGACTCGGCGTGACTTGACGCGACTCGACACGACTCACCGACTCGATGCGACTCGACGGACTCGACACGACTCGGCACTACTCAATACGACTCGACGCGACCCGACGTTTCTCCACGCGACTCGATGAGACTCGGCGGGACTCGACGTGACTTGACGCGACTCGACACGACTCACCGACTCGATGCCACTGGACGGACTCGACACGACTCGGCACTACTCAATACGACTCGACGCAACCCGACGTTTCTCCACGCGACTCGATGAGACTCGGCGTGACTTGACGCGACTCGACACGACTCACCGACTCGATGCGACTCGACGGACTCGACACGACTCGGCACTACTCAATACGACTCGACGCGACCCGACGTTTCTCCACGCGACTCGATGAGACTCGGCGGGACTCGACGTGACTTGACACGACTCGATATGACTCAAAACTCATAAGTTCTAACGCAATTCTGCATGCGTACTCGTGTACCCATACACACACACGCGGCTACGTATTTATGCTCGTAAATTCTCACACGGGTCCTCATAGCTACTCAGTTTTACTTACTCGGTTTTGTATATACATATTATGAACTTTGTATATGAATCCTTATGAGTAAACTCTTCGATCGGCATCGAAAAAAAATAATGTTTTTGGTGAGTCCGATTCCTTGTTAAAGCATGCGATATTTCAAAAATCTGTGAATGAATTTCTTATTATTTTTAAAATCAAAATGAATACTTTCACCAGTATAATCGCCTATCTTTGAAATTTAAGGTTTTTTCCTTTCGAATTGCAAAGATTTGGGACCCCAGCTGTATATAAAAAAGCGGCAGTCTCAATTAGTTAATATACAAATCCTCGCGAGTACAACTAAGTACATAATATAGAGCTGTGTGAGAATTCACGGGTAGAGACACGATTTGACGCGACTCGACGTTTCTCCACGCGACTCGATGAGACTCGGCGGGACTCGACGTGACTTGACGCGACTCGACACGACTCACCGACTCGATGCGACTCGACGGACTCGACACGACTCGGCACTACTCAATACGACTCGATGCGACCCGACGTTTCTCCACGCGACTCGATGAGACTCGGCGGGACTCGACGTGACTTGACGCGACTCGACACGACTCACCGACTCGATGCCACTGGACGGACTCGACACGACTCGGCACTACTCAATACGACTCGACGCTACCCGACGTTTCTCCACGCGACTCGATGAGACTCGGCGTGACTTGACGCGACTCGACACGACTCACCGACTCGATGCGACTCGACGGACTCGACACGACTCGGCACTACTCATTACGACTCGACGCGACCCGACGTTTCTCCACGCGACTCGATGAGACTCGGCGGGACTCGACGTGACTTGACACGACTCGATATGACTCAAAACTCATAAGTTCTAACGCAATTCTGCATGCGTACTCGTGTACCCATACACACACACGCGGCTACGTATTTATGCTCGTAAATTCTCACACGGGTCCTCATAGCTACTCAGTTTTACTTACTCGGTTTTGTATATACATATTATGAACTTTGTATATGAATCCTTATGAGTAAACTCTTCGATCGGCATCGAAAAAAAATAATGTTTTTGGTGAGTCCGATTCCTTGTTAAAGCATGCGATATTTCAAAAATCTGTGAATGAATTTCTTATTATTTTTAAAATCAAAATGAATACTTTCACCAGTATAATCGCCTATCTTTGAAATTTAAGGTTTTTTCCTTTCGAATTGCAAAGATTTGGGACCCCAGCTGTATATAAAAAAGCGGCAGTCTCAATTAGTTAATATACAAATCCTCGCGAGTACAACTAAGTACATAATATAGAGCTGTGTGAGAATTCACGGGTAGAGACACGATTTGACGCGACTCGACGTTTTTCCACGCGACTCGATGAGACTCGGCGGGACTCGACGTGACTTGACGCGACTCGACACGACTCACCGACTCGATGCGACTCGACGGACTCGACACGACTCGGCACTACTCAATACGACTCGATGCGACCCGACGTTTCTCCACGCGACTCGATGAGACTCGGCGGGACTCGACGTGACTTGACGCGACTCGACACGACTCACCGACTCGATGCCACTGGACGGACTCGACACGACTCGGCACTACTCAATACGACTCGACGCAACCCGACGTTTCTCCACGCGACTCGATGAGACTCGGCGTGACTCGACGTGACTTGACGCGACTCGACACGACTCACCGACTCGATGCGACTCGACGGACTCGACACGACTCGGCACTACTCAATACGACTCGACGCGACCCGACGTTTCTCCACGCGACTCGATGAGACTCGGCGGGACTCGACGTGACTTGACACGACTCGATATGACTCAAAACTCATAAGTACTAACGCAATTCTGCATGCGTACTCGTGTACCCATACACACACACGCGGCTACGTATTTATGCTCGTAAATTCTCACACGGGTCCTCATAGCTACTCAGTTTTACTTACTCGGTTTTGTATATACATATTATGAACTTTGCATATGAATCCTTATGAGTAAACTCTTCGATCGGCATCGAAAAAAAATAATGTTTTTGCTGAGTCCGATTCCTTGTTAAAGCAAGCAATATTTCAAAAATCTGTGAATGAATTTCTTATTATTTTTAAAATCAAAATGAATACTTTCACCAGTATAATCGCCTATCTTTAAAATTTAAGGTTCTTTCCGTTCGAATTGCAAAGATTTGGGACCCCAGCTGTATATAAAAAAGCGGCAGTCTCAATTAGTTAATATACGAATCCTCGCGAGTACAACTAAGTACATAATATAGAGCTGTGTGAGAATTCACGAGTAGAGACACGATTTGACGCGACTCGACGTTTCTCCACGCGACTCGATGAGACTCGGCGGGACTCGACGTGACTTGACGCGACTCGACACGACTCACCGACTCGATGCGACTCGACGGACTCGACACGACTCGGCACTACTCAATACGACTCGATGCGACCCGACGTTTCTCCACGCGACTCGATGAGACTCGGCGGGACTCGACGTGACTTGACGCGACTCGACACGACTCACCGACTCGATGCCACTGGACGGACTCGACACGACTCGGCACTACTCAATACGACTCGACGCAACCCGACGTTTCTCCACGCGACTCGATGAGACTCGGCGTGACTCGACGTGACTTGATGCGACTCGACACGACTCACCGACTCGATGCGACTCGACGGACTCGACACGACTCGGCACTACTCAATACGACTCGACGCGACCCGACGTTTCTCCACGCGACTCGATGAGACACGGCGGGACTCGACGTGACTTGACACGACTCGATATGACTCAAAACTCATAAGTTCTAACGCAATTCTGCATGCGTACTCGTGTACCCATACACACACACGCGGCTACGTATTTATGCTCGTAAATTCTCACACGGGTCCTCATAGCTACTCAGTTTTACTTACTCGGTTTTGGCTATACATATTATGAACTTTGTATATGAATCCTTATGAGTAAACTCTTCGATCGGCATCGAAAAAAAATAATGTTTTTGGTGAGTCCGATTCCTTGTTAAAGCAAGCGATATTTCAAAAATCTGTGAATGAATTTCTTATTATTTTTAAAATCAAAATGAATACTTTCACCAGTATAATCGCCTATCTTTAAAATTTAAGGTTTTTTCCTTTCGAATTGCAAAGATTTGGGACCCCAGCTGTATATAAAAAAGCGGCAGTCTCAATTAGTTAATATACAAATCCTCGCGAGTACAACTAAGTACATAATATAGAGCTGTGTGAGAATTCACGAGTAGAGACACGATTTGACGCGACTCGACGTTTCTCCACGCGACTCGATGAGACTCGGCGGGACTCGACGTGACTTGACGCGACTCGACACGACTCACCGACTCGATGCGACTCGACGGACTCGACACGACTCGGCACTACTCAATACGACTCGATGCGACCCGACGTTTCTCCACGCGACTCGATGAGACTCGGCGGGACTCGACGTGACTTGACGCGACTCGACACGACTCACCGACTCGATGCCACTGGACGGACTCGACACGACTCGGCACTACTCAATACGACTCGACGCAACCCGACGTTTCTCCACGCGACTCGATGAGACTCGGCGTGACTCGACGTGACTTGATGCGACTCGACACGACTCACCGACTCGATGCGACTCGACGGACTCGACACGACTCGGCACTACTCAATACGACTCGACGCGACCCGACGTTTCTCCACGCGACTCGATGAGACACGGCGGGACTCGACGTGACTTGACACGACTCGATATGACTCAAAACTCATAAGTTCTAACGCAATTCTGCATGCGTACTCGTGTACCCATACACACACACGCGGCTACGTATTTATGCTCGTAAATTCTCACACGGGTCCTCATAGCTACTCAGTTTTACTTACTCGGTTTTGTATATACATATTATGAACTTTGTATATGAATCCTTATGAGTAAACTCTTCGATCGGCATCGAAAAAAAATAATGTTTTTGGTGAGTCCGATTCCTTGTTAAAGCAAGCGATATTTCAAAAATCTGTGAATGAATTTCTTATTATTTTTAAAATCAAAATGAATACTTTCACCAGTATAATCGCCTATCTTTAAAATTTAAGGTTCTTTCCGTTCGAATTGCAAAGATTTGGGACCCCAGCTGTATATAAAAAAGCGGCAGTCTCAATTAGTTAATATACAAATCCTCGCGAGTACAACTAAGTACATAATATAGAGCTGTGTGAGAATTCACGAGTAGAGACACGATTTGACGCGACTCGACGTTTCTCCACGCGACTCGATGAGACTCGGCGGGACTCGACGTGACTTGACGCGACTCGACACGACTCACCGACTCGATGCGACTCGACGGACTCGACACGACTCGGCACTACTCAATACGACTCGATGCGACCCGACGTTTCTCCACGCGACTCGATGAGACTCGGCGGGACTCGACGTGACTTGACGCGACTCGACACGACTCACCGACTCGATGCCACTGGACGGACTCGACACGACTCGGCACTACTCAATACGACTCGACGCAACCCGATGTTTCTCCACGCGACTCGATGAGACTCGGCGTGACTTGACGCGACTCGACACGACTCACCGACTCGATGCGACTCGACGGACTCGACACGACTCGGCACTACTCAATACGACTCGACGCGACCCGACGTTTCTCCACGCGACTCGATGAGACTCGGCGGGACTCGACGTGACTTGACGCGACTCGACACGACTCACCGACTCGATGCCACTGGACGGACTCGACACGACTCGGCACTACTCAATACGACTCGACGCAACCCGACGTTTCTCCACGCGACTCGATGAGACTCGGCGTGACTTGACGCGACTCGACACGACTCACCGACTCGATGCGACTCGACGGACTCGACACGACTCGGCACTACTCAATACGACTCGACGCGACCCGACGTTTCTCCACGCGACTCGATGAGACTCGGCGGGACTCGACGTGACTTGACACGACTCGATATGACTCAAAACTCATAAGTTCTAACGCAATTCTGCATGCGTACTCGTGTACCCATACACACACACGCGGCTACGTATTTATGCTCGTAAATTCTCACACGGGTCCTCATAGCTACTCAGTTTTACTTACTCGGTTTTGTATATACATATTATGAACTTTGTATATGAATCCTTATGAGTAAACTCTTCGATCGGCATCGAAAAAAAATAATGTTTTTGGTGAGTCCGATTCCTTGTTAAAGCAAGCGATATTTCAAAAATCTGTGAATGAATTTCTTATTATTTTTAAAATCAAAATGAATACTTTCACCAGTATAATCGCCTATCTTTAAAATTTAAGGTTCTTTCCGTTCGAATTGCAAAGATTTGGGACCCCAGCTGTATATAAAAAAGCGGCAGTCTCAATTAGTTAATATACGAATCCTCGCGAGTACAACTAAGTACATAATATAGAGCTGTGTGAGAATTCACGAGTAGAGACACGATTTGACGCGACTCGACGTTTCTCCACGCGACTCGATGAGACTCGGCGGGACTCGACGTGACTTGACGCGACTCGACACGACTCACCGACTCGATGCGACTCGACGGACTCGACACGACTCGGCACTACTCAATACGACTCGATGCGACCCGACGTTTCTCCACGCGACTCGATGAGACTCGGCGGGACTCGACGTGACTTGACGCGACTCGACACGACTCACCGACTCGATGCCACTGGACGGACTCGACACGACTCGGCACTACTCAATACGACTCGACGCAACCCGATGTTTCTCCACGCGACTCGATGAGACTCGGCGTGACTTGACGCGACTCGACACGACTCACCGACTCGATGCGACTCGACGGACTCGACACGACTCGGCACTACTCAATACGACTCGACGCGACCCGACGTTTCTCCACGCGACTCGATGAGACTCGGCGGGACTCGACGTGACTTGACGCGACTCGACACGACTCACCGACTCGATGCCACTGGACGGACTCGACACGACTCGGCACTACTCAATACGACTCGACGCAACCCGACGTTTCTCCACGCGACTCGTTGTGACTCGGCGTGACTTGACGCGACTCGACACGACTCACCGACTCGATGCGACTCGACGGACTCGACACGACTCGGCACTACTCAATACGACTCGACGCGACCCGACGTTTCTCCACGCGACTCGATGAGACTCGGCGGGACTCGACGTGACTTGACACGACTCGATATGACTCAAAACTCATAAGTTCTAACGCAATTCTGCATGCGTACTCGTGTACCCATACACACACACGCGGCTACGTATTTATGCTCGTAAATTCTCACACGGGTCCTCATAGCTACTCAGTTTTACTTACTCGGTTTTGTATATACATATTATGAACTTTGTATATGAATCCTTATGAGTAAACTCTTCGATCGGCATCGAAAAAAAATAATGTTTTTGGTGAGTCCGATTCCTTGTTAAAGCAAGCGATATTTCAAAAATCTGTGAATGAATTTCTTATTATTTTTAAAATCAAAATGAATACTTTCACCAGTATAATCGCCTATCTTTAAAATTTAAGGTTTTTTCCTTTCGAATTGCAAAGATTTGGGACCCCAGCTGTATATAAAAAAGCGGCAGTCTCAATTAGTTAATATACAAATCCTCGCGAGTACAACTAAGTACATAATATAGAGCTGTGTGAGAATTCACGAGTAGAGACACGATTTGACGCGACTCGACGTTTCTCCACGCGACTCGATGAGACTCGGCGGGACTCGACGTGACTTGACGCGACTCGACACGACTCACCGACTCGATGCGACTCGACGGACTCGACACGACTCGGCACTACTCAATACGACTCGATGCGACCCGACGTTTCTCCACGCGACTCGATGAGACTCGGCGGGACTCGACGTGACTTGACGCGACTCGACACGACTCACCGACTCGATGCCACTGGACGGACTCGACACGACTCGGCACTACTCAATACGACTCGACGCAACCCGATGTTTCTCCACGCGACTCGATGAGACTCGGCGTGACTTGACGCGACTCGACACGACTCACCGACTCGATGCGACTCGACGGACTCGACACGACTCGGCACTACTCAATACGACTCGACGCGACCCGACGTTTCTCCACGCGACTCGATGAGACTCGGCGGGACTCGACGTGACTTGACGCGACTCGACACGACTCACCGACTCGATGCCACTGGACGGACTCGACACGACTCGGCACTACTCAATACGACTCGACGCAACCCGACGTTTCTCCACGCGACTCGATGAGACTCGGCGTGACTTGACGCGACTCGACACGACTCACCGACTCGATGCGACTCGACGGACTCGACACGACTCGGCACTACTCAATACGACTCGACGCGACCCGACGTTTCTCCACGCGACTCGATGAGACTCGGCGGGACTCGACGTGACTTGACACGACTCGATATGACTCAAAACTCATAAGTTCTAACGCAATTCTGCATGCGTACTCGTGTACCCATACACACACACGCGGCTACGTATTTATGCTCGTAAATTCTCACACGGGTCCTCATAGCTACTCAGTTTTACTTACTCGGTTTTGTATATACATATTATGAACTTTGTATATGAATCCTTATGAGTAAACTCTTCGATCGGCATCGAAAAAAAATAATGTTTTTGGTGAGTCCGATTCCTTGTTAAAGCAAGCGATATTTCAAAAATCTGTGAATGAATTTCTTATTATTTTTAAAATCAAAATGAATACTTTCACCAGTATAATCGCCTATCTTTAAAATTTAAGGTTTTTTCCTTTCGAATTGCAAAGATTTGGGACCCCAGCTGTATATAAAAAAGCGGCAGTCTCAATTAGTTAATATACAAATCCTCGCGAGTACAACTAAGTACATAATATAGAGCTGTGTGAGAATTCACGAGTAGAGACACGATTTGACGCGACTCGACGTTTCTCCACGCGACTCGATGAGACTCGGCGGGACTCGACGTGACTTGACGCGACTCGACACGACTCACCGACTCGATGCGACTCGACGGACTCGACACGACTCGGCACTACTCAATACGACTCGATGCGACCCGACGTTTCTCCACGCGACTCGATGAGACTCGGCGGGACTCGACGTGACTTGACGCGACTCGACACGACTCACCGACTCGATGCCACTGGACGGACTCGACACGACTCGGCACTACTCAATACGACTCGACGCAACCCGACGTTTCTCCACGCGACTCGATGAGACTCGGCGTGACTCGACGTGACTTGATGCGACTCGACACGACTCACCGACTCGATGCGACTCGACGGACTCGACACGACTCGGCACTACTCAATACGACTCGACGCGACCCGACGTTTCTCCACGCGACTCGATGAGACACGGCGGGACTCGACGTGACTTGACACGACTCGATATGACTCAAAACTCATAAGTTCTAACGCAATTCTGCATGCGTACTCGTGTACCCATACACACACACGCGGCTACGTATTTATGCTCGTAAATTCTCACACGGGTCCTCATAGCTACTCAGTTTTACTTACTCGGTTTTGGCTATACATATTATGAACTTTGTATATGAATCCTTATGAGTAAACTCTTCGATCGGCATCGAAAAAAAATAATGTTTTTGGTGAGTCCGATTCCTTGTTAAAGCATGCGATATTTCAAAAATCTGTGAATGAATTTCTTATTATTTTTAAAATCAAAATGAATACTTTCACCAGTATAATCGCCTATCTTTGAAATTTAAGGTTTTTTCCTTTCGAATTGCAAAGATTTGGGACCCCAGCTGTATATAAAAAAGCGGCAGTCTCAATTAGTTAATATACAAATCCTCGCGAGTACAACTAAGTACATAATATAGAGCTGTGTGAGAATTCACGGGTAGAGACACGATTTGACGCGACTCGACGTTTCTCCACGCGACTCGATGAGACTCGGCGGGACTCGACGTGACTTGACGCGACTCGACACGACTCACCGACTCGATGCGACTCGACGGACTCGACACGACTCGGCACTACTCAATACGACTCGATGCGACCCGACGTTTCTCCACGCGACTCGATGAGACTCGGCGGGACTCGACGTGACTTGACGCGACTCGACACGACTCACCGACTCGATGCCACTGGACGGACTCGACACGACTCGGCACTACTCAATACGACTCGACGCAACCCGACGTTTCTCCACGCGACTCGATGAGACTCGGCGTGACTTGACGCGACTCGACACGACTCACCGACTCGATGCGACTCGACGGACTCGACACGACTCGGCACTACTCATTACGACTCGACGCGACCCGACGTTTCTCCACGCGACTCGATGAGACTCGGCGGGACTCGACGTGACTTGACACGACTCGATATGACTCAAAACTCATAAGTTCTAACGCAATTCTGCATGCGTACTCGTGTACCCATACACACACACGCGGCTACGTATTTATGCTCGTAAATTCTCACACGGGTCCTCATAGCTACTCAGTTTTACTTACTCGGTTTTGGCTATACATATTATGAACTTTGTATATGAATCCTTATGAGTAAACTCTTCGATCGGCATCGAAAAAAAATAATGTTTTTGGTGAGTCCGATTCCTTGTTAAAGCAAGCGATATTTCAAAAATCTGTGAATGAATTTCTTATTATTTTTAAAATCAAAATGAATACTTTCACCAGTATAATCGCCTATCTTTAAAATTTAAGGTTCTTTCCGTTCGAATTGCAAAGATTTGGGACCCCAGCTGTATATAAAAAAGCGGCAGTCTCAATTAGTTAATATACGAATCCTCGCGAGTACAACTAAGTACATAATATAGAGCTGTGTGAGAATTCACGAGTAGAGACACGATTTGACGCGACTCGACGTTTCTCCACGCGACTCGATGAGACTCGGCGGGACTCGACGTGACTTGACGCGACTCGACACGACTCACCGACTCGATGCGACTCGACGGACTCGACACGACTCGGCACTACTCAATACGACTCGATGCGACCCGACGTTTCTCCACGCGACTCGATGAGACTCGGCGGGACTCGACGTGACTTGACGCGACTCGACACGACTCACCGACTCGATGCCACTGGACGGACTCGACACGACTCGGCACTACTCAATCCGACTCGACGCAACCCGATGTTTCTCCACGCGACTCGATGAGACTCGGCGTGACTTGACGCGACTCGACACGACTCACCGACTCGATGCGACTCGACGGACTCGACACGACTCGGCACTACTCAATACGACTCGACGCGACCCGACGTTTCTCCACGCGACTCGATGAGACTCGGCGGGACTCGACGTGACTTGACGCGACTCGACACGACTCACCGACTCGATGCCACTGGACGGACTCGACACGACTCGGCACTACTCAATACGACTCGACGCAACCCGACGTTTCTCCACGCGACTCGATGAGACTCGGCGTGACTTGACGCGACTCGACACGACTCACCGACTCGATGCGACTCGACGGACTCGACACGACTCGGCACTACTCAATACGACTCGACGCGACCCGACGTTTCTCCACGCGACTCGATGAGACTCGGCGGGACTCGACGTGACTTGACACGACTCGATATGACTCAAAACTCATAAGTTCTAACGCAATTCTGCATGCGTACTCGTGTACCCATACACACACACGCGGCTACGTATTTATGCTCGTAAATTCTCACACGGGTCCTCATAGCTACTCAGTTTTACTTACTCGGTTTTGTATATACATATTATGAACTTTGTATATGAATCCTTATGAGTAAACTCTTCGATCGGCATCGAAAAAAAATAATGTTTTTGGTGAGTCCGATTCCTTGTTAAAGCAAGCGATATTTCAAAAATCTGTGAATGAATTTCTTATTATTTTTAAAATCAAAATGAATACTTTCACCAGTATAATCGCCTATCTTTAAAATTTAAGGTTCTTTCCGTTCGAATTGCAAAGATTTGGGACCCCAGCTGTATATAAAAAAGCGGCAGTCTCAATTAGTTAATATACGAATCCTCGCGAGTACAACTAAGTACATAATATAGAGCTGTGTGAGAATTCACGAGTAGAGACACGATTTGACGCGACTCGACGTTTCTCCACGCGACTCGATGAGACTCGGCGGGACTCGACGTGACTTGACGCGACTCGACACGACTCACCGACTCGATGCGACTCGACGGACTCGACACGACTCGGCACTACTCAATACGACTCGATGCGACCCGACGTTTCTCCACGCGACTCGATGAGACTCGGCGGGACTCGACGTGACTTGACGCGACTCGACACGACTCACCGACTCGATGCCACTGGACGGACTCGACACGACTCGGCACTACTCAATACGACTCGACGCAACCCGACGTTTCTCCACGCGACTCGATGAGACTCGGCGTGACTCGACGTGACTTGATGCGACTCGACACGACTCACCGACTCGATGCGACTCGACGGACTCGACACGACTCGGCACTACTCAATACGACTCGACGCGACCCGACGTTTCTCCACGCGACTCGATGAGACACGGCGGGACTCGACGTGACTTGACACGACTCGATATGACTCAAAACTCATAAGTTCTAACGCAATTCTGCATGCGTACTCGTGTACCCATACACACACACGCGGCTACGTATTTATGCTCGTAAATTCTCACACGGGTCCTCATAGCTACTCAGTTTTACTTACTCGGTTTTGGCTATACATATTATGAACTTTGTATATGAATCCTTATGAGTAAACTCTTCGATCGGCATCGAAAAAAAATAATGTTTTTGGTGAGTCCGATTCCTTGTTAAAGCAAGCGATATTTCAAAAATCTGTGAATGAATTTCTTATTATTTTTAAAATCAAAATGAATACTTTCACCAGTATAATCGCCTATCTTTAAAATTTAAGGTTTTTTCCTTTCGAATTGCAAAGATTTGGGACCCCAGCTGTATATAAAAAAGCGGCAGTCTCAATTAGTTAATATACAAATCCTCGCGAGTACAACTAAGTACATAATATAGAGCTGTGTGAGAATTCACGAGTAGAGACACGATTTGACGCGACTCGACGTTTCTCCACGCGACTCGATGAGACTCGGCGGGACTCGACGTGACTTGACGCGACTCGACACGACTCACCGACTCGATGCGACTCGACGGACTCGACACGACTCGGCACTACTCAATACGACTCGATGCGACCCGACGTTTCTCCACGCGACTCGATGAGACTCGGCGGGACTCGACGTGACTTGACGCGACTCGACACGACTCACCGACTCGATGCCACTGGACGGACTCGACACGACTCGGCACTACTCAATACGACTCGACGCAACCCGACGTTTCTCCACGCGACTCGATGAGACTCGGCGTGACTCGACGTGACTTGATGCGACTCGACACGACTCACCGACTCGATGCGACTCGACGGACTCGACACGACTCGGCACTACTCAATACGACTCGACGCGACCCGACGTTTCTCCACGCGACTCGATGAGACACGGCGGGACTCGACGTGACTTGACACGACTCGATATGACTCAAAACTCATAAGTTCTAACGCAATTCTGCATGCGTACTCGTGTACCCATACACACACACGCGGCTACGTATTTATGCTCGTAAATTCTCACACGGGTCCTCATAGCTACTCAGTTTTACTTACTCGGTTTTGTATATACATATTATGAACTTTGTATATGAATCCTTATGAGTAAACTCTTCGATCGGCATCGAAAAAAAATAATGTTTTTGGTGAGTCCGATTCCTTGTTAAAGCAAGCGATATTTCAAAAATCTGTGAATGAATTTCTTATTATTTTTAAAATCAAAATGAATACTTTCACCAGTATAATCGCCTATCTTTAAAATTTAAGGTTCTTTCCGTTCGAATTGCAAAGATTTGGGACCCCAGCTGTATATAAAAAAGCGGCAGTCTCAATTAGTTAATATACAAATCCTCGCGAGTACAACTAAGTACATAATATAGAGCTGTGTGAGAATTCACGAGTAGAGACACGATTTGACGCGACTCGACGTTTCTCCACGCGACTCGATGAGACTCGGCGGGACTCGACGTGACTTGACGCGACTCGACACGACTCACCGACTCGATGCGACTCGACGGACTCGACACGACTCGGCACTACTCAATACGACTCGATGCGACCCGACGTTTCTCCACGCGACTCGATGAGACTCGGCGGGACTCGACGTGACTTGACGCGACTCGACACGACTCACCGACTCGATGCCACTGGACGGACTCGACACGACTCGGCACTACTCAATACGACTCGACGCAACCCGATGTTTCTCCACGCGACTCGATGAGACTCGGCGTGACTTGACGCGACTCGACACGACTCACCGACTCGATGCGACTCGACGGACTCGACACGACTCGGCACTACTCAATACGACTCGACGCGACCCGACGTTTCTCCACGCGACTCGATGAGACTCGGCGGGACTCGACGTGACTTGACGCGACTCGACACGACTCACCGACTCGATGCCACTGGACGGACTCGACACGACTCGGCACTACTCAATACGACTCGACGCAACCCGACGTTTCTCCACGCGACTCGATGAGACTCGGCGTGACTTGACGCGACTCGACACGACTCACCGACTCGATGCGACTCGACGGACTCGACACGACTCGGCACTACTCAATACGACTCGACGCGACCCGACGTTTCTCCACGCGACTCGATGAGACTCGGCGGGACTCGACGTGACTTGACACGACTCGATATGACTCAAAACTCATAAGTTCTAACGCAATTCTGCATGCGTACTCGTGTACCCATACACACACACGCGGCTACGTATTTATGCTCGTAAATTCTCACACGGGTCCTCATAGCTACTCAGTTTTACTTACTCGGTTTTGTATATACATATTATGAACTTTGTATATGAATCCTTATGAGTAAACTCTTCGATCGGCATCGAAAAAAAATAATGTTTTTGGTGAGTCCGATTCCTTGTTAAAGCAAGCGATATTTCAAAAATCTGTGAATGAATTTCTTATTATTTTTAAAATCAAAATGAATACTTTCACCAGTATAATCGCCTATCTTTAAAATTTAAGGTTTTTTCCTTTCGAATTGCAAAGATTTGGGACCCCAGCTGTATATAAAAAAGCGGCAGTCTCAATTAGTTAATATACAAATCCTCGCGAGTACAACTAAGTACATAATATAGAGCTGTGTGAGAATTCACGAGTAGAGACACGATTTGACGCGACTCGACGTTTCTCCACGCGACTCGATGAGACTCGGCGGGACTCGACGTGACTTGACGCGACTCGACACGACTCACCGACTCGATGCGACTCGACGGACTCGACACGACTCGGCACTACTCAATACGACTCGATGCGACCCGACGTTTCTCCACGCGACTCGATGAGACTCGGCGGGACTCGACGTGACTTGACGCGACTCGACACGACTCACCGACTCGATGCCACTGGACGGACTCGACACGACTCGGCACTACTCAATACGACTCGACGCAACCCGACGTTTCTCCACGCGACTCGATGAGACTCGGCGTGACTCGACGTGACTTGATGCGACTCGACACGACTCACCGACTCGATGCGACTCGACGGACTCGACACGACTCGGCACTACTCAATACGACTCGACGCGACCCGACGTTTCTCCACGCGACTCGATGAGACACGGCGGGACTCGACGTGACTTGACACGACTCGATATGACTCAAAACTCATAAGTTCTAACGCAATTCTGCATGCGTACTCGTGTACCCATACACACACACGCGGCTACGTATTTATGCTCGTAAATTCTCACACGGGTCCTCATAGCTACTCAGTTTTACTTACTCGGTTTTGTATATACATATTATGAACTTTGTATATGAATCCTTATGAGTAAACTCTTCGATCGGCATCGAAAAAAAATAATGTTTTTGGTGAGTCCGATTCCTTGTTAAAGCAAGCGATATTTCAAAAATCTGTGAATGAATTTCTTATTATTTTTAAAATCAAAATGAATACTTTCACCAGTATAATCGCCTATCTTTAAAATTTAAGGTTCTTTCCGTTCGAATTGCAAAGATTTGGGACCCCAGCTGTATATAAAAAAGCGGCAGTCTCAATTAGTTAATATACAAATCCTCGCGAGTACAACTAAGTACATAATATAGAGCTGTGTGAGAATTCACGAGTAGAGACACGATTTGACGCGACTCGACGTTTCTCCACGCGACTCGATGAGACTCGGCGGGACTCGACGTGACTTGACGCGACTCGACACGACTCACCGACTCGATGCGACTCGACGGACTCGACACGACTCGGCACTACTCAATACGACTCGATGCGACCCGACGTTTCTCCACGCGACTCGATGAGACTCGGCGGGACTCGACGTGACTTGACGCGACTCGACACGACTCACCGACTCGATGCCACTGGACGGACTCGACACGACTCGGCACTACTCAATACGACTCGACGCAACCCGATGTTTCTCCACGCGACTCGATGAGACTCGGCGTGACTTGACGCGACTCGACACGACTCACCGACTCGATGCGACTCGACGGACTCGACACGACTCGGCACTACTCAATACGACTCGACGCGACCCGACGTTTCTCCACGCGACTCGATGAGACTCGGCGGGACTCGACGTGACTTGACGCGACTCGACACGACTCACCGACTCGATGCCACTGGACGGACTCGACACGACTCGGCACTACTCAATACGACTCGACGCAACCCGACGTTTCTCCACGCGACTCGATGAGACTCGGCGTGACTTGACGCGACTCGACACGACTCACCGACTCGATGCGACTCGACGGACTCGACACGACTCGGCACTACTCAATACGACTCGACGCGACCCGACGTTTCTCCACGCGACTCGATGAGACTCGGCGGGACTCGACGTGACTTGACACGACTCGATATGACTCAAAACTCATAAGTTCTAACGCAATTCTGCATGCGTACTCGTGTACCCATACACACACACGCGGCTACGTATTTATGCTCGTAAATTCTCACACGGGTCCTCATAGCTACTCAGTTTTACTTACTCGGTTTTGTATATACATATTATGAACTTTGTATATGAATCCTTATGAGTAAACTCTTCGATCGGCATCGAAAAAAAATAATGTTTTTGGTGAGTCCGATTCCTTGTTAAAGCAAGCGATATTTCAAAAATCTGTGAATGAATTTCTTATTATTTTTAAAATCAAAATGAATACTTTCACCAGTATAATCGCCTATCTTTAAAATTTAAGGTTTTTTCCTTTCGAATTGCAAAGATTTGGGACCCCAGCTGTATATAAAAAAGCGGCAGTCTCAATTAGTTAATATACAAATCCTCGCGAGTACAACTAAGTACATAATATAGAGCTGTGTGAGAATTCACGAGTAGAGACACGATTTGACGCGACTCGACGTTTCTCCACGCGACTCGATGAGACTCGGCGGGACTCGACGTGACTTGACGCGACTCGACACGACTCACCGACTCGATGCGACTCGACGGACTCGACACGACTCGGCACTACTCAATACGACTCGATGCGACCCGACGTTTCTCCACGCGACTCGATGAGACTCGGCGGGACTCGACGTGACTTGACGCGACTCGACACGACTCACCGACTCGATGCCACTGGACGGACTCGACACGACTCGGCACTACTCAATACGACTCGACGCAACCCGACGTTTCTCCACGCGACTCGATGAGACTCGGCGTGACTCGACGTGACTTGATGCGACTCGACACGACTCACCGACTCGATGCGACTCGACGGACTCGACACGACTCGGCACTACTCAATACGACTCGACGCGACCCGACGTTTCTCCACGCGACTCGATGAGACACGGCGGGACTCGACGTGACTTGACACGACTCGATATGACTCAAAACTCATAAGTTCTAACGCAATTCTGCATGCGTACTCGTGTACCCATACACACACACGCGGCTACGTATTTATGCTCGTAAATTCTCACACGGGTCCTCATAGCTACTCAGTTTTACTTACTCGGTTTTGTATATACATATTATGAACTTTGTATATGAATCCTTATGAGTAAACTCTTCGATCGGCATCGAAAAAAAATAATGTTTTTGGTGAGTCCGATTCCTTGTTAAAGCAAGCGATATTTCAAAAATCTGTGAATGAATTTCTTATTATTTTTAAAATCAAAATGAATACTTTCACCAGTATAATCGCCTATCTTTAAAATTTAAGGTTTTTTCCTTTCGAATTGCAAAGATTTGGGACCCCAGCTGTATATAAAAAAGCGGCAGTCTCAATTAGTTAATATACAAATCCTCGCGAGTACAACTAAGTACATAATATAGAGCTGTGTGAGAATTCACGAGTAGAGACACGATTTGACGCGACTCGACGTTTCTCCACGCGACTCGATGAGACTCGGCGGGACTCGACGTGACTTGACGCGACTCGACACGACTCACCGACTCGATGCGACTCGACGGACTCGACACGACTCGGCACTACTCAATACGACTCGATGCGACCCGACGTTTCTCCACGCGACTCGATGAGACTCGGCGGGACTCGACGTGACTTGACGCGACTCGACACGACTCACCGACTCGATGCCACTGGACGGACTCGACACGACTCGGCACTACTCAATACGACTCGACGCAACCCGACGTTTCTCCACGCGACTCGATGAGAAACGGCGTGACTCGACGTGACTTGATGCGACTCGACACGACTCACCGACTCGATGCGACTCGACGGACTCGACACGACTCGGCACTACTCAATACGACTCGACGCGACCCGACGTTTCTCCACGCGACTCGATGAGATACGGCGGGACTCGACGTGACTTGACACGACTCGATATGACTCAAAACTCATAAGTTCTAACGCAATTCTGCATGCGTACTCGTGTACCCATACACACACACGCGGCTACGTATTTATGCTCGTAAATTCTCACACGGGTCCTCATAGCTACTCAGTTTTACTTACTCGGTTTTGTATATACATATTATGAACTTTGTATATGAATCCTTATGAGTAAACTCTTCGATCGGCATCGAAAAAAAATAATGTTTTTGGTGAGTCCGATTCCTTGTTAAAGCAAGCGATATTTCAAAAATCTGTGAATGAATTTCTTATTATTTTTAAAATCAAAATGAATACTTTCACCAGTATAATCGCCTATCTTTAAAATTTAAGGTTCTTTCCGTTCGAATTGCAAAGATTTGGGACCCCAGCTGTATATAAAAAAGCGGCAGTCTCAATTAGTTAATATACAAATCCTCGCGAGTACAACTAAGTACATAATATAGAGCTGTGTGAGAATTCACGAGTAGAGACACGATTTGACGCGACTCGACGTTTCTCCACGCGACTCGATGAGACTCGGCGGGACTCGACGTGACTTGACGCGACTCGACACGACTCACCGACTCGATGCGACTCGACGGACTCGACACGACTCGGCACTACTCAATACGACTCGATGCGACCCGACGTTTCTCCACGCGACTCGATGAGACTCGGCGGGACTCGACGTGACTTGACGCGACTCGACACGACTCACCGACTCGATGCCACTGGACGGACTCGACACGACTCGGCACTACTCAATACGACTCGACGCAACCCGATGTTTCTCCACGCGACTCGATGAGACTCGGCGTGACTTGACGCGACTCGACACGACTCACCGACTCGATGCGACTCGACGGACTCGACACGACTCGGCACTACTCAATACGACTCGACGCGACCCGACGTTTCTCCACGCGACTCGATGAGACTCGGCGGGACTCGACGTGACTTGACGCGACTCGACACGACTCACCGACTCGATGCCACTGGACGGACTCGACACGACTCGGCACTACTCAATACGACTCGACGCAACCCGACGTTTCTCCACGCGACTCGATGAGACTCGGCGTGACTTGACGCGACTCGACACGACTCACCGACTCGATGCGACTCGACGGACTCGACACGACTCGGCACTACTCAATACGACTCGACGCGACCCGACGTTTCTCCACGCGACTCGATGAGACTCGGCGGGACTCGACGTGACTTGACTCGACTCGATATGACTCAAAACTCATAAGTTCTAACGCAATTCTGCATGCGTACTCGTGTACCCATACACACACACGCGGCTACGTATTTATGCTCGTAAATTCTCACACGGGTCCTCATAGCTACTCAGTTTTACTTACTCGGTTTTGTATATACATATTATGAACTTTGTATATGAATCCTTATGAGTAAACTCTTCGATCGGCATCGAAAAAAAATAATGTTTTTGGTGAGTCCGATTCCTTGTTAAAGCAAGCGATATTTCAAAAATCTGTGAATGAATTTCTTATTATTTTTAAAATCAAAATGAATACTTTCACCAGTATAATCGCCTATCTTTAAAATTTAAGGTTCTTTCCGTTCGAATTGCAAAGATTTGGGACCCCAGCTGTATATAAAAAAGCGGCAGTGTCAATTAGTTAATATACGAATCCTCGCGAGTACAACTAAGTACATAATATAGAGCTGTGTGAGAATTCACGAGTAGAGACACGATTTGACGCGACTCGACGTTTCTCCACGCGACTCGATGAGACTCGGCGGGACTCGACGTGACTTGACGCGACTCGACACGACTCACCGACTCGATGCGACTCGACGGACTCGACACGACTCGGCACTACTCAATACGACTCGATGCGACCCGACGTTTCTCCACGCGACTCGATGAGACTCGGCGGGACTCGACGTGACTTGACGCGACTCGACACGACTCACCGACTCGATGCCACTGGACGGACTCGACACGACTCGGCACTACTCAATACGACTCGACGCAACCCGACGTTTCTCCACGCGACTCGATGAGACTCGGCGTGACTCGACGTGACTTGATGCGACTCGACACGACTCACCGACTCGATGCGACTCGACGGACTCGACACGACTCGGCACTACTCAATACGACTCGACGCGACCCGACGTTTCTCCACGCGACTCGATGAGACACGGCGGGACTCGACGTGACTTGACACGACTCGATATGACTCAAAACTCATAAGTTCTAACGCAATTCTGCATGCGTACTCGTGTACCCATACACACACACGCGGCTACGTATTTATGCTCGTAAATTCTCACACGGGTCCTCATAGCTACTCAGTTTTACTTACTCGGTTTTGGCTATACATATTATGAACTTTGTATATGAATCCTTATGAGTAAACTCTTCGATCGGCATCGAAAAAAAATAATGTTTTTGGTGAGTCCGATTCCTTGTTAAAGCAAGCGATATTTCAAAAATCTGTGAATGAATTTCTTATTATTTTTAAAATCAAAATGAATACTTTCACCAGTATAATCGCCTATCTTTAAAATTTAAGGTTTTTTCCTTTCGAATTGCAAAGATTTGGGACCCCAGCTGTATATAAAAAAGCGGCAGTCTCAATTAGTTAATATACAAATCCTCGCGAGTACAACTAAGTACATAATATAGAGCTGTGTGAGAATTCACGAGTAGAGACACGATTTGACGCGACTCGACGTTTCTCCACGCGACTCGATGAGACTCGGCGGGACTCGACGTGACTTGACGCGACTCGACACGACTCACCGACTCGATGCGACTCGACGGACTCGACACGACTCGGCACTACTCAATACGACTCGATGCGACCCGACGTTTCTCCACGCGACTCGATGAGACTCGGCGGGACTCGACGTGACTTGACGCGACTCGACACGACTCACCGACTCGATGCCACTGGACGGACTCGACACGACTCGGCACTACTCAATACGACTCGACGCAACCCGACGTTTCTCCACGCGACTCGATGAGACTCGGCGTGACTCGACGTGACTTGATGCGACTCGACACGACTCACCGACTCGATGCGACTCGACGGACTCGACACGACTCGGCACTACTCAATACGACTCGACGCGACCCGACGTTTCTCCACGCGACTCGATGAGACACGGCGGGACTCGACGTGACTTGACACGACTCGATATGACTCAAAACTCATAAGTTCTAACGCAATTCTGCATGCGTACTCGTGTACCCATACACACACACGCGGCTACGTATTTATGCTCGTAAATTCTCACACGGGTCCTCATAGCTACTCAGTTTTACTTACTCGGTTTTGTATATACATATTATGAACTTTGTATATGAATCCTTATGAGTAAACTCTTCGATCGGCATCGAAAAAAAATAATGTTTTTGGTGAGTCCGATTCCTTGTTAAAGCAAGCGATATTTCAAAAATCTGTGAATGAATTTCTTATTATTTTTAAAATCAAAATGAATACTTTCACCAGTATAATCGCCTATCTTTAAAATTTAAGGTTTTTTCCTTTCGAATTGCAAAGATTTGGGACCCCAGCTGTATATAAAAAAGCGGCAGTCTCAATTAGTTAATATACAAATCCTCGCGAGTACAACTAAGTACATAATATAGAGCTGTGTGAGAATTCACGAGTAGAGACACGATTTGACGCGACTCGACGTTTCTCCACGCGACTCGATGAGACTCGGCGGGACTCGACGTGACTTGACGCGACTCGACACGACTCACCGACTCGATGCGACTCGACGGACTCGACACGACTCGGCACTACTCAATACGACTCGATGCGACCCGACGTTTCTCCACGCGACTCGATGAGACTCGGCGGGACTCGACGTGACTTGACGCGACTCGACACGACTCACCGACTCGATGCCACTGGACGGACTCGACACGACTCGGCACTACTCAATACGACTCGACGCAACCCGACGTTTCTCCACGCGACTCGATGAGACTCGGCGTGACTCGACGTGACTTGATGCGACTCGACACGACTCACCGACTCGATGCGACTCGACGGACTCGACACGACTCGGCACTACTCAATACGACTCGACGCGACCCGACGTTTCTCCACGCGACTCGATGAGACACGGCGGGACTCGACGTGACTTGACACGACTCGATATGACTCAAAACTCATAAGTTCTAACGCAATTCTGCATGCGTACTCGTGTACCCATACACACACACGCGGCTACGTATTTATGCTCGTAAATTCTCACACGGGTCCTCATAGCTACTCAGTTTTACTTACTCGGTTTTGTATATACATATTATGAACTTTGTATATGAATCCTTATGAGTAAACTCTTCGATCGGCATCGAAAAAAAATAATGTTTTTGGTGAGTCCGATTCCTTGTTAAAGCAAGCGATATTTCAAAAATCTGTGAATGAATTTCTTATTATTTTTAAAATCAAAATGAATACTTTCACCAGTATAATCGCCTATCTTTAAAATTTAAGGTTCTTTCCGTTCGAATTGCAAAGATTTGGGACCCCAGCTGTATATAAAAAAGCGGCAGTCTCAATTAGTTAATATACAAATCCTCGCGAGTACAACTAAGTACATAATATAGAGCTGTGTGAGAATTCACGAGTAGAGACACGATTTGACGCGACTCGACGTTTCTCCACGCGACTCGATGAGACTCGGCGGGACTCGACGTGACTTGACGCGACTCGACACGACTCACCGACTCGATGCGACTCGACGGACTCGACACGACTCGGCACTACTCAATACGACTCGATGCGACCCGACGTTTCTCCACGCGACTCGATGAGACTCGGCGGGACTCGACGTGACTTGACGCGACTCGACACGACTCACCGACTCGATGCCACTGGACGGACTCGACACGACTCGGCACTACTCAATACGACTCGACGCAACCCGATGTTTCTCCACGCGACTCGATGAGACTCGGCGTGACTTGACGCGACTCGACACGACTCACCGACTCGATGCGACTCGACGGACTCGACACGACTCGGCACTACTCAATACGACTCGACGCGACCCGACGTTTCTCCACGCGACTCGATGAGACTCGGCGGGACTCGACGTGACTTGACGCGACTCGACACGACTCACCGACTCGATGCCACTGGACGGACTCGACACGACTCGGCACTACTCAATACGACTCGACGCAACCCGACGTTTCTCCACGCGACTCGATGAGACTCGGCGTGACTTGACGCGACTCGACACGACTCACCGACTCGATGCGACTCGACGGACTCGACACGACTCGGCACTACTCAATACGACTCGACGCGACCCGACGTTTCTCCACGCGACTCGATGAGACTCGGCGGGACTCGACGTGACTTGACACGACTCGATATGACTCAAAACTCATAAGTTCTAACGCAATTCTGCATGCGTACTCGTGTACCCATACACACACACGCGGCTACGTATTTATGCTCGTAAATTCTCACACGGGTCCTCATAGCTACTCAGTTTTACTTACTCGGTTTTGTATATACATATTATGAACTTTGTATATGAATCCTTATGAGTAAACTCTTCGATCGGCATCGAAAAAAAATAATGTTTTTGGTGAGTCCGATTCCTTGTTAAAGCAAGCGATATTTCAAAAATCTGTGAATGAATTTCTTATTATTTTTAAAATCAAAATGAATACTTTCACCAGTATAATCGCCTATCTTTAAAATTTAAGGTTTTTTCCTTTCGAATTGCAAAGATTTGGGACCCCAGCTGTATATAAAAAAGCGGCAGTCTCAATTAGTTAATATACAAATCCTCGCGAGTACAACTAAGTACATAATATAGAGCTGTGTGAGAATTCACGAGTAGAGACACGATTTGACGCGACTCGACGTTTCTCCACGCGACTCGATGAGACTCGGCGGGACTCGACGTGACTTGACGCGACTCGACACGACTCACCGACTCGATGCGACTCGACGGACTCGACACGACTCGGCACTACTCAATACGACTCGATGCGACCCGACGTTTCTCCACGCGACTCGATGAGACTCGGCGGGACTCGACGTGACTTGACGCGACTCGACACGACTCACCGACTCGATGCCACTGGACGGACTCGACACGACTCGGCACTACTCAATACGACTCGACGCAACCCGACGTTTCTCCACGCGACTCGATGAGACTCGGCGTGACTCGACGTGACTTGATGCGACTCGACACGACTCACCGACTCGATGCGACTCGACGGACTCGACACGACTCGGCACTACTCAATACGACTCGACGCGACCCGACGTTTCTCCACGCGACTCGATGAGACACGGCGGGACTCGACGTGACTTGACACGACTCGATATGACTCAAAACTCATAAGTTCTAACGCAATTCTGCATGCGTACTCGTGTACCCATACACACACACGCGGCTACGTATTTATGCTCGTAAATTCTCACACGGGTCCTCATAGCTACTCAGTTTTACTTACTCGGTTTTGTATATACATATTATGAACTTTGTATATGAATCCTTATGAGTAAACTCTTCGATCGGCATCGAAAAAAAATAATGTTTTTGGTGAGTCCGATTCCTTGTTAAAGCAAGCAATATTTCAAAAATGTGTGAATGAATTTCTTATTATTTTTAAAATCAAAATGAATACTTTCACCAGTATAATCGCCTATCTTTAAAATTTAAGGTTTTTTCCTTTCGAATTGCAAAGATTTGGGACCCCAGCTGTATATAAAAAAGCGGCAGTCTCAATTAGTTAATATACAAATCCTCGCGAGTACAACTAAGTACATAATATAGAGCTGTGTGAGAATTCACGAGTAGAGACACGATTTGACGCGACTCGACGTTTCTCCACGCGACTCGATGAGACTCGGCGGGACTCGACGTGACTTGACGCGACTCGACACGACTCACCGACTCGATGCGACTCGACGGACTCGACACGACTCGGCACTACTCAATACGACTCGATGCGACCCGACGTTTCTCCACGCGACTCGATGAGACTCGGCGGGACTCGACGTGACTTGACGCGACTCGACACGACTCACCGACTCGATGCCACTGGACGGACTCGACACGACTCGGCACTACTCAATACGACTCGACGCAACCCGACGTTTCTCCACGCGACTCGATGAGACTCGGCGTGACTCGACGTGACTTGATGCGACTCGACACGACTCACCGACTCGATGCGACTCGACGGACTCGACACGACTCGGCACTACTCAATACGACTCGACGCGACCCGACGTTTCTCCACGCGACTCGATGAGACACGGCGGGACTCGACGTGACTTGACACGACTCGATATGACTCAAAACTCATAAGTTCTAACGCAATTCTGCATGCGTACTCGTGTACCCATACACACACACGCGGCTACGTATTTATGCTCGTAAATTCTCACACGGGTCCTCATAGCTACTCAGTTTTACTTACTCGGTTTTGTATATACATATTATGAACTTTGTATATGAATCCTTATGAGTAAACTCTTCGATCGGCATCGAAAAAAAATAATGTTTTTGCTGAGTCCGATTCCTTGTTAAAGCAAGCGATATTTCAAAAATCTGTGAATGAATTTCTTATTATTTTTAAAATCAAAATGAATACTTTCACCAGTATAATCGCCTATCTTTAAAATTTAAGGTTCTTTCCGTTCGAATTGCAAAGATTTGGGACCCCAGCTGTATATAAAAAAGCGGCAGTCTCAATTAGTTAATATACAAATCCTCGCGAGTACAACTAAGTACATAATATAGAGCTGTGTGAGAATTCACGAGTAGAGACACGATTTGACGCGACTCGACGTTTCTCCACGCGACTCGATGAGACTCGGCGGGACTCGACGTGACTTGACGCGACTCGACACGACTCACCGACTCGATGCGACTCGACGGACTCGACACGACTCGGCACTACTCAATACGACTCGATGCGACCCGACGTTTCTCCACGCGACTCAATGAGACTCGGCGGGACTCGACGTGACTTGACGCGACTCGACACGACTCACCGACTCGATGCCACTGGACGGACTCGACACGACTCGGCACTACTCAATACGACTCGACGCAACCCGATGTTTCTCCACGCGACTCGATGAGACTCGGCGTGACTTGACGCGACTCGACACGACTCACCGACTCGATGCGACTCGACGGACTCGACACGACTCGGCACTACTCAATACGACTCGACGCGACCCGACGTTTCTCCACGCGACTCGATGAGACTCGGCGGGACTCGACGTGACTTGACGCGACTCGACACGACTCACCGACTCGATGCCACTGGACGGACTCGACACGACTCGGCACTACTCAATACGACTCGACGCAACCCGACGTTTCTCCACGCGACTCGATGAGACTCGGCGTGACTCGACGTGACTTGATGCGACTCGACACGACTCACCGACTCGATGCGACTCGACGGACTCGACACGACTCGGCACTACTCAATACGACTCGACGCGACCCGACGTTTCTCCACGCGACTCGATGAGACACGGCGGGACTCGACGTGACTTGACACGACTCGATATGACTCAAAACTCATAAGTTCTAACGCAATTCTGCATGCGTACTCGTGTACCCATACACACACACGCGGCTACGTATTTATGCTCGTAAATTCTCACACGGGTCCTCATAGCTACTCAGTTTTACTTACTCGGTTTTGGCTATACATATTATGAACTTTGTATATGAATCCTTATGAGTAAACTCTTCGATCGGCATCGAAAAAAAATAATGTTTTTGGTGAGTCCGATTCCTTGTTAAAGCAAGCGATATTTCAAAAATCTGTGAATGAATTTCTTATTATTTTTAAAATCAAAATGAATACTTTCACCAGTATAATCGCCTATCTTTAAAATTTAAGGTTTTTTCCTTTCGAATTGCAAAGATTTGGGACCCCAGCTGTATATAAAAAAGCGGCAGTCTCAATTAGTTAATATACAAATCCTCGCGAGTACAACTAAGTACATAATATAGAGCTGTGTGAGAATTCACGAGTAGAGACACGATTTGACGCGACTCGACGTTTCTCCACGCGACTCGATGAGACTCGGCGGGACTCGACGTGACTTGACGCGACTCGACACGACTCACCGACTCGATGCGACTCGACGGACTCGACACGACTCGGCACTACTCAATACGACTCGATGCGACCCGACGTTTCTCCACGCGACTCGATGAGACTCGGCGGGACTCGACGTGACTTGACGCGACTCGACACGACTCACCGACTCGATGCCACTGGACGGACTCGACACGACTCGGCACTACTCAATACGACTCGACGCAACCCGACGTTTCTCCACGCGACTCGATGAGACTCGGCGTGACTCGACGTGACTTGATGCGACTCGACACGACTCACCGACTCGATGCGACTCGACGGACTCGACACGACTCGGCACTACTCAATACGACTCGACGCGACCCGACGTTTCTCCACGCGACTCGATGAGACACGGCGGGACTCGACGTGACTTGACACGACTCGATATGACTCAAAACTCATAAGTTCTAACGCAATTCTGCATGCGTACTCGTGTACCCATACACACACACGCGGCTACGTATTTATGCTCGTAAATTCTCACACGGGTCCTCATAGCTACTCAGTTTTACTTACTCGGTTTTGTATATACATATTATGAACTTTGTATATGAATCCTTATGAGTAAACTCTTCGATCGGCATCGAAAAAAAATAATGTTTTTGGTGAGTCCGATTCCTTGTTAAAGCAAGCGATATTTCAAAAATCTGTGAATGAATTTCTTATTATTTTTAAAATCAAAATGAATACTTTCACCAGTATAATCGCCTATCTTTAAAATTTAAGGTTCTTTCCGTTCGAATTGCAAAGATTTGGGACCCCAGCTGTATATAAAAAAGCGGCAGTCTCAATTAGTTAATATACAAATCCTCGCGAGTACAACTAAGTACATAATATAGAGCTGTGTGAGAATTCACGAGTAGAGACACGATTTGACGCGACTCGACGTTTCTCCACGCGACTCGATGAGACTCGGCGGGACTCGACGTGACTTGACGCGACTCGACACGACTCACCGACTCGATGCGACTCGACGGACTCGACACGACTCGGCACTACTCAATACGACTCGATGCGACCCGACGTTTCTCCACGCGACTCGATGAGACTCGGCGGGACTCGACGTGACTTGACGCGACTCGACACGACTCACCGACTCGATGCCACTGGACGGACTCGACACGACTCGGCACTACTCAATACGACTCGACGCAACCCGATGTTTCTCCACGCGACTCGATGAGACTCGGCGTGACTTGACGCGACTCGACACGACTCACCGACTCGATGCGACTCGACGGACTCGACACGACTCGGCACTACTCAATACGACTCGACGCGACCCGACGTTTCTCCACGCGACTCGATGAGACTCGGCGGGACTCGACGTGACTTGACGCGACTCGACACGACTCACCGACTCGATGCCACTGGACGGACTCGACACGACTCGGCACTACTCAATACGACTCGACGCAACCCGACGTTTCTCCACGCGACTCGATGAGACTCGGCGGGACTCGACGTGACTTGACGCGACTCGACACGACTCACCGACTCGATGCGACTCGACGGACTCGACACGACTCGGCACTACTCAATACGACTCGACGCGACCCGACGTTTCTCCACGCGACTCGATGAGACTCGGCGGGACTCGACGTGACTTGACACGACTCTATATGACTCAACACTCATAAGTTCTAACGCAATTCTGCATGCGTACTCGTGTACCCATACACACACACGCGGCTACGTATTTATGCTCGTAAATTCTCACACGGGTCCTCATAGCTACTCAGTTTTACTTACTCGGTTTTGTATATACATATTATGAACTTTGTATATGAATCCTTATGAGTAAACTCTTCGATCGGCATCGAAAAAAAATAATGTTTTTGGTGAGTCCGATTCCTTGTTAAAGCAAGCGATATTTCAAAAATCTGTGAATGAATTTCTTATTATTTTTAAAATCAAAATGAATACTTTCACCAGTATAATCGCCTATCTTTAAAATTTAAGGTTTTTTCCTTTCGAATTGCAAAGATTTGGGACCCCAGCTGTATATAAAAAAGCGGCAGTCTCAATTAGTTAATATACAAATCCTCGCGAGTACAACTAAGTACATAATATAGAGCTGTGTGAGAATTCACGAGTAGAGACACGATTTGACGCGACTCGACGTTTCTCCACGCGACTCGATGAGACTCGGCGGGACTCGACGTGACTTGACGCGACTCGACACGACTCACCGACTCGATGCGACTCGACGGACTCGACACGACTCGGCACTACTCAATACGACTCGATGCGACCCGACGTTTCTCCACGCGACTCGATGAGACTCGGCGGGACTCGACGTGACTTGACGCGACTCGACACGACTCACCGACTCGATGCCACTGGACGGACTCGACACGACTCGGCACTACTCAATACGACTCGACGCAACCCGACGTTTCTCCACGCGACTCGATGAGACTCGGCGTGACTCGACGTGACTTGATGCGACTCGACACGACTAACCGACTCGATGCGACTCGACGGACTCGACACGACTCGGCACTACTCAATACGACTCGACGCGACCCGACGTTTCTCCACGCGACTCGATGAGACACGGCGGGACTCGACGTGACTTGACACGACTCGATATGACTCAAAACTCATAAGTTCTAACGCAATTCTGCATGCGTACTCGTGTACCCATACACACACACGCGGCTACGTATTTATGCTCGTAAATTCTCACACGGGTCCTCATAGCTACTCAGTTTTACTTACTCGGTTTTGGCTATACATATTATGAACTTTGTATATGAATCCTTATGAGTAAACTCTTCGATCGGCATCGAAAAAAAATAATGTTTTTGGTGAGTCCGATTCCTTGTTAAAGCAAGCGATATTTCAAAAATCTGTGAATGAATTTCTTATTATTTTTAAAATCAAAATGAATACTTTCACCAGTATAATCGCCTATCTTTAAAATTTAAGGTTTTTTCCTTTCGAATTGCAAAGATTTGGGACCCCAGCTGTATATAAAAAAGCGGCAGTCTCAATTAGTTAATATACAAATCCTCGCGAGTACAACTAAGTACATAATATAGAGCTGTGTGAGAATTCACGAGTAGAGACACGATTTGACGCGACTCGACGTTTCTCCACGCGACTCGATGAGACTCGGCGGGACTCGACGTGACTTGACGCGACTCGACACGACTCACCGACTCGATGCGACTCGACGGACTCGACACGACTCGGCACTACTCAATACGACTCGATGCGACCCGACGTTTCTCCACGCGACTCGATGAGACTCGGCGGGACTCGACGTGACTTGACGCGACTCGACACGACTCACCGACTCGATGCCACTGGACGGACTCGACACGACTCGGCACTACTCAATACGACTCGACGCAACCCGACGTTTCTCCACGCGACTCGATGAGACTCGGCGTGACTCGACGTGACTTGATGCGACTCGACACGACTCACCGACTCGATGCGACTCGACGGACTCGACACGACTCGGCACTACTCAATACGACTCGACGCGACCCGACGTTTCTCCACGCGACTCGATGAGACACGGCGGGACTCGACGTGACTTGACACGACTCGATATGACTCAAAACTCATAAGTTCTAACGCAATTCTGCATGCGTACTCGTGTACCCATACACACACACGCGGCTACGTATTTATGCTCGTAAATTCTCACACGGGTCCTCATAGCTACTCAGTTTTACTTACTCGGTTTTGTATATACATATTATGAACTTTGTATATGAATCCTTATGAGTAAACTCTTCGATCGGCATCGAAAAAAAATAATGTTTTTGGTGAGTCCGATTCCTTGTTAAAGCAAGCGATATTTCAAAAATCTGTGAATGAATTTCTTATTATTTTTAAAATCAAAATGAATACTTTCACCAGTATAATCGCCTATCTTTAAAATTTAAGGTTCTTTCCGTTCGAATTGCAAAGATTTGGGACCCCAGCTGTATATAAAAAAGCGGCAGTCTCAATTAGTTAATATACAAATCCTCGCGAGTACAACTAAGTACATAATATAGAGCTGTGTGAGAATTCACGAGTAGAGACACGATTTGACGCGACTCGACGTTTCTCCACGCGACTCGATGAGACTCGGCGGGACTCGACGTGACTTGACGCGACTCGACACGACTCACCGACTCGATGCGACTCGACGGACTCGACACGACTCGGCACTACTCAATACGACTCGATGCGACCCGACGTTTCTCCACGCGACTCGATGAGACTCGGCGGGACTCGACGTGACTTGACGCGACTCGACACGACTCACCGACTCGATGCCACTGGACGGACTCGACACGACTCGGCACTACTCAATACGACTCGACGCAACCCGATGTTTCTCCACGCGACTCGATGAGACTCGGCGTGACTTGACGCGACTCGACACGACTCACCGACTCGATGCGACTCGACGGACTCGACACGACTCGGCACTACTCAATACGACTCGACGCGACCCGACGTTTCTCCACGCGACTCGATGAGACTCGGCGGGACTCGACGTGACTTGACGCGACTCGACACGACTCACCGACTCGATGCCACTGGACGGACTCGACACGACTCGGCACTACTCAATACGACTCGACGCAACCCGACGTTTCTCCACGCGACTCGATGAGACTCGGCGGGACTCGACGTGACTTGACGCGACTCGACACGACTCACCGACTCGATGCGACTCGACGGACTCGACACGACTCGGCACTACTCAATACGACTCGACGCGACCCGACGTTTCTCCACGCGACTCGATGAGACTCGGCGGGACTCGACGTGACTTGACACGACTCGATATGACTCAAAACTCATAAGTTCTAACGCAATTCTGCATGCGTACTCGTGTACCCATACACACACACGCGGCTACGTATTTATGCTCGTAAATTCTCACACGGGTCCTCATAGCTACTCAGTTTTACTTACTCGGTTTTGTATATACATATTATGAACTTTGTATATGAATCCTTATGAGTAAACTCTTCGATCGGCATCGAAAAAAAATAATGTTTTTGGTGAGTCCGATTCCTTGTTAAAGCAAGCGATATTTCAAAAATCTGTGAATGAATTTCTTATTATTTTTAAAATCAAAATGAATACTTTCACCAGTATAATCGCCTATCTTTAAAATTTAAGGTTTTTTCCTTTCGAATTGCAAAGATTTGGGACCCCAGCTGTATATAAAAAAGCGGCAGTCTCAATTAGTTAATATACAAATCCTCGCGAGTACAACTAAGTACATAATATAGAGCTGTGTGAGAATTCACGAGTAGAGACACGATTTGACGCGACTCGACGTTTCTCCACGCGACTCGATGAGACTCGGCGGGACTCGACGTGACTTGACGCGACTCGACACGACTCACCGACTCGATGCGACTCGACGGACTCGACACGACTCGGCACTACTCAATACGACTCGATGCGACCCGACGTTTCTCCACGCGACTCGATGAGACTCGGCGGGACTCGACGTGACTTGACGCGACTCGACACGACTCACCGACTCGATGCCACTGGACGGACTCGACACGACTCGGCACTACTCAATACGACTCGACGCAACCCGACGTTTCTCCACGCGACTCGATGAGACTCGGCGTGACTCGACGTGACTTGATGCGACTCGACACGACTAACCGACTCGATGCGACTCGACGGACTCGACACGACTCGGCACTACTCAATACGACTCGACGCGACCCGACGTTTCTCCACGCGACTCGATGAGACACGGCGGGACTCGACGTGACTTGACACGACTCGATATGACTCAAAACTCATAAGTTCTAACGCAATTCTGCATGCGTACTCGTGTACCCATACACACACACGCGGCTACGTATTTATGCTCGTAAATTCTCACACGGGTCCTCATAGCTACTCAGTTTTACTTACTCGGTTTTGGCTATACATATTATGAACTTTGTATATGAATCCTTATGAGTAAACTCTTCGATCGGCATCGAAAAAAAATAATGTTTTTGCTGAGTCCGATTCCTTGTTAAAGCAAGCGATATTTCAAAAATCTGTGAATGAATTTCTTATTATTTTTAAAATCAAAATGAATACTTTCACCAGTATAATCGCCTATCTTTAAAATTTAAGGTTTTTTCCTTTCGAATTGCAAAGATTTGGGACCCCAGCTGTATATAAAAAAGCGGCAGTCTCAATTAGTTAATATACAAATCCTCGCGAGTACAACTAAGTACATAATATAGAGCTGTGTGAGAATTCACGAGTAGAGACACGATTTGACGCGACTCGACGTTTCTCCACGCGACTCGATGAGACTCGGCGGGACTCGACGTGACTTGACGCGACTCGACACGACTCACCGACTCGATGCGACTCGACGGACTCGACACGACTCGGCACTACTCAATACGACTCGATGCGACCCGACGTTTCTCCACGCGACTCGATGAGACTCGGCGGGACTCGACGTGACTTGACGCGACTCGACACGACTCACCGACTCGATGCCACTGGACGGACTCGACACGACTCGGCACTACTCAATACGACTCGACGCAACCCGACGTTTCTCCACGCGACTCGATGAGACTCGGCGTGACTCGACGTGACTTGATGCGACTCGACACGACTCACCGACTCGATGCGACTCGACGGACTCGACACGACTCGGCACTACTCAATACGACTCGACGCGACCCGACGTTTCTCCACGCGACTCGATGAGACACGGCGGGACTCGACGTGACTTGACACGACTCGATATGACTCAAAACTCATAAGTTCTAACGCAATTCTGCATGCGTACTCGTGTACCCATACACACACACGCGGCTACGTATTTATGCTCGTAAATTCTCACACGGGTCCTCATAGCTACTCAGTTTTACTTACTCGGTTTTGTATATACATATTATGAACTTTGTATATGAATCCTTATGAGTAAACTCTTCGATCGGCATCGAAAAAAAATAATGTTTTTGGTGAGTCCGATTCCTTGTTAAAGCAAGCGATATTTCAAAAATCTGTGAATGAATATCTTATTATTTTTAAAATCAAAATGAATACTTTCACCAGTATAATCGCCTATCTTTAAAATTTAAGGTTCTTTCCTTTCGAATTGCAAAGATTTGGGACCCCAGCTGTATATAAAAAAGCGGCAGTCTCAATTAGTTAATATACAAATCCTCGCGAGTACAACTAAGTACATAATATAGAGCTGTGTGAGAATTCACGAGTAGAGACACGATTTGACGCGACTCGACGTTTCTCCACGCGACTCGATGAGACTCGGCGGGACTCGACGTGACTTGACGCGACTCGACACGACTCACCGACTCGATGCGACTCGACGGACTCGACACGACTCGGCACTACTCAATACGACTCGATGCGACCCGACGTTTCTCCACGCGACTCGATGAGACTCGGCGGGACTCGACGTGACTTGACGCGACTCGACACGACTCACCGACTCGATGCCACTGGACGGACTCGACACGACTCGGCACTACTCAATACGACTCGACGCCACCCGACGTTTCTCCACGCGACTCGATGAGACTCGGCGTGACTCGACGTGACTTGACGCGACTCGACACGACTCACCGACTCGATGCGACTCGACGGACTCGACACGACTCGGCACTACTCAATACGACTCGACGCGACCCGACGTTTCTCCACGCGACTCGATGAGACACGGCGGGACTCGACGTGACTTGACACGACTCGATATGACTCAAAACTCATAAGTTCTAACGCAATTCTGCATGCGTACTCGTGTACCCATACACACACACGCGGCTACGTATTTATGCTCGTAAATTCTCACACGGGTCCTCATAGCTACTCAGTTTTACTTACTCGGTTTTGGCTATACATATTATGAACTTTGTATATGAATCCTTATGAGTAAACTCTTCGATCGGCATCGAAAAAAAATAATGTTTTTGGTGAGTCCGATTCCTTGTTAAAGCAAGCGATATTTCAAAAATCTGTGAATGAATTTCTTATTATTTTTAAAATCAAAATGAATACTTTCACCAGTATAATCGCCTATCTTTAAAATTTAAGGTTTTTTCCTTTCGAATTGCAAAGATTTGGGACCCCAGCTGTATATAAAAAAGCGGCAGTCTCAATTAGTTAATATACAAATCCTCGCGAGTACAACTAAGTACATAATATAGAGCTGTGTGAGAATTCACGAGTAGAGACACGATTTGACGCGACTCGACGTTTCTCCACGCGACTCGATGAGACTCGGCGGGACTCGACGTGACTTGACGCGACTCGACACGACTCACCGACTCGATGCGACTCGACGGACTCGACACGACTCGGCACTACTCAATACGACTCGATGCGACCCGACGTTTCTCCACGCGACTCGATGAGACTCGGCGGGACTCGACGTGACTTGACGCGACTCGACACGACTCACCGACTCGATGCCACTGGACGGACTCGACACGACTCGGCACTACTCAATACGACTCGACGCAACCCGACGTTTCTCCACGCGACTCGATGAGACTCGGCGTGACTCGACGTGACTTGATGCGACTCGACACGACTCACCGACTCGATGCGACTCGACGGACTCGACACGACTCGGCACTACTCAATACGACTCGACGCGACCCGACGTTTCTCCACGCGACTCGATGAGACACGGCGGGACTCGACGTGACTTGACACGACTCGATATGACTCAAAACTCATAAGTTCTAACGCAATTCTGCATGCGTACTCGTGTACCCATACACACACACGCGGCTACGTATTTATGCTCGTAAATTCTCACACGGGTCCTCATAGCTACTCAGTTTTACTTACTCGGTTTTGTATATACATATTATGAACTTTGTATATGAATCCTTATGAGTAAACTCTTCGATCGGCATCGAAAAAAAATAATGTTTTTGGTGAGTCCGATTCCTTGTTAAAGCAAGCGATATTTCAAAAATCTGTGAATGAATTTCTTATTATTTTTAAAATCAAAATGAATACTTTCACCAGTATAATCGCCTATCTTTAAAATTTAAGGTTTTTTCCTTTCGAATTGCAAAGATTTGGGACCCCAGCTGTATATAAAAAAGCGGCAGTCTCAATTAGTTAATATACAAATCCTCGCGAGTACAACTAAGTACATAATATAGAGCTGTGTGAGAATTCACGAGTAGAGACACGATTTGACGCGACTCGACGTTTCTCCACGCGACTCGATGAGACTCGGCGGGACTCGACGTGACTTGACGCGACTCGACACGACTCACCGACTCGATGCGACTCGACGGACTCGACACGACTCGGCACTACTCAATACGACTCGATGCGACCCGACGTTTCTCCACGCGACTCGATGAGACTCGGCGGGACTCGACGTGACTTGACGCGACTCGACACGACTCACCGACTCGATGCCACTGGACGGACTCGACACGACTCGGCACTACTCAATACGACTCGACGCAACCCGACGTTTCTCCACGCGACTCGATGAGACTCGGCGTGACTCGACGTGACTTGATGCGACTCGACACGACTCACCGACTCGATGCGACTCGACGGACTCGACACGACTCGGCACTACTCAATACGACTCGACGCGACCCGACGTTTCTCCACGCGACTCGATGAGACACGGCGGGACTCGACGTGACTTGACACGACTCGATATGACTCAAAACTCATAAGTTCTAACGCAATTCTGCATGCGTACTCGTGTACCCATACACACACACGCGGCTACGTATTTATGCTCGTAAATTCTCACACGGGTCCTCATAGCTACTCAGTTTTACTTACTCGGTTTTGGCTATACATATTATGAACTTTGTATATGAATCCTTATGAGTAAACTCTTCGATCGGCATCGAAAAAAAATAATGTTTTTGCTGAGTCCGATTCCTTGTTAAAGCAAGCAATATTTCAAAAATGTGTGAATGAATTTCTTATTATTTTTAAAATCAAAATGAATACTTTCACCAGTATAATCGCCTATCTTTAAAATTTAAGGTTCTTTCCGTTCGAATTGCAAAGATTTGGGACCCCAGCTGTATATAAAAAAGCGGCAGTCTCAATTAGTTAATATACAAATCCTCGCGAGTACAACTAAGTACATAATATAGAGCTGTGTGAGAATTCACGAGTAGAGACACGATTTGACGCGACTCGACGTTTCTCCACGCGACTCGATGAGACTCGGCGGGACTCGACGTGACTTGACGCGACTCGACACGACTCACCGACTCGATGCGACTCGACGGACTCGACACGACTCGGCACTACTCAATACGACTCGATGCGACCCGACGTTTCTCCACGCGACTCGATGAGACTCGGCGGGACTCGACGTGACTTGACGCGACTCGACACGACTCACCGACTCGATGCCACTGGACGGACTCGACACGACTCGGCACTACTCAATACGACTCGACGCAACCCGATGTTTCTCCACGCGACTCGATGAGACTCGGCGTGACTTGACGCGACTCGACACGACTCACCGACTCGATGCGACTCGACGGACTCGACACGACTCGGCACTACTCAATACGACTCGACGCGACCCGACGTTTCTCCACGCGACTCGATGAGACTCGGCGGGACTCGACGTGACTTGACGCGACTCGACACGACTCACCGACTCGATGCCACTGGACGGACTCGACACGACTCGGCACTACTCAATACGACTCGACGCAACCCGACGTTTCTCCACGCGACTCGATGAGACTCGGCGGGACTCGACGTGACTTGACGCGACTCGACACGACTCACCGACTCGATGCGACTCGACGGACTCGACACGACTCGGCACTACTCAATACGACTCGACGCGACCCGACGTTTCTCCACGCGACTCGATGAGACTCGGCGGGACTCGACGTGACTTGACACGACTCGATATGACTCAAAACTCATAAGTTCTAACGCAATTCTGCATGCGTACTCGTGTACCCATACACACACACGCGGCTACGTATTTATGCTCGTAAATTCTCACACGGGTCCTCATAGCTACTCAGTTTTACTTACTCGGTTTTGTATATACATATTATGAACTTTGTATATGAATCCTTATGAGTAAACTCTTCGATCGGCATCGAAAAAAAATAATGTTTTTGGTGAGTCCGATTCCTTGTTAAAGCAAGCGATATTTCAAAAATCTGTGAATGAATTTCTTATTATTTTTAAAATCAAAATGAATACTTTCACCAGTATAATCGCCTATCTTTAAAATTTAAGGTTTTTTCCTTTCGAATTGCAAAGATTTGGGACCCCAGCTGTATATAAAAAAGCGGCAGTCTCAATTAGTTAATATACAAATCCTCGCGAGTACAACTAAGTACATAATATAGAGCTGTGTGAGAATTCACGAGTAGAGACACGATTTGACGCGACTCGACGTTTCTCCACGCGACTCGATGAGACTCGGCGGGACTCGACGTGACTTGACGCGACTCGACACGACTCACCGACTCGATGCGACTCGACGGACTCGACACGACTCGGCACTACTCAATACGACTCGATGCGACCCGACGTTTCTCCACGCGACTCGATGAGACTCGGCGGGACTCGACGTGACTTGACGCGACTCGACACGACTCACCGACTCGATGCCACTGGACGGACTCGACACGACTCGGCACTACTCAATACGACTCGACGCAACCCGACGTTTCTCCACGCGACTCGATGAGACTCGGCGTGACTCGACGTGACTTGATGCGACTCGACACGACTAACCGACTCGATGCGACTCGACGGACTCGACACGACTCGGCACTACTCAATACGACTCGACGCGACCCGACGTTTCTCCACGCGACTCGATGAGACACGGCGGGACTCGACGTGACTTGACACGACTCGATATGACTCAAAACTCATAAGTTCTAACGCAATTCTGCATGCGTACTCGTGTACCCATACACACACACGCGGCTACGTATTTATGCTCGTAAATTCTCACACGGGTCCTCATAGCTACTCAGTTTTACTTACTCGGTTTTGGCTATACATATTATGAACTTTGTATATGAATCCTTATGAGTAAACTCTTCGATCGGCATCGAAAAAAAATAATGTTTTTGCTGAGTCCGATTCCTTGTTAAAGCAAGCAATATTTCAAAAATGTGTGAATGAATTTCTTATTATTTTTAAAATCAAAATGAATACTTTCACCAGTATAATCGCCTATCTTTAAAATTTAAGGTTTTTTCCTTTCGAATTGCAAAGATTTGGGACCCCAGCTGTATATAAAAAAGCGGCAGTCTCAATTAGTTAATATACAAATCCTCGCGAGTACAACTAAGTACATAATATAGAGCTGTGTGAGAATTCACGAGTAGAGACACGATTTGACGCGACTCGACGTTTCTCCACGCGACTCGATGAGACTCGGCGGGACTCGACGTGACTTGACGCGACTCGACACGACTCACCGACTCGATGCGACTCGACGGACTCGACACGACTCGGCACTACTCAATACGACTCGATGCGACCCGACGTTTCTCCACGCGACTCGATGAGACTCGGCGGGACTCGACGTGACTTGACGCGACTCGACACGACTCACCGACTCGATGCCACTGGACGGACTCGACACGACTCGGCACTACTCAATACGACTCGACGCAACCCGACGTTTCTCCACGCGACTCGATGAGACTCGGCGTGACTCGACGTGACTTGATGCGACTCGACACGACTCACCGACTCGATGCGACTCGACGGACTCGACACGACTCGGCACTACTCAATACGACTCGACGCGACCCGACGTTTCTCCACGCGACTCGATGAGACACGGCGGGACTCGACGTGACTTGACACGACTCGATATGACTCAAAACTCATAAGTTCTAACGCAATTCTGCATGCGTACTCGTGTACCCATACACACACACGCGGCTACGTATTTATGCTCGTAAATTCTCACACGGGTCCTCATAGCTACTCAGTTTTACTTACTCGGTTTTGTATATACATATTATGAACTTTGTATATGAATCCTTATGAGTAAACTCTTCGATCGGCATCGAAAAAAAATAATGTTTTTGGTGAGTCCGATTCCTTGTTAAAGCAAGCGATATTTCAAAAATCTGTGAATGAATTTCTTATTATTTTTAAAATCAAAATGAATACTTTCACCAGTATAATCGCCTATCTTTAAAATTTAAGGTTTTTTCCTTTCGAATTGCAAAGATTTGGGACCCCAGCTGTATATAAAAAAGCGGCAGTCTCAATTAGTTAATATACAAATCCTCGCGAGTACAACTAAGTACATAATATAGAGCTGTGTGAGAATTCACGAGTAGAGACACGATTTGACGCGACTCGACGTTTCTCCACGCGACTCGATGAGACTCGGCGGGACTCGACGTGACTTGACGCGACTCGACACGACTCACCGACTCGATGCGACTCGACGGACTCGACACGACTCGGCACTACTCAATACGACTCGATGCGACCCGACGTTTCTCCACGCGACTCGATGAGACTCGGCGGGACTCGACGTGACTTGACGCGACTCGACACGACTCACCGACTCGATGCCACTGGACGGACTCGACACGACTCGGCACTACTCAATACGACTCGACGCAACCCGACGTTTCTCCACGCGACTCGATGAGACTCGGCGTGACTCGACGTGACTTGATGCGACTCGACACGACTCACCGACTCGATGCGACTCGACGGACTCGACACGACTCGGCACTACTCAATACGACTCGACGCGACCCGACGTTTCTCCACGCGACTCGATGAGACACGGCGGGACTCGACGTGACTTGACACGACTCGATATGACTCAAAACTCATAAGTTCTAACGCAATTCTGCATGCGTACTCGTGTACCCATACACACACACGCGGCTACGTATTTATGCTCGTAAATTCTCACACGGGTCCTCATAGCTACTCAGTTTTACTTACTCGGTTTTGGCTATACATATTATGAACTTTGTATATGAATCCTTATGAGTAAACTCTTCGATCGGCATCGAAAAAAAATAATGTTTTTGGTGAGTCCGATTCCTTGTTAAAGCAAGCGATATTTCAAAAATCTGTGAATGAATTTCTTATTATTTTTAAAATCAAAATGAATACTTTCACCAGTATAATCGCCTATCTTTAAAATTTAAGGTTTTTTCCTTTCGAATTGCAAAGATTTGGGACCCCAGCTGTATATAAAAAAGCGGCAGTCTCAATTAGTTAATATACAAATCCTCGCGAGTACAACTAAGTACATAATATAGAGCTGTGTGAGAATTCACGAGTAGAGACACGATTTGACGCGACTCGACGTTTCTCCACGCGACTCGATGAGACTCGGCGGGACTCGACGTGACTTGACGCGACTCGACACGACTCACCGACTCGATGCGACTCGACGGACTCGACACGACTCGGCACTACTCAATACGACTCGATGCGACCCGACGTTTCTCCACGCGACTCGATGAGACTCGGCGGGACTCGACGTGACTTGACGCGACTCGACACGACTCACCGACTCGATGCCACTGGACGGACTCGACACGACTCGGCACTACTCAATACGACTCGACGCAACCCGACGTTTCTCCACGCGACTCGATGAGACTCGGCGTGACTCGACGTGACTTGATGCGACTCGACACGACTCACCGACTCGATGCGACTCGACGGACTCGACACGACTCGGCACTACTCAATACGACTCGACGCGACCCGACGTTTCTCCACGCGACTCGATGAGACACGGCGGGACTCGACGTGACTTGACACGACTCGATATGACTCAAAACTCATAAGTTCTAACGCAATTCTGCATGCGTACTCGTGTACCCATACACACACACGCGGCTACGTATTTATGCTCGTAAATTCTCACACGGGTCCTCATAGCTACTCAGTTTTACTTACTCGGTTTTGGCTATACATATTATGAACTTTGTATATGAATCCTTATGAGTAAACTCTTCGATCGGCATCGAAAAAAAATAATGTTTTTGGTGAGTCCGATTCCTTGTTAAAGCAAGCGATATTTCAAAAATCTGTGAATGAATTTCTTATTATTTTTAAAATCAAAATGAATACTTTCACCAGTATAATCGCCTATCTTTAAAATTTAAGGTTTTTTCCTTTCGAATTGCAAAGATTTGGGACCCCAGCTGTATATAAAAAAGCGGCAGTCTCAATTAGTTAATATACAAATCCTCGCGAGTACAACTAAGTACATAATATAGAGCTGTGTGAGAATTCACGAGTAGAGACACGATTTGACGCGACTCGACGTTTCTCCACGCGACTCGATGAGACTCGGCGGGACTCGACGTGACTTGACGCGACTCGACACGACTCACCGACTCGATGCGACTCGACGGACTCGACACGACTCGGCACTACTCAATACGACTCGATGCGACCCGACGTTTCTCCACGCGACTCGATGAGACTCGGCGGGACTCGACGTGACTTGACGCGACTCGACACGACTCACCGACTCGATGCCACTGGACGGACTCGACACGACTCGGCACTACTCAATACGACTCGACGCAACCCGACGTTTCTCCACGCGACTCGATGAGACTCGGCGTGACTCGACGTGACTTGATGCGACTCGACACGACTCACCGACTCGATGCGACTCGACGGACTCGACACGACTCGGCACTACTCAATACGACTCGACGCGACCCGACGTTTCTCCACGCGACTCGATGAGACACGGCGGGACTCGACGTGACTTGACACGACTCGATATGACTCAAAACTCATAAGTTCTAACGCAATTCTGCATGCGTACTCGTGTACCCATACACACACACGCGGCTACGTATTTATGCTCGTAAATTCTCACACGGGTCCTCATAGCTACTCAGTTTTACTTACTCGGTTTTGGCTATACATATTATGAACTTTGTATATGAATCCTTATGAGTAAACTCTTCGATCGGCATCGAAAAAAAATAATGTTTTTGCTGAGTCCGATTCCTTGTTAAAGCAAGCAATATTTCAAAAATCTGTGAATGAATTTCTTATTATTTTTAAAATCAAAATGAATACTTTCACCAGTATAATCGCCTATCTTTAAAATTTAAGGTTTTTTCCTTTCGAATTGCAAAGATTTGGGACCCCAGCTGTATATAAAAAAGCGGCAGTCTCAATTAGTTAATATACAAATCCTCGCGAGTACAACTAAGTACATAATATAGAGCTGTGTGAGAATTCACGAGTAGAGACACGATTTGACGCGACTCGACGTTTCTCCACGCGACTCGATGAGACTCGGCGGGACTCGACGTGACTTGACGCGACTCGACACGACTCACCGACTCGATGCGACTCGACGGACTCGACACGACTCGGCACTACTCAATACGACTCGATGCGACCCGACGTTTCTCCACGCGACTCGATGAGACTCGGCGGGACTCGACGTGACTTGACGCGACTCGACACGACTCACCGACTCGATGCCACTGGACGGACTCGACACGACTCGGCACTACTCAATACGACTCGACGCAACCCGACGTTTCTCCACGCGACTCGATGAGACTCGGCGTGACTCGACGTGACTTGATGCGACTCGACACGACTCACCGACTCGATGCGACTCGACGGACTCGACACGACTCGGCACTACTCAATACGACTCGACGCGACCCGACGTTTCTCCACGCGACTCGATGAGACACGGCGGGACTCGACGTGACTTGACACGACTCGATATGACTCAAAACTCATAAGTTCTAACGCAATTCTGCATGCGTACTCGTGTACCCATACACACACACGCGGCTACGTATTTATGCTCGTAAATTCTCACACGGGTCCTCATAGCTACTCAGTTTTACTTACTCGGTTTTGTATATACATATTATGAACTTTGTATATGAATCCTTATGAGTAAACTCTTCGATCGGCATCGAAAAAAAATAATGTTTTTGGTGAGTCCGATTCCTTGTTAAAGCAAGCGATATTTCAAAAATCTGTGAATGAATTTCTTATTATTTTTAAAATCAAAATGAATACTTTCACCAGTATAATCGCCTATCTTTAAAATTTAAGGTTTTTTCCTTTCGAATTGCAAAGATTTGGGACCCCAGCTGTATATAAAAAAGCGGCAGTCTCAATTAGTTAATATACAAATCCTCGCGAGTACAACTAAGTACATAATATAGAGCTGTGTGAGAATTCACGAGTAGAGACACGATTTGACGCGACTCGACGTTTCTCCACGCGACTCGATGAGACTCGGCGGGACTCGACGTGACTTGACGCGACTCGACACGACTCACCGACTCGATGCGACTCGACGGACTCGACACGACTCGGCACTACTCAATACGACTCGATGCGACCCGACGTTTCTCCACGCGACTCGATGAGACTCGGCGGGACTCGACGTGACTTGACGCGACTCGACACGACTCACCGACTCGATGCCACTGGACGGACTCGACACGACTCGGCACTACTCAATACGACTCGACGCAACCCGACGTTTCTCCACGCGACTCGATGAGACTCGGCGTGACTCGACGTGACTTGATGCGACTCGACACGACTCACCGACTCGATGCGACTCGACGGACTCGACACGACTCGGCACTACTCAATACGACTCGACGCGACCCGACGTTTCTCCACGCGACTCGATGAGACACGGCGGGACTCGACGTGACTTGACACGACTCGATATGACTCAAAACTCATAAGTTCTAACGCAATTCTGCATGCGTACTCGTGTACCCATACACACACACGCGGCTACGTATTTATGCTCGTAAATTCTCACACGGGTCCTCATAGCTACTCAGTTTTACTTACTCGGTTTTGTATATACATATTATGAACTTTGTATATGAATCCTTATGAGTAAACTCTTCGATCGGCATCGAAAAAAAATAATGTTTTTGGTGAGTCCGATTCCTTGTTAAAGCAAGCGATATTTCAAAAATCTGTGAATGAATTTCTTATTATTTTTAAAATCAAAATGAATACTTTCACCAGTATAATCGCCTATCTTTAAAATTTAAGGTTTTTTCCTTTCGAATTGCAAAGATTTGGGACCCCAGCTGTATATAAAAAAGCGGCAGTCTCAATTAGTTAATATACAAATCCTCGCGAGTACAACTAAGTACATAATATAGAGCTGTGTGAGAATTCACGAGTAGAGACACGATTTGACGCGACTCGACGTTTCTCCACGCGACTCGATGAGACTCGGCGGGACTCGACGTGACTTGACGCGACTCGACACGACTCACCGACTCGATGCGACTCGACGGACTCGACACGACTCGGCACTACTCAATACGACTCGATGCGACCCGACGTTTCTCCACGCGACTCGATGAGACTCGGCGGGACTCGACGTGACTTGACGCGACTCGACACGACTCACCGACTCGATGCCACTGGACGGACTCGACACGACTCGGCACTACTCAATACGACTCGACGCAACCCGACGTTTCTCCACGCGACTCGATGAGACTCGGCGTGACTCGACGTGACTTGATGCGACTCGACACGACTCACCGACTCGATGCGACTCGACGGACTCGACACGACTCGGCACTACTCAATACGACTCGACGCGACCCGACGTTTCTCCACGCGACTCGATGAGACACGGCGGGACTCGACGTGACTTGACACGACTCGATATGACTCAAAACTCATAAGTTCTAACGCAATTCTGCATGCGTACTCGTGTACCCATACACACACACGCGGCTACGTATTTATGCTCGTAAATTCTCACACGGGTCCTCATAGCTACTCAGTTTTACTTACTCGGTTTTGGCTATACATATTATGAACTTTGTATATGAATCCTTATGAGTAAACTCTTCGATCGGCATCGAAAAAAAATAATGTTTTTGGTGAGTCCGATTCCTTGTTAAAGCAAGCGATATTTCAAAAATCTGTGAATGAATTTCTTATTATTTTTAAAATCAAAATGAATACTTTCACCAGTATAATCGCCTATCTTTAAAATTTAAGGTTTTTTCCTTTCGAATTGCAAAGATTTGGGACCCCAGCTGTATATAAAAAAGCGGCAGTCTCAATTAGTTAATATACAAATCCTCGCGAGTACAACTAAGTACATAATATAGAGCTGTGTGAGAATTCACGAGTAGAGACACGATTTGACGCGACTCGACGTTTCTCCACGCGACTCGATGAGACTCGGCGGGACTCGACGTGACTTGACGCGACTCGACACGACTCACCGACTCGATGCGACTCGACGGACTCGACACGACTCGGCACTACTCAATACGACTCGATGCGACCCGACGTTTCTCCACGCGACTCGATGAGACTCGGCGGGACTCGACGTGACTTGACGCGACTCGACACGACTCACCGACTCGATGCCACTGGACGGACTCGACACGACTCGGCACTACTCAATACGACTCGACGCAACCCGACGTTTCTCCACGCGACTCGATGAGACTCGGCGTGACTCGACGTGACTTGATGCGACTCGACACGACTCACCGACTCGATGCGACTCGACGGACTCGACACGACTCGGCACTACTCAATACGACTCGACGCGACCCGACGTTTCTCCACGCGACTCGATGAGACACGGCGGGACTCGACGTGACTTGACACGACTCGATATGACTCAAAACTCATAAGTTCTAACGCAATTCTGCATGCGTACTCGTGTACCCATACACACACACGCGGCTACGTATTTATGCTCGTAAATTCTCACACGGGTCCTCATAGCTACTCAGTTTTACTTACTCGGTTTTGTATATACATATTATGAACTTTGTATATGAATCCTTATGAGTAAACTCTTCGATCGGCATCGAAAAAAAATAATGTTTTTGGTGAGTCCGATTCCTTGTTAAAGCAAGCGATATTTCAAAAATCTGTGAATGAATTTCTTATTATTTTTAAAATCAAAATGAATACTTTCACCAGTATAATCGCCTATCTTTAAAATTTAAGGTTTTTTCCTTTCGAATTGCAAAGATTTGGGACCCCAGCTGTATATAAAAAAGCGGCAGTCTCAATTAGTTAATATACAAATCCTCGCGAGTACAACTAAGTACATAATATAGAGCTGTGTGAGAATTCACGAGTAGAGACACGATTTGACGCGACTCGACGTTTCTCCACGCGACTCGATGAGACTCGGCGGGACTCGACGTGACTTGACGCGACTCGACACGACTCACCGACTCGATGCGACTCGACGGACTCGACACGACTCGGCACTACTCAATACGACTCGATGCGACCCGACGTTTCTCCACGCGACTCGATGAGACTCGGCGGGACTCGACGTGACTTGACGCGACTCGACACGACTCACCGACTCGATGCCACTGGACGGACTCGACACGACTCGGCACTACTCAATACGACTCGACGCAACCCGACGTTTCTCCACGCGACTCGATGAGACTCGGCGTGACTCGACGTGACTTGATGCGACTCGACACGACTCACCGACTCGATGCGACTCGACGGACTCGACACGACTCGGCACTACTCAATACGACTCGACGCGACCCGACGTTTCTCCACGCGACTCGATGAGACACGGCGGGACTCGACGTGACTTGACACGACTCGATATGACTCAAAACTCATAAGTTCTAACGCAATTCTGCATGCGTACTCGTGTACCCATACACACACACGCGGCTACGTATTTATGCTCGTAAATTCTCACACGGGTCCTCATAGCTACTCAGTTTTACTTACTCGGTTTTGGCTATACATATTATGAACTTTGTATATGAATCCTTATGAGTAAACTCTTCGATCGGCATCGAAAAAAAATAATGTTTTTGGTGAGTCCGATTCCTTGTTAAAGCAAGCGATATTTCAAAAATCTGTGAATGAATTTCTTATTATTTTTAAAATCAAAATGAATACTTTCACCAGTATAATCGCCTATCTTTAAAATTTAAGGTTTTTTCCTTTCGAATTGCAAAGATTTGGGACCCCAGCTGTATATAAAAAAGCGGCAGTCTCAATTAGTTAATATACAAATCCTCGCGAGTACAACTAAGTACATAATATAGAGCTGTGTGAGAATTCACGAGTAGAGACACGATTTGACGCGACTCGACGTTTCTCCACGCGACTCGATGAGACTCGGCGGGACTCGACGTGACTTGACGCGACTCGACACGACTCACCGACTCGATGCGACTCGACGGACTTGACACGACTCGGCACCACTCAATACGACTCGAAGCAACCCGACGTTTCTCCACGCGACTCGATGAGACTCGGCGGGACTCGACGTGACTTGACGCGACTCGACACGACTCACCGACTCGATGCGACTCGACGGACTCGACACGACTCGGCACTACTCAATACGACTCGACGCAACCCGACGTTTCTCCACGCGACTCGATGAGACTCGGCGTGACTCGACGTGACTTGACGCGACTCGACACGACTCACCGACTCGATGCGACTCGACGGACTCGACACGACTCGGCACTACTCAATACGACTCGACGCGACCCAACGTTTCTCCACGCGACTCGATGAGACTCGGCGGGACTCGACGTGACTTGACACGACTCGATATGACTCAAAACTCATAAGTTCTAACGCAATTCTGCATGCGTACTCGTGTACCCATACACACACACGCGGCTACGTATTTATGCTCGTAAATTCTCACACGGGTCCTCATAGCTACTCAGTTTTACTTACTCGGTTTTGGCTATACATATTATGAACTTTGTATATGAATCCTTATGAGTAAACTCTTCGATCGGCATCGAAAAAAAATAATGTTTTTGCTGAGTCCGATTCCTTGTTAAAGCAAGCAATATTTCAAAAATGTGTGAATGAATTTCTTATTATTTTTAAAATCAAAATGAATACTTTCACCAGTATAATCGCCTATCTTTAAAATTTAAGGTTCTTTCCTTTCGAATTGCAAAGATTTGGGACCCCAGCTGTATATAAAAAAGCGGCAGTCTCAATTAGTTAATATACAAATCCTCGCGAGTACAACTAAGTACATAATATAGAGCTGTGTGAGAATTCACGAGTAGAGACACGATTTGACGCGACTCGACGTTTCTCCACGCGACTCGATGAGACTCGGCGGGACTCGACGTGACTTGACGCGACTCGACACGACTCACCGACTCGATGCGACTCGACGGACTCGACACGACTCGGCACTACTCAATACGACTCGATGCGACCCGACGTTTCTCCACGCGACTCGATGAGACTCGGCGGGACTCGACGTGACTTGACGCGACTCGACACGACTCACCGACTCGATGCCACTGGACGGACTCGACACGACTCGGCACTACTCAATACGACTCGACGCAACCCGACGTTTCTCCACGCGACTCGATGAGACTCGGCGTGACTCGACGTGACTTGATGCGACTCGACACGACTCACCGACTCGATGCGACTCGACGGACTCGACACGACTCGGCACTACTCAATACGACTCGACGCGACCCGACGTTTCTCCACGCGACTCGATGAGACACGGCGGGACTCGACGTGACTTGACACGACTCGATATGACTCAAAACTCATAAGTTCTAACGCAATTCTGCATGCGTACTCGTGTACCCATACACACACACGCGGCTACGTATTTATGCTCGTAAATTCTCACACGGGTCCTCATAGCTACTCAGTTTTACTTACTCGGTTTTGGCTATACATATTATGAACTTTGTATATGAATCCTTATGAGTAAACTCTTCGATCGGCATCGAAAAAAAATAATGTTTTTGCTGAGTCCGATTCCTTGTTAAAGCAAGCAATATTTCAAAAATGTGTGAATGAATTTCTTATTATTTTTAAAATCAAAATGAATACTTTCACCAGTATAATCGCCTATCTTTAAAATTTAAGGTTTTTTCCTTTCGAATTGCAAAGATTTGGGACCCCAGCTGTATATAAAAAAGCGGCAGTCTCAATTAGTTAATATACAAATCCTCGCGAGTACAACTAAGTACATAATATAGAGCTGTGTGAGAATTCACGAGTAGAGACACGATTTGACGCGACTCGACGTTTCTCCACGCGACTCGATGAGACTCGGCGGGACTCGACGTGACTTGACGCGACTCGACACGACTCACCGACTCGATGCGACTCGACGGACTCGACACGACTCGGCACTACTCAATACGACTCGATGCGACCCGACGTTTCTCCACGCGACTCGATGAGACTCGGCGGGACTCGACGTGACTTGACGCGACTCGACACGACTCACCGACTCGATGCCACTGGACGGACTCGACACGACTCGGCACTACTCAATACGACTCGACGCAACCCGACGTTTCTCCACGCGACTCGATGAGACTCGGCGTGACTCGACGTGACTTGATGCGACTCGACACGACTCACCGACTCGATGCGACTCGACGGACTCGACACGACTCGGCACTACTCAATACGACTCGACGCGACCCGACGTTTCTCCACGCGACTCGATGAGACACGGCGGGACTCGACGTGACTTGACACGACTCGATATGACTCAAAACTCATAAGTTCTAACGCAATTCTGCATGCGTACTCGTGTACCCATACACACACACGCGGCTACGTATTTATGCTCGTAAATTCTCACACGGGTCCTCATAGCTACTCAGTTTTACTTACTCGGTTTTGTATATACATATTATGAACTTTGTATATGAATCCTTATGAGTAAACTCTTCGATCGGCATCGAAAAAAAATAATGTTTTTGGTGAGTCCGATTCCTTGTTAAAGCAAGCGATATTTCAAAAATCTGTGAATGAATTTCTTATTATTTTTAAAATCAAAATGAATACTTTCACCAGTATAATCGCCTATCTTTAAAATTTAAGGTTCTTTCCGTTCGAATTGCAAAGATTTGGGACCCCAGCTGTATATAAAAAAGCGGCAGTCTCAATTAGTTAATATACAAATCCTCGCGAGTACAACTAAGTACATAATATAGAGCTGTGTGAGAATTCACGAGTAGAGACACGATTTGACGCGACTCGACGTTTCTCCACGCGACTCGATGAGACTCGGCGGGACTCGACGTGACTTGACGCGACTCGACACGACTCACCGACTCGATGCGACTCGACGGACTCGACACGACTCGGCACTACTCAATACGACTCGATGCGACCCGACGTTTCTCCACGCGACTCGATGAGACTCGGCGGGACTCGACGTGACTTGACGCGACTCGACACGACTCACCGACTCGATGCCACTGGACGGACTCGACACGACTCGGCACTACTCAATACGACTCGACGCAACCCGATGTTTCTCCACGCGACTCGATGTGACTCGGCGTGACTTGACGCGACTCGACACGACTCACCGACTCGATGCGACTCGACGGACTCGACACGACTCGGCACTACTCAATACGACTCGATGCGACCCGACGTTTCTCCACGCGACTCGATGAGACTCGGCGGGACTCGACGTGACTTGACGCGACTCGACACGACTCACCGACTCGATGCCACTGGACGGACTCGACACGACTCGGCACAACTCAATACGACTCGACGCAACCCGACGTTTCTCCACGCGACTCGATGAGACTCGGCGTGACTCGACGTGACTTGATGCGACTCGACACGACTCACCGACTCGATGCGACTCGACGGACTCGACACGACTCGGCACTACTCAATACGACTCGACGCGACCCGACGTTTCTCCACGCGACTCGATGAGACACGGCGGGACTCGACGTGACTTGACACGACTCGATATGACTCAAAACTCATAAGTTCTAACGCAATTCTGCATGCGTACTCGTGTACCCATACACACACACGCGGCTACGTATTTATGCTCGTAAATTCTCACACGGGTCCTCATAGCTACTCAGTTTTACTTACTCGGTTTTGGCTATACATATTATGAACTTTGTATATGAATCCTTATGAGTAAACTCTTCGATCGGCATCGAAAAAAAATAATGTTTTTGGTGAGTCCGATTCCTTGTTAAAGCAAGCGATATTTCAAAAATCTGTGAATGAATTTCTTATTATTTTTAAAATCAAAATGAATACTTTCACCAGTATAATCGCCTATCTTTAAAATTTAAGGTTTTTTCCTTTCGAATTGCAAAGATTTGGGACCCCAGCTGTATATAAAAAAGCGGCAGTCTCAATTAGTTAATATACAAATCCTCGCGAGTACAACTAAGTACATAATATAGAGCTGTGTGAGAATTCACGAGTAGAGACACGATTTGACGCGACTCGACGTTTCTCCACGCGACTCGATGAGACTCGGCGGGACTCGACGTGACTTGACGCGACTCGACACGACTCACCGACTCGATGCGACTCGACGGACTCGACACGACTCGGCACTACTCAATACGACTCGATGCGACCCGACGTTTCTCCACGCGACTCGATGAGACTCGGCGGGACTCGACGTGACTTGACGCGACTCGACACGACTCACCGACTCGATGCCACTGGACGGACTCGACACGACTCGGCACTACTCAATACGACTCGACGCAACCCGACGTTTCTCCACGCGACTCGATGAGACTCGGCGTGACTCGACGTGACTTGATGCGACTCGACACGACTCACCGACTCGATGCGACTCGACGGACTCGACACGACTCGGCACTACTCAATACGACTCGACGCGACCCGACGTTTCTCCACGCGACTCGATGAGACACGGCGGGACTCGACGTGACTTGACACGACTCGATATGACTCAAAACTCATAAGTTCTAACGCAATTCTGCATGCGTACTCGTGTACCCATACACACACACGCGGCTACGTATTTATGCTCGTAAATTCTCACACGGGTCCTCATAGCTACTCAGTTTTACTTACTCGGTTTTGTATATACATATTATGAACTTTGTATATGAATCCTTATGAGTAAACTCTTCGATCGGCATCGAAAAAAAATAATGTTTTTGGTGAGTCCGATTCCTTGTTAAAGCAAGCGATATTTCAAAAATCTGTGAATGAATTTCTTATTATTTTTAAAATCAAAATGAATACTTTCACCAGTATAATCGCCTATCTTTAAAATTTAAGGTTCTTTCCGTTCGAATTGCAAAGATTTGGGACCCCAGCTGTATATAAAAAAGCGGCAGTCTCAATTAGTTAATATACAAATCCTCGCGAGTACAACTAAGTACATAATATAGAGCTGTGTGAGAATTCACGAGTAGAGACACGATTTGACGCGACTCGACGTTTCTCCACGCGACTCGATGAGACTCGGCGGGACTCGACGTGACTTGACGCGACTCGACACGACTCACCGACTCGATGCGACTCGACGGACTCGACACGACTCGGCACTACTCAATACGACTCGATGCGACCCGACGTTTCTCCACGCGACTCGATGAGACTCGGCGGGACTCGACGTGACTTGACGCGACTCGACACGACTCACCGACTCGATGCCACTGGACGGACTCGACACGACTCGGCACTACTCAATACGACTCGACGCAACCCGATGTTTCTCCACGCGACTCGATGAGACTCGGCGTGACTTGACGCGACTCGACACGACTCACCGACTCGATGCGACTCGACGGACTCGACACGACTCGGCACTACTCAATACGACTCGACGCGACCCGACGTTTCTCCACGCGACTCGATGAGACTCGGCGGGACTCGACGTGACTTGACGCGACTCGACACGACTCACCGACTCGATGCCACTGGACGGACTCGACACGACTCGGCACTACTCAATACGACTCGACGCAACCCGACGTTTCTCCACGCGACTCGATGAGACTCGGCGTGACTTGACGCGACTCGACACGACTCACCGACTCGATGCGACTCGACGGACTCGACACGACTCGGCACTACTCAATACGACTCGACGCGACCCGACGTTTCTCCACGCGACTCGATGAGACTCGGCGGGACTCGACGTGACTTGACACGACTCGATATGACTCAAAACTCATAAGTTCTAACGCAATTCTGCATGCGTACTCGTGTACCCATACACACACACGCGGCTACGTATTTATGCTCGTAAATTCTCACACGGGTCCTCATAGCTACTCAGTTTTACTTACTCGGTTTTGTATATACATATTATGAACTTTGTATATGAATCCTTATGAGTAAACTCTTCGATCGGCATCGAAAAAAAATAATGTTTTTGGTGAGTCCGATTCCTTGTTAAAGCAAGCGATATTTCAAAAATCTGTGAATGAATTTCTTATTATTTTTAAAATCAAAATGAATACTTTCACCAGTATAATCGCCTATCTTTAAAATTTAAGGTTTTTTCCTTTCGAATTGCAAAGATTTGGGACCCCAGCTGTATATAAAAAAGCGGCAGTCTCAATTAGTTAATATACAAATCCTCGCGAGTACAACTAAGTACATAATATAGAGCTGTGTGAGAATTCACGAGTAGAGACACGATTTGACGCGACTCGACGTTTCTCCACGCGACTCGATGAGACTCGGCGGGACTCGACGTGACTTGACGCGACTCGACACGACTCACCGACTCGATGCGACTCGACGGACTCGACACGACTCGGCACTACTCAATACGACTCGATGCGACCCGACGTTTCTCCACGCGACTCGATGAGACTCGGCGGGACTCGACGTGACTTGACGCGACTCGACACGACTCACCGACTCGATGCCACTGGACGGACTCGACACGACTCGGCACTACTCAATACGACTCGACGCAACCCGACGTTTCTCCACGCGACTCGATGAGACTCGGCGTGACTCGACGTGACTTGATGCGACTCGACACGACTCACCGACTCGATGCGACTCGACGGACTCGACACGACTCGGCACTACTCAATACGACTCGACGCGACCCGACGTTTCTCCACGCGACTCGATGAGACACGGCGGGACTCGACGTGACTTGACACGACTCGATATGACTCAAAACTCATAAGTTCTAACGCAATTCTGCATGCGTACTCGTGTACCCATACACACACACGCGGCTACGTATTTATGCTCGTAAATTCTCACACGGGTCCTCATAGCTACTCAGTTTTACTTACTCGGTTTTGGCTATACATATTATGAACTTTGTATATGAATCCTTATGAGTAAACTCTTCGATCGGCATCGAAAAAAAATAATGTTTTTGGTGAGTCCGATTCCTTGTTAAAGCAAGCGATATTTCAAAAATCTGTGAATGAATTTCTTATTATTTTTAAAATCAAAATGAATACTTTCACCAGTATAATCGCCTATCTTTAAAATTTAAGGTTTTTTCCTTTCGAATTGCAAAGATTTGGGACCCCAGCTGTATATAAAAAAGCGGCAGTCTCAATTAGTTAATATACAAATCCTCGCGAGTACAACTAAGTACATAATATAGAGCTGTGTGAGAATTCACGAGTAGAGACACGATTTGACGCGACTCGACGTTTCTCCACGCGACTCGATGAGACTCGGCGGGACTCGACGTGACTTGACGCGACTCGACACGACTCACCGACTCGATGCGACTCGACGGACTCGACACGACTCGGCACTACTCAATACGACTCGATGCGACCCGACGTTTCTCCACGCGACTCGATGAGACTCGGCGGGACTCGACGTGACTTGACGCGACTCGACACGACTCACCGACTCGATGCCACTGGACGGACTCGACACGACTCGGCACTACTCAATACGACTCGACGCAACCCGACGTTTCTCCACGCGACTCGATGAGACTCGGCGTGACTCGACGTGACTTGATGCGACTCGACACGACTCACCGACTCGATGCGACTCGACGGACTCGACACGACTCGGCACTACTCAATACGACTCGACGCGACCCGACGTTTCTCCACGCGACTCGATGAGACACGGCGGGACTCGACGTGACTTGACACGACTCGATATGACTCAAAACTCATAAGTTCTAACGCAATTCTGCATGCGTACTCGTGTACCCATACACACACACGCGGCTACGTATTTATGCTCGTAAATTCTCACACGGGTCCTCATAGCTACTCAGTTTTACTTACTCGGTTTTGTATATACATATTATGAACTTTGTATATGAATCCTTATGAGTAAACTCTTCGATCGGCATCGAAAAAAAATAATGTTTTTGGTGAGTCCGATTCCTTGTTAAAGCAAGCGATATTTCAAAAATCTGTGAATGAATTTCTTATTATTTTTAAAATCAAAATGAATACTTTCACCAGTATAATCGCCTATCTTTAAAATTTAAGGTTTTTTCCTTTCGAATTGCAAAGATTTGGGACCCCAGCTGTATATAAAAAAGCGGCAGTCTCAATTAGTTAATATACAAATCCTCGCGAGTACAACTAAGTACATAATATAGAGCTGTGTGAGAATTCACGAGTAGAGACACGATTTGACGCGACTCGACGTTTCTCCACGCGACTCGATGAGACTCGGCGGGACTCGACGTGACTTGACGCGACTCGACACGACTCACCGACTCGATGCGACTCGACGGACTCGACACGACTCGGCACTACTCAATACGACTCGATGCGACCCGACGTTTCTCCACGCGACTCGATGAGACTCGGCGGGACTCGACGTGACTTGACGCGACTCGACACGACTCACCGACTCGATGCCACTGGACGGACTCGACACGACTCGGCACTACTCAATACGACTCGACGCAACCCGACGTTTCTCCACGCGACTCGATGAGACTCGGCGTGACTCGACGTGACTTGATGCGACTCGACACGACTCACCGACTCGATGCGACTCGACGGACTCGACACGACTCGGCACTACTCAATACGACTCGACGCGACCCGACGTTTCTCCACGCGACTCGATGAGACACGGCGGGACTCGACGTGACTTGACACGACTCGATATGACTCAAAACTCATAAGTTCTAACGCAATTCTGCATGCGTACTCGTGTACCCATACACACACACGCGGCTACGTATTTATGCTCGTAAATTCTCACACGGGTCCTCATAGCTACTCAGTTTTACTTACTCGGTTTTGTATATACATATTATGAACTTTGTATATGAATCCTTATGAGTAAACTCTTCGATCGGCATCGAAAAAAAATAATGTTTTTGGTGAGTCCGATTCCTTGTTAAAGCAAGCGATATTTCAAAAATCTGTGAATGAATTTCTTATTATTTTTAAAATCAAAATGAATACTTTCACCAGTATAATCGCCTATCTTTAAAATTTAAGGTTCTTTCCGTTCGAATTGCAAAGATTTGGGACCCCAGCTGTATATAAAAAAGCGGCAATCTCAATTAGTTAATATACAAATCCTCGCGAGTACAACTAAGTACATAATATAGAGCTGTGTGAGAATTCACGAGTAGAGACACGATTTGACGCGACTCGACGTTTCTCCACGCGACTCGATGAGACTCGGCGGGACTCGACGTGACTTGACGCGACTCGACACGACTCACCGACTCGATGCGACTCGACGGACTCGACACGACTCGGCACTACTCAATACGACTCGATGCGACCCGACGTTTCTCCACGCGACTCGATGAGACTCGGCGGGACTCGACGTGACTTGACGCGACTCGACACGACTCACCGACTCGATGCCACTGGACGGACTCGACACGACTCGGCACTACTCAATACGACTCGACGCAACCCGATGTTTCTCCACGCGACTCGATGAGACTCGGCGTGACTTGACGCGACTCGACACGACTCACCGACTCGATGCGACTCGACGGACTCGACACGACTCGGCACTACTCAATACGACTCGACGCGACCCGACGTTTCTCCACGCGACTCGATGAGACTCGGCGGGACTCGACGTGACTTGACGCGACTCGACACGACTCACCGACTCGATGCCACTGGACGGACTCGACACGACTCGGCACTACTCAATACGACTCGACGCAACCCGACGTTTCTCCACGCGACTCGATGAGACTCGTCGTGACTTGACGCGACTCGACACGACTCACCGACTCGATGCGACTCGACGGACTCGACACGACTCGGCACTACTCAATACGACTCGACGCGACCCGACGTTTCTCCACGCGACTCGATGAGACTCGGCGGGACTCGACGTGACTTGACACGACTCGATATGACTCAAAACTCATAAGTTCTAACGCAATTCTGCATGCGTACTCGTGTACCCATACACACACACGCGGCTACGTATTTATGCTCGTAAATTCTCACACGGGTCCTCATAGCTACTCAGTTTTACTTACTCGGTTTTGTATATACATATTATGAACTTTGTATATGAATCCTTATGAGTAAACTCTTCGATCGGCATCGAAAAAAAATAATGTTTTTGGTGAGTCCGATTCCTTGTTAAAGCAAGCGATATTTCAAAAATCTGTGAATGAATTTCTTATTATTTTTAAAATCAAAATGAATACTTTCACCAGTATAATCGCCTATCTTTAAAATTTAAGGTTTTTTCCTTTCGAATTGCAAAGATTTGGGACCCCAGCTGTATATAAAAAAGCGGCAGTCTCAATTAGTTAATATACAAATCCTCGCGAGTACAACTAAGTACATAATATAGAGCTGTGTGAGAATTCACGAGTAGAGACACGATTTGACGCGACTCGACGTTTCTCCACGCGACTCGATGAGACTCGGCGGGACTCGACGTGACTTGACGCGACTCGACACGACTCACCGACTCGATGCGACTCGACGGACTCGACACGACTCGGCACTACTCAATACGACTCGATGCGACCCGACGTTTCTCCACGCGACTCGATGAGACTCGGCGGGACTCGACGTGACTTGACGCGACTCGACACGACTCACCGACTCGATGCCACTGGACGGACTCGACACGACTCGGCACTACTCAATACGACTCGACGCAACCCGACGTTTCTCCACGCGACTCGATGAGACTCGGCGTGACTCGACGTGACTTGATGCGACTCGACACGACTCACCGACTCGATGCGACTCGACGGACTCGACACGACTCGGCACTACTCAATACGACTCGACGCGACCCGACGTTTCTCCACGCGACTCGATGAGACACGGCGGGACTCGACGTGACTTGACACGACTCGATATGACTCAAAACTCATAAGTTCTAACGCAATTCTGCATGCGTACTCGTGTACCCATACACACACACGCGGCTACGTATTTATGCTCGTAAATTCTCACACGGGTCCTCATAGCTACTCAGTTTTACTTACTCGGTTTTGGCTATACATATTATGAACTTTGTATATGAATCCTTATGAGTAAACTCTTCGATCGGCATCGAAAAAAAATAATGTTTTTGGTGAGTCCGATTCCTTGTTAAAGCAAGCGATATTTCAAAAATCTGTGAATGAATTTCTTATTATTTTTAAAATCAAAATGAATACTTTCACCAGTATAATCGCCTATCTTTAAAATTTAAGGTTTTTTCCTTTCGAATTGCAAAGATTTGGGACCCCAGCTGTATATAAAAAAGCGGCAGTCTCAATTAGTTAATATACAAATCCTCGCGAGTACAACTAAGTACATAATATAGAGCTGTGTGAGAATTCACGAGTAGAGACACGATTTGACGCGACTCGACGTTTCTCCACGCGACTCGATGAGACTCGGCGGGACTCGACGTGACTTGACGCGACTCGACACGACTCACCGACTCGATGCGACTCGACGGACTCGACACGACTCGGCACTACTCAATACGACTCGATGCGACCCGACGTTTCTCCACGCGACTCGATGAGACTCGGCGGGACTCGACGTGACTTGACGCGACTCGACACGACTCACCGACTCGATGCCACTGGACGGACTCGACACGACTCGGCACTACTCAATACGACTCGACGCAACCCGACGTTTTTCCACGCGACTCGATGAGACTCGGCGTGACTCGACGTGACTTGATGCGACTCGACACGACTCACCGACTCGATGCGACTCGACGGACTCGACACGACTCGGCACTACTCAATACGACTCGACGCGACCCGACGTTTCTCCACGCGACTCGATGAGACACGGCGGGACTCGACGTGACTTGACACGACTCGATATGACTCAAAACTCATAAGTTCTAACGCAATTCTGCATGCGTACTCGTGTACCCATACACACACACGCGGCTACGTATTTATGCTCGTAAATTCTCACACGGGTCCTCATAGCTACTCAGTTTTACTTACTCGGTTTTGTATATACATATTATGAACTTTGTATATGAATCCTTATGAGTAAACTCTTCGATCGGCATCGAAAAAAAATAATGTTTTTGGTGAGTCCGATTCCTTGTTAAAGCAAGCGATATTTCAAAAATCTGTGAATGAATTTCTTATTATTTTTAAAATCAAAATGAATACTTTCACCAGTATAATCGCCTATCTTTAAAATTTAAGGTTTTTTCCTTTCGAATTGCAAAGATTTGGGACCCCAGCTGTATATAAAAAAGCGGCAGTCTCAATTAGTTAATATACAAATCCTCGCGAGTACAACTAAGTACATAATATAGAGCTGTGTGAGAATTCACGAGTAGAGACACGATTTGACGCGACTCGACGTTTCTCCACGCGACTCGATGAGACTCGGCGGGACTCGACGTGACTTGACGCGACTCGACACGACTCACCGACTCGATGCGACTCGACGGACTCGACACGACTCGGCACTACTCAATACGACTCGATGCGACCCGACGTTTCTCCACGCGACTCGATGAGACTCGGCGGGACTCGACGTGACTTGACGCGACTCGACACGACTCACCGACTCGATGGCACTGGACGGACTCGACACGACTCGGCACTACTCAATACGACTCGACGCAACCCGACGTTTCTCCACGCGACTCGATGAGACTCGGCGTGACTCGACGTGACTTGATGCGACTCGACACGACTCACCGACTCGATGCGACTCGACGGACTCGACACGACTCGGCACTACTCAATACGACTCGACGCGACCCGACGTTTCTCCACGCGACTCGATGAGACACGGCGGGACTCGACGTGACTTGACACGACTCGATATGACTCAAAACTCATAAGTTCTAACGCAATTCTGCATGCGTACTCGTGTACCCATACACACACACGCGGCTACGTATTTATGCTCGTAAATTCTCACACGGGTCCTCATAGCTACTCAGTTTTACTTACTAGGTTTTGGCTATACATATTATGAACTTTGTATATGAATCCTTATGAGTAAACTCTTCGATCGGCATCGAAAAAAAATAATGTTTTTGCTGAGTCCGATTCCTTGTTAAAGCAAGCGATATTTCAAAAATCTGTGAATGAATTTCTTATTATTTTTAAAATCAAAATGAATACTTTCACCAGTATAATCGCCTATCTTTAAAATTTAAGGTTTTTTCCTTTCGAATTGCAAAGATTTGGGACCCCAGCTGTATATAAAAAAGCGGCAGTCTCAATTAGTTAATATACAAATCCTCGCGAGTACAACTAAGTACATAATATAGAGCTGTGTGAGAATTCACGAGTAGAGACACGATTTGACGCGACTCGACGTTTCTCCACGCGACTCGATGAGACTCGGCGGGACTCGACGTGACTTGACGCGACTCGACACGACTCACCGACTCGATGCGACTCGACGGACTCGACACGACTCGGCACTACTCAATACGACTCGATGCGACCCGACGTTTCTCCACGCGACTCGATGAGACTCGGCGGGACTCGACGTGACTTGACGCGACTCGACACGACTCACCGACTCGATGCCACTGGACGGACTCGACACGACTCGGCACTACTCAATACGACTCGACGCAACCCGACGTTTCTCCACGCGACTCGATGAGACTCGGCGTGACTCGACGTGACTTGATGCGACTCGACACGACTCACCGACTCGATGCGACTCGACGGACTCGACACGACTCGGCACTACTCAATACGACTCGACGCGACCCGACGTTTCTCCACGCGACTCGATGAGACACGGCGGGACTCGACGTGACTTGACACGACTCGATATGACTCAAAACTCATAAGTTCTAACGCAATTCTGCATGCGTACTCGTGTACCCATACACACACACGCGGCTACGTATTTATGCTCGTAAATTCTCACACGGGTCCTCATAGCTACTCAGTTTTACTTACTCGGTTTTGTATATACATATTATGAACTTTGTATATGAATCCTTATGAGTAAACTCTTCGATCGGCATCGAAAAAAAATAATGTTTTTGGTGAGTCCGATTCCTTGTTAAAGCAAGCGATATTTCAAAAATCTGTGAATGAATTTCTTATTATTTTTAAAATCAAAATGAATACTTTCACCAGTATAATCGCCTATCTTTAAAATTTAAGGTTTTTTCCTTTCGAATTGCAAAGATTTGGGACCCCAGCTGTATATAAAAAAGCGGCAGTCTCAATTAGTTAATATACAAATCCTCGCGAGTACAACTAAGTACATAATATAGAGCTGTGTGAGAATTCACGAGTAGAGACACGATTTGACGCGACTCGACGTTTCTCCACGCGACTCGATGAGACTCGGCGGGACTCGACGTGACTTGACGCGACTCGACACGACTCACCGACTCGATGCGACTCGACGGACTCGACACGACTCGGCACTACTCAATACGACTCGATGCGACCCGACGTTTCTCCACGCGACTCGATGAGACTCGGCGGGACTCGACGTGACTTGACGCGACTCGACACGACTCACCGACTCGATGCCACTGGACGGACTCGACACGACTCGGCACTACTCAATACGACTCGACGCAACCCGACGTTTCTCCACGCGACTCGATGAGACTCGGCGTGACTCGACGTGACTTGATGCGACTCGACACGACTCACCGACTCGATGCGACTCGACGGACTCGACACGACTCGGCACTACTCAATACGACTCGACGCGACCCGACGTTTCTCCACGCGACTCGATGAGACACGGCGGGACTCGACGTGACTTGACACGACTCGATATGACTCAAAACTCATAAGTTCTAACGCAATTCTGCATGCGTACTCGTGTACCCATACACACACACGCGGCTACGTATTTATGCTCGTAAATTCTCACACGGGTCCTCATAGCTACTCAGTTTTACTTACTCGGTTTTGGCTATACATATTATGAACTTTGCATATGAATCCTTATGAGTAAACTCTTCGATCGGCATCGAAAAAAAATAATGTTTTTGCTGAGTCCGATTCCTTGTTAAAGCAAGCAATATTTCAAAAATGTGTGAATGAATTTCTTATTATTTTTAAAATCAAAATGAATACTTTCACCAGTATAATCGCCTATCTTTAAAATTTAAGGTTTTTTCCTTTCGAATTGCAAAGATTTGGGACCCCAGCTGTATATAAAAAAGCGGCAGTCTCAATTAGTTAATATACAAATCCTCGCGAGTACAACTAAGTACATAATATAGAGCTGTGTGAGAATTCACGAGTAGAGACACGATTTGACGCGACTCGACGTTTCTCCACGCGACTCGATGAGACTCGGCGGGACTCGACGTGACTTGACGCGACTCGACACGACTCACCGACTCGATGCGACTCGACGGACTCGACACGACTCGGCACTACTCAATACGACTCGATGCGACCCGACGTTTCTCCACGCGACTCGATGAGACTCGGCGGGACTCGACGTGACTTGACGCGACTCGACACGACTCACCGACTCGATGCCACTGGACGGACTCGACACGACTCGGCACTACTCAATACGACTCGACGCAACCCGACGTTTCTCCACGCGACTCGATGAGACTCGGCGTGACTCGACGTGACTTGATGCGACTCGACACGACTCACCGACTCGATGCGACTCGACGGACTCGACACGACTCGGCACTACTCAATACGACTCGACGCGACCCGACGTTTCTCCACGCGACTCGATGAGACACGGCGGGACTCGACGTGACTTGACACGACTCGATATGACTCAAAACTCATAAGTTCTAACGCAATTCTGCATGCGTACTCGTGTACCCATACACACACACGCGGCTACGTATTTATGCTCGTAAATTCTCACACGGGTCCTCATAGCTACTCAGTTTTACTTACTCGGTTTTGTATATACATATTATGAACTTTGTATATGAATCCTTATGAGTAAACTCTTCGATCGGCATCGAAAAAAAATAATGTTTTTGGTGAGTCCGATTCCTTGTTAAAGCAAGCGATATTTCAAAAATCTGTGAATGAATTTCTTATTATTTTTAAAATCAAAATGAATACTTTCACCAGTATAATCGCCTATCTTTAAAATTTAAGGTTTTTTCCTTTCGAATTGCAAAGATTTGGGACCCCAGCTGTATATAAAAAAGCGGCAGTCTCAATTAGTTAATATACAAATCCTCGCGAGTACAACTAAGTACATAATATAGAGCTGTGTGAGAATTCACGAGTAGAGACACGATTTGACGCGACTCGACGTTTCTCCACGCGACTCGATGAGACTCGGCGGGACTCGACGTGACTTGACGCGACTCGACACGACTCACCGACTCGATGCGACTCGACGGACTCGACACGACTCGGCACTACTCAATACGACTCGATGCGACCCGACGTTTCTCCACGCGACTCGATGAGACTCGGCGGGACTCGACGTGACTTGACGCGACTCGACACGACTCACCGACTCGATGCCACTGGACGGACTCGACACGACTCGGCACTACTCAATACGACTCGACGCAACCCGACGTTTCTCCACGCGACTCGATGAGACTCGGCGTGACTCGACGTGACTTGATGCGACTCGACACGACTCACCGACTCGATGCGACTCGACGGACTCGACACGACTCGGCACTACTCAATACGACTCGACGCGACCCGACGTTTCTCCACGCGACTCGATGAGACACGGCGGGACTCGACGTGACTTGACACGACTCGATATGACTCAAAACTCATAAGTTCTAACGCAATTCTGCATGCGTACTCGTGTACCCATACACACACACGCGGCTACGTATTTATGCTCGTAAATTCTCACACGGGTCCTCATAGCTACTCAGTTTTACTTACTCGGTTTTGGCTATACATATTATGAACTTTGTATATGAATCCTTATGAGTAAACTCTTCGATCGGCATCGAAAAAAAATAATGTTTTTGGTGAGTCCGATTCCTTGTTAAAGCAAGCGATATTTCAAAAATCTGTGAATGAATTTCTTATTATTTTTAAAATCAAAATGAATACTTTCACCAGTATAATCGCCTATCTTTAAAATTTAAGGTTTTTTCCTTTCGAATTGCAAAGATTTGGGACCCCAGCTGTATATAAAAAAGCGGCAGTCTCAATTAGTTAATATACAAATCCTCGCGAGTACAACTAAGTACATAATATAGAGCTGTGTGAGAATTCACGAGTAGAGACACGATTTGACGCGACTCGACGTTTCTCCACGCGACTCGATGAGACTCGGCGGGACTCGACGTGACTTGACGCGACTCGACACGACTCACCGACTCGATGCGACTCGACGGACTCGACACGACTCGGCACTACTCAATACGACTCGATGCGACCCGACGTTTCTCCACGCGACTCGATGAGACTCGGCGGGACTCGACGTGACTTGACGCGACTCGACACGACTCACCGACTCGATGCCACTGGACGGACTCGACACGACTCGGCACTACTCAATACGACTCGACGCAACCCGACGTTTCTCCACGCGACTCGATGAGACTCGGCGTGACTCGACGTGACTTGATGCGACTCGACACGACTCACCGACTCGATGCGACTCGACGGACTCGACACGACTCGGCACTACTCAATACGACTCGACGCGACCCGACGTTTCTCCACGCGACTCGATGAGACACGGCGGGACTCGACGTGACTTGACACGACTCGATATGACTCAAAACTCATAAGTTCTAACGCAATTCTGCATGCGTACTCGTGTACCCATACACACACACGCGGCTACGTATTTATGCTCGTAAATTCTCACACGGGTCCTCATAGCTACTCAGTTTTACTTACTCGGTTTTGTATATACATATTATGAACTTTGTATATGAATCCTTATGAGTAAACTCTTCGATCGGCATCGAAAAAAAATAATGTTTTTGGTGAGTCCGATTCCTTGTTAAAGCAAGCGATATTTCAAAAATCTGTGAATGAATTTCTTATTATTTTTAAAATCAAAATGAATACTTTCACCAGTATAATCGCCTATCTTTAAAATTTAAGGTTCTTTCCGTTCGAATTGCAAAGATTTGGGACCCCAGCTGTATATAAAAAAGCGGCAGTCTCAATTAGTTAATATACAAATCCTCGCGAGTACAACTAAGTACATAATATAGAGCTGTGTGAGAATTCACGAGTAGAGACACGATTTGACGCGACTCGACGTTTCTCCACGCGACTCGATGAGACTCGGCGGGACTCGACGTGACTTGACGCGACTCGACACGACTCACCGACTCGATGCGACTCGACGGACTCGACACGACTCGGCACTACTCAATACGACTCGATGCGACCCGACGTTTCTCCACGCGACTCGATGAGACTCGGCGGGACTCGACGTGACTTGACGCGACTCGACACGACTCACCGACTCGATGCCACTGGACGGACTCGACACGACTCGGCACTACTCAATACGACTCGACGCAACCCGATGTTTCTCCACGCGACTCGATGAGACTCGGCGTGACTTGACGCGACTCGACACGACTCACCGACTCGATGCGACTCGACGGACTCGACACGACTCGGCACTACTCAATACGACTCGACGCAACCCGACGTTTCTCCACGCGACTCGATGAGACTCGGCGGGACTCGACGTGACTTGACGCGACTCGACACGACTCACCGACTCGATGCCACTGGACGGACTCGACACGACTCGGCACTACTCAATACGACTCGACGCAACCCGACGTTTCTCCACGCGACTCGATGAGACTCGGCGGGACTCGACGTGACTTGACGCGACTCGACACGACTCACCGACTCGATGCGACTCGACGGACTCGACACGACTCGGCACTACTCAATACGACTCGACGCGACCCGACGTTTCTCCACGCGACTCGATGAGACTCGGCGGGACTCGACGTGACTTGACACGACTCGATATGACTCAAAACTCATAAGTTCTAACGCAATTCTGCATGCGTACTCGTGTACCCATACACACACACGCGGCTACGTATTTATGCTCGTAAATTCTCACACGGGTCCTCATAGCTACTCAGTTTTACTTACTCGGTTTTGTATATACATATTATGAACTTTGTATATGAATCCTTATGAGTAAACTCTTCGATCGGCATCGAAAAAAAATAATGTTTTTGGTGAGTCCGATTCCTTGTTAAAGCAAGCGATATTTCAAAAATCTGTGAATGAATTTCTTATTATTTTTAAAATCAAAATGAATACTTTCACCAGTATAATCGCCTATCTTTAAAATTTAAGGTTCTTTCCGTTCGAATTGCAAAGATTTGGGACCCCAGCTGTATATAAAAAAGCGGCAGTCTCAATTAGTTAATATACAAATCCTCGCGAGTACAACTAAGTACATAATATAGAGCTGTGTGAGAATTCACGAGTAGAGACACGATTTGACGCGACTCGACGTTTCTCCACGCGACTCGATGAGACTCGGCGGGACTCGACGTGACTTGACGCGACTCGACACGACTCACCGACTCGATGCGACTCGACGGACTCGACACGACTCGGCACTACTCAATACGACTCGATGCGACCCGACGTTTCTCCACGCGACTCGATGAGACTCGGCGGGACTCGACGTGACTTGACGCGACTCGACACGACTCACCGACTCGATGCCACTGGACGGACTCGACACGACTCGGCACTACTCAATACGACTCGACGCAACCCGATGTTTCTCCACGCGACTCGATGAGACTCGACGTGACTTGACGCGACTCGACACGACTCACCGACTCGATGCGACTCGACGGACTTGACACGACTCGGCACCACTCAATACGACTCGAAGCAACCCGACGTTTCTCCACGCGACTCGATGAGACTCGGCGTGACTCGACGTGACTTGACGCGACTCGACACGACTCACCGACTCGATGCCACTGGACGGACTCGACACGACTCGGCACTACTCAATACGACTCGACGCAACCCGACGTTTCTCCACGCGACTCGATGAGACTCGGCGTGACTTGACGCGACTCGACACGACTCACCGACTCGATGCGACTCGACGGACTCGACACGACTCGGCACTACTCAATACGACTCGACGCGACCCAACGTTTCTCCACGCGACTCGATGAGACTCGGCGGGACTCGACGTGACTTGACACGACTCGATATGACTCAAAACTCATAAGTACTAACGCAATTCTGCATGCGTACTCGTGTACCCATACACACACACGCGGCTACGTATTTATGCTCGTAAATTCTCACACGGGTCCTCATAGCTACTCAGTTTTACTTACTCGGTTTTGTATATACATATTATGAACTTTGCATATGAATCCTTATGAGTAAACTCTTCGATCGGCATCGAAAAAAAATAATGTTTTTGCTGAGTCCGATTCCTTGTTAAAGCAAGCAATATTTCAAAAATGTGTGAATGAATTTCTTATTATTTTTAAAATCAAAATGAATACTTTCACCAGTATAATCGCCTATCTTTAAAATTTAAGGTTTTTTCCTTTCGAATTGCAAAGATTTGGGACCCCAGCTGTATATAAAAAAGCGGCAGTCTCAATTAGTTAATATACAAATCCTCGCGAGTACAACTAAGTACATAATATAGAGCTGTGTGAGAATTCACGAGTAGAGACACGATTTGACGCGACTCGACGTTTCTCCACGCGACTCGATGAGACTCGGCGGGACTCGACGTGACTTGACGCGACTCGACACGACTCACCGACTCGATGCGACTCGACGGACTCGACACGACTCGGCACTACTCAATACGACTCGATGCGACCCGACGTTTCTCCACGCGACTCGATGAGACTCGGCGGGACTCGACGTGACTTGACGCGACTCGACACGACTCACCGACTCGATGCCACTGGACGGACTCGACACGACTCGGCACTACTCAATACGACTCGACGCAACCCGACGTTTCTCCACGTGACTCGATGAGACTCGGCGTGACTCGACGTGACTTGATGCGACTCGACACGACTCACCGACTCGATGCGACTCGACGGACTCGACACGACTCGGCACTACTCAATACGACTCGACGCGACCCGACGTTTCTCCACGCGACTCGATGAGACACGGCGGGACTCGACGTGACTTGACACGACTCGAAATGACTCAAAACTCATAAGTTCTAACGCAATTCTGCATGCGTACTCGTGTACCCATACACACACACGCGGCTACGTATTTATGCTCGTAAATTCTCACACGGGTCCTCATAGCTACTCAGTTTTACTTACTCGGTTTTGTATATACATATTATGAACTTTGTATATGAATCCTTATGAGTAAACTCTTCGATCGGCATCGAAAAAAAATAATGTTTTTGGTGAGTCCGATTCCTTGTTAAAGCAAGCGATATTTCAAAAATCTGTGAATGAATTTCTTATTATTTTTAAAATCAAAATGCATACTTTCACCAGTATAATCGCCTATCTTTAAAATTTAAGGTTCTTTCCGTTCGAATTGCAAAGATTTGGGACCCCAGCTGTATATAAAAAAGCGGCAGTCTCAATTAGTTAATATACAAATCCTCGCGAGTACAACTAAGTACATAATATAGAGCTGTGTGAGAATTCACGAGTAGAGACACGATTTGACGCGACTCGACGTTTCTCCACGCGACTCGATGAGACTCGGCGGGACTCGACGTGACTTGACGCGACTCGACACGACTCACCGACTCGATGCGACTCGACGGACTTGACACGACTCGGCACCACTCAATACGACTCGAAGCGACCCGACGTTTCTCCACGCGACTCGATGAGACTCGGCGGGACTCGACGTGACTTGACGCGACTCGACACGACTCACCGACTCGATGCCACTGGACGGACTCGACACGACTCGGCACTACTCAATACGACTCGACGCAACCCGATGTTTCTCCACGCGACTCGATGAGACTCGGCGTGACTTGACGCGACTCGACACGACTCACCGACTCGATGCGACTCGACGGACTCGACACGACTCGGCACTACTCAATACGACTCGATGCGACCCGACGTTTCTCCACGCGACTCGATGAGACTCGGCGGGACTCGACGTGACTTGACGCGACTCGACACGACTCACCGACTCGATGCCACTGGACGGACTCGACACGACTCGGCACTACTCAATACGACTCGACGCAACCCGACGTTTCTCCACGCGACTCGATGAGACTCGGCGTGACTCGACGTGACTTGATGCGACTCGACACGACTCACCGACTCGATGCGACTCGACGGACTCGACACGACTCGGCACTACTCAATACGACTCGACGCGACCCGACGTTTCTCCACGCGACTCGATGAGACACGGCGGGACTCGACGTGACTTGACACGACTCGATATGACTCAAAACTCATAAGTTCTAACGCAATTCTGCATGCGTACTCGTGTACCCATACACACACACGCGGCTACGTATTTATGCTCGTAAATTCTCACACGGGTCCTCATAGCTACTCAGTTTTACTTACTCGGTTTTGTATATACATATTATGAACTTTGTATATGAATCCTTATGAGTAAACTCTTCGATCGGCATCGAAAAAAAATAATGTTTTTGGTGAGTCCGATTCCTTGTTAAAGCAAGCGATATTTCAAAAATCTGTGAATGAATTTCTTATTATTTTTAAAATCAAAATGAATACTTTCACCAGTATAATCGCCTATCTTTAAAATTTAAGGTTTTTTCCTTTCGAATTGCAAAGATTTGGGACCCCAGCTGTATATAAAAAAGCGGCAGTCTCAATTAGTTAATATACAAATCCTCGCGAGTACAACTAAGTACATAATATAGAGCTGTGTGAGAATTCACGAGTAGAGACACGATTTGACGCGACTCGACGTTTCTCCACGCGACTCGATGAGACTCGGCGGGACTCGACGTGACTTGACGCGACTCGACACGACTCACCGACTCGATGCGACTCGACGGACTCGACACGACTCGGCACTACTCAATACGACTCGATGCGACCCGACGTTTCTCCACGCGACTCGATGAGACTCGGCGGGACTCGACGTGACTTGACGCGACTCGACACGACTCACCGACTCGATGCCACTGGACGGACTCGACACGACTCGGCACTACTCAATACGACTCGACGCAACCCGACGTTTCTCCACGTGACTCGATGAGACTCGGCGTGACTCGACGTGACTTGATGCGACTCGACACGACTCACCGACTCGATGCGACTCGACGGACTCGACACGACTCGGCACTACTCAATACGACTCGACGCGACCCGACGTTTCTCCACGCGACTCGATGAGACACGGCGGGACTCGACGTGACTTGACACGACTCGATATGACTCAAAACTCATAAGTTCTAACGCAATTCTGCATGCGTACTCGTGTACCCATACACACACACGCGGCTACGTATTTATGCTCGTAAATTCTCACACGGGTCCTCATAGCTACTCAGTTTTACTTACTCGGTTTTGTATATACATATTATGAACTTTGTATATGAATCCTTATGAGTAAACTCTTCGATCGGCATCGAAAAAAAATAATGTTTTTGGTGAGTCCGATTCCTTGTTAAAGCAAGCGATATTTCAAAAATCTGTGAATGAATTTCTTATTATTTTTAAAATCAAAATGAATACCTTCACCAGTATAATCGCCTATTTTTAAAATTTAAGGTTCTTTCCTTTCGAATTGCAAAGATTTGGGACCCCAGCTGTATATAAAAAAGCGGCAGTCTCAATTAGTTAATATACAAATCCTCGCGAGTACAACTAAGTACATAATATAGAGCTGTGTGAGAATTCACGAGTAGAGACACGATTTGACGCGACTCGACGTTTCTCCACGCGACTCGATGAGACTCGGCGGGACTCGACGTGACTTGACGCGACTCGACACGACTCACCGACTCGATGCGACTCGACGGACTCGACACGACTCGGCACTACTCAATACGACTCGATGCGACCCGACGTTTCTCCACGCGACTCGATGAGACTCGGCGGGACTCGACGTGACTTGACGCGACTCGACACGACTCACCGACTCGATGCCACTGGACGGACTCGACACGACTCGGCACTACTCAATACGACTCGACGCAACCCGATGTTTCTCCACGCGACTCGATGAGACTCGGCGTGACTTGACGCGACTCGACACGACTCACCGACTCGATGCGACTCGACGGACTCGACACGACTCGGCACTACTCAATACGACTCGACGCGACCCGACGTTTCTCCACGCGACTCGATGAGACTCGGCGGGACTCGACGTGACTTGACGCGACTCGACACGACTCACCGACTCGATGCCACTGGACGGACTCGACACGACTCGGCACTACTCAATACGACTCGACGCAACCCGACGTTTCTCCACGCGACTCGATGAGACTCGGCGTGACTTGACGCGACTCGACACGACTCACCGACTCGATGCGACTCGACGGACTCGACACGACTCGGCACTACTCAATACGACTCGACGCGACCCGACGTTTCTCCACGCGACTCGATGAGACTCGGCGGGACTCGACGTGACTTGACACGACTCGATATGACTCAAAACTCATAAGTTCTAACGCAATTCTGCATGCGTACTCGTGTACCCATACACACACACGCGGCTACGTATTTATGCTCGTAAATTCTCACACGGGTCCTCATAGCTACTCAGTTTTACTTACTCGGTTTTGTATATACATATTATGAACTTTGTATATGAATCCTTATGAGTAAACTCTTCGATCGGCATCGAAAAAAAATAATGTTTTTGGTGAGTCCGATTCCTTGTTAAAGCAAGCGATATTTCAAAAATCTGTGAATGAATTTCTTATTATTTTTAAAATCAAAATGAATACTTTCACCAGTATAATCGCCTATCTTTAAAATTTAAGGTTTTTTCCTTTCGAATTGCAAAGATTTGGGACCCCAGCTGTATATAAAAAAGCGGCAGTCTCAATTAGTTAATATACAAATCCTCGCGAGTACAACTAAGTACATAATATAGAGCTGTGTGAGAATTCACGAGTAGAGACACGATTTGACGCGACTCGACGTTTCTCCACGCGACTCGATGAGACTCGGCGGGACTCGACGTGACTTGACGCGACTCGACACGACTCACCGACTCGATGCGACTCGACGGACTCGACACGACTCGGCACTACTCAATACGACTCGATGCGACCCGACGTTTCTCCACGCGACTCGATGAGACTCGGCGGGACTCGACGTGACTTGACGCGACTCGACACGACTCACCGACTCGATGCCACTGGACGGACTCGACACGACTCGGCACTACTCAATACGACTCGACGCAACCCGACGTTTCTCCACGCGACTCGATGAGACTCGGCGTGACTCGACGTGACTTGATGCGACTCGACACGACTCACCGACTCGATGCGACTCGACGGACTCGACACGACTCGGCACTACTCAATACGACTCGACGCGACCCGACGTTTCTCCACGCGACTCGATGAGACACGGCGGGACTCGACGTGACTTGACACGACTCGATATGACTCAAAACTCATAAGTTCTAACGCAATTCTGCATGCGTACTCGTGTACCCATACACACACACGCGGCTACGTATTTATGCTCGTAAATTCTCACACGGGTCCTCATAGCTACTCAGTTTTACTTACTCGGTTTTGTATATACATATTATGAACTTTGTATATGAATCCTTATGAGTAAACTCTTCGATCGGCATCGAAAAAAAATAATGTTTTTGGTGAGTCCGATTCCTTGTTAAAGCAAGCGATATTTCAAAAATCTGTGAATGAATTTCTTATTATTTTTAAAATCAAAATGAATACTTTCACCAGTATAATCGCCTATCTTTAAAATTTAAGGTTTTTTCCTTTCGAATTGCAAAGATTTGGGACCCCAGCTGTATATAAAAAAGCGGCAGTCTCAATTAGTTAATATACAAATCCTCGCGAGTACAACTAAGTACATAATATAGAGCTGTGTGAGAATTCACGAGTAGAGACACGATTTGACGCGACTCGACGTTTCTCCACGCGACTCGATGAGACTCGGCGGGACTCGACGTGACTTGACGCGACTCGACACGACTCACCGACTCGATGCGACTCGACGGACTCGACACGACTCGGCACTACTCAATACGACTCGATGCGACCCGACGTTTCTCCACGCGACTCGATGAGACTCGGCGGGACTCGACGTGACTTGACGCGACTCGACACGACTCACCGACTCGATGCCACTGGACGGACTCGACACGACTCGGCACTACTCAATACGACTCGACGCAACCCGACGTTTCTCCACGCGACTCGATGAGACTCGGCGTGACTCGACGTGACTTGATGCGACTCGACACGACTCACCGACTCGATGCGACTCGACGGACTCGACACGACTCGGCACTACTCAATACGACTCGACGCGACCCGACGTTTCTCCACGCGACTCGATGAGACACGGCGGGACTCGACGTGACTTGACACGACTCGATATGACTCAAAACTCATAAGTTCTAACGCAATTCTGCATGCGTACTCGTGTACCCATACACACACACGCGGCTACGTATTTATGCTCGTAAATTCTCACACGGGTCCTCATAGCTACTCAGTTTTACTTACTCGGTTTTGTATATACATATTATGAACTTTGTATATGAATCCTTATGAGTAAACTCTTCGATCGGCATCGAAAAAAAATAATGTTTTTGGTGAGTCCGATTCCTTGTTAAAGCAAGCGATATTTCAAAAATCTGTGAATGAATTTCTTATTATTTTTAAAATCAAAATGAATACTTTCACCAGTATAATCGCCTATCTTTAAAATTTAAGGTTCTTTCCGTTCGAATTGCAAAGATTTGGGACCCCAGCTGTATATAAAAAAGCGGCAGTCTCAATTAGTTAATATACAAATCCTCGCGAGTACAACTAAGTACATAATATAGAGCTGTGTGAGAATTCACGAGTAGAGACACGATTTGACGCGACTCGACGTTTCTCCACGCGACTCGATGAGACTCGGCGGGACTCGACGTGACTTGACGCGACTCGACACGACTCACCGACTCGATGCGACTCGACGGACTCGACACGACTCGGCACTACTCAATACGACTCGATGCGACCCGACGTTTCTCCACGCGACTCGATGAGACTCGGCGGGACTCGACGTGACTTGACGCGACTCGACACGACTCACCGACTCGATGCCACTGGACGGACTCGACACGACTCGGCACTACTCAATACGACTCGACGCAACCCGATGTTTCTCCACGCGACTCGATGAGACTCGGCGTGACTTGACGCGACTCGACACGACTCACCGACTCGATGCGACTCGACGGACTCGACACGACTCGGCACTACTCAATACGACTCGACGCGACCCGACGTTTCTCCACGCGACTCGATGAGACTCGGCGGGACTCGACGTGACTTGACGCGACTCGACACGACTCACCGACTCGATGCCACTGGACGGACTCGACACGACTCGGCACTACTCAATACGACTCGACGCAACCCGACGTTTCTCCACGCGACTCGATGAGACTCGGCGTGACTTGACGCGACTCGACACGACTCACCGACTCGATGCGACTCGACGGACTCGACACGACTCGGCACTACTCAATACGACTCGACGCGACCCGACGTTTCTCCACGCGACTCGATGAGACTCGGCGGGACTCGACGTGACTTGACACGACTCGATATGACTCAAAACTCATAAGTTCTAACGCAATTCTGCATGCGTACTCGTGTACCCATACACACACACGCGGCTACGTATTTATGCTCGTAAATTCTCACACGGGTCCTCATAGCTACTCAGTTTTACTTACTCGGTTTTGTATATACATATTATGAACTTTGTATATGAATCCTTATGAGTAAACTCTTCGATCGGCATCGAAAAAAAATAATGTTTTTGGTGAGTCCGATTCCTTGTTAAAGCAAGCGATATTTCAAAAATCTGTGAATGAATTTCTTATTATTTTTAAAATCAAAATGAATACTTTCACCAGTATAATCGCCTATCTTTAAAATTTAAGGTTTTTTCCTTTCGAATTGCAAAGATTTGGGACCCCAGCTGTATATAAAAAAGCGGCAGTCTCAATTAGTTAATATACAAATCCTCGCGAGTACAACTAAGTACATAATATAGAGCTGTGTGAGAATTCACGAGTAGAGACACGATTTGACGCGACTCGACGTTTCTCCACGCGACTCGATGAGACTCGGCGGGACTCGACGTGACTTGACGCGACTCGACACGACTCACCGACTCGATGCGACTCGACGGACTCGACACGACTCGGCACTACTCAATACGACTCGATGCGACCCGACGTTTCTCCACGCGACTCGATGAGACTCGGCGGGACTCGACGTGACTTGACGCGACTCGACACGACTCACCGACTCGATGCCACTGGACGGACTCGACACGACTCGGCACTACTCAATACGACTCGACGCAACCCGACGTTTCTCCACGCGACTCGATGAGACTCGGCGTGACTCGACGTGACTTGATGCGACTCGACACGACTCACCGACTCGATGCGACTCGACGGACTCGACACGACTCGGCACTACTCAATACGACTCGACGCGACCCGACGTTTCTCCACGCGACTCGATGAGACACGGCGGGACTCGACGTGACTTGACACGACTCGATATGACTCAAAACTCATAAGTTCTAACGCAATTCTGCATGCGTACTCGTGTACCCATACACACACACGCGGCTACGTATTTATGCTCGTAAATTCTCACACGGGTCCTCATAGCTACTCAGTTTTACTTACTCGGTTTTGGCTATACATATTATGAACTTTGTATATGAATCCTTATGAGTAAACTCTTCGATCGGCATCGAAAAAAAATAATGTTTTTGCTGAGTCCGATTCCTTGTTAAAGCAAGCGATATTTCAAAAATTTGTGAATGAATTTCTTATAATTTTTAAAATCAAAATGAATACTTTCACCAGTATAATCGCCTATCTTTAAAATTTAAGGTTTTTTCCTTTCGAATTGCAAAGATTTGGGACCCCAGCTGTATATAAAAAAGCGGCAGTCTCAATTAGTTAATATACAAATCCTCGCGAGTACAACTAAGTACATAATATAGAGCTGTGTGAGAATTCACGAGTAGAGACACGATTTGACGCGACTCGACGTTTCTCCACGCGACTCGATGAGACTCGGCGGGACTCGACGTGACTTGACGCGACTCGACACGACTCACCGACTCGATGCGACTCGACGGACTCGACACGACTCGGCACTACTCAATACGACTCGATGCGACCCGACGTTTCTCCACGCGACTCGATGAGACTCGGCGGGACTCGACGTGACTTGACGCGACTCGACACGACTCACCGACTCGATGCCACTGGACGGACTCGACACGACTCGGCACTACTCAATACGACTCGACGCAACCCGACGTTTCTCCACGCGACTCGATGAGACTCGGCGTGACTCGACGTGACTTGATGCGACTCGACACGACTCACCGACTCGATGCGACTCGACGGACTCGACACGACTCGGCACTACTCAATACGACTCGACGCGACCCGACGTTTCTCCACGCGACTCGATGAGACACGGCGGGACTCGACGTGACTTGACACGACTCGATATGACTCAAAACTCATAAGTTCTAACGCAATTCTGCATGCGTACTCGTGTACCCATACACACACACGCGGCTACGTATTTATGCTCGTAAATTCTCACACGGGTCCTCATAGCTACTCAGTTTTACTTACTCGGTTTTGTATATACATATTATGAACTTTGTATATGAATCCTTATGAGTAAACTCTTCGATCGGCATCGAAAAAAAATAATGTTTTTGGTGAGTCCGATTCCTTGTTAAAGCAAGCGATATTTCAAAAATCTGTGAATGAATTTCTTATTATTTTTAAAATCAAAATGAATACTTTCACCAGTATAATCGCCTATCTTTAAAATTTAAGGTTTTTTCCTTTCGAATTGCAAAGATTTGGGACCCCAGCTGTATATAAAAAAGCGGCAGTCTCAATTAGTTAATATACAAATCCTCGCGAGTACAACTAAGTACATAATATAGAGCTGTGTGAGAATTCACGAGTAGAGACACGATTTGACGCGACTCGACGTTTCTCCACGCGACTCGATGAGACTCGGCGGGACTCGACGTGACTTGACGCGACTCGACACGACTCACCGACTCGATGCGACTCGACGGACTCGACACGACTCGGCACTACTCAATACGACTCGATGCGACCCGACGTTTCTCCACGCGACTCGATGAGACTCGGCGGGACTCGACGTGACTTGACGCGACTCGACACGACTCACCGACTCGATGCCACTGGACGGACTCGACACGACTCGGCACTACTCAATACGACTCGACGCAACCCGACGTTTCTCCACGCGACTCGATGAGACTCGGCGTGACTCGACGTGACTTGATGCGACTCGACACGACTCACCGACTCGATGCGACTCGACGGACTCGACACGACTCGGCACTACTCAATACGACTCGACGCGACCCGACGTTTCTCCACGCGACTCGATGAGACACGGCGGGACTCGACGTGACTTGACACGACTCGATATGACTCAAAACTCATAAGTTCTAACGCAATTCTGCATGCGTACTCGTGTACCCATACACACACACGCGGCTACGTATTTATGCTCGTAAATTCTCACACGGGTCCTCATAGCTACTCAGTTTTACTTACTCGGTTTTGTATATACATATTATGAACTTTGTATATGAATCCTTATGAGTAAACTCTTCGATCGGCATCGAAAAAAAATAATGTTTTTGGTGAGTCCGATTCCTTGTTAAAGCAAGCGATATTTCAAAAATCTGTGAATGAATTTCTTATTATTTTTAAAATCAAAATGAATACTTTCACCAGTATAATCGCCTATCTTTAAAATTTAAGGTTCTTTCCGTTCGAATTGCAAAGATTTGGGACCCCAGCTGTATATAAAAAAGCGGCAGTCTCAATTAGTTAATATACAAATCCTCGCGAGTACAACTAAGTACATAATATAGAGCTGTGTGAGAATTCACGAGTAGAGACACGATTTGACGCGACTCGACGTTTCTCCACGCGACTCGATGAGACTCGGCGGGACTCGACGTGACTTGACGCGACTCGACACGACTCACCGACTCGATGCGACTCGACGGACTCGACACGACTCGGCACTACTCAATACGACTCGATGCGACCCGACGTTTCTCCACGCGACTCGATGAGACTCGGCGGGACTCGACGTGACTTGACGCGACTCGACACGACTCACCGACTCGATGCCACTGGACGGACTCGACACGACTCGGCACTACTCAATACGACTCGACGCAACCCGATGTTTCTCCACGCGACTCGATGAGACTCGGCGTGACTTGACGCGACTCGACACGACTCACCTACTCGATGCGACTCGACGTACTCGACACGACTCGGCACTACTCAATACGACTCGACGCGACCCGACGTTTCTCCACGCGACTCGATGAGACTCGGCGGGACTCGACGTGACTTGACGCGACTCGACACGACTCACCGACTCGATGCCACTGGACGGACTCGACACGACTCGGCACTACTCAATACGACTCGACGCAACCCGACGTTTCTCCACGCGACTCGATGAGACTCGGCGTGACTTGACGCGACTCGACACGACTCACCGACTCGATGCGACTCGACGGACTCGACACGACTCGGCACTACTCAATACGACTCGACGCGACCCGACGTTTCTCCACGCGACTCGATGAGACTCGGCGGGACTCGACGTGACTTGACACGACTCGATATGACTCAAAACTCATAAGTTCTAACGCAATTCTGCATGCGTACTCGTGTACCCATACACACACACGCGGCTACGTATTTATGCTCGTAAATTCTCACACGGGTCCTCATAGCTACTCAGTTTTACTTACTCGGTTTTGTATATACATATTATGAACTTTGTATATGAATCCTTATGAGTAAACTCTTCGATCGGCATCGAAAAAAAATAATGTTTTTGGTGAGTCCGATTCCTTGTTAAAGCAAGCGATATTTCAAAAATCTGTGAATGAATTTCTTATTATTTTTAAAATCAAAATGAATACTTTCACCAGTATAATCGCCTATCTTTAAAATTTAAGGTTTTTTCCTTTCGAATTGCAAAGATTTGGGACCCCAGCTGTATATAAAAAAGCGGCAGTCTCAATTAGTTAATATACAAATCCTCGCGAGTACAACTAAGTACATAATATAGAGCTGTGTGAGAATTCACGAGTAGAGACACGATTTGACGCGACTCGACGTTTCTCCACGCGACTCGATGAGACTCGGCGGGACTCGACGTGACTTGACGCGACTCGACACGACTCACCGACTCGATGCGACTCGACGGACTCGACACGACTCGGCACTACTCAATACGACTCGATGCGACCCGACGTTTCTCCACGCGACTCGATGAGACTCGGCGGGACTCGACGTGACTTGACGCGACTCGACACGACTCACCGACTCGATGCCACTGGACGGACTCGACACGACTCGGCACTACTCAATACGACTCGACGCAACCCGACGTTTCTCCACGCGACTCGATGAGACTCGGCGTGACTCGACGTGACTTGATGCGACTCGACACGACTCACCGACTCGATGCGACTCGACGGACTCGACACGACTCGGCACTACTCAATACGACTCGACGCGACCCGACGTTTCTCCACGCGACTCGATGAGACACGGCGGGACTCGACGTGACTTGACACGACTCGATATGACTCAAAACTCATAAGTTCTAACGCAATTCTGCATGCGTACTCGTGTACCCATACACACACACGCGGCTACGTATTTATGCTCGTAAATTCTCACACGGGTCCTCATAGCTACTCAGTTTTACTTACTCGGTTTTGTATATACATATTATGAACTTTGTATATGAATCCTTATGAGTAAACTCTTCGATCGGCATCGAAAAAAAATAATGTTTTTGGTGAGTCCGATTCCTTGTTAAAGCAAGCGATATTTCAAAAATCTGTGAATGAATTTCTTATTATTTTTAAAATCAAAATGAATACTTTCACCAGTATAATCGCCTGTCTTTAAAATTTAAGGTTCTTTCCGTTCGAATTGCAAAGATTTGGGACCCCAGCTGTATATAAAAAAGCGGCAGTCTCAATTAGTTAATATACAAATCCTCGCGAGTACAACTAAGTACATAATATAGAGCTGTGTGAGAATTCACGAGTAGAGACACGATTTGACGCGACTCGACGTTTCTCCACGCGACTCGATGAGACTCGGCGGGACTCGACGTGACTTGACGCGACTCGACACGACTCACCGACTCGATGCGACTCGACGGACTCGACACGACTCGGCACTACTCAATACGACTCGATGCGACCCGACGTTTCTCCACGCGACTCGATGAGACTCGGCGGGACTCGACGTGACTTGACGCGACTCGACACGACTCACCGACTCGATGCCACTGGACGGACTCGACACGACTCGGCACTACTCAATACGACTCGACGCAACCCGATGTTTCTCCACGCGACTCGATGAGACTCGGCGTGACTTGACGCGACTCGACACGACTCACCGACTCGATGCGACTCGACGGACTCGACACGACTCGGCACTACTCAATACGACTCGACGCGACCCGACGTTTCTCCACGCGACTCGATGAGACTCGGCGGGACTCGACGTGACTTGACGCGACTCGACACGACTCACCGACTCGATGCCACTGGACGGACTCGACACGACTCGGCACTACTCAATACGACTCGACGCAACCCGACGTTTCTCCACGCGACTCGATGAGACTCGGCGTGACTTGACGCGACTCGACACGACTCACCGACTCGATGCGACTCGACGGACTCGACACGACTCGGCACTACTCAATACGACTCGACGCGACCCGACGTTTCTCCACGCGACTCGATGAGACTCGGCGGGACTCGACGTGACTTGACACGACTCGATATGACTCAAAACTCATAAGTTCTAACGCAATTCTGCATGCGTACTCGTGTACCCATACACACACACGCGGCTACGTATTTATGCTCGTAAATTCTCACACGGGTCCTCATAGCTACTCAGTTTTACTTACTCGGTTTTGTATATACATATTATGAACTTTGTATATGAATCCTTATGAGTAAACTCTTCGATCGGCATCGAAAAAAAATAATGTTTTTGGTGAGTCCGATTCCTTGTTAAAGCAAGCGATATTTCAAAAATCTGTGAATGAATTTCTTATTATTTTTAAAATCAAAATGAATACTTTCACCAGTATAATCGCCTATCTTTAAAATTTAAGGTTTTTTCCTTTCGAATTGCAAAGATTTGGGACCCCAGCTGTATATAAAAAAGCGGCAGTCTCAATTAGTTAATATACAAATCCTCGCGAGTACAACTAAGTACATAATATAGAGCTGTGTGAGAATTCACGAGTAGAGACACGATTTGACGCGACTCGACGTTTCTCCACGCGACTCGATGAGACTCGGCGGGACTCGACGTGACTTGACGCGACTCGACACGACTCACCGACTCGATGCGACTCGACGGACTCGACACGACTCGGCACTACTCAATACGACTCGATGCGACCCGACGTTTCTCCACGCGACTCGATGAGACTCGGCGGGACTCGACGTGACTTGACGCGACTCGACACGACTCACCGACTCGATGCCACTGGACGGACTCGACACGACTCGGCACTACTCAATACGACTCGACGCAACCCGACGTTTCTCCACGCGACTCGATGAGACTCGGCGTGACTCGACGTGACTTGATGCGACTCGACACGACTCACCGACTCGATGCGACTCGACGGACTCGACACGACTCGGCACTACTCAATACGACTCGACGCGACCCGACGTTTCTCCACGCGACTCGATGAGACACGGCGGGACTCGACGTGACTTGACACGACTCGATATGACTCAAAACTCATAAGTTCTAACGCAATTCTGCATGCGTACTCGTGTACCCATACACACACACGCGGCTACGTATTTATGCTCGTAAATTCTCACACGGGTCCTCATAGCTACTCAGTTTTACTTACTCGGTTTTGGCTATACATATTATGAACTTTGTATATGAATCCTTATGAGTAAACTCTTCGATCGGCATCGAAAAAAAATAATGTTTTTGGTGAGTCCGATTCCTTGTTAAAGCAAGCGATATTTCAAAAATCTGTGAATGAATTTCTTATTATTTTTAAAATCAAAATGAATACTTTCACCAGTATAATCGCCTATCTTTAAAATTTAAGGTTTTTTCCTTTCGAATTGCAAAGATTTGGGACCCCAGCTGTATATAAAAAAGCGGCAGTCTCAATTAGTTAATATACAAATCCTCGCGAGTACAACTAAGTACATAATATAGAGCTGTGTGAGAATTCACGAGTAGAGACACGATTTGACGCGACTCGACGTTTCTCCACGCGACTCGATGAGACTCGGCGGGACTCGACGTGACTTGACGCGACTCGACACGACTCACCGACTCGATGCGACTCGACGGACTCGACACGACTCGGCACTACTCAATACGACTCGATGCGACCCGACGTTTCTCCACGCGACTCGATGAGACTCGGCGGGACTCGACGTGACTTGACGCGACTCGACACGACTCACCGACTCGATGCCACTGGACGGACTCGACACGACTCGGCACTACTCAATACGACTCGACGCAACCCGATGTTTCTCCACGCGACTCGAGGAGACTCGGCGTGACTTGACGCGACTCGACACGACTCACCGACTCGATGCGACTCGACGGACTCGACACGACTCGGCACTACTCAATACGACTCGACGCGACCCGACGTTTCTCCACGCGACTCGATGAGACTCGGCGGGACTCGACGTGACTTGACGCGACTCGACACGACTCACCGACTCGATGCCACTGGACGGACTCGACACGACTCGGCACTACTCAATACGACTCGACGCAACCCGACGTTTCTCCACGCGACTCGATGAGACTCGGCGTGACTTGACGCGACTCGACACGACTCACCGACTCGATGCGACTCGACGGACTCGACACGACTCGGCACTACTCAATACGACTCGACGCGACCCGACGTTTCTCCACGCGACTCGATGAGACTCGGCGGGACTCGACGTGACTTGACACGACTCGATATGACTCAAAACTCATAAGTTCTAACGCAATTCTGCATGCGTACTCGTGTACCCATACACACACACGCGGCTACGTATTTATGCTCGTAAATTCTCACACGGGTCCTCATAGCTACTCAGTTTTACTTACTCGGTTTTGTATATACATATTATGAACTTTGTATATGAATCCTTATGAGTAAACTCTTCGATCGGCATCGAAAAAAAATAATGTTTTTGGTGAGTCCGATTCCTTGTTAAAGCAAGCGATATTTCAAAAATCTGTGAATGAATTTCTTATTATTTTTAAAATCAAAATGAATACTTTCACCAGTATAATCGCCTATCTTTAAAATTTAAGGTTTTTTCCTTTCGAATTGCAAAGATTTGGGACCCCAGCTGTATATAAAAAAGCGGCAGTCTCAATTAGTTAATATACAAATCCTCGCGAGTACAACTAAGTACATAATATAGAGCTGTGTGAGAATTCACGAGTAGAGACACGATTTGACGCGACTCGACGTTTCTCCACGCGACTCGATGAGACTCGGCGGGACTCGACGTGACTTGACGCGACTCGACACGACTCACCGACTCGATGCGACTCGACGGACTCGACACGACTCGGCACTACTCAATACGACTCGATGCGACCCGACGTTTCTCCACGCGACTCGATGAGACTCGGCGGGACTCGACGTGACTTGACGCGACTCGACACGACTCACCGACTCGATGCCACTGGACGGACTCGACACGACTCGGCACTACTCAATACGACTCGACGCAACCCGACGTTTCTCCACGCGACTCGATGAGACTCGGCGTGACTCGACGTGACTTGATGCGACTCGACACGACTCACCGACTCGATGCGACTCGACGGACTCGACACGACTCGGCACTACTCAATACGACTCGACGCGACCCGACGTTTCTCCACGCGACTCGATGAGACACGGCGGGACTCGACGTGACTTGACACGACTCGATATGACTCAAAACTCATAAGTTCTAACGCAATTCTGCATGCGTACTCGTGTACCCATACACACACACGCGGCTACGTATTTATGCTCGTAAATTCTCACACGGGTCCTCATAGCTACTCAGTTTTACTTACTCGGTTTTGTATATACATATTATGAACTTTGTATATGAATCCTTATGAGTAAACTCTTCGATCGGCATCGAAAAAAAATAATGTTTTTGGTGAGTCCGATTCCTTGTTAAAGCAAGCGATATTTCAAAAATCTGTGAATGAATTTCTTATTATTTTTAAAATCAAAATGAATACTTTCACCAGTATAATCGCCTATCTTTAAAATTTAAGGTTTTTTCCTTTCGAATTGCAAAGATTTGGGACCCCAGCTGTATATAAAAAAGCGGCAGTCTCAATTAGTTAATATACAAATCCTCGCGAGTACAACTAAGTACATAATATAGAGCTGTGTGAGAATTCACGAGTAGAGACACGATTTGACGCGACTCGACGTTTCTCCACGCGACTCGATGAGACTCGGCGGGACTCGACGTGACTTGACGCGACTCGACACGACTCACCGACTCGATGCGACTCGACGGACTCGACACGACTCGGCACTACTCAATACGACTCGATGCGACCCGACGTTTCTCCACGCGACTCGATGAGACTCGGCGGGACTCGACGTGACTTGACGCGACTCGACACGACTCACCGACTCGATGCCACTGGACGGACTCGACACGACTCGGCACTACTCAATACGACTCGACGCAACCCGACGTTTCTCCACGCGACTCGATGAGACTCGGCGTGACTCGACGTGACTTGATGCGACTCGACACGACTCACCGACTCGATGCGACTCGACGGACTCGACACGACTCGGCACTACTCAATACGACTCGACGCGACCCGACGTTTCTCCACGCGACTCGATGAGACACGGCGGGACTCGACGTGACTTGACACGACTCGATATGACTCAAAACTCATAAGTTCTAACGCAATTCTGCATGCGTACTCGTGTACCCATACACACACACGCGGCTACGTATTTATGCTCGTAAATTCTCACACGGGTCCTCATAGCTACTCAGTTTTACTTACTCGGTTTTGGCTATACATATTATGAACTTTGTATATGAATCCTTATGAGTAAACTCTTCGATCGGCATCGAAAAAAAATAATGTTTTTGGTGAGTCCGATTCCTTGTTAAAGCAAGCGATATTTCAAAAATCTGTGAATGAATTTCTTATTATTTTTAAAATCAAAATGAATACTTTCACCAGTATAATCGCCTATCTTTAAAATTTAAGGTTTTTTCCTTTCGAATTGCAAAGATTTGGGACCCCAGCTGTATATAAAAAAGCGGCAGTCTCAATTAGTTAATATACAAATCCTCGCGAGTACAACTAAGTACATAATATAGAGCTGTGTGAGAATTCACGAGTAGAGACACGATTTGACGCGACTCGACGTTTCTCCACGCGACTCGATGAGACTCGGCGGGACTCGACGTGACTTGACGCGACTCGACACGACTCACCGACTCGATGCGACTCGACGGACTCGACACGACTCGGCACTACTCAATACGACTCGATGCGACCCGACGTTTCTCCACGCGACTCGATGAGACTCGGCGGGACTCGACGTGACTTGACGCGACTCGACACGACTCACCGACTCGATGCCACTGGACGGACTCGACACGACTCGGCACTACTCAATACGACTCGACGCAACCCGACGTTTCTCCACGCGACTCGATGAGACTCGGCGTGACTCGACGTGACTTGATGCGACTCGACACGACTCACCGACTCGATGCGACTCGACGGACTCGACACGACTCGGCACTACTCAATACGACTCGACGCGACCCGACGTTTCTCCACGCGACTCGATGAGACACGGCGGGACTCGACGTGACTTGACACGACTCGATATGACTCAAAACTCATAAGTTCTAACGCAATTCTGCATGCGTACTCGTGTACCCATACACACACACGCGGCTACGTATTTATGCTCGTAAATTCTCACACGGGTCCTCATAGCTACTCAGTTTTACTTACTCGGTTTTGTATATACATATTATGAACTTTGTATATGAATCCTTATGAGTAAACTCTTCGATCGGCATCGAAAAAAAATAATGTTTTTGGTGAGTCCGATTCCTTGTTAAAGCAAGCGATATTTCAAAAATCTGTGAATGAATTTCTTATTATTTTTAAAATCAAAATGAATACTTTCACCAGTATAATCGCCTATCTTTAAAATTTAAGGTTTTTTCCTTTCGAATTGCAAAGATTTGGGACCCCAGCTGTATATAAAAAAGCGGCAGTCTCAATTAGTTAATATACAAATCCTCGCGAGTACAACTAAGTACATAATATAGAGCTGTGTGAGAATTCACGAGTAGAGACACGATTTGACGCGACTCGACGTTTCTCCACGCGACTCGATGAGACTCGGCGGGACTCGACGTGACTTGACGCGACTCGACACGACTCACCGACTCGATGCGACTCGACGGACTCGACACGACTCGGCACTACTCAATACGACTCGATGCGACCCGACGTTTCTCCACGCGACTCGATGAGACTCGGCGGGACTCGACGTGACTTGACGCGACTCGACACGACTCACCGACTCGATGCCACTGGACGGACTCGACACGACTCGGCACTACTCAATACGACTCGACGCAACCCGACGTTTCTCCACGCGACTCGATGAGACTCGGCGTGACTCGACGTGACTTGATGCGACTCGACACGACTCACCGACTCGATGCGACTCGACGGACTCGACACGACTCGGCACTACTCAATACGACTCGACGCGACCCGACGTTTCTCCACGCGACTCGATGAGACACGGCGGGACTCGACGTGACTTGACACGACTCGATATGACTCAAAACTCATAAGTTCTAACGCAATTCTGCATGCGTACTCGTGTACCCATACACACACACGCGGCTACGTATTTATGCTCGTAAATTCTCACACGGGTCCTCATAGCTACTCAGTTTTACTTACTCGGTTTTGTATATACATATTATGAACTTTGTATATGAATCCTTATGAGTAAACTCTTCGATCGGCATCGAAAAAAAATAATGTTTTTGGTGAGTCCGATTCCTTGTTAAAGCAAGCGATTTTTCAAAAATCTGTGAATGAATTTCTTATTATTTTTAAAATCAAAATGAATACTTTCACCAGTATAATCGCCTATCTTTAAAATTTAAGGTTCTTTCCGTTCGAATTGCAAAGATTTGGGACCCCAGCTGTATATAAAAAAGCGGCAGTCTCAATTAGTTAATATACAAATCCTCGCGAGTACAACTAAGTACATAATATAGAGCTGTGTGAGAATTCACGAGTAGAGACACGATTTGACGCGACTCGACGTTTCTCCACGCGACTCGATGAGACTCGGCGGGACTCGACGTGACTTGACGCGACTCGACACGACTCACCGACTCGATGCGACTCGACGGACTCGACACGACTCGGCACTACTCAATACGACTCGATGCGACCCGACGTTTCTCCACGCGACTCGATGAGACTCGGCGGGACTCGACGTGACTTGACGCGACTCGACACGACTCACCGACTCGATGCCACTGGACGGACTCGACACGACTCGGCACTACTCAATACGACTCGACGCAACCCGATGTTTCTCCACGCGACTCGATGAGACTCGGCGTGACTTGACGCGACTCGACACGACTCACCGACTCGATGCGACTCGACGGACTCGACACGACTCGGCACTACTCAATACGACTCGACGCGACCCGACGTTTCTCCACGCGACTCGATGAGACTCGGCGGGACTCGACGTGACTTGACGCGACTCGACACGACTCACCGACTCGATGCCACTGGACGGACTCGACACGACTCGGCACTACTCAATACGACTCGACGCAACCCGACGTTTCTCCACGCGACTCGATGAGACTCGGCGTGACTTGACGCGACTCGACACGACTCACCGACTCGATGCGACTCGACGGACTCGACACGACTCGGCACTACTCAATACGACTCGACGCGACCCGACGTTTCTCCACGCGACTCGATGAGACTCGGCGGGACTCGACGTGACTTGACACGACTCGATATGACTCAAAACTCATAAGTTCTAACGCAATTCTGCATGCGTACTCGTGTACCCATACACACACACGCGGCTACGTATTTATGCTCGTAAATTCTCACACGGGTCCTCATAGCTACTCAGTTTTACTTACTCGGTTTTGTATATACATATTATGAACTTTGTATATGAATCCTTATGAGTAAACTCTTCGATCGGCATCGAAAAAAAATAATGTTTTTGGTGAGTCCGATTCCTTGTTAAAGCAAGCGATATTTCAAAAATCTGTGAATGAATTTCTTATTATTTTTAAAATCAAAATGAATACTTTCACCAGTATAATCGCCTATCTTTAAAATTTAAGGTTTTTTCCTTTCGAATTGCAAAGATTTGGGACCCCAGCTGTATATAAAAAAGCGGCAGTCTCAATTAGTTAATATACAAATCCTCGCGAGTACAACTAAGTACATAATATAGAGCTGTGTGAGAATTCACGAGTAGAGACACGATTTGACGCGACTCGACGTTTCTCCACGCGACTCGATGAGACTCGGCGGGACTCGACGTGACTTGACGCGACTCGACACGACTCACCGACTCGATGCGACTCGACGGACTCGACACGACTCGGCACTACTCAATACGACTCGATGCGACCCGACGTTTCTCCACGCGACTCGATGAGACTCGGCGGGACTCGACGTGACTTGACGCGACTCGACACGACTCACCGACTCGATGCCACTGGACGGACTCGACACGACTCGGCACTACTCAATACGACTCGACGCAACCCGACGTTTCTCCACGCGACTCGATGAGACTCGGCGTGACTCGACGTGACTTGATGCGACTCGACACGACTCACCGACTCGATGCGACTCGACGGACTCGACACGACTCGGCACTACTCAATACGACTCGACGCGACCCGACGTTTCTCCACGCGACTCGATGAGACACGGCGGGACTCGACGTGACTTGACACGACTCGATATGACTCAAAACTCATAAGTTCTAACGCAATTCTGCATGCGTACTCGTGTACCCATACACACACACGCGGCTACGTATTTATGCTCGTAAATTCTCACACGGGTCCTCATAGCTACTCAGTTTTACTTACTCGGTTTTGGCTATACATATTATGAACTTTGTATATGAATCCTTATGAGTAAACTCTTCGATCGGCATCGAAAAAAAATAATGTTTTTGGTGAGTCCGATTCCTTGTTAAAGCAAGCGATATTTCAAAAATCTGTGAATGAATTTCTTATTATTTTTAAAATCAAAATGAATACTTTCACCAGTATAATCGCCTATCTTTAAAATTTAAGGTTTTTTCCTTTCGAATTGCAAAGATTTGGGACCCCAGCTGTATATAAAAAAGCGGCAGTCTCAATTAGTTAATATACAAATCCTCGCGAGTACAACTAAGTACATAATATAGAGCTGTGTGAGAATTCACGAGTAGAGACACGATTTGACGCGACTCGACGTTTCTCCACGCGACTCGATGAGACTCGGCGGGACTCGACGTGACTTGACGCGACTCGACACGACTCACCGACTCGATGCGACTCGACGGACTCGACACGACTCGGCACTACTCAATACGACTCGATGCGACCCGACGTTTCTCCACGCGACTCGATGAGACTCGGCGGGACTCGACGTGACTTGACGCGACTCGACACGACTCACCGACTCGATGCCACTGGACGGACTCGACACGACTCGGCACTACTCAATACGACTCGACGCAACCCGATGTTTCTCCACGCGACTCGATGAGACTCGGCGTGACTTGACGCGACTCGACACGACTCACCGACTCGATGCGACTCGACGGACTCGACACGACTCGGCACTACTCAATACGACTCGACGCGACCCGACGTTTCTCCACGCGACTCGATGAGACTCGGCGGGACTCGACGTGACTTGACGCGACTCGACACGACTCACCGACTCGATGCCACTGGACGGACTCGACACGACTCGGCACTACTCAATACGACTCGACGCAACCCGACGTTTCTCCACGCGACTCGATGAGACTCGGCGTGACTTGACGCGACTCGACACGACTCACCGACTCGATGCGACTCGACGGACTCGACACGACTCGGCACTACTCAATACTACTCGACGCGACCCGACGTTTCTCCACGCGACTCGATGAGACTCGGCGGGACTCGACGTGACTTGACACGACTCGATATGACTCAAAACTCATAAGTTCTAACGCAATTCTGCATGCGTACTCGTGTACCCATACACACACACGCGGCTACGTATTTATGCTCGTAAATTCTCACACGGGTCCTCATAGCTACTCAGTTTTACTTACTCGGTTTTGTATATACATATTATGAACTTTGTATATGAATCCTTATGAGTAAACTCTTCGATCGGCATCGAAAAAAAATAATGTTTTTGGTGAGTCCGATTCCTTGTTAAAGCAAGCGATATTTCAAAAATCTGTGAATGAATTTCTTATTATTTTTAAAATCAAAATGAATACTTTCACCAGTATAATCGCCTATCTTTAAAATTTAAGGTTTTTTCCTTTCGAATTGCAAAGATTTGGGACCCCAGCTGTATATAAAAAAGCGGCAGTCTCAATTAGTTAATATACAAATCCTCGCGAGTACAACTAAGTACATAATATAGAGCTGTGTGAGAATTCACGAGTAGAGACACGATTTGACGCGACTCGACGTTTCTCCACGCGACTCGATGAGACTCGGCGGGACTCGACGTGACTTGACGCGACTCGACACGACTCACCGACTCGATGCGACTCGACGGACTCGACACGACTCGGCACTACTCAATACGACTCGATGCGACCCGACGTTTCTCCACGCGACTCGATGAGACTCGGCGGGACTCGACGTGACTTGACGCGACTCGACACGACTCACCGACTCGATGCCACTGGACGGACTCGACACGACTCGGCACTACTCAATACGACTCGACGCAACCCGACGTTTCTCCACGCGACTCGATGAGACTCGGCGTGACTCGACGTGACTTGATGCGACTCGACACGACTCACCGACTCGATGCGACTCGACGGACTCGACACGACTCGGCACTACTCAATACGACTCGACGCGACCCGACGTTTCTCCACGCGACTCGATGAGACACGGCGGGACTCGACGTGACTTGACACGACTCGATATGACTCAAAACTCATAAGTTCTAACGCAATTCTGCATGCGTACTCGTGTACCCATACACACACACGCGGCTACGTATTTATGCTCGTAAATTCTCACACGGGTCCTCATAGCTACTCAGTTTTACTTACTCGGTTTTGTATATACATATTATGAACTTTGTATATGAATCCTTATGAGTAAACTCTTCGATCGGCATCGAAAAAAAATAATGTTTTTGGTGAGTCCGATTCCTTGTTAAAGCAAGCGATATTTCAAAAATCTGTGAATGAATTTCTTATTATTTTTAAAATCAAAATGAATACTTTCACCAGTATAATCGCCTATCTTTAAAATTTAAGGTTTTTTCCTTTCGAATTGCAAAGATTTGGGACCCCAGCTGTATATAAAAAAGCGGCAGTCTCAATTAGTTAATATACAAATCCTCGCGAGTACAACTAAGTACATAATATAGAGCTGTGTGAGAATTCACGAGTAGAGACACGATTTGACGCGACTCGACGTTTCTCCACGCGACTCGATGAGACTCGGCGGGACTCGACGTGACTTGACGCGACTCGACACGACTCACCGACTCGATGCGACTCGACGGACTCGACACGACTCGGCACTACTCAATACGACTCGATGCGACCCGACGTTTCTCCACGCGACTCGATGAGACTCGGCGGGACTCGACGTGACTTGACGCGACTCGACACGACTCACCGACTCGATGCCACTGGACGGACTCGACACGACTCGGCACTACTCAATACGACTCGACGCAACCCGACGTTTCTCCACGCGACTCGATGAGACTCGGCGTGACTCGACGTGACTTGATGCGACTCGACACGACTCACCGACTCGATGCGACTCGACGGACTCGACACGACTCGGCACTACTCAATACGACTCGACGCGACCCGACGTTTCTCCACGCGACTCGATGAGACACGGCGGGACTCGACGTGACTTGACACGACTCGATATGACTCAAAACTCATAAGTTCTAACGCAATTCTGCATGCGTACTCGTGTACCCATACACACACACGCGGCTACGTATTTATGCTCGTAAATTCTCACACGGGTCCTCATAGCTACTCAGTTTTACTTACTCGGTTTTGGCTATACATATTATGAACTTTGCATATGAATCCTTATGAGTAAACTCTTCGATCGGCATCGAAAAAAAATAATGTTTTTGCTGAGTCCGATTCCTTGTTAAAGCAAGCAATATTTCAAAAATGTGTGAATGAATTTCTTATTATTTTTAAAATCAAAATGAATACTTTCACCAGTATAATCGCCTATCTTTAAAATTTAAGGTTCTTTCCGTTCGAATTGCAAAGATTTGGGACCCCAGCTGTATATAAAAAAGCGGCAGTCTCAATTAGTTAATATACAAATCCTCGCGAGTACAACTAAGTACATAATATAGAGCTGTGTGAGAATTCACGAGTAGAGACACGATTTGACGCGACTCGACGTTTCTCCACGCGACTCGATGAGACTCGGCGGGACTCGACGTGACTTGACGCGACTCGACACGACTCACCGACTCGATGCGACTCGACGGACTCGACACGACTCGGCACTACTCAATACGACTCGATGCGACCCGACGTTTCTCCACGCGACTCGATGAGACTCGGCGGGACTCGACGTGACTTGACGCGACTCGACACGACTCACCGACTCGATGCCACTGGACGGACTCGACACGACTCGGCACTACTCAATACGACTCGACGCAACCCGATGTTTCTCCACGCGACTCGATGAGACTCGGCGTGACTTGACGCGACTCGACACGACTCACCGACTCGATGCGACTCGACGGACTCGACACGACTCGGCACTACTCAATACGACTCGACGCGACCCGACGTTTCTCCACGCGACTCGATGAGACTCGGCGGGACTCGACGTGACTTGACGCGACTCGACACGACTCACCGACTCGATGCCACTGGACGGACTCGACACGACTCGGCACTACTCAATACGACTCGACGCAACCCGACGTTTCTCCACGCGACTCGATGAGACTCGGCGTGACTTGACGCGACTCGACACGACTCACCGACTCGATGCGACTCGACGGACTCGACACGACTCGGCACTACTCAATACGACTCGACGCGACCCGACGTTTCTCCACGCGACTCGATGAGACTCGGCGGGACTCGACGTGACTTGACACGACTCGATATGACTCAAAACTCATAAGTTCTAACGCAATTCTGCATGCGTACTCGTGTACCCATACACACACACGCGGCTACGTATTTATGCTCGTAAATTCTCACACGGGTCCTCATAGCTACTCAGTTTTACTTACTCGGTTTTGTATATACATATTATGAACTTTGTATATGAATCCTTATGAGTAAACTCTTCGATCGGCATCGAAAAAAAATAATGTTTTTGGTGAGTCCGATTCCTTGTTAAAGCAAGCGATATTTCAAAAATCTGTGAATGAATTTCTTATTATTTTTAAAATCAAAATGAATACTTTCACCAGTATAATCGCCTATCTTTAAAATTTAAGGTTTTTTCCTTTCGAATTGCAAAGATTTGGGACCCCAGCTGTATATAAAAAAGCGGCAGTCTCAATTAGTTAATATACAAATCCTCGCGAGTACAACTAAGTACATAATATAGAGCTGTGTGAGAATTCACGAGTAGAGACACGATTTGACGCGACTCGACGTTTCTCCACGCGACTCGATGAGACTCGGCGGGACTCGACGTGACTTGACGCGACTCGACACGACTCACCGACTCGATGCGACTCGACGGACTCGACACGACTCGGCACTACTCAATACGACTCGATGCGACCCGACGTTTCTCCACGCGACTCGATGAGACTCGGCGGGACTCGACGTGACTTGACGCGACTCGACACGACTCACCGACTCGATGCCACTGGACGGACTCGACACGACTCGGCACTACTCAATACGACTCGACGCAACCCGACGTTTCTCCACGCGACTCGATGAGACTCGGCGTGACTCGACGTGACTTGATGCGACTCGACACGACTCACCGACTCGATGCGACTCGACGGACTCGACACGACTCGGCACTACTCAATACGACTCGACGCGACCCGACGTTTCTCCACGCGACTCGATGAGACACGGCGGGACTCGACGTGACTTGACACGACTCGAAAAGACTCAAAACTCATAAGTTCTAACGCAATTCTGCATGCGTACTCGTGTACCCATACACACACACGCGGCTACGTATTTATGCTCGTAAATTCTCACACGGGTCCTCATAGCTACTCAGTTTTACTTACTCGGTTTTGGCTATACATATTATGAACTTTGTATATGAATCCTTATGAGTAAACTCTTCGATCGGCATCGAAAAAAAATAATGTTTTTGGTGAGTCCGATTCCTTGTTAAAGCAAGCGATATTTCAAAAATCTGTGAATGAATTTCTTATTATTTTTAAAATCAAAATGAATACTTTCACCAGTATAATCGCCTATCTTTAAAATTTAAGGTTTTTTCCTTTCGAATTGCAAAGATTTGGGACCCCAGCTGTATATAAAAAAGCGGCAGTCTCAATTAGTTAATATACAAATCCTCGCGAGTACAACTAAGTACATAATATAGAGCTGTGTGAGAATTCACGAGTAGAGACACGATTTGACGCGACTCGACGTTTCTCCACGCGACTCGATGAGACTCGGCGGGACTCGACGTGACTTGACGCGACTCGACACGACTCACCGACTCGATGCGACTCGACGGACTCGACACGACTCGGCACTACTCAATACGACTCGATGCGACCCGACGTTTCTCCACGCGACTCGATGAGACTCGGCGGGACTCGACGTGACTTGACGCGACTCGACACGACTCACCGACTCGATGCCACTGGACGGACTCGACACGACTCGGCACTACTCAATACGACTCGACGCAACCCGATGTTTCTCCACGCGACTCGATGAGACTCGGCGTGACTTGACGCGACTCGACACGACTCACCGACTCGATGCGACTCGACGGACTCGACACGACTCGGCACTACTCAATACGACTCGACGCGACCCGACGTTTCTCCACGCGACTCGATGAGACTCGGCGGGACTCGACGTGACTTGACGCGACTCGACACGACTCACCGACTCGATGCCACTGGACGGACTCGACACGACTCGGCACTACTCAATACGACTCGACGCAACCCGACGTTTCTCCACGCGACTCGATGAGACTCGGCGTGACTTGACGCGACTCGACACGACTCACCGACTCGATGCGACTCGACGGACTCGACACGACTCGGCACTACTCAATACGACTCGACGCGACCCGACGTTTCTCCACGCGACTCGATGAGACTCGGCGGGACTCGACGTGACTTGACACGACTCGATATGACTCAAAACTCATAAGTTCTAACGCAATTCTGCATGCGTACTCGTGTACCCATACACACACACGCGGCTACGTATTTATGCTCGTAAATTCTCACACGGGTCCTCATAGCTACTCAGTTTTACTTACTCGGTTTTGTATATACATATTATGAACTTTGTATATGAATCCTTATGAGTAAACTCTTCGATCGGCATCGAAAAAAAATAATGTTTTTGGTGAGTCCGATTCCTTGTTAAAGCAAGCGATATTTCAAAAATCTGTGAATGAATTTCTTATTATTTTTAAAATCAAAATGAATACTTTCACCAGTATAATCGCCTATCTTTAAAATTTAAGGTTTTTTCCTTTCGAATTGCAAAGATTTGGGACCCCAGCTGTATATAAAAAAGCGGCAGTCTCAATTAGTTAATATACAAATCCTCGCGAGTACAACTAAGTACATAATATAGAGCTGTGTGAGAATTCACGAGTAGAGACACGATTTGACGCGACTCGACGTTTCTCCACGCGACTCGATGAGACTCGGCGGGACTCGACGTGACTTGACGCGACTCGACACGACTCACCGACTCGATGCGACTCGACGGACTCGACACGACTCGGCACTACTCAATACGACTCGATGCGACCCGACGTTTCTCCACGCGACTCGATGAGACTCGGCGGGACTCGACGTGACTTGACGCGACTCGACACGACTCACCGACTCGATGCCACTGGACGGACTCGACACGACTCGGCACTACTCAATACGACTCGACGCAACCCGACGTTTCTCCACGCGACTCGATGAGACTCGGCGTGACTCGACGTGACTTGATGCGACTCGACACGACTCACCGACTCGATGCGACTCGACGGACTCGACACGACTCGGCACTACTCAATACGACTCGACGCGACCCGACGTTTCTCCACGCGACTCGATGAGACACGGCGGGACTCGACGTGACTTGACACGACTCGATATGACTCAAAACTCATAAGTTCTAACGCAATTCTGCATGCGTACTCGTGTACCCATACACACACACGCGGCTACGTATTTATGCTCGTAAATTCTCACACGGGTCCTCATAGCTACTCAGTTTTACTTACTCGGTTTTGTATATACATATTATGAACTTTGTATATGAATCCTTATGAGTAAACTCTTCGATCGGCATCGAAAAAAAATAATGTTTTTGGTGAGTCCGATTCCTTGTTAAAGCAAGCGATATTTCAAAAATCTGTGAATGAATTTCTTATTATTTTTAAAATCAAAATGAATACTTTCACCAGTATAATCGCCTATCTTTAAAATTTAAGGTTTTTTCCTTTCGAATTGCAAAGATTTGGGACCCCAGCTGTATATAAAAAAGCGGCAGTCTCAATTAGTTAATATACAAATCCTCGCGAGTACAACTAAGTACATAATATAGAGCTGTGTGAGAATTCACGAGTAGAGACACGATTTGACGCGACTCGACGTTTCTCCACGCGACTCGATGAGACTCGGCGGGACTCGACGTGACTTGACGCGACTCGACACGACTCACCGACTCGATGCGACTCGACGGACTCGACACGACTCGGCACTACTCAATACGACTCGATGCGACCCGACGTTTCTCCACGCGACTCGATGAGACTCGGCGGGACTCGACGTGACTTGACGCGACTCGACACGACTCACCGACTCGATGCCACTGGACGGACTCGACACGACTCGGCACTACTCAATACGACTCGACGCAACCCGACGTTTCTCCACGCGACTCGATGAGACTCGGCGTGACTCGACGTGACTTGATGCGACTCGACACGACTCACCGACTCGATGCGACTCGACGGACTCGACACGACTCGGCACTACTCAATACGACTCGACGCGACCCGACGTTTCTCCACGCGACTCGATGAGACACGGCGGGACTCGACGTGACTTGACACGACTCGATATGACTCAAAACTCATAAGTTCTAACGCAATTCTGCATGCGTACTCGTGTACCCATACACACACACGCGGCTACGTATTTATGCTCGTAAATTCTCACACGGGTCCTCATAGCTACTCAGTTTTACTTACTCGGTTTTGGCTATACATATTATGAACTTTGTATATGAATCCTTATGAGTAAACTCTTCGATCGGCATCGAAAAAAAATAATGTTTTTGGTGAGTCCGATTCCTTGTTAAAGCAAGCGATATTTCAAAAATCTGTGAATGAATTTCTTATTATTTTTAAAATCAAAATGAATACTTTCACCAGTATAATCGCCTATCTTTAAAATTTAAGGTTCTTTCCGTTCGAATTGCAAAGATTTGGGACCCCAGCTGTATATAAAAAAGCGGCAGTCTCAATTAGTTAATATACAAATCCTCGCGAGTACAACTAAGTACATAATATAGAGCTGTGTGAGAATTCACGAGTAGAGACACGATTTGACGCGACTCGACGTTTCTCCACGCGACTCGATGAGACTCGGCGGGACTCGACGTGACTTGACGCGACTCGACACGACTCACCGACTCGATGCGACTCGACGGACTCGACACGACTCGGCACTACTCAATACGACTCGATGCGACCCGACGTTTCTCCACGCGACTCGATGAGACTCGGCGGGACTCGACGTGACTTGACGCGACTCGACACGACTCACCGACTCGATGCCACTGGACGGACTCGACACGACTCGGCACTACTCAATACGACTCGACGCAACCCGATGTTTCTCCACGCGACTCGATGAGACTCGGCGTGACTTGACGCGACTCGACACGACTCACCGACTCGATGCGACTCGACGGACTCGACACGACTCGGCACTACTCAATACGACTCGACGCGACCCGACGTTTCTCCACGCGACTCGATGAGACTCGGCGTGACTCGACGTGACTTGACGCGACTCGACACGACTCACCGACTCGATGCCACTGGACGGACTCGACACGACTCGGCACTACTCAATACGACTCGACGCAACCCGACGTTTCTCCACGCGACTCGATGAGACTCGGCGTGACTTGACGCGACTCGACACGACTCACCGACTCGATGCGACTCGACGGACTCGACACGACTCGGCACTACTCAATACGACTCGACGCGACCCGACGTTTCTCCACGCGACTCGATGAGACTCGGCGGGACTCGACGTGACTTGACACGACTCGATATGACTCAAAACTCATAAGTTCTAACGCAATTCTGCATGCGTACTCGTGTACCCATACACACACACGCGGCTACGTATTTATGCTCGTAAATTCTCACACGGGTCCTCATAGCTACTCAGTTTTACTTACTCGGTTTTGTATATACATATTATGAACTTTGTATATGAATCCTTATGAGTAAACTCTTCGATCGGCATCGAAAAAAAATAATGTTTTTGGTGAGTCCGATTCCTTGTTAAAGCAAGCGATATTTCAAAAATCTGTGAATGAATTTCTTATTATTTTTAAAATCAAAATGAATACTTTCACCAGTATAATCGCCTATCTTTAAAATTTAAGGTTTTTTCCTTTCGAATTGCAAAGATTTGGGACCCCAGCTGTATATAAAAAAGCGGCAGTCTCAATTAGTTAATATACAAATCCTCGCGAGTACAACTAAGTACATAATATAGAGCTGTGTGAGAATTCACGAGTAGAGACACGATTTGACGCGACTCGACGTTTCTCCACGCGACTCGATGAGACTCGGCGGGACTCGACGTGACTTGACGCGACTCGACACGACTCACCGACTCGATGCGACTCGACGGACTCGACACGACTCGGCACTACTCAATACGACTCGACGCAACCCGACGTTTCTCCACGCGACTCGATGAGACTCGGCGTGACTCGACGTGACTTGATGCGACTCGACACGACTCACCGACTCGATGCGACTCGACGGACTCGACACGACTCGGCACTACTCAATACGACTCGACGCGACCCGACGTTTCTCCACGCGACTCGATGAGACACGGCGGGACTCGACGTGACTTGACACGACTCGATATGACTCAAAACTCATAAGTTCTAACGCAATTCTGCATGCGTACTCGTGTACCCATACACACACACGCGGCTACGTATTTATGCTCGTAAATTCTCACACGGGTCCTCATAGCTACTCAGTTTTACTTACTCGGTTTTGTATATACATATTATGAACTTTGTATATGAATCCTTATGAGTAAACTCTTCGATCGGCATCGAAAAAAAATAATGTTTTTGGTGAGTCCGATTCCTTGTTAAAGCAAGCGATATTTCAAAAATCTGTGAATGAATATCTTATTATTTTTAAAATCAAAATGAATACTTTCACCAGTATAATCGCCTATCTTTAAAATTTAAGGTTTTTTCCTTTCGAATTGCAAAGATTTGGGACCCCAGCTGTATATAAAAAAGCGGCAGTCTCAATTAGTTAATATACAAATCCTCGCGAGTACAACTAAGTACATAATATAGAGCTGTGTGAGAATTCACGAGTAGAGACACGATTTGACGCGACTCGACGTTTCTCCACGCGACTCGATGAGACTCGGCGGGACTCGACGTGACTTGACGCGACTCGACACGACTCACCGACTCGATGCGACTCGACGGACTCGACACGACTCGGCACTACTCAATACGACTCGATGCGACCCGACGTTTCTCCACGCGACTCGATGAGACTCGGCGGGACTCGACGTGACTTGACGCGACTCGACACGACTCACCGACTCGATGCCACTGGACGGACTCGACACGACTCGGCACTACTCAATACGACTCGACGCAACCCGACGTTTCTCCACGCGACTCGATGAGACTCGGCGTGACTCGACGTGACTTGATGCGACTCGACACGACTCACCGACTCGATGCGACTCGACGGACTCGACACGACTCGGCACTACTCAATACGACTCGACGCGACCCGACGTTTCTCCACGCGACTCGATGAGACACGGCGGGACTCGACGTGACTTGACACGACTCGATATGACTCAAAACTCATAAGTTCTAACGCAATTCTGCATGCGTACTCGTGTACCCATACACACACACGCGGCTACGTATTTATGCTCGTAAATTCTCACACGGGTCCTCATAGCTACTCAGTTTTACTTACTCGGTTTTGTATATACATATTATGAACTTTGTATATGAATCCTTATGAGTAAACTCTTCGATCGGCATCGAAAAAAAATAATGTTTTTGGTGAGTCCGATTCCTTGTTAAAGCAAGCGATATTTCAAAAATCTGTGAATGAATTTCTTATTATTTTTAAAATCAAAATGAATACTTTCACCAGTATAATCGCCTATCTTTAAAATTTAAGGTTTTTTCCTTTCGAATTGCAAAGATTTGGGACCCCAGCTGTATATAAAAAAGCGGCAGTCTCAATTAGTTAATATACAAATCCTCGCGAGTACAACTAAGTACATAATATAGAGCTGTGTGAGAATTCACGAGTAGAGACACGATTTGACGCGACTCGACGTTTCTCCACGCGACTCGATGAGACTCGGCGGGACTCGACGTGACTTGACGCGACTCGACACGACTCACCGACTCGATGCGACTCGACGGACTCGACACGACTCGGCACTACTCAATACGACTCGATGCGACCCGACGTTTCTCCACGCGACTCGATGAGACTCGGCGGGACTCGACGTGACTTGACGCGACTCGACACGACTCACCGACTCGATGCCACTGGACGGACTCGACACGACTCGGCACTACTCAATACGACTCGACGCAACCCGACGTTTCTCCACGCGACTCGATGAGACTCGGCGTGACTCGACGTGACTTGATGCGACTCGACACGACTCACCGACTCGATGCGACTCGACGGACTCGACACGACTCGGCACTACTCAATACGACTCGACGCGACCCGACGTTTCTCCACGCGACTCGATGAGACACGGCGGGACTCGACGTGACTTGACACGACTCGATATGACTCAAAACTCATAAGTTCTAACGCAATTCTGCATGCGTACTCGTGTACCCATACACACACACGCGGCTACGTATTTATGCTCGTAAATTCTCACACGGGTCCTCATAGCTACTCAGTTTTACTTACTCGGTTTTGGCTATACATATTATGAACTTTGTATATGAATCCTTATGAGTAAACTCTTCGATCGGCATCGAAAAAAAATAATGTTTTTGCTGAGTCCGATTCCTTGTTAAAGCAAGCGATATTTCAAAAATCTGTGAATGAATTTCTTATTATTTTTAAAATCAAAATGAATACTTTCACCAGTATAATCGCCTATCTTTAAAATTTAAGGTTTTTTCCTTTCGAATTGCAAAGATTTGGGACCCCAGCTGTATATAAAAAAGCGGCAGTCTCAATTAGTTAATATACAAATCCTCGCGAGTACAACTAAGTACATAATATAGAGCTGTGTGAGAATTCACGAGTAGAGACACGATTTGACGCGACTCGACGTTTCTCCACGCGACTCGATGAGACTCGGCGGGACTCGACGTGACTTGACGCGACTCGACACGACTCACCGACTCGATGCGACTCGACGGACTCGACACGACTCGGCACTACTCAATACGACTCGATGCGACCCGACGTTTCTCCACGCGACTCGATGAGACTCGGCGGGACTCGACGTGACTTGACGCGACTCGACACGACTCACCGACTCGATGCCACTGGACGGACTCGACACGACTCGGCACTACTCAATACGACTCGACGCAACCCGACGTTTCTCCACGCGACTCGATGAGACTCGGCGTGACTCGACGTGACTTGATGCGACTCGACACGACTCACCGACTCGATGCGACTCGACGGACTCGACACGACTCGGCACTACTCAATACGACTCGACGCGACCCGACGTTTCTCCACGCGACTCGATGAGACACGGCGGGACTCGACGTGACTTGACACGACTCGATATGACTCAAAACTCATAAGTTCTAACGCAATTCTGCATGCGTACTCGTGTACCCATACACACACACGCGGCTACGTATTTATGCTCGTAAATTCTCACACGGGTCCTCATAGCTACTCAGTTTTACTTACTCGGTTTTGTATATACATATTATGAACTTTGTATATGAATCCTTATGAGTAAACTCTTCGATCGGCATCGAAAAAAAATAATGTTTTTGGTGAGTCCGATTCCTTGTTAAAGCAAGCGATATTTCAAAAATCTGTGAATGAATTTCTTATTATTTTTAAAATCAAAATGAATACTTTCACCAGTATAATCGCCTATCTTTAAAATTTAAGGTTTTTTCCTTTCGAATTGCAAAGATTTGGGACCCCAGCTGTATATAAAAAAGCGGCAGTCTCAATTAGTTAATATACAAATCCTCGCGAGTACAACTAAGTACATAATATAGAGCTGTGTGAGAATTCACGAGTAGAGACACGATTTGACGCGACTCGACGTTTCTCCACGCGACTCGATGAGACTCGGCGGGACTCGACGTGACTTGACGCGACTCGACACGACTCACCGACTCGATGCGACTCGACGGACTCGACACGACTCGGCACTACTCAATACGACTCGATGCGACCCGACGTTTCTCCACGCGACTCGATGAGACTCGGCGGGACTCGACGTGACTTGACGCGACTCGACACGACTCACCGACTCGATGCCACTGGACGGACTCGACACGACTCGGCACTACTCAATACGACTCGACGCAACCCGACGTTTCTCCACGCGACTCGATGAGACTCGGCGTGACTCGACGTGACTTGATGCGACTCGACACGACTAACCGACTCGATGCGACTCGACGGACTCGACACGACTCGGCACTACTCAATACGACTCGACGCGACCCGACGTTTCTCCACGCGACTCGATGAGACACGGCGGGACTCGACGTGACTTGACACGACTCGATATGACTCAAAACTCATAAGTTCTAACGCAATTCTGCATGCGTACTCGTGTACCCATACACACACACGCGGCTACGTATTTATGCTCGTAAATTCTCACACGGGTCCTCATAGCTACTCAGTTTTACTTACTCGGTTTTGGCTATACATATTATGAACTTTGTATATGAATCCTTATGAGTAAACTCTTCGATCGGCATCGAAAAAAAATAATGTTTTTGGTGAGTCCGATTCCTTAAGCAAGCGATATTTCAAAAATCTGTGAATGAATTTCTTATTCTTTTTAAAATCAAAATGAAGACTTTCACCGGTATAATTGCCAATCTTTAAAATTTAAGGTTCTTTCCTTTCGAATTGCAAAGATTTGGGATTTTGGATTTGTATATAAAAAAGCGGCAGTCTCAATTAGTTAATATACAAATCCTCGCGAGTACAACTAAGTACATAATATAGAGCTGTGTGAGAATTCACGAGTAGAGACACGACTTGACGCGACTCGACGTTTCTCCACGCGACTCGATGAGACTCGGCGGGACTCGACGTGACTTGACGCGACTCGACACGACTCACCGACTCGATGCGACTCGACGGACTCGACACGACTCGGCACTACTCAATACGACTCGATGCGACCCGACGTTTCTCCACGCGACTCGATGAGACTCGGCGGGACTCGACGTGACTTGACGCGACTCGACACGACTCACCGACTCGATGCCACTGGACGGACTCGACACGACTCGGCACTACTCAATACGACTCGACGCAACCCGACGTTTCTCCACGCGACTCGATGAGACTCGGCGTGACTCGACGTGACTTGATGCGACTCGACACGACTCACCGACTCGATGCGACTCGACGGACTCGACACGACTCGGCACTACTCAATACGACTCGACGCGACCCGACGTTTCTCCACGCGACTCGATGAGACACGGCGGGACTCGACGTGACTTGACACGACTCGATATGACTCAAAACTCATAAGTTCTAACGCAATTCTGCATGCGTACTCGTGTACCCATACACACACACGCGGCTACGTATTTATGCTCGTAAATTCTCACACGGGTCCTCATAGCTACTCAGTTTTACTTACTCGGTTTTGTATATACATATTATGAACTTTGCATATGAATCCTTATGAGTAAACTCTTCGATCGGCATCGAAAAAAAATAATGTTTTTGCTGAGTCCGATTCCTTGTTAAAGCAAGCAATATTTCAAAAATGTGTGAATGAATTTCTTATTATTTTTAAAATCAAAATGAATACTTTCACCAGTATAATCGCCTATCTTTAAAATTTAAGGTTATTTCCTTTCGAATTGCAAAGATTTGGGACCCCAGCTGTATATAAAAAAGCGGCAGTCTCAATTAGTTAATATACAAATCCTCGCGAGTACAACTAAGTACATAATATAGAGCTGTGTGAGAATTCACGAGTAGAGACACGATTTGACGCGACTCGACGTTTCTCCACGCGACTCGATGAGACTCGGCGGGACTCGACGTGACTTGACGCGACTCGACACGACTCACCGACTCGATGCGACTCGACGGACTCGACACGACTCGGCACTACTCAATACGACTCGATGCGACCCGACGTTTCTCCACGCGACTCGATGAGACTCGGCGGGACTCGACGTGACTTGACGCGACTCGACACGACTCACCGACTCGATGCCACTGGACGGACTCGACACGACTCGGCACTACTCAATACGACTCGACGCAACCCGACGTTTCTCCACGCGACTCGATGAGACTCGGCGTGACTCGACGTGACTTGATGCGACTCGACACGACTCACCGACTCGATGCGACTCGACGGACTCGACACGACTCGGCACTACTCAATACGACTCGACGCGACCCGACGTTTCTCCACGCGACTCGATGAGACACGGCGGGACTCGACGTGACTTGACACGACTCGATATGACTCAAAACTCATAAGTTCTAACGCAATTCTGCATGCGTACTCGTGTACCCATACACACACACGCGGCTACGTATTTATGCTCGTAAATTCTCACACGGGTCCTCATAGCTACTCAGTTTTACTTACTCGGTTTTGGCTATACATATTATGAACTTTGTATATGAATCCTTATGAGTAAACTCTTCGATCGGCATCGAAAAAAAATAATGTTTTTGGTGAGTCCGATTCCTTGTTAAGTTGTTGCAAGCGATATTTCAAAAATTTGTGAATGAATTTCTTATTATTTTTAAAATCAAAATGAATACTTTCACCAGTATAATCGCCTATCTTTAAAATTTAAGGTTTTTTCCTTTCGAATTGCAAAGATTTGGGACCCCAGCTGTATATAAAAAAGCGGCAGTCTCAATTAGTTAATATACAAATCCTCGCGAGTACAACTAAGTACATAATATAGAGCTGTGTGAGAATTCACGAGTAGAGACACGATTTGACGCGACTCGACGTTTCTCCACGCGACTCGATGAGACTCGGCGGGACTCGACGTGACTTGACGCGACTCGACACGACTCACCGACTCGATGCGACTCGACGGACTCGACACGACTCGGCACTACTCAATACGACTCGATGCGACCCGACGTTTCTCCACGCGACTCGATGAGACTCGGCGGGACTCGACGTGACTTGACGCGACTCGACACGACTCACCGACTCGATGCCACTGGACGGACTCGACACGACTCGGCACTACTCAATACGACTCGACGCAACCCGACGTTTCTCCACGCGACTCGATGAGACTCGGCGTGACTCGACGTGACTTGATGCGACTCGACACGACTCACCGACTCGATGCGACTCGACGGACTCGACACGACTCGGCACTACTCAATACGACTCGACGCGACCCGACGTTTCTCCACGCGACTCGATGAGACACGGCGGGACTCGACGTGACTTGACACGACTCGATATGACTCAAAACTCATAAGTTCTAACGCAATTCTGCATGCGTACTCGTGTACCCATACACACACACGCGGCTACGTATTTATGCTCGTAAATTCTCACACGGGTCCTCATAGCTACTCAGTTTTACTTACTCGGTTTTGTATATACATATTATGAACTTTGTATATGAATCCTTATGAGTAAACTCTTCGATCGGCATCGAAAAAAAATAATGTTTTTGGTGAGTCCGATTCCTTGTTAAAGCAAGCGATATTTCAAAAATCTGTGAATGAATATCTTATTATTTTTAAAATCAAAATGAATACTTTCACCAGTATAATCGCCTATCTTTAAAATTTAAGGTTTTTTCCTTTCGAATTGCAAAGATTTGGGACCCCAGCTGTATATAAAAAAGCGGCAGTCTCAATTAGTTAATATACAAATCCTCGCGAGTACAACTAAGTACATAATATAGAGCTGTGTGAGAATTCACGAGTAGAGACACGATTTGACGCGACTCGACGTTTCTCCACGCGACTCGATGAGACTCGGCGGGACTCGACGTGACTTGACGCGACTCGACACGACTCACCGACTCGATGCGACTCGACGGACTCGACACGACTCGGCACTACTCAATACGACTCGACGCGACCCGACGTTTCTCCACGCGACTCGATGAGACTCGGCGGGACTCGACGTGACTTGACACGACTCGACACGACTCACCGACTCGATGCCACTGGACGGACTCGACACGACTCGGCACTACTCAATACGACTCGACGCCACCCGACGTTTCTCCACGCGACTCGATGAGACTCGGCGTGACTCGACGTGACTTGAAGCGACTCGACACGACTCACCGACTCGATGCGACTCGACGGACTCGACACGACTCGGCACTACTCAATACGACTCGACGCGACCCGACGTTTCTCCACGCGACTCGATGAGACACGGCGGGACTCGACGTGACTTGACACGACTCGATATGACTCAAAACTCATAAGTTCTAACGCAATTCTGCATGCGTACTCGTGTACCCATACACACACACGCGGCTACGTATTTATGCTCGTAAATTCTCACACGGGTCCTCATAGCTACTCAGTTTTACTTACTCGGTTTTGGCTATACATATTATGAACTTTGTATATGAATCCTTATGAGTAAACTCTTCGATCGGCATCGAAAAAAAATAATGTTTTTGCTGAGTCCGATTCCTTGTTAAAGCAAGCGATATTTCAAAAATGTGTGAATGAATTTCTTATTATTTTTAAAATCAAAATGAATACTTTCACCAGTATAATCGCCTATCTTTAAAATTTAAGGTTTTTTCCTTTCGAATTGCAAAGATTTGGGACCCCAGCTGTATATAAAAAAGCGGCAGTCTCAATTAGTTAATATACAAATCCTCGCGAGTACAACTAAGTACATAATATAGAGCTGTGTGAGAATTCACGAGTAGAGACACGATTTGACGCGACTCGACGTTTCTCCACGCGACTCGATGAGACTCGGCGGGACTCGACGTGACTTGACGCGACTCGACACGACTCACCGACTCGATGCGACTCGACGGACTCGACACGACTCGGCACTACTCAATACGACTCGATGCGACCCGACGTTTCTCCACGCGACTCGATGAGACTCGGCGGGACTCGACGTGACTTGACGCGACTCGACACGACTCACCGACTCGATGCCACTGGACGGACTCGACACGACTCGGCACTACTCAATACGACTCGACGCAACCCGACGTTTCTCCACGCGACTCGATGAGACTCGGCGTGACTCGACGTGACTTGATGCGACTCGACACGACTCACCGACTCGATGCGACTCGACGGACTCGACACGACTCGGCACTACTCAATACGACTCGACGCGACCCGACGTTTCTCCACGCGACTCGATGAGACACGGCGGGACTCGACGTGACTTGACACGACTCGATATGACTCAAAACTCATAAGTTCTAACGCAATTCTGCATGCGTACTCGTGTACCCATACACACACACGCGGCTACGTATTTATGCTCGTAAATTCTCACACGGGTCCTCATAGCTACTCAGTTTTACTTACTCGGTTTTGTATATACATATTATGAACTTTGTATATGAATCCTTATGAGTAAACTCTTCGATCGGCATCGAAAAAAAATAATGTTTTTGGTGAGTCCGATTCCTTGTTAAAGCAAGCGATATTTCAAAAATCTGTGAATGAATTTCTTATTATTTTTAAAATCAAAATGAATACTTTCACCAGTATAATCGCCTATCTTTAAAATTTAAGGTTCTTTCCGTTCGAATTGCAAAGATTTGGGACCCCAGCTGTATATAAAAAAGCGGCAGTCTCAATTAGTTAATATACAAATCCTCGCGAGTACAACTAAGTACATAATATAGAGCTGTGTGAGAATTCACGAGTAGAGACACGATTTGACGCGACTCGACGTTTCTCCACGCGACTCGATGAGACTCGGCGGGACTCGACGTGACTTGACGCGACTCGACACGACTCACCGACTCGATGCGACTCGACGGACTCGACACGACTCGGCACTACTCAATACGACTCGATGCGACCCGACGTTTCTCCACGCGACTCGATGAGACTCGGCGGGACTCGACGTGACTTGACGCGACTCGACACGACTCACCGACTCGATGCCACTGGACGGACTCGACACGACTCGGCACTACTCAATACGACTCGACGCAACCCGACGTTTCTCCACGCGACTCGATGAGACTCGGCGTGACTCGACGTGACTTGATGCGACTCGACACGACTCACCGACTCGATGCGACTCGACGGACTCGACACGACTCGGCACTACTCAATACGACTCGACGCGACCCGACGTTTCTCCACGCGACTCGATGAGACACGGCGGGACTCGACGTGACTTGACACGACTCGATATGACTCAAAACTCATAAGTTCTAACGCAATTCTGCATGCGTACTCGTGTACCCATACACACACACGCGGCTACGTATTTATGCTCGTAAATTCTCACACGGGTCCTCATAGCTACTCAGTTTTACTTACTCGGTTTTGGCTATACATATTATGAACTTTGTATATGAATCCTTATGAGTAAACTCTTCGATCGGCATCGAAAAAAAATAATGTTTTTGGTGAGTCCGATTCCTTGTTAAAGCAAGCGATATTTCAAAAATCTGTGAATGAATTTCTTATTATTTTTAAAATCAAAATGAATACTTTCACCAGTATAATCGCCTATCTTTAAAATTTAAGGTTTTTTCCTTTCGAATTGCAAAGATTTGGGACCCCAGCTGTATATAAAAAAGCGGCAGTCTCAATTAGTTAATATACAAATCCTCGCGAGTACAACTAAGTACATAATATAGAGCTGTGTGAGAATTCACGAGTAGAGACACGATTTGACGCGACTCGACGTTTCTCCACGCGACTCGATGAGACTCGGCGGGACTCGACGTGACTTGACGCGACTCGACACGACTCACCGACTCGATGCGACTCGACGGACTCGACACGACTCGGCACTACTCAATACGACTCGATGCGACCCGACGTTTCTCCACGCGACTCGATGAGACTCGGCGGGACTCGACGTGACTTGACGCGACTCGACACGACTCACCGACTCGATGCCACTGGACGGACTCGACACGACTCGGCACTACTCAATACGACTCGACGCAACCCGACGTTTCTCCACGCGACTCGATGAGACTCGGCGTGACTCGACGTGACTTGATGCGACTCGACACGACTCACCGACTCGATGCGACTCGACGGACTCGACACGACTCGGCACTACTCAATACGACTCGACGCGACCCGACGTTTCTCCACGCGACTCGATGAGACACGGCGGGACTCGACGTGACTTGACACGACTCGATATGACTCAAAACTCATAAGTTCTAACGCAATTCTGCATGCGTACTCGTGTACCCATACACACACACGCGGCTACGTATTTATGCTCGTAAATTCTCACACGGGTCCTCATAGCTACTCAGTTTTACTTACTCGGTTTTGTATATACATATTATGAACTTTGTATATGAATCCTTATGAGTAAACTCTTCGATCGGCATCGAAAAAAAATAATGTTTTTGCTGAGTCCGATTCCTTGTTAAAGCAAGCAATATTTCAAAAATGTGTGAATGAATTTCTTATTATTTTTAAAATCAAAATGAATACTTTCACCAGTATAATCGCCTATCTTTAAAATTTAAGGTTCTTTCCGTTCGAATTGCAAAGATTTGGGACCCCAGCTGTATATAAAAAAGCGGCAGTCTCAATTAGTTAATATACAAATCCTCGCGAGTACAACTAAGTACATAATATAGAGCTGTGTGAGAATTCACGAGTAGAGACACGATTTGACGCGACTCGACGTTTCTCCACGCGACTCGATGAGACTCGGCGGGACTCGACGTGACTTGACGCGACTCGACACGACTCACCGACTCGATGCGACTCGACGGACTCGACACGACTCGGCACTACTCAATACGACTCGATGCGACCCGACGTTTCTCCACGCGACTCGATGAGACTCGGCGGGACTCGACGTGACTTGACGCGACTCGACACGACTCACCGACTCGATGCCACTGGACGGACTCGACACGACTCGGCACTACTCAATACGACTCGACGCAACCCGATGTTTCTCCACGCGACTCGATGAGACTCGGCGTGACTTGACGCGACTCGACACGACTCACCGACTCGATGCGACTCGACGGACTCGACACGACTCGGCACTACTCAATACGACTCGACGCGACCCGACGTTTCTCCACGCGACTCGATGAGACTCGGCGGGACTCGACGTGACTTGACGCGACTCGACACGACTCACCGACTCGATGCCACTGGACGGACTCGACACGACTCGGCACTACTCAATACGACTCGACGCAACCCGACGTTTCTCCACGCGACTCGATGAGACTCGGCGTGACTCGACGTGACTTGATGCGACTCGACACGACTCACCGACTCGATGCGACTCGACGGACTCGACACGACTCGGCACTACTCAATACGACTCGACGCGACCCGACGTTTCTCCACGCGACTCGATGAGACACGGCGGGACTCGACGTGACTTGACACGACTCGATATGACTCAATACTCATAAGTTCTAACGCAATTCTGCATGCGTACTCGTGTACCCATACACACACACGCGGCTACGTATTTATGCTCGTAAATTCTCACACGGGTCCTCATAGCTACTCAGTTTTACTTACTCGGTTTTGGCTATACATATTATGAACTTTGTATATGAATCCTTATGAGTAAACTCTTCGATCGGCATCGAAAAAAAATAATGTTTTTGGTGAGTCCGATTCCTTGTTAAAGCAAGCGATATTTCAAAAATCTGTGAATGAATTTCTTATTATTTTTAAAATCAAAATGAATACTTTCACCAGTATAATCGCCTATCTTTAAAATTTAAGGTTTTTTCCTTTCGAATTGCAAAGATTTGGGACCCCAGCTGTATATAAAAAAGCGGCAGTCTCAATTAGTTAATATACAAATCCTCGCGAGTACAACTAAGTACATAATATAGAGCTGTGTGAGAATTCACGAGTAGAGACACGATTTGACGCGACTCGACGTTTCTCCACGCGACTCGATGAGACTCGGCGGGACTCGACGTGACTTGACGCGACTCGACACGACTCACCGACTCGATGCGACTCGACGGACTCGACACGACTCGGCACTACTCAATACGACTCGATGCGACCCGACGTTTCTCCACGCGACTCGATGAGACTCGGCGGGACTCGACGTGACTTGACGCGACTCGACACGACTCACCGACTCGATGCCACTGGACGGACTCGACACGACTCGGCACTACTCAATACGACTCGACGCAACCCGACGTTTCTCCACGCGACTCGATGAGACTCGGCGTGACTCGACGTGACTTGATGCGACTCGACACGACTCACCGACTCGATGCGACTCGACGGACTCGACACGACTCGGCACTACTCAATACGACTCGACGCGACCCGACGTTTCTCCACGCGACTCGATGAGACACGGCGGGACTCGACGTGACTTGACACGACTCGATATGACTCAAAACTCATAAGTTCTAACGCAATTCTGCATGCGTACTCGTGTACCCATACACACACACGCGGCTACGTATTTATGCTCGTAAATTCTCACACGGGTCCTCATAGCTACTCAGTTTTACTTACTCGGTTTTGTATATACATATTATGAACTTTGTATATGAATCCTTATGAGTAAACTCTTCGATCGGCATCGAAAAAAAATAATGTTTTTGCTGAGTCCGATTCCTTGTTAAAGCAAGCAATATTTCAAAAATGTGTGAATGAATTTCTTATTATTTTTAAAATCAAAATGAATACTTTCACCAGTATAATCGCCTATCTTTAAAATTTAAGGTTCTTTCCGTTCGAATTGCAAAGATTTGGGACCCCAGCTGTATATAAAAAAGCGGCAGTCTCAATTAGTTAATATACAAATCCTCGCGAGTACAACTAAGTACATAATATAGAGCTGTGTGAGAATTCACGAGTAGAGACACGATTTGACGCGACTCGACGTTTCTCCACGCGACTCGATGAGACTCGGCGGGACTCGACGTGACTTGACGCGACTCGACACGACTCACCGACTCGATGCGACTCGACGGACTCGACACGACTCGGCACTACTCAATACGACTCGATGCGACCCGACGTTTCTCCACGCGACTCGATGAGACTCGGCGGGACTCGACGTGACTTGACGCGACTCGACACGACTCACCGACTCGATGCCACTGGACGGACTCGACACGACTCGGCACTACTCAATACGACTCGACGCAACCCGATGTTTCTCCACGCGACTCGATGAGACTCGGCGTGACTTGACGCGACTCGACACGACTCACCGACTCGATGCGACTCGACGGACTCGACACGACTCGGCACTACTCAATACGACTCGACGCGACCCGACGTTTCTCCACGCGACTCGATGAGACTCGGCGGGACTCGACGTGACTTGACGCGACTCGACACGACTCACCGACTCGATGCCACTGGACGGACTCGACACGACTCGGCACTACTCAATACGACTCGACGCAACCCGACGTTTCTCCACGCGACTCGATGAGACTCGGCGTGACTTGACGCGACTCGACACGACTCACCGACTCGATGCGACTCGACGGACTCGACACGACTCGGCACTACTCAATACGACTCGACGCGACCCGACGTTTCTCCACGCGACTCGATGAGACTCGGCGGGACTCGACGTGACTTGACACGACTCGATATGACTCAAAACTCATAAGTTCTAACGCAATTCTGCATGCGTACTCGTGTACCCATACACACACACGCGGCTACGTATTTATGCTCGTAAATTCTCACACGGGTCCTCATAGCTACTCAGTTTTACTTACTCGGTTTTGTATATACATATTATGAACTTTGTATATGAATCCTTATGAGTAAACTCTTCGATCGGCATCGAAAAAAAAAAATGTTTTTGGTGAGTCCGATTCCTTGTTAAAGCAAGCGATATTTCAAAAATCTGTGAATGAATTTCTTATTATTTTTAAAATCAAAATGAATACTTTCACCAGTATAATCGCCTATCTTTAAAATTTAAGGTTTTTTCCTTTCGAATTGCAAAGATTTGGGACCCCAGCTGTATATAAAAAAGCGGCAGTCTCAATTAGTTAATATACAAATCCTCGCGAGTACAACTAAGTACATAATATAGAGCTGTGTGAGAATTCACGAGTAGAGACACGATTTGACGCGACTCGACGTTTCTCCACGCGACTCGATGAGACTCGGCGGGACTCGACGTGACTTGACGCGACTCGACACGACTCACCGACTCGATGCGACTCGACGGACTCGACACGACTCGGCACTACTCAATACGACTCGATGCGACCCGACGTTTCTCCACGCGACTCGATGAGACTCGGCGGGACTCGACGTGACTTGACGCGACTCGACACGACTCACCGACTCGATGCCACTGGACGGACTCGACACGACTCGGCACTACTCAATACGACTCGACGCAACCCGACGTTTCTCCACGCGACTCGATGAGACTCGGCGTGACTCGACGTGACTTGATGCGACTCGACACGACTCACCGACTCGATGCGACTCGACGGACTCGACACGACTCGGCACTACTCAATACGACTCGACGCGACCCGACGTTTCTCCACGCGACTCGATGAGACACGGCGGGACTCGACGTGACTTGACACGACTCGATATGACTCAAAACTCATAAGTTCTAACGCAATTCTGCATGCGTACTCGTGTACCCATACACACACACGCGGCTACGTATTTATGCTCGTAAATTCTCACACGGGTCCTCATAGCTACTCAGTTTTACTTACTAGGTTTTGGCTATACATATTATGAACTTTGTATATGAATCCTTATGAGTAAACTCTTCGATCGGCATCGAAAAAAAATAATGTTTTTGGTGAGTCCGATTCCTTGTTAAAGCAAGCGATATTTCAAAAATCTGTGAATGAATTTCTTATTATTTTTAAAATCAAAATGAATACTTTCACCAGTATAATCGCCTATCTTTAAAATTTAAGGTTTTTTCCTTTCGAATTGCAAAGATTTGGGACCCCAGCTGTATATAAAAAAGCGGCAGTCTCAATTAGTTAATATACAAATCCTCGCGAGTACAACTAAGTACATAATATAGAGCTGTGTGAGAATTCACGAGTAGAGACACGATTTGACGCGACTCGACGTTTCTCCACGCGACTCGATGAGACTCGGCGGGACTCGACGTGACTTGACGCGACTCGACACGACTCACCGACTCGATGCGACTCGACGGACTCGACACGACTCGGCACTACTCAATACGACTCGATGCGACCCGACGTTTCTCCACGCGACTCGATGAGACTCGGCGGGACTCGACGTGACTTGACGCGACTCGACACGACTCACCGACTCGATGCCACTGGACGGACTCGACACGACTCGGCACTACTCAATACGACTCGACGCAACCCGACGTTTCTCCACGCGACTCGATGAGACTCGGCGTGACTCGACGTGACTTGATGCGACTCGACACGACTCACCGACTCGATGCGACTCGACGGACTCGACACGACTCGGCACTACTCAATACGACTCGACGCGACCCGACGTTTCTCCACGCGACTCGATGAGACACGGCGGGACTCGACGTGACTTGACACGACTCGATATGACTCAAAACTCATAAGTTCTAACGCAATTCTGCATGCGTACTCGTGTACCCATACACACACACGCGGCTACGTATTTATGCTCGTAAATTCTCACACGGGTCCTCATAGCTACTCAGTTTTACTTACTCGGTTTTGTATATACATATTATGAACTTTGTATATGAATCCTTATGAGTAAACTCTTCGATCGGCATCGAAAAAAAATAATGTTTTTGGTGAGTCCGATTCCTTGTTAAAGCAAGCGATATTTCAAAAATCTGTGAATGAATTTCTTATTATTTTTAAAATCAAAATGAATACTTTCACCAGTATAATCGCCTATCTTTAAAATTTAAGGTTTTTTCCTTTCGAATTGCAAAGATTTGGGACCCCAGCTGTATATAAAAAAGCGGCAGTCTCAATTAGTTAATATACAAATCCTCGCGAGTACAACTAAGTACATAATATAGAGCTGTGTGAGAATTCACGAGTAGAGACACGATTTGACGCGACTCGACGTTTCTCCACGCGACTCGATGAGACTCGGCGGGACTCGACGTGACTTGACGCGACTCGACACGACTCACCGACTCGATGCGACTCGACGGACTCGACACGACTCGGCACTACTCAATACGACTCGATGCGACCCGACGTTTCTCCACGCGACTCGATGAGACTCGGCGGGACTCGACGTGACTTGACGCGACTCGACACGACTCACCGACTCGATGCCACTGGACGGACTCGACACGACTCGGCACTACTCAATACGACTCGACGCAACCCGACGTTTCTCCACGCGACTCGATGAGACTCGGCGTGACTCGACGTGACTTGATGCGACTCGACACGACTCACCGACTCGATGCGACTCGACGGACTCGACACGACTCGGCACTACTCAATACGACTCGACGCGACCCGACGTTTCTCCACGCGACTCGATGAGACACGGCGGGACTCGACGTGACTTGACACGACTCGATATGACTCAAAACTCATAAGTTCTAACGCAATTCTGCATGCGTACTCGTGTACCCATACACACACACGCGGCTACGTATTTATGCTCGTAAATTCTCACACGGGTCCTCATAGCTACTCAGTTTTACTTACTCGGTTTTGGCTATACATATTATGAACTTTGTATATGAATCCTTATGAGTAAACTCTTCGATCGGCATCGAAAAAAAATAATGTTTTTTGCTGAGTCCGATTCCTTGTTAAAGCAAGCAATATTTCAAAAATGTGTGAATGAATTTCTTATTATTTTTAAAATCAAAATGAATACTTTCACCAGTATAATCGCCTATCTTTAAAATTTAAGGTTTTTTCCTTTCGAATTGCAAAGATTTGGGACCCCAGCTGTATATAAAAAAGCGGCAGTCTCAATTAGTTAATATACAAATCCTCGCGAGTACAACTAAGTACATAATATAGAGCTGTGTGAGAATTCACGAGTAGAGACACGATTTGACGCGACTCGACGTTTCTCCACGCGACTCGATGAGACTCGGCGGGACTCGACGTGACTTGACGCGACTCGACACGACTCACCGACTCGATGCGACTCGACGGACTCGACACGACTCGGCACTACTCAATACGACTCGATGCGACCCGACGTTTCTCCACGCGACTCGATGAGACTCGGCGGGACTCGACGTGACTTGACGCGACTCGACACGACTCACCGACTCGATGCCACTGGACGGACTCGACACGACTCGGCACTACTCAATACGACTCGACGCAACCCGACGTTTCTCCACGCGACTCGATGAGACTCGGCGTGACTCGACGTGACTTGATGCGACTCGACACGACTCACCGACTCGATGCGACTCGACGGACTCGACACGACTCGGCACTACTCAATACGACTCGACGCGACCCGACGTTTCTCCACGCGACTCGATGAGACACGGCGGGACTCGACGTGACTTGACACGACTCGATATGACTCAAAACTCATAAGTTCTAACGCAATTCTGCATGCGTACTCGTGTACCCATACACACACACGCGGCTACGTATTTATGCTCGTAAATTCTCACACGGGTCCTCATAGCTACTCAGTTTTACTTACTCGGTTTTGTATATACATATTATGAACTTTGTATATGAATCCTTATGAGTAAACTCTTCGATCGGCATCGAAAAAAAATAATGTTTTTGGTGAGTCCGATTCCTTGTTAAAGCAAGCGATATTTCAAAAATCTGTGAATGAATTTCTTATTATTTTTAAAATCAAAATGAATACTTTCACCAGTATAATCGCCTATCTTTAAAATTTAAGGTTCTTTCCTTTCGAATTGCAAAGATTTGGGACCCCAGCTGTATATAAAAAAGCGGCAGTCTCAATTAGTTAATATACAAATCCTCGCGAGTACAACTAAGTACATAATATAGAGCTGTGTGAGAATTCACGAGTAGAGACACGATTTGACGCGACTCGACGTTTCTCCACGCGACTCGATGAGACTCGGCGGGACTCGACGTGACTTGACGCGACTCGACACGACTCACCGACTCGATGCGACTCGACGGACTCGACACGACTCGGCACTACTCAATACGACTCGATGCGACCCGACGTTTCTCCACGCGACTCGATGAGACTCGGCGGGACTCGACGTGACTTGACGCGACTCGACACGACTCACCGACTCGATGCCACTGGACGGACTCGACACGACTCGGCACTACTCAATACGACTCGACGCAACCCGACGTTTCTCCACGCGACTCGATGAGACTCGGCGTGACTCGACGTGACTTGATGCGACTCGACACGACTCACCGACTCGATGCGACTCGACGGACTCGACACGACTCGGCACTACTCAATACGACTCGACGCGACCCGACGTTTCTCCACGCGACTCGATGAGACACGGCGGGACTCGACGTGACTTGACACGACTCGATATGACTCAAAACTCATAAGTTCTAACGCAATTCTGCATGCGTACTCGTGTACCCATACACACACACGCGGCTACGTATTTATGCTCGTAAATTCTCACACGGGTCCTCATAGCTACTCAGTTTTACTAACTCGGTTTTGGCTATACATATTATGAACTTTGTATATGAATCCTTATGAGTAAACTCTTCGATCGGCATCGAAAAAAAATAATGTTTTTGGTGAGTCCGATTCCTTGTTAAAGCAAGCGATATTTCAAAAATCTGTGAATGAATTTCTTATTATTTTTAAAATCAAAATGAATACTTTCACCAGTATAATCGCCTATCTTTAAAATTTAAGGTTCTTTCCTTTCGAATTGCAAAGATTTGGGACCCCAGCTGTATATAAAAAAGCGGCAGTCTCAATTAGTTAATATACAAATCCTCGCGAGTACAACTAAGTACATAATATAGAGCTGTGTGAGAATTCACGAGTAGAGACACGATTTGACGCGACTCGACGTTTCTCCACGCGACTCGATGAGACTCGGCGGGACTCGACGTGACTTGACGCGACTCGACACGACTCACCGACTCGATGCGACTCGACGGACTCGACACGACTCGGCACTACTCAATACGACTCGATGCGACCCGACGTTTCTCCACGCGACTCGATGAGACTCGGCGGGACTCGACGTGACTTGACGCGACTCGACACGACTCACCGACTCGATGCCACTGGACGGACTCGACACGACTCGGCACTACTCAATACGACTCGACGCAACCCGACGTTTCTCCACGCGACTCGATGAGACTCGGCGTGACTCGACGTGACTTGATGCGACTCGACACGACTCACCGACTCGATGCGACTCGACGGACTCGACACGACTCGGCACTACTCAATACGACTCGACGCGACCCGACGTTTCTCCACGCGACTCGATGAGACACGGCGGGACTCGACGTGACTTGACACGACTCGATATGACTCAAAACTCATAAGTTCTAACGCAATTCTGCATGCGTACTCGTGTACCCATACACACACACGCGGCTACGTATTTATGCTCGTAAATTCTCACACGGGTCCTCATAGCTACTCAGTTTTACTTACTCGGTTTTGTATATACATATTATGAACTTTGTATATGAATCCTTATGAGTAAACTCTTCGATCGGCATCGAAAAAAAATAATGTTTTTGCTGAGTCCGATTCCTTGTTAAAGCAAGCGATATTTCAAAAATGTGTGAATGAATTTCTTATTATTTTTAAAATCAAAATGAATACTTTCACCAGTATAATCGCCTATCTTTAAAATTTAAGGTTCTTTCCGTTCGAATTGCAAAGATTTGGGACCCCAGCTGTATATAAAAAAGCGGCAGTCTCAATTAGTTAATATACAAATCCTCGCGAGTACAACTAAGTACATAATATAGAGCTGTGTGAGAATTCACGAGTAGAGACACGATTTGACGCGACTCGACGTTTCTCCACGCGACTCGATGAGACTCGGCGGGACTCGACGTGACTTGACGCGACTCGACACGACTCACCGACTCGATGCGACTCGACGGACTCGACACGACTCGGCACTACTCAATACGACTCGATGCGACCCGACGTTTCTCCACGCGACTCGATGAGACTCGGCGGGACTCGACGTGACTTGACGCGACTCGACACGACTCACCGACTCGATGCCACTGGACGGACTCGACACGACTCGGCACTACTCAATACGACTCGACGCAACCCAATGTTTCTCCACGCGACTCGATGAGACTCGGCGTGACTTGACGCGACTCGACACGACTCACCGACTCGATGCGACTCGACGGACTCGACACGACTCGGCACTACTCAATACGACTCGACGCGACCCGACGTTTCTCCACGCGACTCGATGAGACTCGGCGGGACTCGACGTGACTTGACGCGACTCGACACGACTCACCGACTCGATGCCACTGGACGGACTCGACACGACTCGGCACTACTCAATACGACTCGACGCAACCCGACGTTTCTCCACGCGACTCGATGAGACTCGGCGGGACTCGACGTGACTTGACGCGACTCGACACGACTCACCGACTCGATGCGACTCGACGGACTCGACACGACTCGGCACTACTCAATACGACTCGACGCGACCCGACGTTTCTCCACGCGACTCGATGAGACTCGGCGGGACTCGACGTGACTTGACACGACTCGATATGACTCAAAACTCATAAGTTCTAACGCAATTCTGCATGCGTACTCGTGTACCCATACACACACACGCGGCTACGTATTTATGCTCGTAAATTCTCACACGGGTCCTCATAGCTACTCAGTTTTACTTACTCGGTTTTGTATATACATATTATGAACTTTGCATATGAATCCTTATGAGTAAACTCTTCGATCGGCATCGAAAAAAAATAATGTTTTTGCTGAGTCCGATTCCTTGTTAAAGCAAGCAATATTTCAAAAATGTGTGAATGAATTTCTTATTATTTTTAAAATCAAAATGAATACTTTCACCAGTATAATCGCCTATCTTTAAAATTTAAGGTTTTTTCCTTTCGAATTGCAAAGATTTGGGACCCCAGCTGTATATAAAAAAGCGGCAGTCTCAATTAGTTAATATACAAATCCTCGCGAGTACAACTAAGTACATAATATAGAGCTGTGTGAGAATTCACGAGTAGAGACACGATTTGACGCGACTCGACGTTTCTCCACGCGACTCGATGAGACTCGGCGGGACTCGACGTGACTTGACGCGACTCGACACGACTCACCGACTCGATGCGACTCGACGGACTCGACACGACTCGGCACTACTCAATACGACTCGATGCGACCCGACGTTTCTCCACGCGACTCGATGAGACTCGGCGGGACTCGACGTGACTTGACGCGACTCGACACGACTCACCGACTCGATGCCACTGGACGGACTCGACACGACTCGGCACTACTCAATACGACTCGACGCAACCCGATGTTTCTCCACGCGACTCGATGAGACTCGGCGTGACTTGACGCGACTCGACACGACTCACCGACTCGATGCGACTCGACGGACTTGACACGACTCGGCACCACTCAATACGACTCGAAGCAACCCGACGTTTCTCCACGCGACTCGATGAGACTCGGCGTGACTCGACGTGACTTGACGCGACTCGACACGACTCACCGACTCGATGCCACTGGACGGACTCGACACGACTCGGCACTACTCAATACGACTCGACGCAACCCGACGTTTCTCCACGCGACTCGATGAGACTCGGCGTGACTTGACGCGACTCGACACGACTCACCGACTCGATGCGACTCGACGGACTCGACACGACTCGGCACTACTCAATACGACTCGACGCGACCCGACGTTTCTCCACGCGACTCGATGAGACTCGGCGGGACTCGACGTGACTTGACACGACTCGATATGACTCAAAACTCATAAGTACTAACGCAATTCTGCATGCGTACTCGTGTACCCATACACACACACGCGGCTACGTATTTATGCTCGTAAATTCTCACACGGGTCCTCATAGCTACTCAGTTTTACTTACTCGGTTTTGTATATACATATTATGAACTTTGCATATGAATCCTTATGAGTAAACTCTTCGATCGGCATCGAAAAAAAATAATGTTTTTGCTGAGTCCGATTCCTTGTTAAAGCAAGCGATATTTCAAAAATCTGTGAATGAATTTCTTATTATTTTTAAAATCAAAATGAATACTTTCACCAGTATAATCGCCTCTCTTTAAAATTTAAGGTTTTTTCCTTTCGAATTGCAAAGATTTGGGACCCCAGCTGTATATAAAAAAGCGGCAGTCTCAATTAGTTAATATACAAATCCTCGCGAGTACAACTAAGTACATAATATAGAGCTGTGTGAGAATTCACGAGTAGAGACACGATTTGACGCGACTCGACGTTTCTCCACGCGACTCGATGAGACTCGGCGGGACTCGACGTGACTTGACGCGACTCGACACGACTCACCGACTCGATGCGACTCGACGGACTCGACACGACTCGGCACTACTCAATACGACTCGATGCGACCCGACGTTTCTCCACGCGACTCGATGAGACTCGGCGGGACTCGACGTGACTTGACGCGACTCGACACGACTCACCGACTCGATGCCACTGGACGGACTCGACACGACTCGGCACTACTCAAAACGACTCGACGCAACCCGACGTTTCTCCACGTGACTCGATGAGACTCGGCGTGACTCGACGTGACTTGATGCGACTCGACACGACTCACCGACTCGATGCGACTCGACGGACTCGACACGACTCGGCACTACTCAATACGACTCGACGCGACCCGACGTTTCTCCACGCGACTCGATGAGACACGGCGGGACTCGACGTGACTTGACACGACTCGATATGACTCAAAACTCATAAGTTCTAACGCAATTCTGCATGCGTACTCGTGTACCCATACACACACACGCGGCTACGTATTTATGCTCGTAAATTCTCACACGGGTCCTCATAGCTACTCAGTTTTACTTACTCGGTTTTGTATATACATATTATGAACTTTGTATATGAATCCTTATGAGTAAACTCTTCGATCGGCATCGAAAAAAAATAATGTTTTTGGTGAGTCCGATTCCTTGTTAAAGCAAGCGATATTTCAAAAATCTGTGAATGAATTTCTTATTATTTTTAAAATCAAAATGAATACTTTCACCAGTATAATCGCCTATCTTTAAAATTTAAGGTTCTTTCCGTTCGAATTGCAAAGATTTGGGACCCCAGCTGTATATAAAAAAGCGGCAGTCTCAATTAGTTAATATACAAATCCTCGCGAGTACAACTAAGTACATAATATAGAGCTGTGTGAGAATTCACGAGTAGAGACACGATTTGACGCGACTCGACGTTTCTCCACGCGACTCGATGAGACTCGGCGGGACTCGACGTGACTTGACGCGACTCGACACGACTCACCGACTCGATGCGACTCGACGGACTCGACACGACTCGGCACTACTCAATACGACTCGATGCGACCCGACGTTTCTCCACGCGACTCGATGAGACTCGGCGGGACTCGACGTGACTTGACGCGACTCGACACGACTCACCGACTCGATGCCACTGGACGGACTCGACACGACTCGGCACTACTCAATACGACTCGACGCAACCCGATGTTTCTCCACGCGACTCGATGAGACTCGGCGTGACTTGACGCGACTCGACACGACTCACCGACTCGATGCGACTCGACGGACTCGACACGACTCGGCACTACTCAATACGACTCGATGCGACCCGACGTTTCTCCACGCGACTCGATGAGACTCGGCGGGACTCGACGTGACTTGACGCGACTCGACACGACTCACCGACTCGATGCCACTGGACGGACTCGACACGACTCGGCACTACTCAATACGACTCGACGCAACCCGACGTTTCTCCACGCGACTCGATGAGACTCGGCGTGACTCGACGTGACTTGATGCGACTCGACACGACTCACCGACTCGATGCGACTCGACGGACTCGACACGACTCGGCACTACTCAATACGACTCGACGCGACCCGACGTTTCTCCACGCGACTCGATGAGACACGGCGGGACTCGACGTGACTTGACACGACTCGATATGACTCAAAACTCATAAGTTCTAACGCAATTCTGCATGCGTACTCGTGTACCCATACACACACACGCGGCTACGTATTTATGCTCGTAAATTCTCACACGGGTCCTCATAGCTACTCAGTTTTACTTACTCGGTTTTGTATATACATATTATGAACTTTGTATATGAATCCTTATGAGTAAACTCTTCGATCGGCATCGAAAAAAAATAATGTTTTTGCTGAGTCCGATTCCTTGTTAAAGCAAGCAATATTTCAAAAATGTGTGAATGAATTTCTTATTATTTTTAAAATCAAAATGAATACTTTCACCAGTATAATCACCTATCTTTAAAATTTAAGGTTCTTTCCTTTCGAATTGCAAAGATTTGGGACCCCAGCTGTATATAAAAAAGCAACAGTCTCAATTAGTTAATATACAAATCCTCGCGAGTACAACTAAGTACATAATATAGAGCTGTGTGAGAATTCACGAGTAGAGACACGATTTGACGCGACTCGACGTTTCTCCACGCGACTCGATGAGACTCGGCGGGACTCGACGTGACTTGACGCGACTCGACACGACTCACCGACTCGATGCGACTCGACGGACTCGACACGACTCGGCACTACTCAATACGACTCGATGCGACCCGACGTTTCTCCACGCGACTCGATGAGACTCGGCGGGACTCGACGTGACTTGACGCGACTCGACACGACTCACCGACTCGATGCCACTGGACGGACTCGACACGACTCGGCACTACTCAATACGACTCGACGCAACCCGACGTTTCTCCACGTGACTCGATGAGACTCGGCGGGACTCGACGTGACTTGATGCGACTCGACACGACTCACCGACTCGATGCGACTCGACGGACTCGACACGACTCGGCACTACTCAATACGACTCGACGCGACCCGACGTTTCTCCACGCGACTCGATGAGACACGGCGGGACTCGACGTGACTTGACACGACTCGATATGACTCAAAACTCATAAGTTCTAACGCAATTCTGCATGCGTACTCGTGTACCCATACACACACACGCGGCTACGTATTTATGCTCGTAAATTCTCACACGGGTCCTCATAGCTACTCAGTTTTACTTACTCGGTTTTGTATATACATATTATGAACTTTGTATATGAATCCTTATGAGTAAACTCTTCGATCGGCATCGAAAAAAAATAATGTTTTTGGTGAGTCCGATTCCTTGTTAAAGCAAGCGATATTTCAAAAATCTGTGAATGAATTTCTTATTATTTTTAAAATCAAAATGAATACCTTCACCAGTATAATCGCCTATTTTTAAAATTTAAGGTTCTTTCCTTTCGAATTGCAAAGATTTGGGACCCCAGCTGTATATAAAAAAGCGGCAGTCTCAATTAGTTAATATACAAATCCTCGCGAGTACAACTAAGTACATAATATAGAGCTGTGTGAGAATTCACGAGTAGAGACACGATTTGACGCGACTCGACGTTTCTCCACGCGACTCGATGAGACTCGGCGGGACTCGACGTGACTTGACGCGACTCGACACGACTCACCGACTCGATGCGACTCGACGGACTCGACACGACTCGGCACTACTCAATACGACTCGATGCGACCCGACGTTTCTCCACGCGACTCGATGAGACTCGGCGGGACTCGACGTGACTTGACGCGACTCGACACGACTCACCGACTCGATGCCACTGGACGGACTCGACACGACTCGGCACTACTCAATACGACTCGACGCAACCCGATGTTTCTCCACGCGACTCGATGAGACTCGGCGTGACTTGACGCGACTCGACACGACTCACCGACTCGATGCGACTCGACGGACTCGACACGACTCGGCACTACTCAATACGACTCGATGCGACCCGACGTTTCTCCACGCGACTCGATGAGACTCGGCGGGACTCGACGTGACTTGACGCGACTCGACACGACTCACCGACTCGATGCCACTGGACGGACTCGACACGACTCGGCACTACTCAATACGACTCGACGCAACCCGACGTTTCTCCACGCGACTCGATGAGACTCGGCGTGACTCGACGTGACTTGATGCGACTCGACACGACTCACCGACTCGATGCGACTCGACGGACTCGACACGACTCGGCACTACTCAATACGACTCGACGCGACCCGACGTTTCTCCACGCGACTCGATGAGACACGGCGGGACTCGACGTGACTTGACACGACTCGATATGACTCAAAACTCATAAGTTCTAACGCAATTCTGCATGCGTACTCGTGTACCCATACACACACACGCGGCTACGTATTTATGCTCGTAAATTCTCACACGGGTCCTCATAGCTACTCAGTTTTACTTACTCGGTTTTGGCTATACATATTATGAACTTTGTATATGAATCCTTATGAGTAAACTCTTCGATCGGCATCGAAAAAAAATAATGTTTTTGGTGAGTCCGATTCCTTGTTAAAGCAAGCGATATTTCAAAAATCTGTGAATGAATTTCTTATTATTTTTAAAATCAAAATGAATACTTTCACCAGTATAATCGCCTATCTTTGAAATTTAAGGTTTTTTCCTTTCGAATTGCAAAGATTTGGGACCCCAGCTGTATATAAAAAAGCGGCAGTCTCAATTAGTTAATATACAAATCCTCGCGAGTACAACTAAGTACATTATATAGAGCCGTGTGAGAATTCACGAGTAGAGACACGATTTGACGCGACTCGACGTTTCTCCACGCGACTCGATGAGACTCGGCGGGACTCGACGTGACTTGACGCGACTCGACACGACTCACCGACTCGATGCGACTCGACGGACTCGACACGACTCGGCACTACTCAATACGACTCGATGCGACCCGACGTTTCTCCACGCGACTCGATGAGACTCGGCGGGACTCGACGTGACTTGACGCGACTCGACACGACTCACCGACTCGATGCCACTGGACGGACTCGACACGACTCGGCACTACTCAATACGACTCGACGCAACCCGACGTTTCTCCACGCGACTCGATGAGACTCGGCGTGACTCGACGTGACTTGATGCGACTCGACACGACTCACCGACTCGATGCGACTCGACGGACTCGACACGACTCGGCACTACTCAATACGACTCGACGCGACCCGACGTTTCTCCACGCGACTCGATGAGACACGGCGGGACTCGACGTGACTTGACACGACTCGATATGACTCAAAACTCATAAGTTCTAACGCAATTCTGCATGCGTACTCGTGTACCCATACACACACACGCGGCTACGTATTTATGCTCGTAAATTCTCACACGGGTCCTCATAGCTACTCAGTTTTACTTACTCGGTTTTGTATATACATATAATGAACTTTGTATATGAATCCTTATGAGTAAACTCTTCGATCGGCATCGAAAAAAAATAATGTTTTTGGTGAGTCCGATTCCTTGTTAAAGCAAGCGATATTTCAAAAATCTGTGAATGAATTTCTTATTATTTTTAAAATCAAAATGAATACCTTCACCAGTATAATCGCCTATTTTTAAAATTGAAGGTTCTTTCCTTTCGAATTGCAAAGATTTGGGACCCCAGCTGTATATAAAAAAGCGGCAGTCTCAATTAGTTAATATACAAATCCTCGCGAGTACAACTAAGTACATAATATAGAGCTGTGTGAGAATTCACGAGTAGAGACACGATTTGACGCGACTCGACGTTTCTCCACGCGACTCGATGAAACTCGGCGGGACTCGACGTGACTTGACGCGACTCGACACGACTCACCGACTCGATGCGACTCGACGGACTCGACACGACTCGGCACTACTCAATACGACTCGATGCGACCCGACGTTTCTCCACGCGACTCGATGAGACTCGGCGGGACTCGACGTGACTTGACGCGACTCGACACGACTCACCGACTCGATGCCACTGGACGGACTCGACACGACTCGGCACTACTCAATACGACTCGACGCAACCCGATGTTTCTCCACGCGACTCGATGAGACTCGGCGTGACTTGACGCGACTCGACACGACTCACCGACTCGATGCGACTCGACGGACTCGACACGACTCGGCACTACTCAATACGACTCGACGCGACCCGACGTTTCTCCACGCGACTCGATGAGACACGGCGGGACTCGACGTGACTTGACACGACTCGATATGACTCAAAACTCATAAGTTCTAACGCAATTCTGCATGCGTACTCGTGTACCCATACACACACACGCGGCTACGTATTTATGCTCGTAAATTCTCACACGGGTCCTCATAGCTACTCAGTTTTACTTACTCGGTTTTGTATATACATATTATGAACTTTGTATATGAATCCTTATGAGTAAACTCTTCGATCGGCATCGAAAAAAAATAATGTTTTTGCTGAGTCCGATTCCTTGTTAAGTTGTTGCAAGCGATATTTCAAAAATTTGTGAATGAATTTCTTATAATTTTTAAAATCAAAACGAATACTTTCACCAGTATAATCGCCTATTTTTAAAATTTAAGGTTCTTTCCTTTCGAATTGCAAAGATTTGGGACCCCAGCTGTATATAAAAAAGCGGCAGTCTCAATTAGTTAATATACAAATCCTCGCGAGTACAACTAAGTACATAATATAGAGCTGTGTGAGAATTCACGAGTAGAGACACGATTTGACGCGACTCGACGTTTCTCCACGCGACTCGATGAGACTCGGCGGGACTCGACGTGACTTGACGCGACTCGACACGACTCACCGACTCGATGCGACTCGACGGACTCGACACGACTCGGCACTACTCAATACGACTCGATGCGACCCGACGTTTCTCCACGCGACTCGATGAGACTCGGCGGGACTCGACGTGACTTGACGCGACTCGACACGACTCACCGACTCGATGCCACTGGACGGACTCGACACGACTCGGCACTACTCAATACGACTCGACGCAACCCGATGTTTCTCCACGCGACTCGATGAGACTCGACGTGACTTGACGCGACTCGACACGACTCACCGACTCGATGCGACTCGACGGACTCGACACGACTCGGCACTACTCAATACGACTCGATGCGACCCGACGTTTCTCCACGCGACTCGATGAGACTCGGCGGGACTCGACGTGACTTGACGCGACTCGACACGACTCACCGACTCGATGCCACTGGACGGACTCGACACGACTCGGCACTACTCAATACGACTCGACGCAACCCGACGTTTCTCCACGCGACTCGATGAGACTCGGCGTGACTCGACGTGACTTGATGCGACTCGACACGACTCACCGACTCGATGCGACTCGACGGACTCGACACGACTCGGCACTACTCAATACGACTCGACGCGACCCGACGTTTCTCCACGCGACTCGATGAGACACGGCGGGACTCGACGTGACTTGACACGACTCGATATGACTCAAAACTCATAAGTTCTAACGCAATTCTGCATGCGTACTCGTGTACCCATACACACACACGCGGCTACGTATTTATGCTCGTAAATTCTCACACGGGTCCTCATAGCTACTCAGTTTTACTTACTCGGTTTTGGCTATACATATTATGAACTTTGTATATGAATCCTTATGAGTAAACTCTTCGATCGGCATCGAAAAAAAATAATGTTTTTGGTGAGTCCGATTCCTTGTTAAAGCAAGCGATATTTCAAAAATCTGTGAATGAATTTCTTATTATTTTTAAAATCAAAATGAATACTTTCACCAGTATAATCGCCTATCTTTGAAATTTAAGGTTTTTTCCTTTCGAATTGCAAAGATTTGGGACCCCAGCTGTATATAAAAAAGCGGCAGTCTCAATTAGTTAATATACAAATCCTCGCGAGTACAACTAAGTACATTATATAGAGCCGTGTGAGAATTCACGAGTAGAGACACGATTTGACGCGACTCGACGTTTCTCCGAGCGACTCGATGAGACTCGGCGGGACTCGACGTGACTTGACGCGACTCGACACGACTCACCGACTCGATGCGACTCGACGGACTCGACACGACTCGGCACTACTCAATACGACTCGATGCGACCCGACGTTTCTCCACGCGACTCGATGAGACTCGGCGGGACTCGACGTGACTTGACGCGACTCGACACGACTCACCGACTCGATGCCACTGGACGGACTCGACACGACTCGGCACTACTCAATACGACTCGACGCAACCCGACGTTTCTCCACGCGACTCGATGAGACTCGGCGTGACTCGACGTGACTTGATGCGACTCGACACGACTCACCGACTCGATGCGACTCGACGGACTCGACACGACTCGGCACTACTCAATACGACTCGACGCGACCCGACGTTTCTCCACGCGACTCGATGAGACACGGCGGGACTCGACGTGACTTGACACGACTCGATATGACTCAAAACTCATAAGTTCTAACGCAATTCTGCATGCGTACTCGTGTACCCATACACACACACGCGGCTACGTATTTATGCTCGTAAATTCTCACACGGGTCCTCATAGCTACTCAGTTTTACTTACTCGGTTTTGTATATACATATTATGAACTTTGTATATGAATCCTTATGAGTAAACTCTTCGATCGGCATCGAAAAAAAATAATGTTTTTGCTGAGTCCGATTCCTTGTTAAAGCAAGCGATATTTCAAAAATGTGTGAATGAATTTCTTATTATTTTTAAAATCAAAATGAATACTTTCACCAGTATAATCGCCTATCTTTAAAATTTAAGGTTTTTTCCTTTCGAATTGCAAAGATTTGGGACCCCAGCTGTATATAAAAAAGCGGCAGTCTCAATTAGTTAATATACAAATCCTCGCGAGTACAACTAAGTACATAATATAGAGCTGTGTGAGAATTCACGAGTAGAGACACGATTTGACGCGACTCGACGTTTCTCCACGCGACTCGATGAGACTCGGCGGGACTCGACGTGACTTGACGCGACTCGACACGACTCACCGACTCGATGCGACTCGACGGACTCGACACGACTCGGCACTACTCAATACGACTCGATGCGACCCGACGTTTCTCCACGCGACTCGATGAGACTCGGCGGGACTCGACGTGACTTGACGCGACTCGACACGACTCACCGACTCGATGCCACTGGACGGACTCGACACGACTCGGCACTACTCAATACGACTCGACGCAACCCGACGTTTCTCCACGTGACTCGATGAGACTCGGCGTGACTCGACGTGACTTGATGCGACTCGACACGACTCACCGACTCGATGCGACTCGACGGACTCGACACGACTCGGCACTACTCAATACGACTCGACGCGACCCGACGTTTCTCCACGCGACTCGATGAGACACGGCGGGACTCGACGTGACTTGACACGACTCGATATGACTCAAAACTCATAAGTTCTAACGCAATTCTGCATGCGTACTCGTGTACCCATACACACACACGCGGCTACGTATTTATGCTCGTAAATTCTCACACGGGTCCTCATAGCTACTCAGTTTTACTTACTCGGTTTTGTATATACATATTATGAACTTTGTATATGAATCCTTATGAGTAAACTCTTCGATCGGCATCGAAAAAAAATAATGTTTTTGGTGAGTCCGATTCCTTGTTAAAGCAAGCGATATTTCAAAAATCTGTGAATGAATTTCTTATTATTTTTAAAATCAAAATGAATACTTTCGTCAGTATAATCGCCTATTTTTAAAATTTAAGGTTCTTTCCTTTCGAATTGCAAAGATTTGGGACCCCAGCTGTATATAAAAAAGCGGCAGTCTCAATTAGTTAATATACAAATCCTCGCGAGTACAACTAAGTACATAATATAGAGCTGTGTGAGAATTCACGAGTAGAGACACGATTTGACGCGACTCGACGTTTCTCCACGCGACTCGATGAGACTCGGCGGGACTCGACGTGACTTGACGCGACTCGACACGACTCACCGACTCGATGCGACTCGACGGACTCGACACGACTCGGCACTACTAAATACGACTCGATGCGACCCGACGTTTCTCCACGCGACTCGATGAGACTCGGCGGGACTCGACGTGACTTGACGCGACTCGACACGACTCACCGACTCGATGCCACTGGACGGACTCGACACGACTCGGCACTACTCAATACGACTCGACGCAACCCGATGTTTCTCCACGCGACTCGATGAGACTCGACGTGACTTGACGCGACTCGACACGACTCACCGACTCGATGCGACTCGACGGACTCGACACGACTCGGCACTACTCAATACGACTCGATGCGACCCGACGTTTCTCCACGCGACTCGATGAGACTCGGCGGGACTCGACGTGACTTGACGCGACTCGACACGACTCACCGACTCGATGCCACTGGACGGACTCGACACGACTCGGCACTACTCAATACGACTCGACGCAACCCGACGTTTCTCCACGCGACTCGATGAGACTCGGCGTGACTCGACGTGACTTGATGCGACTCGACACGACTCACCGACTCGATGCGACTCGACGGACTCGACACGACTCGGCACTACTCAATACGACTCGACGCGACCCGACGTTTCTCCACGCGACTCGATGAGACACGGCGGGACTCGACGTGACTTGACACGACTCGATATGACTCAAAACTCATAAGTTCTAACGCAATTCTGCATGCGTACTCGTGTACCCATACACACACACGCGGCTACGTATTTATGCTCGTAAATTCTCACACGGGTCCTCATAGCTACTCAGTTTTACTTACTCGGTTTTGGCTATACATATTATGAACTTTGTATATGAATCCTTATGAGTAAACTCTTCGATCGGCATCGAAAAAAAATAATGTTTTTGGTGAGTCCGATTCCTTGTTAAAGCAAGCGATATTTCAAAAATCTGTGAATGAATTTCTTATTATTTTTAAAATCAAAATGAATACTTTCACCAGTATAATCGCCTATCTTTGAAATTTAAGGTTTTTTCCTTTCGAATTGCAAAGATTTGGGACCCCAGCTGTATATAAAAAAGCGGCAGTCTCAATTAGTTAATATACAAATCCTCGCGAGTACAACTAAGTACATTATATAGAGCTGTGTGAGAATTCACGAGTAGAGACACGATTTGACGCGACTCGACGTTTCTCCACGCGACTCGATGAGACTCGGCGGGACTCGACGTGACTTGACGCGACTCGACACGACTCACCGACTCGATGCGACTCGACGGACTCGACACGACTCGGCACTACTCAATACGACTCGATGCGACCCGACGTTTCTCCACGCGACTCGATGAGACTCGGCGGGACTCGACGTGACTTGACGCGACTCGACACGACTCACCGACTCGATGCCACTGGACGGACTCGACACGACTCGGCACTACTCAATACGACTCGACGCAACCCGACGTTTCTCCACGCGACTCGATGAGACTCGGCGTGACTCGACGTGACTTGATGCGACTCGACACGACTCACCGACTCGATGCGACTCGACGGACTCGACACGACTCGGCACTACTCAATACGACTCGACGCGACCCGACGTTTCTCCACGCGACTCGATGAGACACGGCGGGACTCGACGTGACTTGACACGACTCGATATGACTCAAAACTCATAAGTTCTAACGCAATTCTGCATGCGTACTCGTGTACCCATACACACACACGCGGCTACGTATTTATGCTCGTAAATTCTCACACGGGTCCTCATAGCTACTCAGTTTTACTTACTCGGTTTTGGCTATACATATTATGAACTTTGTATATGAATCCTTATGAGTAAACTCTTCGATCGGCATCGAAAAAAAATAATGTTTTTGGTGAGTCCGATTCCTTGTTAAAGCAAGCGATATTTCAAAAATCTGTGAATGAATTTCTTATTATTTTTAAAATCAAAATGAATACTTTCACCAGTATAATCGCCTATCTTTGAAATTTAAGGTTTTTTCCTTTCGAATTGCAAAGATTTGGGACCCCAGCTGTATATAAAAAAGCGGCAGTCTCAATTAGTTAATATACAAATCCTCGCGAGTACAACTAAGTACATTATATAGAGCTGTGTGAGAATTCACGAGTAGAGACACGATTTGACGCGACTCGACGTTTCTCCACGCGACTCGATGAGACTCGGCGGGACTCGACGTGACTTGACGCGACTCGACACGACTCACCGACTCGATGCGACTCGACGGACTCGACACGACTCGGCACTACTCAATACGACTCGATGCGACCCGACGTTTCTCCACGCGACTCGATGAGACTCGGCGGGACTCGACGTGACTTGACGCGACTCGACACGACTCACCGACTCGATGCCACTGGACGGACTCGACACGACTCGGCACTACTCAATACGACTCGACGCAACCCGACGTTTCTCCACGCGACTCGATGAGACTCGGCGTGACTCGACGTGACTTGATGCGACTCGACACGACTCACCGACTCGATGCGACTCGACGGACTCGACACGACTCGGCACTACTCAATACGACTCGACGCGACCCGACGTTTCTCCACGCGACTCGATGAGACACGGCGGGACTCGACGTGACTTGACACGACTCGATATGACTCAAAACTCATAAGTTCTAACGCAATTCTGCATGCGTACTCGTGTACCCATACACACACACGCGGCTACGTATTTATGCTCGTAAATTCTCACACGGGTCCTCATAGCTACTCAGTTTTACTTACTCGGTTTTGTATATACATATTATGAACTTTGTATATGAATCCTTATGAGTAAACTCTTCGATCGGCATCGAAAAAAAATAATGTTTTTGGTGAGTCCGATTCCTTGTTAAAGCAAGCGATATTTCAAAAATCTGTGAATGAATTTCTTATTATTTTTAAAATCAAAATGAATACTTTCACCAGTATAATCGCCTATCTTTAAAATTTAAGGTTTTTTCCTTTCGAATTGCAAAGATTTGGGACCCCAGCTGTATATAAAAAAGCGGCAGTCTCAATTAGTTAATATACAAATCCTCGCGAGTACAACTAAGTACATAATATAGAGCTGTGTGAGAATTCACGAGTAGAGACACGATTTGACGCGACTCGACGTTTCTCCACGCGACTCGATGAGACTCGGCGGGACTCGACGTGACTTGACGCGACTCGACACGACTCACCGACTCGATGCGACTCGACGGACTCGACACGACTCGGCACTACTCAATACGACTCGATGCGACCCGACGTTTCTCCACGCGACTCGATGAGACTCGGCGGGACTCGACGTGACTTGACGCGACTCGACACGACTCACCGACTCGATGCCACTGGACGGACTCGACACGACTCGGCACTACTCAATACGACTCGACGCAACCCGACGTTTCTCCACGTGACTCGATGAGACTCGGCGTGACTCGACGTGACTTGATGCGACTCGACACGACTCACCGACTCGATGCGACTCGACGGACTCGACACGACTCGGCACTACTCAATACGACTCGACGCGACCCGACGTTTCTCCACGCGACTCGATGAGACACGGCGGGACTCGACGTGACTTGACACGACTCGATATGACTCAAAACTCATAAGTTCTAACGCAATTCTGCATGCGTACTCGTGTACCCATACACACACACGCGGCTACGTATTTATGCTCGTAAATTCTCACACGGGTCCTCATAGCTACTCAGTTTTACTTACTCGGTTTTGTATATACATATTATGAACTTTGTATATGAATCCTTATGAGTAAACTCTTCGATCGGCATCGAAAAAAAATAATGTTTTTGGTGAGTCCGATTCCTTGTTAAAGCAAGCGATATTTCAAAAATCTGTGAATGAATTTCTTATTATTTTTAAAATCAAAATGAATACCTTCACCAGTATAATCGCCTATTTTTAAAATTTAAGGTTCTTTCCTTTCGAATTGCAAAGATTTGGGACCCCAGCTGTATATAAAAAAGCGGCAGTCTCAATTAGTTAATATACAAATCCTCGCGAGTACAACTAAGTACATAATATAGAGCTGTGTGAGAATTCACGAGTAGAGACACGATTTGACGCGACTCGACGTTTCTCCACGCGACTCGATGAGACTCGGCGGGACTCGACGTGACTTGACGCGACTCGACACGACTCACCGACTCGATGCGACTCGACGGACTCGACACGACTCGGCACTACTCAATACGACTCGATGCGACCCGACGTTTCTCCACGCGACTCGATGAGACTCGGCGGGACTCGACGTGACTTGACGCGACTCGACACGACTCACCGACTCGATGCCACTGGACGGACTCGACACGACTCGGCACTACTCAATACGACTCGACGCAACCCGATGTTTCTCCACGCGACTCGATGAGACTCGACGTGACTTGACGCGACTCGACACGACTCACCGACTCGATGCGACTCGACGGACTCGACACGACTCGGCACTACTCAATACGACTCGATGCGACCCGACGTTTCTCCACGCGACTCGATGAGACTCGGCGGGACTCGACGTGACTTGACGCGACTCGACACGACTCACCGACTCGATGCCACTGGACGGACTCGACACGACTCGGCACTACTCAATACGACTCGACGCAACCCGACGTTTCTCCACGCGACTCGATGAGACTCGGCGTGACTCGACGTGACTTGATGCGACTCGACACGACTCACCGACTCGATGCGACTCGACGGACTCGACACGACTCGGCACTACTCAATACGACTCGACGCGACCCGACGTTTCTCCACGCGACTCGATGAGACACGGCGGGACTCGACGTGACTTGACACGACTCGATATGACTCAAAACTCATAAGTTCTAACGCAATTCTGCATGCGTACTCGTGTACCCATACACACACACGCGGCTACGTATTTATGCTCGTAAATTCTCACACGGGTCCTCATAGCTACTCAGTTTTACTTACTCGGTTTTGGCTATACATATTATGAACTTTGTATATGAATCCTTATGAGTAAACTCTTCGATCGGCATCGAAAAAAAATAATGTTTTTGGTGAGTCCGATTCCTTGTTAAAGCAAGCGATATTTCAAAAATCTGTGAATGAATTTCTTATTATTTTTAAAATCAAAATGAATACTTTCACCAGTATAATCGCCTATCTTTGAAATTTAAGGTTTTTTCCTTTCGAATTGCAAAGATTTGGGACCCCAGCTGTATATAAAAAAGCGGCAGTCTCAATTAGTTAATATACAAATCCTCGCGAGTACAACTAAGTACATTATATAGAGCTGTGTGAGAATTCACGAGTAGAGACACGATTTGACGCGACTCGACGTTTCTCCGAGCGACTCGATGAGACTCGGCGGGACTCGACGTGACTTGACGCGACTCGACACGACTCACCGACTCGATGCGACTCGACGGACTCGACACGACTCGGCACTACTCAATACGACTCGATGCGACCCGACGTTTCTCCACGCGACTCGATGAGACTCGGCGGGACTCGACGTGACTTGACGCGACTCGACACGACTCACCGACTCGATGCCACTGGACGGACTCGACACGACTCGGCACTACTCAATACGACTCGACGCAACCCGACGTTTCTCCACGCGACTCGATGAGACTCGGCGTGACTCGACGTGACTTGATGCGACTCGACACGACTCACCGACTCGATGCGACTCGACGGACTCGACACGACTCGGCACTACTCAATACGACTCGACGCGACCCGACGTTTCTCCACGCGACTCGATGAGACACGGCGGGACTCGACGTGACTTGACACGACTCGATATGACTCAAAACTCATAAGTTCTAACGCAATTCTGCATGCGTACTCGTGTACCCATACACACACACGCGGCTACGTATTTATGCTCGTAAATTCTCACACGGGTCCTCATAGCTACTCAGTTTTACTTACTCGGTTTTGTATATACATATTATGAACTTTGTATATGAATCCTTATGAGTAAACTCTTCGATCGGCATCGAAAAAAAATAATGTTTTTGGTGAGTCCGATTCCTTGTTAAAGCAAGCGATATTTCAAAAATCTGTGAATGAATTTCTTATTATTTTTAAAATCAAAATGAATACTTTCACCACTATAATCGCCTATCTTTAAAATTTAAGGTTCTTTCCGTTCGAATTGCAAAGATTTGGGACCCCAGCTGTATATAAAAAAGCGGCAGTCTCAATTAGTTAATATACAAATCCTCGCGAGTACAACTAAGTACATAATATAGAGCTGTGTGAGAATTCACGAGAAGAGACACGATTTGACGCGACTCGAGGTTTCTCCACGCGACTCGATGAGACTCGGCGGGACTCGACTTGACTTGACGCGACTCGACACGACTCACCGACTCGATGCGACTCGACGGACTCGACACGACTCGGCACTACTCAATACGACTCGATGCGACCCGACGTTTCTCCACGCGACTCGATGAGACTCGGCGGGACTCGACGTGACTTGACGCGACTCGACACGACTCACCGACTCGATGCCACTGGACGGACTCGACACGACTCGGCACTACTCAATACGACTCGACGCAACCCGATGTTTCTCCACGCGACTCGATGAGACTCGGCGTGACTTGACGCGACTCGACACGACTCACCGACTCGATGCGACTCGACGGACTCGACACGACTCGGCACTACTCAATACGACTCGATGCGACCCGACGTTTCTCCACGCGACTCGATGAGACTCGGCGGGACTCGACGTGACTTGACGCGACTCGACACGACTCACCGACTCGATGCCACTGGACGGACTCGACACGACTCGGCACTACTCAATACGACTCGACGCAACCCGATGTTTCTCCACGCGACTCGATGAGACTCGACTTGACTTGACGCGACTCGACACGACTCACCGACTCGATGCGACTCGACGGACTTGACACGACTCGGCACCACTCAATACGACTCGACGCGACCCGACGTTTCTCCACGCGACTCGATGAGACTCGGCGTGACTCGACGTGACTTGACGCGACTCGACACGACTCACCGACTCGATGCCACTGGACGGACTCGACACGACTCGGCACTACTCAATACGACTCGACGCAACCCGACGTTTCTCCACGCGACTCGATGAGACTCGGCGTGACTTGACGCGACTCGACACGACTCACCGACTCGATGCGACTCGACGGACTCGACACGACTCGGCACTACTCAATACGACTCGACGCGACCCGACGTTTCTCCACGCGACTCGATGAGACTCGGCGGGACTCGACGTGACTTGACACGACTCGATATGACTCAAAACTCATAAGTTCTAACGCAATTCTGCATGCGTACTCGTGTACCCATACACACACACGCGGCTACGTATTTATGCTCGTAAATTCTCACACGGGTCCTCATAGCTACTCAGTTTTACTTACTCGGTTTTGGCTATACATATTATGAACTTTGTATATGAATCCTTATGAGTAAACTCTTCGATCGGCATCGAAAAAAAATAATGTTTTTGGTGAGTCCGATTCCTTGTTAAAGCAAGCGATATTTCAAAAATCTGTGAATGAATTTCTTATTATTTTTAAAATCAAAATGAATACTTTCACCAGTATAATCGCCTATCTTTGAAATTTAAGGTTTTTTCCTTTCGAATTGCAAAGATTTGGGACCCCAGCTGTATATAAAAAAGCGGCAGTCTCAATTAGTTAATATACAAATCCTCGCGAGTACAACTAAGTACATTATATAGAGCTGTGTGAGAATTCACGAGTAGAGACACGATTTGACGCGACTCGACGTTTCTCCACGCGACTCGATGAGACTCGGCGGGACTCGACGTGACTTGACGCGACTCGACACGACTCACCGACTCGATGCGACTCGACGGACTCGACACGACTCGGCACTACTCAATACGACTCGATGCGACCCGACGTTTCTCCACGCGACTCGATGAGACTCGGCGGGACTCGACGTGACTTGACGCGACTCGACACGACTCACCGACTCGATGCCACTGGACGGACTCGACACGACTCGGCACTACTCAATACGACTCGACGCAACCCGACGTTTCTCCACGCGACTCGATGAGACTCGGCGTGACTCGACGTGACTTGATGCGACTCAACACGACTCACCGACTCGATGCGACTCGACGGACTCGACACGACTCGGCACTACTCAATACGACTCGACGCGACCCGACGTTTCTCCACGCGACTCGATGAGACACGGCGGGACTCGACGTGACTTGACACGACTCGATATGACTCAAAACTCATAAGTTCTAACGCAATTCTGCATGCGTACTCGTGTACCCATACACACACACGCGGCTACGTATTTATGCTCGTAAATTCTCACACGGGTCCTCATAGCTACTCAGTTTTACTTACTCGGTTTTGTATATACATATTATGAACTTTGCATATGAATCCTTATGAGTAAACTCTTCGATCGGCATCGAAAAAAAATAATGTTTTTGCTGAGTCCGATTCCTTGTTAAAGCAAGCGATATTTCAAAAATCTGTGAATGAATTTCTTATTATTTTTAAAATCAAAATGAATACTTTCACCACTATAATCGCCTATCTTTAAAATTTAAGGTTCTTTCCGTTCGAATTGCAAAGATTTGGGACCCCAGCTGTATATAAAAAAGCGGCAGTCTCAATTAGTTAATATACAAATCCTCGCGAGTACAACTAAGTACATAATATAGAGCTGTGTGAGAATTCACGAGTAGAGACACGATTTGACGCGACTCGACGTTTCTCCACGCGACTCGATGAGACTCGGCGGGACTCGACGTGACTTGACGCGACTCGACACGACTCACCGACTCGATGCGACTCGACGGACTCGACACGACTCGGCACTACTCAATACGACTCGATGCGACCCGACGTTTCTCCACGCGACTCGATGAGACTCGGCGGGACTCGACGTGACTTGACGCGACTCGACACGACTCACCGACTCGATGCCACTGGACGGACTCGACACGACTCGGCACTACTCAATACGACTCGACGCAACCCGATGTTTCTCCACGCGACTCGATGAGACTCGGCGTGACTTGACGCGACTCGACACGACTCACCGACTCGATGCGACTCGACGGACTCGACACGACTCGGCACTACTCAATACGACTCGACGCTACCCGACGTTTCTCCACGCGACTCGATGAGACTCGGCGGGACTCGACGTGACTTGACGCGACTCGACACGACTCACCGACTCGATGCCACTGGACGGACTCGACACGACTCGGCACTACTCAATACGACTCGACGCAACCCGATGTTTCTCCACGCGACTCGATGAGACTCGGCGTGACTTGACGCGACTCGACACGACTCACCGACTCGATGCGACTCGACGGACTTGACACGACTCGGCACCACTCAATACGACTCGAAGCGACCCGACGTTTCTCCACGCGACTCGATGAGACTCGGCGGGACTCGACGTGACTTGACGCGACTCGACACGACTCACCGACTCGATGCCACTGGACGGACTCGACACGACTCGGCACTACTCAATACGACTCGACGCAACCCGACGTTTCTCCACGCGACTCGATGAGACTCGGCGTGACTTGACGCGACTCGACACGACTCACCGACTCGATGCGACTCGACGGACTCGACACGACTCGGCACTACTCAATACGACTCGACGCGACCCGACGTTTCTCCACGCGACTCGATGAGACTCGGCGGGACTCGACGTGACTTGACACGACTCGATATGACTCAAAACTCATAAGTACTAACGCAATTCTGCATGCGTACTCGTGTACCCATACACACACACGCGGCTACGTATTTATGCTCGTAAATTCTCACACGGGTCCTCATAGCTACTCAGTTTTACTTACTCGGTTTTGTATATACATATTATGAACTTTGTATATGAATCCTTATGAGTAAACTCTTCGATCGGCATCGAAAAAAAATAATGTTTTTGGTGAGTCCGATTCCTTGTTAAAGCAAGCGATATTTCAAAAATCTGTGAATGAATTTCTTATTATTTTTAAAATCAAAATGAATACTTTCACCAGTATAATCGCCTATCTTTAAAATTTAAGGTTCTTTCCTTTCGAATTGCAAAGATTTGGGACCCCAGCTGTATATAAAAAAGCAACAGTCTCAATTAGTTAATATACAAATCCTCGCGAGTACAACTAAGTACATAATATAGAGCTGTGTGAGAATTCACGAGTAGAGACACGATTTGACGCGACTCGACGTTTCTCCACGCGACTCGATGAGACTCGGCGGGACTCGACGTGACTTGACGCGACTCGACACGACTCACCGACTCGATGCGACTCGACGGACTCGACACGACTCGGCACTACTCAATACGACTCGATGCGACCCGACGTTTCTCCACGCGACTCGATGAGACTCGGCGGGACTCGACGTGACTTGACGCGACTCGACACGACTCACCGACTCGATGCCACTGGACGGACTCGACACGACTCGGCACTACTCAATACGACTCGACGCAACCCGACGTTTCTCCACGTGACTCGATGAGACTCGGCGTGACTCGACGTGACTTGATGCGACTCGACACGACTCACCGACTCGATGCGACTCGACGGACTCGACACGACTCGGCACTACTCAATACGACTCGACGCGACCCGACGTTTCTCCACGCGACTCGATGAGACACGGCGGGACTCGACGTGACTTGACACGACTCGATATGACTCAAAACTCATAAGTTCTAACGCAATTCTGCATGCGTACTCGTGTACCCATACACACACACGCGGCTACGTATTTATGCTCGTAAATTCTCACACGGGTCCTCATAGCTACTCAGTTTTACTTACTCGGTTTTGTATATACATATTATGAACTTTGTATATGAATCCTTATGAGTAAACTCTTCGATCGGCATCGAAAAAAAATAATGTTTTTGCTGAGTCCGATTCCTTGTTAAAGCAAGCAATATTTCAAAAATGTGTGAATGAATTTCTTATTATTTTTAAAATCAAAATGAATACTTTCACCAGTATAATCGCCTATCTTTAAAATTTAAGGTTCTTTCCGTTCGAATTGCAAAGATTTGGGACCCCAGCTGTATATAAAAAAGCGGCAGTCTCAATTAGTTAATATACAAATCCTCGCGAGTACAACTAAGTACATAATATAGAGCTGTGTGAGAATTCACGAGTAGAGACACGATTTGACGCGACTCGACGTTTCTCCACGCGACTCGATGAGACTCGGCGGGACTCGACGTGACTTGACGCGACTCGACACGACTCACCGACTCGATGCGACTCGACGGACTCGACACGACTCGGCACTACTCAATACGACTCGATGCGACCCGACGTTTCTCCACGCGACTCGATGAGACTCGGCGGGACTCGACGTGACTTGACGCGACTCGACACGACTCACCGACTCGATGCCACTGGACGGACTCGACACGACTCGGCACTACTCAATACGACTCGACGCAACCCGATGTTTCTCCACGCGACTCGATGAGACTCGGCGTGACTTGACGCGACTCGACACGACTCACCGACTCGATGCGACTCGACGGACTCGACACGACTCGGCACTACTCAATACGACTCGATGCGACCCGACGTTTCTCCACGCGACTCGATGAGACTCGGCGGGACTCGACGTGACTTGACGCGACTCGACACGACTCACCGACTCGATGCCACTGGACGGACTCGACACGACTCGGCACTACTCAATACGACTCGACGCGACCCGACGTTTCTCCACGCGACTCGATGAGACTCGGCGTGACTCGACGTGACTTGATGCGACTCGACACGACTCACCGACTCGATGCGACTCGACGGACTCGACACGACTCGGCACTACTCAATACGACTCGACGCGACCCGACGTTTCTCCACGCGACTCGATGAGACACGGCGGGACTCGACGTGACTTGACACGACTCGATATGACTCAAAACTCATAAGTTCTAACGCAATTCTGCATGCGTACTCGTGTACCCATACACACACACGCGGCTACGTATTTATGCTCGTAAATTCTCACACGGGTCCTCATAGCTACTCAGTTTTACTTACTCGGTTTTGTATATACATATTATGAACTTTGTATATGAATCCTTATGAGTAAACTCTTCGATCGGCATCGAAAAAAAATAATGTTTTTGGTGAGTCCGATTCCTTGTTAAAGCAAGCGATATTTCAAAAATCTGTGAATGAATTTCTTATTATTTTTAAAATCAAAATGAATACTTTCACCAGTATAATCGCCTATCTTTAAAATTTAAGGTTTTTTCCTTTCGAATTGCAAAGATTTGGGACCCCAGCTGTATATAAAAAAGCGGCAGTCTCAATTAGTTAATATACAAATCCTCGCGAGTACAACTAAGTACATAATATAGAGCTGTGTGAGAATTCACGAGTAGAGACACGATTTGACGCGACTCGACGTTTCTCCACGCGACTCGATGAGACTCGGCGGGACTCGACGTGACTTGACGCGACTCGACACGACTCACCGACTCGATGCGACTCGACGGACTCGACACGACTCGGCACAACTCAAAACGACTCGATGCGACCCGACGTTTCTCCACGCGACTCGATGAGACTCGGCGGGACTCGACGTGACTTGACGCGACTCGACACGACTCACCGACTCGATGCCACTGGACGGACTCGACACGACTCGGCACTACTCAATACGACTCGACGCAACCCGACGTTTCTCCACGTGACTCGATGAGACTCGGCGTGACTCGACGTGACTTGATGCGACTCGACACGACTCACCGACTCGATGCGACTCGACGGACTCGACACGACTCGGCACTACTCAATACGACTCGACGCGACCCGACGTTTCTCCACGCGACTCGATGAGACACGGCGGGACTCGACGTGACTTGACACGACTCGATATGACTCAAAACTCATAAGTTCTAACGCAATTCTGCATGCGTACTCGTGTACCCATACACACACACGCGGCTACGTATTTATGCTCGTAAATTCTCACACGGGTCCTCATAGCTACTCAGTTTTACTTACTCGGTTTTGTATATACATATTATGAACTTTGTATATGAATCCTTATGAGTAAACTCTTCGATCGGCATCGAAAAAAAATAATGTTTTTGGTGAGTCCGATTCCTTGTTAAAGCAAGCGATATTTCAAAAATCTGTGAATGAATTTCTTATAATTTTTAAAATCAAAACGAATACTTTCACCAGTATAATCGCCTATTTTTAAAATTTAAGGTTCTTTCCTTTCGAATTGCAAAGATTTGGGACCCCAGCTGTATATAAAAAAGCGGCAGTCTCAATTAGTTAATATACAAATCCTCGCGAGTACAACTAAGTACATAATATAGAGCTGTGTGAGAATTCACGAGTAGAGACACGATTTGACGCGACTCGACGTTTCTCCACGCGACTCGATGAGACTCGGCGGGACTCGACGTGACTTGACGCGACTCGACACGACTCACCGACTCGATGCGACTCGACGGACTCGACACGACTCGGCACTACTCAATACGACTCGATGCGACCCGACGTTTCTCCACGCGACTCGATGAGACTCGGCGGGACTCGACGTGACTTGACGCGACTCGACACGACTCACCGACTCGATGCCACTGGACGGACTCGACACGACTCGGCACTACTCAATACGACTCGACGCAACCCGATGTTTCTCCACGCGACTCGATGAGACTCGGCGTGACTTGACGCGACTCGACACGACTCACCGACTCGATGCGACTCGACGGACTCGACACGACTCGGCACTACTCAATACTGTGACGTAGTATGTAGTCATAAGTATATAATCATTTTACACTTATTATTTGTGGCAGTAATAAACTGTATTTACTACAGATGACATCTTTCATTGGCCCGATCCCATCCTTATATGGCGACCCTGCCATTTGAGACGGGCACGGTTCGTTCGGTCGCGCCGCGATAGTAACATTCATAGTGCAAGTAATTATTGTACGAGTGTAATGCAAACAAAAAATGTGTCGTTCTACAGTTGAAAAAGACGAGGTTTTTGTAACCCAGTCAGGCGGAGCGAATTCTGCAGAGTATCATCTGTCCAATATTAGCATCGTGATGTTTCTTATCTGCACCATGCTGGCTATTGCTGGAATTTACGGATTTTATATATTATACAAGAAATGTCACCACGGATGGATCAGAAACGAATTTATGTCGCAAAGTCTGATGCGATCCTTTCGACGAAGGCCAAACGAGGAGCCTCGGGTGTGCTATAGTTGCCGACAGCAGCCTTTGGAACCAGCGCCGACAGCAGCGGTATGCGTTGGAAAAAGTGGTTAAAGTGGAGTGATATTTTTTTATAATTTTTTGTGTGTGTGTGTAACAATTTAACAATACGTAACAGTGCAGAAGTGTCAAGAAGATGAACTTTGAGTAAGAACTTTAATTATAATAATTTTTCCTTGTTCTTTTTTATGATATTTTAATTATGTACTAATAAATAAGAATATTAAATTCAGCCTTACAAAGATAGGTAATGGCAGATGAAATTAAAATTATTCATGATCGTCTTAAACTAATCAAAGAAAACTTGACAAAGTTAAGTTATGTTAAAAGAACTGAGTCTTTATTAAAATCAAAGTTAGACGAAGCTACTCAGTTAATTGTTCGTTTTAATGAATGTACAAAAATTGTTGAAAGTTTAATAAAAAATAAACAGATCGAAAGTAAGGCATTAACAAATATACAAAGTCATTGTGACTCAATTAAAGCTTTGTATTTGCAAATAGAACTTTTTTGTTCTAAAACATATACTGCTGATACAGTCGAAGTGTGTGACGTAACCATGGCTTCGTTTGATTTTAAGATCGCAACTTCCTTGTTGCCAAAAATGGATGGTAGGGAGGATGTCACTAAGGACCTCATTGACTCCATCGAACTTTACAGTTCCTCACTTAGCGCGGAAGGTAATAATATGCTAATAAATTTTGTTTTAAAATCACGTTTAAATAGTAGTGCAAAGTTAAGGTTGTCATCATCTTACGATTCGTGTAAATCATTAATTGACGATATGCGGAATCATCTCCTTACAAAACAATCTAGCACCACTATTCATAAAGAGTTGGTAAATAGTAGGCAAAATGGTAATTCTATTGATTCCTATGGTAAGAAAATTGAACAGTTGTTTGTCGAGTTGACGTTATCTCAAGCCGACGGTGATGAACAAAAATATAAGACTTTATGTCCTATCAATGAAAAACTTGCAATCAAAAGTTTCACCGACGGATTGCGAAATCGCCAACTCAGTACTGTGTTACTAGGTCGTAACTATTCGTCCCTCAAGGACACCATAAGGGCGGCTAAGGACGAAGAACCAAGTTGCAGCCGCCGGGAGTCTGAAGCATCGGTGTATTTCGGACAGCGAACTATGTCAGGTAATTTTCGACATTTTCGTAATAATAATCGAGGTACTTTTGTGGGGCGGACCAACTACTCTAATAGACATCCATCATTTCCAAGGGATATGAATAACAGTCAAAGACATGTCCCATTTAATCGTGGCTTTGATTCGCGAAGGGGATACCCTAGCCGAGGCCGGGGTACACGAATTTTTAGTAGAGGACGTATGACTAGGGCTAAACATACAACTGGTCAGGCGATAAGGTATGTTAGTCAGGACCTTGAGTTTAGTGCCAACCCTAACAGTGACGAAAATAGCTCAAGAAATGAACCATTAACATTTTTTCGATCCTAACTATGTATTAGCTTGCGAATATAGCAACGCGGTAGAGTTCTCGGTAGAAGGCTCCAAATATAGGTGGTTAGTTGACACTGGCGCTTCTATGTCAGTCGTCAAATATGACGCCGTCAAGCACTGGAACGTTCCAATACATCCAGAAAACATTTCCATTAATGGAATCGGAGGTAAGTTAACAACTGAGGGTTTTGTTTATGTTACGCTTTCCCTTTATGGAATGGAATTCAAACACAAGTTCTATGTACTCAAATGTTTGCCTTGCAGTACGGATGGAATAATCGGGCAAGATTTCTTAGTAAAATATAAGTGCATAATTAACTTTGAGAATAATAATTTAACTTTGAATTATGAGGATTGTCAAAAAATTACATTACCATTAATTATGGGTAGGTTAGGTAGTAATACGTTTTTAAAAGTGCCACCGAGATGTGAAAAAATATTTTACATCCACACTACTTTAAAGGAGACTTGCGTTATTTTGCCTCTAGAATTATGCGAGGGCGTGTTTATTGCAGGAAGTATTTCAACACCCTTTAACGGACAACTACCGATCCAAGTATTGAATACGCGTGAGAATGAAGTTGGACTTAGTTATTTCAATCCACAAATAGAAACGCTATCGGAATATACAGTGTGTAGTTTTGAAAAGTGCAATGTTGACGGAAACCGCGTTCGGAAAATGTTTTCATTATTAAATTTAAATCATATAAATGAAGAGGAAAGAATATCTATTGAAAGCATATGCGCTAAATTTTCTGACGTTTTCCATCTTCCGGGCGATAGATTGACAACATCGAATTTATGTGAGCAAAAAATTACTTTAAAACCTGATACTCAGCCAGTATATACAAAACAATACAGGATACCTTTTTCTCAACGTAACGAATTAGAAAGTAATGTACAAAAAATGTTGCAAGATAATATTATTGAACCGACCAAAAGCGAATGGTCAAGTCCTGTATTACTAGTGCCTAAAAAATCAGAAAATAATACAAAAAAGTGGAGGTTAGTCATTGACTTTCGGAAACTAAATAACGTAATTTTGAACGATAAATTTCCACTTCCAAATATTACAGATATTTTGGATTCTCTTTCCGGTTCAATGTATTTTACGCAGTTAGACTTATCACAAGCTTATTATCAGGCAAAACTCAGCCCTGAAAGTAGGAAGTATACGGCCTTCACTACGCCGTCGGGACAGTATCAAATGACGCGCCTACCGATGGGATTGAAAATAAGTCCGAGTGCATTCTCTAGATTAATGACAGTGGCCATGTCTGGCTTAAATTATGATAAAATGTTTATTTACTTGGATAATATAATATGTTTCGGGAGAAGTTTAGACGTACATAATAAAAATCTAATCGATATTTTAACCAGATTGAGACGAGTAAATTTGAAGCTGAATCCGGATAAATGTGAATTTTTAAAGAAGCAAGTTTTATTTCTTGGCCATGTAATATCTCAAGACGGTATTCAACCGGACCCGGAAAAAGTGAAAGTTTTAAAGGAATATCCGACTCCGACAAATTCTGATGAAGTTAAGCGATTCGTAGCATTTTCAAATTATTACCGAAAATTTATTCCAAATTTTGCGGAAACATGCGTACCATTAAATAACTTATGTCGAAAGAATGTAAAATTTAATTGGGATATAAATTGTAAAAAAGCATTTGACTCTCTAAAACTTTCACTTTCAACACCACCGGTATTACAGTATCCAAATTTCGATAAAAATAATGTTTTTATTTTACAAACAGACGCGTCGGGATACGCAATAGGCTCAGTGTTATGTAATAGCGATCGTAGGCCCGTAGCCTACGCTAGCCGTAGCTTAAACGATGCCGAACGCAGATATCCTACCATTGAGAAAGAACTACTGGCTATTGTTTGGTCAGTAAAGTATTTTAGACCCTATCTCTATGGAAGAAAATTTATAATAGAAACAGACCATAAACCCTTAGTGTATTTGTATAACCTATCAAACCCCTCTAGCAGACTTTTAAAGTTTCGGTTATTGCTCGACGAATATGATTTTAAAATTGTATATGTGAAAGGCCGCGATAATGTAGCTGCAGATACATTATCTCGGATATCGATTGAAAGTGATGAGTTGAAAGCGATGAATGAAAATATTATTTCGGTACTTACGAGAGCGCAAAGACGAAAAATAGACGAACAAAAGAGTAGCACCCCTACAGTAACTCACACTTCCCGCAACGATTGGACTGATCACCCAAGAGTTGTGGAAATGTTAAAGTTACCAAAGGAGTACACGGAGTTAGTTTTTGGAAATGAGGAAGAATGGGAGAGATTAATAAATGATATGACTATAGATAGTGGCGACTTTGCTTATTTCGCCCCAGGTCGTACAGTTTTTGTTAAAATATTTACCCAATCGCAGTGTACACGAGCTGTCTCTGTGCGGGAAATGGAATCGTTTTGTACGAACCTTAAAATAGACACCTTATATGTAATATTGAATGAATATAATTCTGTTATAATAAAAGAGCTAGCTCAACATATAAATAAATTACCAAAATGGTCGGGGCCCCGATTATGTGTAATAAAAGGTGTAAAAAGAATTACGGATAAAGATACTCAGAGAGTAATTTTAAATGACTTTCATATATTGTCAACAAGTGGTCACGCAGGAATTAGAAAAATGTTGAACGGTATACGTAGGAAATATTTTTGGACAGGACTTACAAGGGATGTGATAGATTTTGTTAAAAGATGTGACAAATGTCAACGTTACAAATATTTAAAAACAATCAAGGAGCCGATGGTAATTACTAACTGCGGCTCATCAGCCTTTGATAGGGTTTATTTAGATGTGGTCGGTCCCCTCAGTCGAGATAATAATTATAACTACATTTTAACACTCCAATGCGACCTTACCAAATACGTAGAAGCTTATCCAATCGCAAGCAAGGAGGCGCATAGCGTGGCAGCAGCGTTTGTGAACAACTTTATACTTAGATATGGAGTACCACGTGAAATTGTGACAGACAGGGGAACTGAGTTCATCAATGCTACTTTGCAAGAGGTTTGTAAAATTTTAAATATTAACCACATACCATCTACAGCATTTCACCATCAAACATTAGGTTCAGTAGAGAATAGCCATAAGCACTTAACTTTTTACCTTAGAATGCAATGTAATAGCCAAAATCAGGATTGGAGTCATTGGGTACCTTTTTGGTGTTTTTCTTACAACACCACCATCCATTCGGAAACAAAATTCACACCCTTTGAACTAGTATTTGGCAAGTTATGTAATTTACCGACTAACCTTACGAATAGCATTGATCCTGTATATAACTTTGATAGCTATCCATTAGAATTAAAATACCGTATTCAAAAGTCACAAGTAGAAGCACGAAATAATTTATTGGAAAGTAAACAGCTAAGAAAATTACACTATGATAAATATGTTAACCCTATCGTATACAAAAAAGGAGATTTGTTACTTGTAAAAAATGAAAATTGTCATAAATTAGATCCATTATATTTAGGACCATTTTCAGTTGTCAGAGATGATTCACCCAATGTTATCATTAATGTTAACGGCAAGGTTAAGACTGTGCATAAAAACCGAACTAGACTTTATACCATATAGGTATTTCCTTATTAAATAAGTAACCATTTTTATACTCTAGATACATAAACTTAGATTATTAAAAAGTGGTACCACTGCTATTATAAACTGACATGTAAGTATAAGATATTTTTTTTTATGTAAAGTTTAGTGTTAGTATTTTCTTTTTATTACTTTTTTTTTTCTCAAGTACTTAAATATACAAGTACCTAAATATGGTATCAACGTGTTAATTTTAGTAAGTAAACACATTTTGTAATTGTTTACTATGACTTTTTTTTTAAATCTTTTAATTTTTTATATCTTTTGTATAAAAAAAAATAGCACTTCAGTGTATTTTTTTTTTATTTTTTTTTTGGTTGGGCGTGTGACGTAGTATGTAGTCATAAGTATATAATCATTTTACACTTATTATTTGTGGCAGTAATAAACTGTATTTACTACAGATGACATCTTTCATTGGCCCGATCCCATCCTTATAATACGACTCGATGCGACCCGACGTTTCTCCACGCGACTCGATGAGACTCGGCGGGACTCGACGTGACTTGACGCGACTCGACACGACTCACCGACTCGATGCCACTGGACGGACTCGACACGACTCGGCACTACTCAATACGACTCGACGCAACCCGACGTTTCTCCACGCGACTCGATGAGACTCGGCGTGACTCGACGTGACTTGATGCGACTCGACACGACTCACCGACTCGATGCGACTCGACGGACTCGACACGACTCGGCACTACTCAATACGACTCGACGCGACCCGACGTTTCTCCACGCGACTCGATGAGACACGGCGGGACTCGACGTGACTTGACACGACTCGATATGACTCAAAACTCATAAGTTCTAACGCAATTCTGCATGCGTACTCGTGTACCCATACACACACACGCGGCTACGTATTTATGCTCGTAAATTCTCACACGGGTCCTCATAGCTACTCAGTTTTACTTACTCGGTTTTGGCTATACATATTATGAACTTTGTATATGAATCCTTATGAGTAAACTCTTCGATCGGCATCGAAAAAAAATAATGTTTTTGGTGAGTCCGATTCCTTGTTAAAGCAAGCGATATTTCAAAAATCTGTGAATGAATTTCTTATTATTTTTAAAATCAAAATGAATACTTTCACCAGTATAATCGCCTATCTTTGAAATTTAAGGTTTTTTCCTTTCGAATTGCAAAGATTTGGGACCCCAGCTGTATATAAAAAAGCGGCAGTCTCAATTAGTTAATATACAAATCCTCGCGAGTACAACTAAGTACATTATATAGAGCCGTGTGAGAATTCACGAGTAGAGACACGATTTGACGCGACTCGACGTTTCTCCAAGCGACTCGATGAGACTCGGCGGGACTCGACGTGACTTGACGCGACTCGACACGACTCACCGACTCGATGCGACTCGACGGACTCGACACGACTCGGCACTACTCAATACGACTCGATGCGACCCGACGTTTCTCCACGCGACTCGATGAGACTCGGCGGGACTCGACGTGACTTGACGCGACTCGACACGACTCACCGACTCGATGCCACTGGACGGACTCGACACGACTCGGCACTACTCAATACGACTCGACGCAACCCGACGTTTCTCCACGCGACTCGATGAGACTCGGCGTGACTCGACGTGACTTGATGCGACTCGACACGACTCACCGACTCGATGCGACTCGACGGACTCGACACGACTCGGCACTACTCAATACGACTCGACGCGACCCGACGTTTCTCCACGCGACTCGATGAGACACGGCGGGACTCGACGTGACTTGACACGACTCGATATGACTCAAAACTCATAAGTTCTAACGCAATTCTGCATGCGTACTCGTGTACCCATACACACACACGCGGCTACGTATTTATGCTCGTAAATTCTCACACGGGTCCTCATAGCTACTCAGTTTTACTTACTCGGTTTTGTATATACATATTATGAACTTTGTATATGAATCCTTATGAGTAAACTCTTCGATCGGCATCGAAAAAAAATAATGTTTTTGGTGAGTCCGATTCCTTGTTAAAGCAAGCGATATTTCAAAAATCTGTGAATGAATTTCTTATTATTTTTAAAATCAAAATGAATACCTTCACCAGTATAATCGCCTATTTTTAAAATTTAAGGTTCTTTCCTTTCGAATTGCAAAGATTTGGGACCCCAGCTGTATATAAAAAAGCGGCAGTCTCAATTAGTTAATATACAAATCCTCGCGAGTACAACTAAGTACATAATATAGAGCTGTGTGAGAATTCACGAGTAGAGACACGATTTGACGCGACTCGACGTTTCTCCACGCGACTCGATGAAACTCGGCGGGACTCGACGTGACTTGACGCGACTCGACACGACTCACCGACTCGATGCGACTCGACGGACTCGACACGACTCGGCACTACTCAATACGACTCGATGCGACCCGACGTTTCTCCACGCGACTCGATGAGACTCGGCGGGACTCGACGTGACTTGACGCGACTCGACACGACTCACCGACTCGATGCCACTGGACGGACTCGACACGACTCGGCACTACTCAATACGACTCGACGCAACCCGATGTTTCTCCACGCGACTCGATGAGACTCGGCGTGACTTGACGCGACTCGACACGACTCACCGACTCGATGCGACTCGACGGACTCGACACGACTCGGCACTACTCAATACGACTCGACGCGACCCGACGTTTCTCCACGCGACTCGATGAGACACGGCGGGACTCGACGTGACTTGACACGACTCGATATGACTCAAAACTCATAAGTTCTAACGCAATTCTGCATGCGTACTCGTGTACCCATACACACACACGCGGCTACGTATTTATGCTCGTAAATTCTCACACGGGTCCTCATAGCTACTCAGTTTTACTTACTCGGTTTTGTATATACATATTATGAACTTTGTATATGAATCCTTATGAGTAAACTCTTCGATCGGCATCGAAAAAAAATAATGTTTTTGCTGAGTCCGATTCCTTGTTAAAGCAAGCGATATTTCAAAAATCTGTGAATGAATTTCTTATTATTTTTAAAATCAAAATGAATACTTTCACCAGTATAATCGCCTATCTTTAAAATTTAAGGTTCTTTCCGTTCGAATTGCAAAGATTTGGGACCCCAGCTGTATATAAAAAAGCGGCAGTCTCAATTAGTTAATATACAAATCCTCGCGAGTACAACTAAGTACATAATATAGAGCCGTGTGAGAATTCACGAGTAGAGACACGATTTGACGCGACTCGACGTTTCTCCACGCGACTCGATGAGACTCGGCGGGACTCGACGTGACTTGACGCGACTCGACACGACTCACCGACTCGATGCGACTCGACGGACTCGACACGACTCGGCACTACTCAATACGACTCGATGCGACCCGACGTTTCTCCACGCGACTCGATGAGACTCGGCGGGACTCGACGTGACTTGACGCGACTCGACACGACTCACCGACTCGATGCCACTGGACGGACTCGACACGACTCGGCACTACTCAATACGACTCGACGCAACCCGATGTTTCTCCACGCGACTCGATGAGACTCGGCGTGACTTGACGCGACTCGACACGACTCACCGACTCGATGCGACTCGACGGACTTGACACGACTCGGCACCACTCAATACGACTCGAAGCGACCCGACGTTTCTCCACGCGACTCGATGAGACTCGGCGTGACTCGACGTGACTTGACGCGACTCGACACGACTCACCGACTCGATGCCACTGGACGGACTCGACACGACTCGGCACTACTCAATACGACTCGACGCAACCCGACGTTTCTCCACGCGACTCGATGAGACTCGGCGTGACTTGACGCGACTCGACACGACTCACCGACTCGATGCGACTCGACGGACTCGACACGACTCGGCACTACTCAATACGACTCGACGCGACCCGACGTTTCTCCACGCGACTCGATGAGACTCGGCGGGACTCGACGTGACTTGACACGACTCGATATGACTCAAAACTCATAAGTACTAACGCAATTCTGCATGCGTACTCGTGTACCCATACACACACACGCGGCTACGTATTTATGCTCGTAAATTCTCACACGGGTCCTCATAGCTACTCAGTTTTACTTACTCGGTTTTGTATATACATATTATGAACTTTGCATATGAATCCTTATGAGTAAACTCTTCGATCGGCATCGAAAAAAAATAATGTTTTTGCTGAGTCCGATTCCTTGTTAAAGCAAGCAATATTTCAAAAATGTGTGAATGAATTTCTTATTATTTTTAAAATCAAAATGAATACTTTCACCAGTATAATCGCCTATCTTTAAAATTTAAGGTTCTTTCCTTTCGAATTGCAAAGATTTGGGACCCCAGCTGTATATAAAAAAGCGGCAGTCTCAATTAGTTAATATACAAATCCTCGCGAGTACAACTAAGTACATAATATAGAGCTGTGTGAGAATTCACCAGTAGAGACACGATTTGACGCGACTCGACGTTTCTCCACGCGACTCGATGAGACTCGGCGGGACTCGACGTGACTTGACGCGACTCGACACGACTCACCGACTCGATGCGACTCGACGGACTCGACACGACTCGGCACTACTCAATACGACTCGATGCGACCCGACGTTTCTCCACGCGACTCGATGAGACTCGGCGGGACTCGACGTGACTTGACGCGACTCGACACGACTCACCGACTCGATGCCACTGGACGGACTCGACACGACTCGGCACTACTCAATACGACTCGACGCAACCCGACGTTTCTCCACGTGACTCGATGAGACTCGGCGTGACTCGACGTGACTTGATGCGACTCGACACGACTCACCGACTCGATGCGACTCGACGGACTCGACACGACTCGGCACTACTCAATACGACTCGACGCGACCCGACGTTTCTCCACGCGACTCGATGAGACACGGCGGGACTCGACGTGACTTGACACGACTCGATATGACTCAAAACTCATAAGTTCTAACGCAATTCTGCATGCGTACTCGTGTACCCATACACACACACGCGGCTACGTATTTATGCTCGTAAATTCTCACACGGGTCCTCATAGCTACTCAGTTTTACTTACTCGGTTTTGTATATACATATTATGAACTTTGTATATGAATCCTTATGAGTAAACTCTTCGATCGGCATCGAAAAAAAATAATGTTTTTGCTGAGTCCGATTCCTTGTTAAAGCAAGCGATATTTCAAAAATTTGTGAATGAATTTCTTATTATTTTTAAAATCAAAACGAATACTTTCACCAGTATAATCGCCTATTTTTAAAATTTAAGGTTCTTTCCTTTCGAATTGCAAAGATTTGGGACCCCAGCTGTATATAAAAAAGCGGCAGTCTCAATTAGTTAATATACAAATCCTCGCGAGTACAACTAAGTACATAATATAGAGCTGTGTGAGAATTCACGAGTAGAGACACGATTTGACGCGACTCGACGTTTCTCCACGCGACTCGATGAGACTCGGCGGGACTCGACGTGACTTGACACGACTCGACACGACTCACCGACTCGATGCGACTCGACGGACTCGACACGACTCGGCACTACTCAATACGACTCGATGCGACCCGACGTTTCTCCACGCGACTCGATGAGACTCGGCGGGACTCGACGTGACTTGACGCGACTCGACACGACTCACCGACTCGATGCCACTGGACGGACTCGACACGACTCGGCACTACTCAATACGACTCGACGCAACCCGATGTTTCTCCACGCGACTCGATGAGACTCGACGTGACTTGACGCGACTGGACACGACTCACCGACTCGATGCGACTCGACGGACTCGACACGACTCGGCACTACTCAATACGACTCGATGCTACCCGACGTTTCTCCACGCGACTCGATGAGACTCGGCGGGACTCGACGTGACTTGACGCGACTCGACACGACTCACCGACTCGATGCCACTGGACGGACTCGACACGACTCGGCACTACTCAATACGACTCGACGCGACCCGACGTTTCTCCACGCGACTCGATGAGACTCGGCGTGACTCGACGTGACTTGATGCGACTCGACACGACTCACCGACTCGATGCGACTCGACGGACTCGACACGACTCGGCACTACTCAATACGACTCGACGCGACCCGACGTTTCTCCACGCGACTCGATGAGACACGGCGGGACTCGACGTGACTTGACACGACTCGATATGACTCAAAACTCATAAGTTCTAACGCAATTCTGCATGCGTACTCGTGTACCCATACACACACACGCGGCTACGTATTTATGCTCGTAAATTCTCACACGGGTCCTCATAGCTACTCAGTTTTACTTACTCGGTTTTGGCTATACATATTATGAACTTTGCATATGAATCCTTATGAGTAAACTCTTCGATCGGCATCGAAAAAAAATAATGTTTTTGCTGAGTCCGATTCCTTGTTAAAGCAAGCAATATTTCAAAAATGTGTGAATGAATTTCTTATTATTTTTAAAATCAAAATGAATACTTTCACCAGTATAATCGCCTATCTTTGAAATTTAAGGTTTTTTCCTTTCGAATTGCAAAGATTTGGGACCCCAGCTGTATATAAAAAAGCGGCAGTCTCAATTAGTTAATATACAAATCCTCGCGAGTACAACTAAGTACATTATATAGAGCCGTGTGAGAATTCACGAGTAGAGACACGATTTGACGCGACTCGACGTTTCTCCACGCGACTCGATGAGACTCGGCGGGACTCGACGTGACTTGACGCGACTCGACACGACTCACCGACTCGATGCGACTCGACGGACTCGACACGACTCGGCACTACTCAATACGACTCGATGCGACCCGACGTTTCTCCACGCGACTCGATGAGACTCGGCGGGACTCGACGTGACTTGACGCGACTCGACACGACTCACCGACTCGATGCCACTGGACGGACTCGACACGACTCGGCACTACTCAATACGACTCGACGCAACCCGACGTTTCTCCACGCGACTCGATGAGACTCGGCGTGACTCGACGTGACTTGATGCGACTCGACACGACTCACCGACTCGATGCGACTCGACGGACTCGACACGACTCGGCACTACTCAATACGACTCGACGCGACCCGACGTTTCTCCACGCGACTCGATGAGACACGGCGGGACTCGACGTGACTTGACACGACTCGATATGACTCAAAACTCATAAGTTCTAACGCAATTCTGCATGCGTACTCGTGTACCCATACACACACACGCGGCTACGTTTTTATGCTCGTAAATTCTCACACGGGTCCTCATAGCTACTCAGTTTTACTTACTCGGTTTTGTATATACATATTATGAACTTTGCATATGAATCCTTATGAGTAAACTCTTCGATCGGCATCGAAAAAAAATAATGTTTTTGGTGAGTCCGATTCCTTGTTAAAGCAAGCGATATTTCAAAAATCTGTGAATGAATTTCTTATTATTTTTAAAATCAAAATGAATACTTTCACCACTATAATCGCCTATCTTTAAAATTTAAGGTTCTTTCCGTTCGAATTGCAAAGATTTGGGACCCCAGCTGTATATAAAAAAGCGGCAGTCTCAATTAGTTAATATACAAATCCTCGCGAGTACAACTAAGTACATAATATAGAGCTGTGTGAGAATTCACGAGTAGAGACACGATTTGACGCGACTCGACGTTTCTCCACGCGACTCGATGAGACTCGGCGGGACTCGACGTGACTTGACGCGACTCGACACGACTCACCGACTCGATGCGACTCGACGGACTCGACACGACTCGGCACTACTCAATACGACTCGAAGCGACCCGACGTTTCTCCACGCGACTCGATGAGACTCGGCGGGACTCGACGTGACTTGACGCGACTCGACACGACTCACCGACTCGATGCCACTGGACGGACTCGACACGACTCGGCACTGCTCAATACGACTCGACGCAACCCGATGTTTCTCCACGCGACTCGATGAGACTCGGCGTGACTTGACGCGACTCGACACGACTCACCGACTCGATGCGACTCGACGGACTCGACACGACTCGGCACTACTCAATACGACTCGATGCGACCCGACGTTTCTCCACGCGACTCGATGAGACTCGGCGGGACTCGACGTGACTTGACGCGACTCGACACGACTCACCGACTCGATGCCACTGGACGGACTCGACACGACTCGGCACTACTCAATACGACTCGACGCAACCCGACGTTTCTCCACGCGACTCGATGAGACTCGGCGTGACTTGACGCGACTCGACACGACTCACCGACTCGATGCGACTCGACGGACTCGACACGACTCGGCACTACTCAATACGACTCGACGCGACCCGACGTTTCTCCACGCGACTCGATGAGACTCGGCGGGACTCGACGTGACTTGACACGACTCGATATGACTCAAAACTCATAAGTTCTAACGCAATTCTGCATGCGTACTCGTGTACCCATACACACACACGCGGCTACGTATTTATGCTCGTAAATTCTCACACGGGTCCTCATAGCTACTCAGTTTTACTTACTCGGTTTTGTATATACATATTATGAACTTTGTATATGAATCCTTATGAGTAAACTCTTCGATCGGCATCGAAAAAAAATAATGTTTTTGGTGAGTCCGATTCCTTGTTAAAGCAAGCGATATTTCAAAAATCTGTGAATGAATTTCTTATTATTATTAAAATCAAAATGAATACTTTCACCAGTATAATCGCCTATCTTTAAAATTTAAGGTTTTTTCCTTTCGAATTGCAAAGATTTGGGACCCCAGCTGTATATAAAAAAGCGGCAGTCTCAATTAGTTAATATACAAATCCTCGCGAGTACAACTAAGTACATAATATAGAGCTGTGTGAGAATTCACGAGTAGAGACACGATTTGACGCGACTCGACGTTTCTCCACGCGACTCGATGAGACTCGGCGGGACTCGACGTGACTTGACGCGACTCGACACGACTCACCGACTCGATGCGACTCGACGGACTCGACACGACTCGGCACTACTCAATACGACTCGATGCGACCCGACGTTTCTCCACGCGACTCGATGAGACTCGGCGGGACTCGACGTGACTTGACGCGACTCGACACGACTCACCGACTCGATGCCACTGGACGGACTCGACACGACTCGGCACTACTCAATACGACTCGACGCAACCCGACGTTTCTCCACGTGACTCGATGAGACTCGGCGTGACTCGACGTGACTTGATGCGACTCGACACGACTCACCGACTCGATGCGACTCGACGGACTCGACACGACTCGGCACTACTCAATACGACTCGACGCGACCCGACGTTTCTCCACGCGACTCGATGAGACACGGCGGGACTCGACGTGACTTGACACGACTCGATATGACTCAAAACTCATAAGTTCTAACGCAATTCTGCATGCGTACTCGTGTACCCATACACACACACGCGGCTACGTATTTATGCTCGTAAATTCTCACACGGGTCCTCATAGCTACTCAGTTTTACTTACTCGGTTTTGTATATACATATTATGAACTTTGTATATGAATCCTTATGAGTAAACTCTTCGATCGGCATCGAAAAAAAATAATGTTTTTGGTGAGTCCGATTCCTTGTTAAAGCAAGCGATATTTCAAAAATCTGTGAATGAATTTCTTATTATTTTTAAAATCAAAATGATTACTTTCACCAGTATAATCGCCTATTTTTAAAATTTAAGGTTCTTTCCTTTCGAATTGCAAAGATTTGGGACCCCAGCTGTATATAAAAAAGCGGCAGTCTCAATTAGTTAATATACAAATCCTCGCGAGTACAACTAAGTACATAATATAGAGCTGTGTGAGAATTCACGAGTAGAGACACGATTTGACGCGACTCGACGTTTCTCCACGCGACTCGATGAGACTCGGCGGGACTCGACGTGACTTGACGCGACTCGACACGACTCACCGACTCGATGCGACTCGACGGACTCGACACGACTCGGCACTACTCAATACGACTCGATGCGACCCGACGTTTCTCCACGCGACTCGATGAGACTCGGCGGGACTCGACGTGACTTGACGCGACTCGACACGACTCACCGACTCGATGCCACTGGACGGACTCGACACGACTCGGCACTACTCAATACGACTCGACGCAACCCGATGTTTCTCCACGCGACTCGATGAGACTCGACGTGACTTGACGCGACTCGACACGACTCACCGACTCGATGCGACTCGACGGACTCGACACGACTCGGCACTACTCAATACGACTCGATGCGACCCGACGTTTCTCCACGCGACTCGATGAGACTCGGCGGGACTCGACGTGACTTGACGCGACTCGACACGACTCACCGACTCGATGCCACTGGACGGACTCGACACGACTCGGCACTACTCAATACGACTCGACGCAACCCGACGTTTCTCCACGCGACTCGATGAGACTCGGCGTGACTCGACGTGACTTGATGCGACTCGACACGACTCACCGACTCGATGCGACTCGACGGACTCGACACGACTCGGCACTACTCAATACGACTCGACGCGACCCGACGTTTCTCCACGCGACTCGATGAGACACGGCGGGACTCGACGTGACTTGACACGACTCGATATGACTCAAAACTCATAAGTTCTAACGCAATTCTGCATGCGTACTCGTGTACCCATACACACACACGCGGCTACGTATTTATGCTCGTAAATTCTCACACGGGTCCTCATAGCTACTCAGTTTTACTTACTCGGTTTTGGCTATACATATTATGAACTTTGTATATGAATCCTTATGAGTAAACTCTTCGATCGGCATCGAAAAAATATAATGTTTTTGGTGAGTCCGATTCCTTGTTAAAGCAAGCGATATTTCAAAAATCTGTGAATGAATTTCTTATTATTTTTAAAATCAAAATGAATACTTTCACCAGTATAATCGCCTATCTTTGAAATTTAAGGTTTTTTCCTTTCGAATTGCAAAGATTTGGGACCCCAGCTGTATATAAAAAAGCGGCAGTCTCAATTAGTTAATATACAAATCCTCGCGAGTACAACTAAGTACATTATATAGAGCTGTGTGAGAATTCACGAGTAGAGACACGATTTGACGCGACTCGACGTTTCTCCACGCGACTCGATGAGACTCGGCGGGACTCGACGTGACTTGACGCGACTCGACACGACTCACCGACTCGATGCGACTCGACGGACTCGACACGACTCGGCACTACTCAATACGACTCGATGCGACCCGACGTTTCTCCACGCGACTCGATGAGACTCGGCGGGACTCGACGTGACTTGACGCGACTCGACACGACTCACCGACTCGATGCCACTGGACGGACTCGACACGACTCGGCACTACTCAATACGACTCGACGCAACCCGACGTTTCTCCACGCGACTCGATGAGACTCGGCGTGACTCGACGTGACTTGATGCGACTCGACACGACTCACCGACTCGATGCGACTCGACGGACTCGACACGACTCGGCACTACTCAATACGACTCGACGCGACCCGACGTTTCTCCACGCGACTCGATGAGACACGGCGGGACTCGACGTGACTTGACACGACTCGAAAAGACTCAAAACTCATAAGTTCTAACGCAATTCTGCATGCGTACTCGTGTACCCATACACACACACGCGGCTACGTATTTATGCTCGTAAATTCTCACACGGGTCCTCATAGCTACTCAGTTTTACTTACTCGGTTTTGTATATACATATTATGAACTTTGTATATGAATCCTTATGAGTAAACTCTTCGATCGGCATCGAAAAAAAATAATGTTTTTGGTGAGTCCGATTCCTTGTTAAAGCAAGCGATATTTCAAAAATCTGTGAATGAATTTCTTATTATTTTTAAAATCAAAATGAATACTTTCACCACTATAATCGCCTATCTTTAAAATTTAAGGTTCTTTCCGTTCGAATTGCAAAGATTTGGGACCCCAGCTGTATATAAAAAAGCGGCAGTCTCAATTAGTTAATATACAAATCCTCGCGAGTACAACTAAGTACATAATATAGAGCTGTGTGAGAATTCACGAGTAGAGACACGATTTGACGCGACTCGACGTTTCTCCACGCGACTCGATGAGACTCGGCGGGACTCGACGTGACTTGACGCGACTCGACACGACTCACCGACTCGATGCGACTCGACGGACTCGACACGACTCGGCACTACTCAATACGACTCGATGCGACCCGACGTTTCTCCACGCGACTCGATGAGACTCGGCGGGACTCGACGTGACTTGACGCGACTCGACACGACTCACCGACTCGATGCGACTCGACGGACTCGACACGACTCGGCACTACTCAATACGACTCGATGCGACCCGACGTTTCTCCACGCGACTCGATGAGACTCGGCGGGACTCGACGTGACTTGACGCGACTCGACACGACTCACCGACTCGATGCCACTGGACGGACTCGACACGACTCGGCACTACTCAATACGACTCGACGCAACCCGACGTTTCTCCACGCGACTCGATGAGACTCGGCGGGACTCGACGTGACTTGACGCGACTCGACACGACTCACCGATTCGATGCGACTCGACGGACTCGACACGACTCGGCACTACTCAATACGACTCGACGTGACCCGACGTTTCTCCACGCGACTCGATGAGACTCGGCGTGACTCGACGTGACTTGACGCGACTCGACACGACTCACCGACATCAATCCAAAGCCATCCCGAGCTATGCCGATCAATCCCGATCATTTATTCCGTTAACCTCTTCCGTTGAGTAACTTTTCACAGACCAGTGAATAACTTTTTACAGATCAGTGAGTAACTTTACACAGACCATTGAGTAACTTTTTACAGACCAGTGAGTAACTTTTCACAGATCGATGAGTATTTTTTCACAGACCGATGAGTAACTTTTCACAGACCGGTGAGTAACTTTTAACAAACCGGTGAGTAATTTTTTACAGACCGGTGAGTAACTTTTAAAAGACCGGTGAGAACTTTTTACAGACCAGTGAGTAACTTTTCACAGATCGGTGAGTAACTTTACACAGACCAGTGAGTAACTTTTTACAAAACAGTGAGTAAATTTTCACAGACCGGTGAGTAATTTTTCACAGACCGTTGAGTAACTTTTAATACATCCTAAATACTTTCTTATCCATCCCGACCCGGTCCCAACCATCCCGATCCTTTCTTTGTATATGAATCCTTATGAGTAAACTCTTCGATCGGCATCGAAAAAAAATAATGTTTTTGGTGAGTCCGATTCCTTAAGCAAGCGATATTTCAAAAATCTGTGAATGAATTTCTTATTCTTTTTAAAATCAAAATGAAGACTTTCACCGGTATAATTGCCTATCTTTAAAATTTAAGGTTCTTTCCTTTCGAATTGCAAAGATTTGGGATTTTGGATTTGTATATAAAAAAGCGGCAGTCTCAATTAGTTAATATACAAATCCTCGCGAGTACAACTAAGTACATAATATAGAGCTGTGTGAGAATTCACGAGTAGAGACACGACTTGACGCGACTCGACGTTTCTCCACGCGACTCGATGAGACTCGGCGGGACTCGACGTGACTTGACGCGACTCGACACGACTCACCGACTCGATGCGACTCGACGGACTCGACACGACTCGGCACTACTCAATACGACTCGACGCGACCCGACGTTTCTCCACGCGACTCGATGAGACTCGGCGGGACTCGACGTGACTTGACGCGACTCGACACGACTCACCGACATCAATCCAAAGCCATCCCGAGCTATGCCCATCAATCCCGATCATTTATTCCGTTAACCTCTTCCGTTGAGTAACTTTTCACAGACCAGTGAATAACTTTTTACAGATCAGTGAGTAACTTTACACAGACCATTGAGTAACTTTTTACAGACCAGTGAGTAACTTTTCACAGATCGATGAGTATTTTTTCACAGACCGATGAGTAACTTTTCACAGACCGGTGAGTTACTTTTAACAAACCGGTGAGTAATTTTTTACAGACCGGTGAGTAACTTTTAAAAGACCGGTGAGAACTTTTTACAGACCAGTGAGTAACTTTTCACAGATCGGTGAGTAACTTTACACAGACCAGTGAGTAACTTTTTACAAAACAGTGAGTAAATTTTCACAGACCGGTGAGTAATTTTTCACAGACCGTTGAGTAACTTTTAATACATCCTAAATACTTTCTTATCCATCCCGACCCGGTCCCAACCATCCCGATCCTTTCTTTGTATATGAATCCTTATGAGTAAACTCTTCGATCGGCATCGAAAAAAAATAATGTTTTTGGTGAGTCCGATTCCTTAAGCAAGCGATATTTCAAAAATCTGTGAATGAATTTCTTATTCTTTTTAAAATCAAAATGAAGACTTTCACCGGTATAATTGCCAATCTTTAAAATTTAAGGTTCTTTCCTTTCGAATTGCAAAGATTTGGGATTTTGGATTTGTATATAAAAAAGCGGCAGTCTCAATTAGTTAATATACAAATCCTCGCGAGTACAACTAAGTACATAATATAGAGCTGTGTGAGAATTCACGAGTAGAGACACGACTTGACGCGACTCGACGTTTCTCCACGCGACTCGATGAGACTCGGCGGGACTCGACGTGACTTGACGCGACTCGACACGACTCACCGACTCGATGCGACTCGACGGACTCGACACGACTCGGCACTACTCAATACGACTCGACGCGACCCGACGTTTCTCCACGCGACTCGATGAGACTCGGCGGGACTCGACGTGACTTGACGCGACTCGACACGACTCACCGACATCAATCCAAAGCCATCCCGAGCTATGCCGATCAATCCCGATCATTTATTCCGTTAACCTCTTCCGTTGAGTAACTTTTCACAGACCAGTGAATAACTTTTTACAGATCAGTGAGTATTTTTACACAGACCATTGAGTAACTTTTTACAGACCAGTGAGTAACTTTTCACAGATCGATGAGTATTTTTTCACAGACCGATGAGTAACTTTTCACAGACCGGTGAGTAACTTTTAACAAACCGGTGAGTAATTTTTTACAGACCGGTGAGTAACTTTTAAAAGACCGGTGAGAACTTTTTACAGACCAGTGAGTAACTTTTCACAGATCGGTGAGTAACTTTACACAGACCAGTGAGTAACTTTTTACAAAACAGTGAGTAAATTTTCACAGACCGGTGAGTAATTTTTCACAGACCGTTGAGTAACTTTTAATACATCCTAAATACTTTCTTATCCATCCCGACCCGGTCCCAACCATCCCGATCCTTTCTTTGTATATGAATCCTTATGAGTAAACTCTTCGATCGGCATCGAAAAAAAATAATGTTTTTGGTGAGTCCGATTCCTTAAGCAAGCGATATTTCAAAAATCTGTGAATGAATTTCTTATTCTTTTTAAAATCAAAATGAAGACTTTCACCGGTATAATTGCCTATCTTTAAAATTTAAGGTTCTTTCCTTTCGAATTGCAAAGATTTGGGATTTTGGATTTGTATATAAAAAAGCGGCAGTCTCAATTAGTTAATATACAAATCCTCGCGAGTACAACTAAGTACATAATATAGAGCTGTGTGAGAATTCACGAGTAGAGACACGACTTGACGCGACTCGACGTTTCTCCACGCGACTCGATGAGACTCGGCGGGACTCGACGTGACTTGACGCGACTCGACACGACTCACCGACTCGATGCGACTCGACGGACTCGACACGACTCGGCACTACTCAATACGACTCGACGCGACCCGACGTTTCTCCACGCGACTCGATGAGACTCGGCGGGACTCGACGTGACTTGACGCGACTCGACACGACTCACCGACATCAATCCAAAGCCATCCCGAGCTATGCCCATCAATCCCGATCATTTATTCCGTTAACCTCTTCCGTTGAGTAACTTTTCACAGACCAGTGAATAACTTTTTACAGATCAGTGAGTAACTTTACACAGACCATTGAGTAACTTTTTACAGACCAGTGAGTAACTTTTCACAGATCGATGAGTATTTTTTCACAGACCGATGAGTAACTTTTCACAGACCGGTGAGTAACTTTTAACAAACCGGTGAGTAATTTTTTACAGACCGGTGAGTAACTTTTAAAAGACCGGTGAGAACTTTTTACAGACCAGTGAGTAACTTTTCACAGATCGGTGAGTAACTTTACACAGACCAGTGAGTAACTTTTTACAAAACAGTGAGTAAATTTTCACAGACCGGTGAGTAATTTTTCACAGACCGTTGAGTAACTTTTAATACATCCTAAATACTTTCTTATCCATCCCGACCCGGTCCCAACCATCCCGATCCTTTCTTTGTATATGAATCCTTATGAGTAAACTCTTCGATCGGCATCGAAAAAAAATAATGTTTTTGGTGAGTCCGATTCCTTAAGCAAGCGATATTTCAAAAATCTGTGAATGAATTTCTTATTCTTTTTAAAATCAAAATGAAGACTTTCACCGGTATAATTGCCTATCTTTAAAATTTAAGGTTCTTTCCTTTCGAATTGCAAAGATTTGGGATTTTGGATTTGTATATAAAAAAGCGGCAGTCTCAATTAGTTAATATACAAATCCTCGCGAGTACAACTAAGTACATAATATAGAGCTGTGTGAGAATTCACGAGTAGAGACACGACTTGACGCGACTCGACGTTTCTCCACGCGACTCGATGAGACTCGGCGGGACTCGACGTGACTTGACGCGACTCGACACGACTCACCGACTCGATGCGACTCGACGGACTCGACACGACTCGGCACTACTCAATACGACTCGACGCGACCCGACGTTTCTCCACGCGACTCGATGAGACTCGGCGGGACTCGACGTGACTTGACGCGACTCGACACGACTCACCGACATCAATCCAAAGCCATCCCGAGCTATGCCCATCAATCCCGATCATTTATTCCGTTAACCTCTTCCGTTGAGTAACTTTTCACAGACCAGTGAATAACTTTTTACAGATCAGTGAGTAACTTTACACAGACCATTGAGTAACTTTTTACAGACCAGTGAGTAACTTTTCACAGATCGATGAGTATTTTTTCACAGACCGATGAGTAACTTTTCACAGACCGGTGAGTAACTTTTAACAAACCGGTGAGTAATTTTTTACAGACCGGTGAGTAACTTTTAAAAGACCGGTGAGAACTTTTTACAGACCAGTGAGTAACTTTTCACAGATCGGTGAGTAACTTTACACAGACCATTGAGTAACTTTTTACAGACCAGTGAGTAACTTTTCACAGATCGATGAGTATTTTTTCACAGACCGATGAGTAACTTTTCACAGACCGGTGAGTAACTTTTAACAAACCGGTGAGTAATTTTTTACAGACCGGTGAGTAACTTTTAAAAGACCGGTGAGAACTTTTTACAGACCAGTGAGTAACTTTTCACAGATCGGTGAGTAACTTTACACAGACCAGTGAGTAACTTTTTACAAAACAGTGAGTAAATTTTCACAGACCGGTGAGTAATTTTTCACAGACCGTTGAGTAACTTTTAATACATCCTAAATACTTTCTTATCCATCCCGACCCGGTCCCAACCATCCCGATCCTTTCTTTGTATATGAATCCTTATGAGTAAACTCTTCGATCGGCATCGAAAAAAAATAATGTTTTTGGTGAGTCCGATTCCTTAAGCAAGCGATATTTCAAAAATCTGTGAATGAATTTCTTATTCTTTTTAAAATCAAAATGAAGACTTTCACCGGTATAATTGCCTATCTTTAAAATTTAAGGTTCTTTCCTTTCGAATTGCAAAGATTTGGGATTTTGGATTTGTATATAAAAAAGCGGCAGTCTCAATTAGTTAATATACAAATCCTCGCGAGTACAACTAAGTACATAATATAGAGCTGTGTGAGAATTCACGAGTAGAGACACGACTTGACGCGACTCGACGTTTCTCCACGCGACTCGATGAGACTCGGCGGGACTCGACGTGACTTGACGCGACTCGACACGACTCACCGACTCGATGCGACTCGACGGACTCGACACGACTCGGCACTACTCAATACGACTCGACGCGACCCGACGTTTCTCCACGCGACTCGATGAGACTCGGCGGGACTCGACGTGACTTGACGCGACTCGACACGACTCACCGACATCAATCCAAAGCCATCCCGAGCTATGCCCATCAATCCCGATCATTTATTCCGTTAACCTCTTCCGTTGAGTAACTTTTCACAGACCAGTGAATAACTTTTTACAGATCAGTGAGTAACTTTACACAGACCATTGAGTAACTTTTTACAGACCAGTGAGTAACTTTTCACAGATCGATGAGTATTTTTTCACAGACCGATGAGTAACTTTTCACAGACCGGTGAGTTACTTTTAACAAACCGGTGAGTAATTTTTTACAGACCGGTGAGTAACTTTTAAAAGACCGGTGAGAACTTTTTACAGACCAGTGAGTAACTTTTCACAGATCGGTGAGTAACTTTACACAGACCATTGAGTAACTTTTTACAGACCAGTGAGTAACTTTTCACAGATCGATGAGTATTTTTTCACAGACCGATGAGTAACTTTTCACAGACCGGTGAGTAACTTTTAACAAACCGGTGAGTAATTTTTTACAGACCGGTGAGTAACTTTTAAAAGACCGGTGAGAACTTTTTACAGACCAGTGAGTAACTTTTCACAGATCGGTGAGTAACTTTACACAGACCAGTAAGTAACTTTTTACAAAACAGTGAGTAAATTTTCACTGACCGGTGAGTAATTTTTCACAGACCGTTGAGTAACTTTTAATACATCCTAAATACTTTTTTATCCATCCCGACCCGGTCCCAACCATCCCGATCCTTTCTTTGTATATGAATCCTTATGAGTAAACTCTTCGATCGGCATCGAAAAAAAATAATGTTTTTGGTGAGTCCGATTCCTTAAGCAAGCGATATTTCAAAAATCTGTGAATGAATTTCTTATTCTTTTTAAAATCAAAATGAAGACTTTCACCGGTATAATTGCCTATCTTTAAAATTTAAGGTTCTTTCCTTTCGAATTGCAAAGATTTGGGATTTTGGATTTGTATATAAAAAAGCGGCAGTCTCAATTAGTTAATATACAAATCCTCGCGAGTACAACTAAGTACATAATATAGAGCTGTGTGAGAATTCACGAGTAGAGACACGACTTGACGCGACTCGACGTTTCTCCACGCGACTCGATGAGACTCGGCGGGACTCGACGTGACTTGACGCGACTCGACACGACTCACCGACTCGATGCGACTCGACGGACTCGACACGACTCGGCACTACTCAATACGACTCGACGCGACCCGACGTTTCTCCACGCGACTCGATGAGACTCGGCGGGACTCGACGTGACTTGACGCGACTCGACACGACTCACCGACATCAATCCAAAGCCATCCCGAGCTATGCCCATCAATCCCGATCATTTATTCCGTTAACCTCTTCCGTTGAGTAACTTTTCACAGACCAGTGAATAACTTTTTACAGATCAGTGAGTAACTTTACACAGACCATTGAGTAACTTTTTACAGACCAGTGAGTAACTTTTCACAGATCGATGAGTATTTTTTCACAGACCGATGAGTAACTTTTCACAGACCGGTGAGTAACTTTTAACAAACCGGTGAGTAATTTTTTACAGACCGGTGAGTAACTTTTAAAAGACCGGTGAGAACTTTTTACAGACCAGTGAGTAACTTTTCACAGATCGGTGAGTAACTTTACACAGACCAGTGAGTAACTTTTTACAAAACAGTGAGTAAATTTTCACAGACCGGTGAGTAATTTTTCACAGACCGTTGAGTAACTTTTAATACATCCTAAATACTTTCTTATCCATCCCGACCCGGTCCCAACCATCCCGATCCTTTCTTTGTATATGAATCCTTATGAGTAAACTCTTCGATCGGCATCGAAAAAAAATAATGTTTTTGGTGAGTCCGATTCCTTAAGCAAGCGATATTTCAAAAATCTGTGAATGAATTTCTTATTCTTTTTAAAATCAAAATGAAGACTTTCACCGGTATAATTGCCTATCTTTAAAATTTAAGGTTCTTTCCTTTCGAATTGCAAAGATTTGGGATTTTGGATTTGTATATAAAAAAGCGGCAGTCTCAATTAGTTAATATACAAATCCTCGCGAGTACAACTAAGTACATAATATAGAGCTGTGTGAGAATTCACGAGTAGAGACACGACTTGACGCGACTCGACGTTTCTCCACGCGACTCGATGAGACTCGGCGGGACTCGACGTGACTTGACGCGACTCGACACGACTCACCGACTCGATGCGACTCGACGGACTCGACACGACTCGGCACTACTCAATACGACTCGACGCGACCCGACGTTTCTCCACGCGACTCGATGAGACTCGGCGGGACTCGACGTGACTTGACGCGACTCGACACGACTCACCGACATCAATCCAAAGCCATCCCGAGCTATGCCCATCAATCCCGATCATTTATTCCGTTAACCTCTTCCGTTGAGTAACTTTTCACAGACCAGTGAATAACTTTTTACAGATCAGTGAGTAACTTTACACAGACCATTGAGTAACTTTTTACAGACCAGTGAGTAACTTTTCACAGATCGATGAGTATTTTTTCACAGACCGATGAGTAACTTTTCACAGACCGGTGAGTAACTTTTAACAAACCGGTGAGTAATTTTTTACAGACCGGTGAGTAACTTTTAAAAGACCGGTGAGAACTTTTTACAGACCAGTGAGTAACTTTTCACAGATCGGTGAGTAACTTTACACAGACCAGTGAGTAACTTTTTACAAAACAGTGAGTAAATTTTCACAGACCGGTGAGTAATTTTTCACAGACCGTTGAGTAACTTTTAATACATCCTAAATACTTTCTTATCCATCCCGACCCGGTCCCAACCATCCCGATCCTTTCTTTGTATATGAATCCTTATGAGTAAACTCTTCGATCGGCATCGAAAAAAAATAATGTTTTTGGTGAGTCCGATTCCTTAAGCAAGCGATATTTCAAAAATCTGTGAATGAATTTCTTATTCTTTTTAAAATCAAAATGAAGACTTTCACCGGTATAATTGCCTATCTTTAAAATTTAAGGTTCTTTCCTTTCGAATTGCAAAGATTTGGGATTTTGGATTTGTATATAAAAAAGCGGCAGTCTCAATTAGTTAATATACAAATCCTCGCGAGTACAACTAAGTACATAATATAGAGCTGTGTGAGAATTCACGAGTAGAGACACGACTTGACGCGACTCGACGTTTCTCCACGCGACTCGATGAGACTCGGCGGGACTCGACGTGACTTTACGCGACTCGACACGACTCACCGACTCGATGCGACTCGACGGACTCGACACGACTCGGCACTACTCAATACGACTCGACGCGACCCGACGTTTCTCCACGCGACTCGATGAGACTCGGCGGGACTCGACGTGACTTGACGCGACTCGACACGACTCACCGACATCAATCCAAAGCCATCCCGAGCTATGCCCATCAATCCCGATCATTTATTCCGTTAACCTCTTCCGTTGAGTAACTTTTCACAGACCAGTGAATAACTTTTTACAGATCAGTGAGTAACTTTACACAGACCATTGAGTAACTTTTTACAGACCAGTGAGTAACTTTTCACAGATCGATGAGTATTTTTTCACAGACCGATGAGTAACTTTTCACAGACCGGTGAGTAACTTTTAACAAACCGGTGAGTAATTTTTTACAGACCGGTGAGTAACTTTTAAAAGACCGGTGAGAACTTTTTACAGACCAGTGAGTAACTTTTCACAGATCGGTGAGTAACTTTACACAGACCAGTGAGTAACTTTTTACAAAACAGTGAGTAAATTTTCACAGACCGGTGAGTAATTTTTCACAGACCGTTGAGTAACTTTTAATACATCCTAAATACTTTCTTATCCATCCCGACCCGGTCCCAACCATCCCGATCCTTTCTTTGTATATGAATCCTTATGAGTAAACTCTTCGATCGGCATCGAAAAAAAATAATGTTTTTGGTGAGTCCGATTCCTTAAGCAAGCGATATTTCAAAAATCTGTGAATGAATTTCTTATTCTTTTTAAAATCAAAATGAAGACTTTCACCGGTATAATTGCCTATCTTTAAAATTTAAGGTTCTTTCCTTTCGAATTGCAAAGATTTGGGATTTTGGATTTGTATATAAAAAAGCGGCAGTCTCAATTAGTTAATATACAAATCCTCGCGAGTACAACTAAGTACATAATATAGAGCTGTGTGAGAATTCACGAGTAGAGACACGACTTGACGCGACTCGACGTTTCTCCACGCGACTCGATGAGACTCGGCGGGACTCGACGTGACTTGACGCGACTCGACACGACTCACCGACTCGATGCGACTCGACGGACTCGACACGACTCGGCACTACTCAATACGACTCGACGCGACCCGACGTTTCTCCACGCGACTCGATGAGACTCGGCGGGACTCGACGTGACTTGACGCGACTCGACACGACTCACCGACATCAATCCAAAGCCATCCCGAGCTATGCCCATCAATCCCGATCATTTATTCCGTTAACCTCTTCCGTTGAGTAACTTTTCACAGACCAGTGAATAACTTTTTACAGATCAGTGAGTAACTTTACACAGACCATTGAGTAACTTTTTACAGACCAGTGAGTAACTTTTCACAGATCGATGAGTATTTTTTCACAGACCGATGAGTAACTTTTCACAGACCGGTGAGTAACTTTTAACAAACCGGTGAGTAATTTTTTACAGACCGGTGAGTAACTTTTAAAAGACCGGTGAGAACTTTTTACAGACCAGTGAGTAACTTTTCACAGATCGGTGAGTAACTTTACACAGACCAGTGAGTAACTTTTTACAAAACAGTGAGTAAATTTTCACAGACCGGTGAGTAATTTTTCACAGACCGTTGAGTAACTTTTAATACATCCTAAATACTTTCTTATCCATCCCGACCCGGTCCCAACCATCCCGATCCTTTCTTTGTATATGAATCCTTATGAGTAAACTCTTCGATCGGCATCGAAAAAAAATAATGTTTTTGGTGAGTCCGATTCCTTAAGCAAGCGATATTTCAAAAATCTGTGAATGAATTTCTTATTCTTTTTAAAATCAAAATGAATACTTTCACCGGTATAATTGCCTATCTTTAAAATTTAAGGTTCTTTCCTTTCGAATTGCAAAGATTTGGGATTTTGGATTTGTATATAAAAAAGCGGCAGTCTCAATTAGTTAATATACAAATCCTCGCGAGTACAACTAAGTACATAATATAGAGCTGTGTGAGAATTCACGAGTAGAGACACGACTTGACGCGACTCGACGTTTCTCCACGCGACTCGATGAGACTCGGCGGGACTCGACGTGACTTTACGCGACTCGACACGACTCACCGACTCGATGCGACTCGACGGACTCGACACGACTCGGCACTACTCAATACGACTCGACGCGACCCGACGTTTCTCCACGCGACTCGATGAGACTCGGCGGGACTCGACGTGACTTGACGCGACTCGACACGACTCACCGACATCAATCCAAAGCCATCCCGAGCTATGCCCATCAATCCCGATCATTTATTCCGTTAACCTCTTCCGTTGAGTAACTTTTCACAGACCAGTGAATAACTTTTTACAGATCAGTGAGTAACTTTACACAGACCATTGAGTAACTTTTTACAGACCAGTGAGTAACTTTTCACAGATCGATGAGTATTTTTTCACAGACCGATGAGTAACTTTTCACAGACCGGTGAGTAACTTTTAACAAACCGGTGAGTAATTTTTTACAGACCGGTGAGTAACTTTTAAAAGACCGGTGAGAACTTTTTACAGACCAGTGAGTAACTTTTCACAGATCGGTGAGTAACTTTACACAGACCAGTGAGTAACTTTTTACAAAACAGTGAGTAAATTTTCACAGACCGGTGAGTAATTTTTCACAGACCGTTGAGTAACTTTTAATACATCCTAAATACTTTCTTATCCATCCCGACCCGGTCCCAACCATCCCGATCCTTTCTTTGTATATGAATCCTTATGAGTAAACTCTTCGATCGGCATCGAAAAAAAATAATGTTTTTGGTGAGTCCGATTCCTTAAGCAAGCGATATTTCAAAAATCTGTGAATGAATTTCTTATTCTTTTTAAAATCAAAATGAAGACTTTCACCGGTATAATTGCCTATCTTTAAAATTTAAGGTTCTTTCCTTTCGAATTGCAAAGATTTGGGATTTTGGATTTGTATATAAAAAAGCGGCAGTCTCAATTAGTTAATATACAAATCCTCGCGAGTACAACTAAGTACATAATATAGAGCTGTGTGAGAATTCACGAGTAGAGACACGACTTGACGCGACTCGACGTTTCTCCACGCGACTCGATGAGACTCGGCGGGACTCGACGTGACTTGACGCGACTCGACACGACTCACCGATTCGATGCGACTCGACGGACTCGACACGACTCGGCACTACTCAATACGACTCGACGTGACCCGACGTTTCTCCACGCGACTCGATGAGACTCGGCGTGACTCGGCGTGACTTGACGCGACTCGACACGACTCACCGACATCAATCCAAAGCCATCCCGAGCTATGCCGATCAATCCCGATCATTTATTCCGTTAACCTCTTCCGTTGAGTAACTTTTCACAGACCAGTGAATAACTTTTTACAGATCAGTGAGTAACTTTACACAGACCATTGAGTAACTTTTTACAGACCAGTGAGTAACTTTTCACAGATCGATGAGTATTTTTTCACAGACCGATGAGTAACTTTTCACAGACCGGTGAGTAACTTTTAACAAACCGGTGAGTAATTTTTTACAGACCGGTGAGTAACTTTTAAAAGACCGGTGAGAACTTTTTACAGACCAGTGAGTAACTTTTCACAGATCGGTGAGTAACTTTACACAGACCAGTGAGTAACTTTTTACAAAACAGTGAGTAAATTTTCACAGACCGGTGAGTAATTTTTCACAGACCGTTGAGTAACTTTTAATACATCCTAAATACTTTCTTATCCATCCCGACCCGGTCCCAACCATCCCGATCCTTTCTTTGTATATGAATCCTTATGAGTAAACTCTTCGATCGGCATCGAAAAAAAATAATGTTTTTGGTGAGTCCGATTCCTTAAGCAAGCGATATTTCAAAAATCTGTGAATGAATTTCTTATTCTTTTTAAAATCAAAATGAAGACTTTCACCGGTATAATTGCCAATCTTTAAAATTTAAGGTTCTTTCCTTTCGAATTGCAAAGATTTGGGATTTTGGATTTGTATATAAAAAAGCGGCAGTCTCAATTAGTTAATATACAAATCCTCGCGAGTACAACTAAGTACATAATATAGAGCTGTGTGAGAATTCACGAGTAGAGACACGACTTGACGCGACTCGACGTTTCTCCACGCGACTCGATGAGACTCGGCGGGACTCGACGTGACTTGACGCGACTCGACACGACTCACCGATTCGATGCGACTCGACGGACTCGACACGACTCGGCACTACTCAATACGACTCGACGTGACCCGACGTTTCTCCACGCGACTCGATGAGACTCGGCGTGACTCGACGTGACTTGACGCGACTCGACACGACTCACCGACATCAATCCAAAGCCATCCCGAGCTATGCCGATCAATCCCGATCATTTATTCCGTTAACCTCTTCCGTTGAGTAACTTTTCACAGACCAGTGAATAACTTTTTACAGATCAGTGAGTAACTTTACACAGACCATTGAGTAACTTTTTACAGACCAGTGAGTAACTTTTCACAGATCGATGAGTATTTTTTCACAGACCGATGAGTAACTTTTCACAGACCGGTGAGTAACTTTTAACAAACCGGTGAGTAATTTTTTACAGACCGGTGAGTAACTTTTAAAAGACCGGTGAGAACTTTTTACAGACCAGTGAGTAACTTTTCACAGATCGGTGAGTAACTTTACACAGACCAGTGAGTAACTTTTTACAAAACAGTGAGTAAATTTTCACAGACCGGTGAGTAATTTTTCACAGACCGTTGAGTAACTTTTAATACATCCTAAATACTTTCTTATCCATCCCGACCCGGTCCCAACCATCCCGATCCTTTCTTTGTATATGAATCCTTATGAGTAAACTCTTCGATCGGCATCGAAAAAAAATAATGTTTTTGGTGAGTCCGATTCCTTAAGCAAGCGATATTTCAAAAATCTGTGAATGAATTTCTTATTCTTTTTAAAATCAAAATGAAGACTTTCACCGGTATAATTGCCAATCTTTAAAATTTAAGGTTCTTTCCTTTCGAATTGCAAAGATTTGGGATTTTGGATTTGTATATAAAAAAGCGGCAGTCTCAATTAGTTAATATACAAATCCTCGCGAGTACAACTAAGTACATAATATAGAGCTGTGTGAGAATTCACGAGTAGAGACACGACTTGACGCGACTCGACGTTTCTCCACGCGACTCGATGAGACTCGGCGGGACTCGACGTGACTTGACGCGACTCGACACGACTCACCGACTCGATGCGACTCGACGGACTCGACACGACTCGGCACTACTCAATACGACTCGACGCGACCCGACGTTTCTCCACGCGACTCGATGAGACTCGGCGGGACTCGACGTGACTTGACGCGACTCGACACGACTCACCGACATCAATCCAAAGCCATCCCGAGCTATGCCCATCAATCCCGATCATTTATTCCGTTAACCTCTTCCGTTGAGTAACTTTTCACAGACCAGTGAATAACTTTTTACAGATCAGTGAGTAACTTTACACAGACCATTGAGTAACTTTTTACAGACCAGTGAGTAACTTTTCACAGATCGATGAGTATTTTTTCACAGACCGATGAGTAACTTTTCACAGACCGGTGAGTAACTTTTAACAAACCGGTGAGTAATTTTTTACAGACCGGTGAGTAACTTTTAAAAGACCGGTGAGAACTTTTTACAGACCAGTGAGTAACTTTTCACAGATCGGTGAGTAACTTTACACAGACCAGTGAGTAACTTTTTACAAAACAGTGAGTAAATTTTCACAGACCGGTGAGTAATTTTTCACAGACCGTTGAGTAACTTTTAATACATCCTAAATACTTTCTTATCCATCCCGACCCGGTCCCAACCATCCCGATCCTTTCTTTGTATATGAATCCTTATGAGTAAACTCTTCGATCGGCATCGAAAAAAAATAATGTTTTTGGTGAGTCCGATTCCTTAAGCAAGCGATATTTCAAAAATCTGTGAATGAATTTCTTATTCTTTTTAAAATCAAAATGAAGACTTTCACCGGTATAATTGCCTATCTTTAAAATTTAAGGTTCTTTCCTTTCGAATTGCAAAGATTTGGGATTTTGGATTTGTATATAAAAAAGCGGCAGTCTCAATTAGTTAATATACAAATCCTCGCGAGTACAACTAAGTACATAATATAGAGCTGTGTGAGAATTCACGAGTAGAGACACGACTTGACGCGACTCGACGTTTCTCCACGCGACTCGATGAGACTCGGCGGGACTCGACGTGACTTGACGCGACTCGACACGACTCACCGATTCGATGCGACTCGACGGACTCGACACGACTCGGCACTACTCAATACGACTCGACGTGACCCGACGTTTCTCCACGCGACTCGATGAGACTCGGCGTGACTCGACGTGACTTGACGCGACTCGACACGACTCACCGACATCAATCCAAAGCCATCCCGAGCTATGCCGATCAATCCCGATCATTTATTCCGTTAACCTCTTCCGTTGAGTAACTTTTCACAGACCAGTGAATAACTTTTTACAGATCAGTGAGTAACTTTACACAGACCATTGAGTAACTTTTTACAGACCAGTGAGTAACTTTTCACAGATCGATGAGTATTTTTTCACAGACCGATGAGTAACTTTTCACAGACCGGTGAGTAACTTTTAACAAACCGGTGAGTAATTTTTTACAGACCGGTGAGTAACTTTTAAAAGACCGGTGAGAACTTTTTACAGACCAGTGAGTAACTTTTCACAGACCAGTGAGTAACTTTTTACAAAACAGTGAGTAAATTTTCACAGACCGGTGAGTAATTTTTCACAGACCGTTGAGTAACTTTTAATACATCCTAAATACTTTCTTATCCATCCCGACCCGGTCCCAACCATCCCGATCCTTTCTTTGTATATGAATCCTTATGAGTAAACTCTTCGATCGGCATCGAAAAAAAATAATGTTTTTGGTGAGTCCGATTCCTTAAGCAAGCGATATTTCAAAAATCTGTGAATGAATTTCTTATTCTTTTTAAAATCAAAATGAAGACTTTCACCGGTATAATTGCCAATCTTTAAAATTTAAGGTTCTTTCCTTTCGAATTGCAAAGATTTGGGATTTTGGATTTGTATATAAAAAAGCGGCAGTCTCAATTAGTTAATATACAAATCCTCGCGAGTACAACTAAGTACATAATATAGAGCTGTGTGAGAATTCACGAGTAGAGACACGACTTGACGCGACTCGACGTTTCTCCACGCGACTCGATGAGACTCGGCGGGACTCGACGTGACTTGACGCGACTCGACACGACTCACCGATTCGATGCGACTCGACGGACTCGACACGACTCGGCACTACTCAATACGACTCGACGTGACCCGACGTTTCTCCACGCGACTCGATGAGACTCGGCGTGACTCGACGTGACTTGACGCGACTCGACACGACTCACCGACATCAATCCAAAGCCATCCCGAGCTATGCCGATCAATCCCGATCATTTATTCCGTTAACCTCTTCCGTTGAGTAACTTTTCACAGACCAGTGAATAACTTTTTACAGATCAGTGAGTAACTTTACACAGACCATTGAGTAACTTTTTACAGACCAGTGAGTAACTTTTCACAGATCGATGAGTATTTTTTCACAGACCGATGAGTAACTTTTCACAGACCGGTGAGTAACTTTTAACAAACCGGTGAGTAATTTTTTACAGACCGGTGAGTAACTTTTAAAAGACCGGTGAGAACTTTTTACAGACCAGTGAGTAACTTTTCACAGATCGGTGAGTAACTTTACACAGACCAGTGAGTAACTTTTTACAAAACAGTGAGTAAATTTTCACAGACCGGTGAGTAATTTTTCACAGACCGTTGAGTAACTTTTAATACATCCTAAATACTTTCTTATCCATCCCGACCCGGTCCCAACCATCCCGATCCTTTCTTTGTATATGAATCCTTATGAGTAAACTCTTCGATCGGCATCGAAAAAAAATAATGTTTTTGGTGAGTCCGATTCCTTAAGCAAGCGATATTTCAAAAATCTGTGAATGAATTTCTTATTCTTTTTAAAATCAAAATGAAGACTTTCACCGGTATAATTGCCTATCTTTAAAATTTAAGGTTCTTTCCTTTCGAATTGCAAAGATTTGGGATTTTGGATTTGTATATAAAAAAGCGGCAGTCTCAATTAGTTCATATACAAATCCTCGCGAGTACAACTAAGTACATAATATAGAGCTGTGTGAGAATTCACGAGTAGAGACACGACTTGACGCGACTCGACGTTTCTCCACGCGACTCGATGAGACTCGGCGGGACTCGACGTGACTTGACGCGACTCGACACGACTCACCGACTCGATGCGACTCGACGGACTCGACACGACTCGGCACTACTCAATACGACTCGACGCGACCCGACGTTTCTCCACGCGACTCGATGAGACTCGGCGGGACTCGACGTGACTTGACGCGACTCGACACGACTCACCGACATCAATCCAAAGCCATCCCGAGCTATGCCCATCAATCCCGATCATTTATTTCGTTAACCTCTTCCGTTGAGTAACTTTTCACAGACCAGTGAATAACTTTTTACAGATCAGTGAGTAACTTTACACAGACCATTGAGTAACTTTTTACAGACCAGTGAGTAACTTTTCACAGATCGATGAGTATTTTTTCACAGACCGATGAGTAACTTTTCACAGACCGGTGAGTAACTTTTAACAAACCGGTGAGTAATTTTTTACAGACCGGTGAGTAACTTTTAAAAGACCGGTGAGAACTTTTTACAGACCAGTGAGTAACTTTTCACAGATCGGTGAGTAACTTTACACAGACCAGTGAGTAACTTTTTACAAAACAGTGAGTAAATTTTCACAGACCGGTGAGTAATTTTTCACAGACCGTTGAGTAACTTTTAATACATCCTAAATACTTTCTTATCCATCCCGACCCGGTCCCAACCGTCCCGATCCTTTCTTTGTATATGAATCCTTATGAGTAAACTCTTCGATCGGCATCGAAAAAAAATAATGTTTTTGGTGAGTCCGATTCCTTAAGCAAGCGATATTTCAAAAATCTGTGAATGAATTTCTTATTCTTTTTAAAATCAAAATGAAGACTTTCACCGGTATAATTGCCTATCTTTAAAATTTAAGGTTCTTTCCTTTCGAATTGCAAAGATTTGGGATTTTGGATTTGTATATAAAATAGCGGCAGTCTCAATTAGTTAATATACAAATCCTCGCGAGTACAACTAAGTACATAATATAGAGCTGTGTGAGAATTCACGAGTAGAGACACGACTTGACGCGACTCGACGTTTCTCCACGCGACTCGATGAGACTCGGCGGGACTCGACGTGACTTGACGCGACTCGACACGACTCACCGATTCGATGCGACTCGACGGACTCGACACGACTCGGCACTACTCAATACGACTCGACGTGACCCGACGTTTCTCCACGCGACTCGATGAGACTCGGCGTGACTCGACGTGACTTGACGCGACTCGACACGACTCACCGACATCAATCCAAAGCCATCCCGAGCTATGCCGATCAATCCCGATCATTTATTCCGTTAACCTCTTCCGTTGAGTAACTTTTCACAGACCAGTGAATAACTTTTTACAGATCAGTGAGTAACTTTACACAGACCATTGAGTAACTTTTTACAGACCAGTGAGTAACTTTTCACAGATCGATGAGTATTTTTTCACAGACCGATGAGTAACTTTTCACAGACCGGTGAGTAACTTTTAACAAACCGGTGAGTAATTTTTTACAGACCGGTGAGTAACTTTTAAAAGACCAGTGAGAACTTTTTACAGACCAGTGAGTAACTTTTCACAGATCGGTGAGTAACTTTACACAGACCAGTGAGTAACTTTTTACAAAACAGTGAGTAAATTTTCACAGACCGGTGAGTAATTTTTCACAGACCGTTGAGTAACTTTTAATACATCCTAAATACTTTCTTATCCATCCCGACCCGGTCCCAACCATCCCGATCCTTTCTTTGTATATGAATCCTTATGAGTAAACTCTTCGATCGGCATCGAAAAAAAAAAATGTTTTTGGTGAGTCCGATTCCTTAAGCAAGCGATATTTCAAAAATCTGTGAATGAATTTCTTATTCTTTTTAAAATCAAAATGAAGACTTTCACCGGTATAATTGCCTATCTTTAAAATTTAAGGTTCTTTCCTTTCGAATTGCAAAGATTTGGGATTTTGGATTTGTATATAAAAAAGCGGCAGTCTCAATTAGTTAATATACAAATCCTCGCGAGTACAACTAAGTACATAATATAGAGCTGTGTGAGAATTCACGAGTAGAGACACGACTTGACGCGACTCGACGTTTCTCCACGCGACTCGATGAGACTCGGCGGGACTCGACGTGACTTGACGCGACTCGACACGACTCACCGATTCGATGCGACTCGACGGACTCGACACGACTCGGCACTACTCAATACGACTCGACGTGACCCGACGTTTCTCCACGCGACTCGATGAGACTCGGCGTGACACGACGTGACTTGACGCGACTCGACACGACTCACCGACATCAATCCAAAGCCATCCCGAGCTATGCCGATCAATCCCGATCATTTATTCCGTTAACCTCTTCCGTTGAGTAACTTTTCACAGACCAGTGAATAACTTTTTACAGATCAGTGAGTAACTTTACACAGACCATTGAGTAACTTTTTACAGACCAGTGAGTAACTTTTCACAGATCGATGAGTATTTTTTCACAGACCGATGAGTAACTTTTCACAGACCGGTGAGTAACTTTTAACAAACCGGTGAGTAATTTTTTACAGACCGGTGAGTAACTTTTAAAAGACCGGTGAGAACTTTTTACAGACCAGTGAGTAACTTTTCACAGATCGGTGAGTAACTTTACACAGACCAGTGAGTAACTTTTTACAAAACAGTGAGTAAATTTTCACAGACCGGTGAGTAATTTTTCACAGACCGTTGAGTAACTTTTAATACATCCTAAATACTTTCTTATCCATCCCGACCCGGTCCCAACCATCCCGATCCTTTCTTTGTATATGAATCCTTATGAGTAAACTCTTCGATCGGCATCGAAAAAAAATAATGTTTTTGGTGAGTCCGATTCCTTAAGCAAGCGATATTTCAAAAATCTGTGAATGAATTTCTTATTCTTTTTAAAATCAAAATGAAGACTTTCACCGGTATAATTGCCTATCTTTAAAATTTAAGGTTCTTTCCTTTCGAATTGCAAAGATTTGGGATTTTGGATTTGTATATAAAAAAGCGGCAGTCTCAATTAGTTAATATACAAATCCTCGCGAGTACAACTAAGTACATAATATAGAGCTGTGTGAGAATTCACGAGTAGAGACACGACTTGACGCGACTCGACGTTTCTCCACGCGACTCGATGAGACTCGGCGGGACTCGACGTGACTTGACGCGACTCGACACGACTCACCGACTCGATGCGACTCGACGGACTCGACACGACTCGGCACTACTCAATACGACTCGACGCGACCCGACGTTTCTCCACGCGACTCGATGAGACTCGGCGGGACTCGACGTGACTTGACGCGACTCGACACGACTCACCGACATCAATCCAAAGCCATCCCGAGCTATGCCCATCAATCCCGATCATTTATTCCGTTAACCTCTTCCGTTGAGTAACTTTTCACAGACCAGTGAATAACTTTTTACAGATCAGTGAGTAACTTTACACAGACCATTGAGTAACTTTTTACAGACCAGTGAGTAACTTTTCACAGATCGATGAGTATTTTTTCACAGACCGATGAGTAACTTTTCACAGACCGGTGAGTAACTTTTTACAGACCAGTGAGTAACTTTTCACAGATCGATGAGTATTTTTTCACAGACCGATGAGTAACTTTTCACAGACCGGTGAGTAACTTTTAACAAACCGGTGAGTAATTTTTTACAGACCGGTGAGTAACTTTTAAAAGACCGGTGAGAACTTTTTACAGACCAGTGAGTAACTTTTCACAGATCGGTGAGTAACTTTACACAGACCAGTGAGTAACTTTTTACAAAACAGTGAGTAAATTTTCACAGACCGGTGAGTAATTTTTCACAGACCGTTGAGTAACTTTTAATACATCCTAAATACTTTCTTATCCATCCCGACCCGGTCCCAACCATCCCGATCCTTTCTTTGTATATGAATCCTTATGAGTAAACTCTTCGATCGGCATCGAAAAAAAATAATGTTTTTGGTGAGTCCGATTCCTTAAGCAAGCGATATTTCAAAAATCTGTGAATGAATTTCTTATTCTTTTTAAAATCAAAATGAAGACTTTCACCGGTATAATTGCCTATCTTTAAAATTTAAGGTTCTTTCCTTTCGAATTGCAAAGATTTGGGATTTTGGATTTGTATATAAAAAAGCGGCAGTCTCAATTAGTTCATATACAAATCCTCGCGAGTACAACTAAGTACATAATATAGAGCTGTGTGAGAATTCACGAGTAGAGACACGACTTGACGCGACTCGACGTTTCTCCACGCGACTCGATGAGACTCGGCGGGACTCGACGTGACTTGACGCGACTCGACACGACTCACCGACTCGATGCGACTCGACGGACTCGACACGACTCGGCACTACTCAATACGACTCGACGCGACCCGACGTTTCTCCACGCGACTCGATGAGACTCGGCGGGACTCGACGTGACTTGACGCGACTCGACACGACTCACCGACATCAATCCAAAGCCATCCCGAGCTATGCCCATCAATCCCGATCATTTATTCCGTTAACCTCTTCCGTTGAGTAACTTTTCACAGACCAGTGAATAACTTTTTACAGATCAGTGAGTAACTTTACACAGACCATTGAGTAACTTTTTACAGACCAGTGAGTAACTTTTCACAGATCGATGAGTATTTTTTTACAGACCGATGAGTAACTTTTCACAGACCGGTGAGTAACTTTTAACAAACCGGTGAGTAATTTTTTACAGACCGGTGAGTAACTTTTAAAAGACCGGTGAGAACTTTTTACAGACCAGTGAGTAACTTTTCACAGATCGGTGAGTAACTTTACACAGACCAGTGAGTAACTTTTTACAAAACAGTGAGTAAATTTTCACAGACCGGTGAGTAATTTTTCACAGACTGTTGAGTAACTTTTAATACATCCTAAATACTTTCTTATCCATCCCGACCCGGTCCCAACCATCCCGATCCTTTCTTTGTATATGAATCCTTATGAGTAAACTCTTCGATCGGCATCGAAAAAAAATAATGTTTTTGGTGAGTCCGATTCCTTAAGCAAGCGATATTTCAAAAATCTGTGAATGAATTTCTTATTCTTTTTAAAATCAAAATGAAGACTTTCACCGGTATAATTGCCTATCTTTAAAATTTAAGGATCTTTCCTTTCGAATTGCAAAGATTTGGGATTTTGGATTTGTATATAAAAAAGCGGCAGTCTCAATTAGTTAATATACAAATCCTCGCGAGTACAACTAAGTACATAATATAGAGCTGTGTGAGAATTCACGAGTAGAGACACGACTTGACGCGACTCGACGTTTCTCCACGCGACTCGATGAGACTCGGCGGGACTCGACGTGACTTGACGCGACTCGACACGACTCACCGACTCGATGCGACTCGACGGACTCGACACGACTCGGCACTACTCAATACGACTCGACGCGACCCGACGTTTCTCCACGCGACTCGATGAGACTCGGCGGGACTCGACGTGACTTGACGCGACTCGACACGACTCACCGACAAAGCCGACAAAGCCATCCCGAGCTATGCCCATCAATCCCGATCATTTATTCCGTTAACCTCTTCCGTTGAGTAACTTTTCACAGACCAGTGAATAACTTTTTACAGATCAGTGAGTAACTTTACACAGACCATTGAGTAACTTTTTACAGACCAGTGAGTAACTTTTCACAGATCGATGAGTATTTTTTCACAGACCGATGAGTAACTTTTCACAGACCGGTGAGTAACTTTTAACAAACCGGTGAGTAATTTTTTACAGACCGGTGAGTAACTTTTAAAAGACCGGTGAGAACTTTTTACAGACCAGTGAGTAACTTTTCACAGATCGGTGAGTAACTTTACACAGACCAGTGAGTAACTTTTTACAAAACAGTGAGTAAATTTTCACAGACCGGTGAGTAATTTTTCACAGACCGTTGAGTAACTTTTAATACATCCTAAATACTTTCTTATCCATCCCGACCCGGTCCCAACCATCCCGATCCTTTCTTTGTATATGAATCCTTATGAGTAAACTCTTCGATCGGCATCGAAAAAAAATAATGTTTTTGGTGAGTCCGATTCCTTAAGCAAGCGATATTTCAAAAATCTGTGAATGAATTTCTTATTCTTTTTAAAATCAAAATGAAGACTTTCACCGGTATAATTGCCTATCTTTAAAATTTAAGGTTCTTTCCTTTCGAATTGCAAAGATTTGGGATTTTGGATTTGTATATAAAAAAGCGGCAGTCTCAATTAGTTAATATACAAATCCTCGCGAGTACAACTAAGTACATAATATAGAGCTATGTGAGAATTCACGAGTAGAGACACGACTTGACGCGACTCGGCACGACTCACCGACATCAATCCAAAGCCATCCCGAGCTATGCCCATCAATCCCGATCATTTATTCCGTTAACCTCTTCCGTTGAGTAACTTTTCACAGACCAGTGAATAACTTTTTACAGATCAGTGAGTAACTTTACACAGACCATTGAGTAACTTTTTACAGACCAGTGAGTAACTTTTCACAGATCGATGAGTATTTTTTCACAGACCGATGAGTAACTTTTCACAGACCGGTGAGTAACTTTTAACAAACCGGTGAGTAATTTTTTACAGACCGGTGAGTAACTTTTAAAAGACCGGTGAGAACTTTTTACAGACCAGTGAGTAACTTTTCACAGATCGGTGAGTAACTTTACACAGACCAGTGAGTAACTTTTTACAAAACAGTGAGTAAATTTTCACAGACCGGTGAGTAATTTTTCACAGACCGTTGAGTAACTTTTAATACATCCTAAATACTTTCTTATCCATCCCGACCCGGTCCCAACCATCCCGATCCTTTCTTTGTATATGAATCCTTATGAGTAAACTCTTCGATCGGCATCGAAAAAAAATAATGTTTTTGGTGAGTCCGATTCCTTAAGCAAGCGATATTTCAAAAATCTGTGAATGAATTTCTTATTCTTTTTAAAATCAAAATGAAGACTTTCACCGGTATAATTGCCTATCTTTAAAATTTAAGGTTCTTTCCTTTCGAATTGCAAAGATTTGGGATTTTGGATTTGTATATAAAAAAGCGGCAGTCTCAATTAGTTAATATACAAATCCTCGCGAGTACAACTAAGTACATAATATAGAGCTGTGTGAGAATACACGAGTAGAGACACGACTTGACGCGACTCGACGTTTCTCCACGCGACTCGATGAGACTCGGCGGGACTCGACGTGACTTGACGCGACTCGACACGACTCACCGATTCGATGCGACTCGACGGACTCGACACGACTCGGCACTACTCAATACGACTCGACGTGACCCGACGTTTCTCCACGCGACTCGATGAGACTCGGCGTGACTCGACGTGACTTGACGCGACTCGACACGACTCACCGACATCAATCCAAAGCCATCCCGAGCTATGCCGATCAATCCCGATCATTTATTCCGTTAACCTCTTCCGTTGAGTAACTTTTCACAGACCAGTGAATAACTTTTTTACAGATCAGTGAGTAACTTTACACAGACCATTGAGTAACTTTTCACAGATCGATGAGTATTTTTTCACAGAACGATGAGTAACTTTTCACAGACCGGTGAGTAACTTTTAACAAACCGGTGAGTAATTTTTTACAGACCGGTGAGTAACTTTTAAAAGACCGGTGAGAACTTTTTACAGACCAGTGAGTAACTTTTCACAGATCGGTGAGTAACTTTACACAGACCAGTGAGTAACTTTTTACAAAACAGTGAGTAAATTTTCACAGACCGGTGAGTAATTTTTCACAGACCGTTCAGTAACTTTTAATACATCCTAAATACTTTCTTATCCATCCCGACCCGGTCCCAACCATCCCGATCCTTTCTTTGTATATGAATCCTTATGAGTAAACTCTTCGATCGGCATCGAAAAAAAAAAATGTTTTTGGTGAGTCCGATTCCTTAAGCAAGCGATATTTCAAAAATCTGTGAATGAATTTCTTATTCTTTTTAAAATCAAAATGAAGACTTTCACCGGTATAATTGCCAATCTTTAAAATTTAAGGATCTTTCCTTTCGAATTGCAAAGATTTGGGATTTTGGATTTGTATATAAAAAAGCGGCAGTCTCAATTAGTTAATATACAAATCCTCGCGAGTACAACTAAGTACATAATATAGAGCTGTGTGAGAATTCACGAGTAGAGACACGACTTGACGCGACTCGACGTTTCTCCACGCGACTCGATGAGACTCGGCGGGACTCGACGTGACTTGACGCGACTCGACACGACTCACCGACTCGATGCGACTCGACGGACTCGACACGACTCGGCACTACTCAATACGACTCGACGCGACCCGACGTTTCTCCACGCGACTCGATGAGACTCGGCGGGACTCGACGTGACTTGACGCGACTCGACACGACTCACCGACATCAATCCAAAGCCATTACGAGCTATGCCCATCAATCCCGATCATTTATTCCGTTAACCTCTTCCGTTGAGTAACTTTTCACAGACCAGTGAATAACTTTTTACAGATCAGTGAGTAACTTTACACAGACCATTGAGTAACTTTTTACAGACCAGTGAGTAACTTTTCACAGATCGATGAGTATTTTTTCACAGACCGATGAGTAACTTTTCACAGACCGGTGAGTAACTTTTAACAAACCGGTGAGTAATTTTTTACAGACCGGTGAGTAACTTTTAAAAGACCGGTGAGAACTTTTTACAGACCAGTGAGTAACTTTTCACAGATCGGTGAGTAACTTTACACAGACCAGTGAGTAACTTTTTACAAAACAGTGAGTAAATTTTCACAGACCGGTGAGTAATTTTTCACAGACCGTTGAGTAACTTTTAATACATCCTAAATACTTTCTTATCCATCCCGACCCGGTCCCAACCATCCCGATCCTTTCTTTGTATATGAATCCTTATGAGTAAACTCTTCGATCGGCATCGAAAAAAAATAATGTTTTTGGTGAGTCCGATTCCTTAAGCAAGCGATATTTCAAAAATCTGTGAATGAATTTCTTATTCTTTTTAAAATCAAAATGAAGACTTTCACCGGTATAATTGCCTATCTTTAAAATTTAAGGTTCTTTCCTTTCGAATTGCAAAGATTTGGGATTTTGGATTTGTATATAAAAAAGCGGCAGTCTCAATTAGTTAATATACAAATCCTCGCGAGTACAACTAAGTACATAATATAGAGCTGTGTGAGAATTCACTCTCGACGTTTCTCCACGCGACTCGATGAGACTCGGCGGGACTCGACGTGACTTGACGCGACTCGACACGACTCACCGACTCGATGCGACTCGACGGACTCGACACGACTCGGCACTACTCAATACGACTCGACGCGACCCGACGTTTCTCCACGCGACTCGATGAGACTCGGCGGGACTCGACGTGACTTGACGCGACTCGACACGACTCACCGACATCAATCCAAAGCCATCCCGAGCTATGCCCATCAATCCCGATCATTTATTCCGTTAACCTCTTCCGTTGAGTAACTTTTCACAGACCAAGTGAATAACTTTTTACAGATCAGTGAGTAACTTTACACAGACCATTGAGTAACTTTTTACAGACCAGTGAGTAACTTTTCACAGATCGATGAGTATTTTTTCACAGACCGATGAGTAACTTTTCACAGACCGGTGAGTAACTTTTAACAAACCGGTGAGTAATTTTTTACAGACCGGTGAGTAACTTTTAAAAGACCGGTGAGAACTTTTTACAGACCAGTGAGTAACTTTTCACAGATCGGTGAGTAACTTTACACAGACCAGTAAGTAACTTTTTACAAAACAGTGAGTAAATTTTCACTGACCGGTGAGTAATTTTTCACAGACCGTTGAGTAACTTTTAATACATCCTAAATACTTTTTTATCCATCCCGACCCGGTCCCAACCATCCCGATCCTTTCTTTGTATATGAATCCTTATGAGTAAACTCTTCGATCGGCATCGAAAAAAAATAATGTTTTTGGTGAGTCCGATTCCTTAAGCAAGCGATATTTCAAAAATCTGTGAATGAATTTCTTATTCTTTTTAAAATCAAAATGAAGACTTTCACCGGTATAATTGCCTATCTTTAAAATTTAAGGTTCTTTCCTTTCGAATTGCAAAGATTTGGGATTTTGGATTTGTATATAAAAAAGCGGCAGTCTCAATTAGTTAATATACAAATCCTCGCGAGTACAACTAAGTACATAATATAGAGCTGTGTGAGAATTCACGAGTAGAGACACGACTTGACGCGACTCGACGTTTCTCCACGCGACTCGATGTGACTCGGCGGGACTCGACGTGACTTGACGCGACTCGACACGACTCACCGACTCGATGCGACTCGACGGACTCGACACGACTCGGCACTACTCAATACGACTCGACGCGACCCGACGTTTCTCCACGCGACTCGATGAGACTCGGCGGGACTCGACGTGACTTGACGCGACTCGACACGACTCACCGACATCAATCCAAAGCCATCCCGAGCTATGCCCATCAATCCCGATCATTTATTCCGTTAACCTCTTCCGTTGAGTAACTTTTCACAGACCAGTGAATAACTTTTTACAGATCAGTGAGTAACTTTACACAGACCATTGAGTAACTTTTTACAGACCAGTGAGTAACTTTTCACAGATCGATGAGTATTTTTTCACAGACCGATGAGTAACTTTTCACAGACCGGTGAGTAACTTTTAACAAACCGGTGAGTAATTTTTTACAGACCGGTGAGTAACTTTTAAAAGACCGGTGAGAACTTTTTACAGACCAGTGAGTAACTTTTCACAGATCGGTGAGTAACTTTACACAGACCAGTGAGTAACTTTTTACAAAACAGTGAGTAAATTTTCACAGACCGGTGAGTAATTTTTCACAGACCGTTGAGTAACTTTTAATACATCCTAAATACTTTCTTATCCATCCCGACCCGGTCCCAACCATCCCGATCCTTTCTTTGTATATGAATCCTTATGAGTAAACTCTTCGATCGGCATCGAAAAAAAATAATGTTTTTGGTGAGTCCGATTCCTTAAGCAAGCGATATTTCAAAAATCTGTGAATGAATTTCTTATTCTTTTTAAAATCAAAATGAAGACTTTCACCGGTATAATTGCCTATCTTTAAAATTTAAGGTTCTTTCCTTTCGAATTGCAAAGATTTGGGATTTTGGATTTGTATATAAAAAAGCGGCAGTCTCAATTAGTTAATATACAAATCCTCGCGAGTACAACTAAGTACATAATATAGAGCTGTGTGAGAATTCACGAGTAGAGACACGACTTGACGCGACTCGACGTTTCTCCACGCGACTCGATGAGACTCGGCGGGACTCGACGTGACTTGACGCGACTCGACACGACTCACCGACTCGATGCGACTCGACGGACTCGACACGACTCGGCACTACTCAATACGACTCGACGCGACCCGACGTTTCTCCACGCGACTCGATGAGACTCGGCGGGACTCGACGTGACTTGACGCGACTCGACACGACTCACCGACATCAATCCAAAGCCATCCCGAGCTATGCCCATCAATCCCGATCATTTATTCCGTTAACCTCTTCCGTTGAGTAACTTTTCACAGACCAGTGAATAACTTTTTACAGATCAGTGAGTAACTTTACACAGACCATTGAGTAACTTTTTACAGACCAGTGAGTAACTTTTCACAGATCGATGAGTATTTTTTCACAGACCGATGAGTAACTTTTCACAGACCGGTGAGTAACTTTTAACAAACCGGTGAGTAATTTTTTACAGACCGGTGAGTAACTTTTAAAAGACCGGTGAGAACTTTTTACAGACCAGTGAGTAACTTTTCACAGATCGGTGAGTAACTTTACACAGACCAGTGAGTAACTTTTTACAAAACAGTGAGTAAATTTTCACAGACCGGTGAGTAATTTTTCACAGACCGTTGAGTAACTTTTAATACATCCTAAATACTTTCTTATCCATCCCGACCCGGTCCCAACCATCCCGATCCTTTCTTTGTATATGAATCCTTATGAGTAAACTCTTCGATCGGCATCGAAAAAAAAAATGTTTTTGGTGAGTCCGATTCCTTAAGCAAGCGATATTTCAAAAATCTGTGAATGAATTTCTTATTCTTTTTAAAATCAAAATGAAGACTTTCACCGGTATAATTGCCTATCTTTAAAATTTAAGGTTCTTTCCTTTCGAATTGCAAAGATTTGGGATTTTGGATTTGTATATAAAAAAGCGGCAGTCTCAATTAGTTAATATACAAATCCTCGCGAGTACAACTAAGTACATAATATAGAGCTGTGTGAGAATTCACGAGTAGAGACACGACTTGACGCGACTCGACGTTTCTCCACGCGACTCGATGAGACTCGGCGGGACTCGACGTGACTTGACGCGACTCGACACGACTCACCGACTCGATGCGACTCGACGGACTCGACACGACTCGGCACTACTCAATACGACTCGACGCGACCCGACGTTTCTCCACGCGACTCGATGAGACTCGGCGGGACTCGACGTGACTTGACGCGACTCGACACGACTCACCGACATCAATCCAAAGCCATCCCGAGCTATGCCCATCAATCCCGATCATTTATTCCGTTAACCTCTTCCGTTGAGTAACTTTTCACAGACCAGTGAATAACTTTTTACAGATCAGTGAGTAACTTTACACAGACCATTGAGTAACTTTTTACAGACCAGTGAGTAACTTTTCACAGATCGATGAGTATTTTTTCACAGACCGATGAGTAACTTTTCACAGACCGGTGAGTAACTTTTAACAAACCGGTGAGTAATTTTTTACAGACCGGTGAGTAACTTTTAAAAGACCGGTGAGAACTTTTTACAGACCAGTGAGTAACTTTTCACAGATCGGTGAGTAACTTTACACAGACCAGTGAGTAACTTTTTACAAAACAGTGAGTAAATTTTCACAGACCGGTGAGTAATTTTTCACAGACCGTTGAGTAACTTTTAATACATCCTAAATACTTTCTTATCCATCCCGACCCGGTCCCAACCATCCCGATCCTTTCTTTGTATATGAATCCTTATGAGTAAACTCTTCGATCGGCATCGAAAAAAAATAATGTTTTTGGTGAGTCCGATTCCTTAAGCAAGCGATATTTCAAAAATCTGTGAATGAATTTCTTATTCTTTTTAAAATCAAAATGAAGACTTTCACCGGTATAATTGCCTATCTTTAAAATTTAAGGTTCTTTCCTTTCGAATTGCAAAGATTTGGGATTTTGGATTTGTATATAAAAAAGCGGCAGTCTCAATTAGTTAATATACAAATCCTCGCGAGTACAACTAAGTACATAATATAGAGCTGTGTGAGAATTCACGAGTAGAGACACGACTTGACGCGACTCGACGTTTCTCCACGCGACTCGATGAGACTCGGCGGGACTCGACGTGACTTGACGCGACTCGACACGACTCACCGACTCGATGCGACTCGACGGACTCGACACGACTCGGCACTACTCAATACGACTCGACGCGACCCGACGTTTCTCCACGCGACTCGATGAGACTCGGCGGGACTCGACGTGACTTGACGCGACTCGACACGACTCACCGACATCAATCCAAAGCCATCCCGAGCTATGCCCATCAATCCCGATCATTTATTCCGTTAACCTCTTCCGTTGAGTAACTTTTCACAGACCAGTGAATAACTTTTTACAGATCAGTGAGTAACTTTACACAGACCATTGAGTAACTTTTTACAGACCAGTGAGTAACTTTTCACAGATCGATGAGTATTTTTTCACAGACCGATGAGTAACTTTTCACAGACCGGTGAGTAACTTTTAACAAACCGGTGAGTAATTTTTTACAGACCGGTGAGTAACTTTTAAAAGACCGGTGAGAACTTTTTACAGACCAGTGAGTAACTTTTCACAGATCGGTGAGTAACTTTACACAGACCAGTGAGTAACTTTTTACAAAACAGTGAGTAAATTTTCACAGACCGGTGAGTAATTTTTCACAGACCGTTGAGTAACTTTTAATACATCCTAAATACTTTCTTATCCATCCCGACCCGGTCCCAACCATCCCGATCCTTTCTTTGTATATGAATCCTTATGAGTAAACTCTTCGATCGGCATCGAAAAAAAATAATGTTTTTGGTGAGTCCGATTCCTTAAGCAAGCGATATTTCAAAAATCTGTGAATGAATTTCTTATTCTTTTTAAAATCAAAATGAAGACTTTCACCGGTATAATTGCCTATCTTTAAAATTTAAGGTTCTTTCCTTTCGAATTGCAAAGATTTGGGATTTTGGATTTGTATATAAAAAAGCGGCAGTCTCAATTAGTTAATATACAAATCCTCGCGAGTACAACTAAGTACATAATATAGAGCTGTGTGAGAATTCACGAGTAGAGACACGACTTGACGCGACTCGACGTTTCTCCACGCGACTCGATGAGACTCGGCGGGACTCGACGTGACTTTACGCGACTCGACACGACTCACCGACTCGATGCGACTCGACGGACTCGACACGACTCGGCACTACTCAATACGACTCGACGCGACCCGACGTTTCTCCACGCGACTCGATGAGACTCGGCGGGACTCGACGTGACTTGACGCGACTCGACACGACTCACCGACATCAATCCAAAGCCATCCCGAGCTATGCCCATCAATCCCGATCATTTATTCCGTTAACCTCTTCCGTTGAGTAACTTTTCACAGACCAGTGAATAACTTTTTACAGATCAGTGAGTAACTTTACACAGACCATTGAGTAACTTTTTACAGACCAGTGAGTAACTTTTCACAGATCGATGAGTATTTTTTCACAGACCGATGAGTAACTTTTCACAGACCGGTGAGTAACTTTTAACAAACCGGTGAGTAATTTTTTACAGACCGGTGAGTAACTTTTAAAAGACCGGTGAGAACTTTTTACAGACCAGTGAGTAACTTTTCACAGATCGGTGAGTAACTTTACACAGACCAGTGAGTAACTTTTTACAAAACAGTGAGTAAATTTTCACAGACCGGTGAGTAATTTTTCACAGACCGTTGAGTAACTTTTAATACATCCTAAATACTTTCTTATCCATCCCGACCCGGTCCCAACCATCCCGATCCTTTCTTTGTATATGAATCCTTATGAGTAAACTCTTCGATCGGCATCGAAAAAAAATAATGTTTTTGGTGAGTCCGATTCCTTAAGCAAGCGATATTTCAAAAATCTGTGAATGAATTTCTTATTCTTTTTAAAATCAAAATGAAGACTTTCACCGGTATAATTGCCTATCTTTAAAATTTAAGGTTCTTTCCTTTCGAATTGCAAAGATTTGGGATTTTGGATTTGTATATAAAAAAGCGGCAGTCTCAATTAGTTAATATACAAATCCTCGCGAGTACAACTAAGTACATAATATAGAGCTGTGTGAGAATTCACGAGTAGAGACACGACTTGACGCGACTCGACGTTTCTCCACGCGACTCGATGAGACTCGGCGGGACTCGACGTGACTTGACGCGACTCGACACGACTCACCGATTCGATGCGACTCGACGGACTCGACACGACTCGGCACTACTCAATACGACTCGACGTGACCCGACGTTTCTCCACGCGACTCGATGAGACTCGGCGTGACTCGGCGTGACTTGACGCGACTCGACACGACTCACCGACATCAATCCAAAGCCATCCCGAGCTATGCCGATCAATCCCGATCATTTATTCCGTTAACCTCTTCCGTTGAGTAACTTTTCACAGACCAGTGAATAACTTTTTACAGATCAGTGAGTAACTTTACACAGACCATTGAGTAACTTTTTACAGACCAGTGAGTAACTTTTCACAGATCGATGAGTATTTTTTCACAGACCGATGAGTAACTTTTCACAGACCGGTGAGTAACTTTTAACAAACCGGTGAGTAATTTTTTACAGACCGGTGAGTAACTTTTAAAAGACCGGTGAGAACTTTTTACAGACCAGTGAGTAACTTTTCACAGATCGGTGAGTAACTTTACACAGACCAGTGAGTAACTTTTTACAAAACAGTGAGTAAATTTTCACAGACCGGTGAGTAATTTTTCACAGACCGTTGAGTAACTTTTAATACATCCTAAATACTTTCTTATCCATCCCGACCCGGTCCCAACCATCCCGATCCTTTCTTTGTATATGAATCCTTATGAGTAAACTCTTCGATCGGCATCGAAAAAAAATAATGTTTTTGGTGAGTCCGATTCCTTAAGCAAGCGATATTTCAAAAATCTGTGAATGAATTTCTTATTCTTTTTAAAATCAAAATGAAGACTTTCACCGGTATAATTGCCAATCTTTAAAATTTAAGGTTCTTTCCTTTCGAATTGCAAAGATTTGGGATTTTGGATTTGTATATAAAAAAGCGGCAGTCTCAATTAGTTAATATACAAATCCTCGCGAGTACAACTAAGTACATAATATAGAGCTGTGTGAGAATTCACGAGTAGAGACACGACTTGACGCGACTCGACGTTTCTCCACGCGACTCGATGAGACTCGGCGGGACTCGACGTGACTTGACGCGACTCGACACGACTCACCGATTCGATGCGACTCGACGGACTCGACACGACTCGGCACTACTCAATACGACTCGACGTGACCCGACGTTTCTCCACGCGACTCGATGAGACTCGGCGTGACTCGACGTGACTTGACGCGACTCGACACGACTCACCGACATCAATCCAAAGCCATCCCGAGCTATGCCGATCAATCCCGATCATTTATTCCGTTAACCTCTTCCGTTGAGTAACTTTTCACAGACCAGTGAATAACTTTTTACAGATCAGTGAGTAACTTTACACAGACCATTGAGTAACTTTTTACAGACCAGTGAGTAACTTTTCACAGATCGATGAGTATTTTTTCACAGACCGATGAGTAACTTTTCACAGACCGGTGAGTAACTTTTAACAAACCGGTGAGTAATTTTTTACAGACCGGTGAGTAACTTTTAAAAGACCGGTGAGAACTTTTTACAGACCAGTGAGTAACTTTTCACAGATCGGTGAGTAACTTTACACAGACCAGTGAGTAACTTTTTACAAAACAGTGAGTAAATTTTCACAGACCGGTGAGTAATTTTTCACAGACCGTTGAGTAACTTTTAATACATCCTAAATACTTTCTTATCCATCCCGACCCGGTCCCAACCATCCCGATCCTTTCTTTGTATATGAATCCTTATGAGTAAACTCTTCGATCGGCATCGAAAAAAAATAATGTTTTTGGTGAGTCCGATTCCTTAAGCAAGCGATATTTCAAAAATCTGTGAATGAATTTCTTATTCTTTTTAAAATCAAAATGAAGACTTTCACCGGTATAATTGCCAATCTTTAAAATTTAAGGTTCTTTCCTTTCGAATTGCAAAGATTTGGGATTTTGGATTTGTATATAAAAAAGCGGCAGTCTCAATTAGTTAATATACAAATCCTCGCGAGTACAACTAAGTACATAATATAGAGCTGTGTGAGAATTCACGAGTAGAGACACGACTTGACGCGACTCGACGTTTCTCCACGCGACTCGATGAGACTCGGCGGGACTCGACGTGACTTGACGCGACTCGACACGACTCACCGACTCGATGCGACTCGACGGACTCGACACGACTCGGCACTACTCAATACGACTCGACGCGACCCGACGTTTCTCCACGCGACTCGATGAGACTCGGCGGGACTCGACGTGACTTGACGCGACTCGACACGACTCACCGACATCAATCCAAAGCCATCCCGAGCTATGCCCATCAATCCCGATCATTTATTCCGTTAACCTCTTCCGTTGAGTAACTTTTCACAGACCAGTGAATAACTTTTTACAGATCAGTGAGTAACTTTACACAGACCATTGAGTAACTTTTTACAGACCAGTGAGTAACTTTTCACAGATCGATGAGTATTTTTTCACAGACCGATGAGTAACTTTTCACAGACCGGTGAGTAACTTTTAACAAACCGGTGAGTAATTTTTTACAGACCGGTGAGTAACTTTTAAAAGACCGGTGAGAACTTTTTACAGACCAGTGAGTAACTTTTCACAGATCGGTGAGTAACTTTACACAGACCAGTGAGTAACTTTTTACAAAACAGTGAGTAAATTTTCACAGACCGGTGAGTAATTTTTCACAGACCGTTGAGTAACTTTTAATACATCCTAAATACTTTCTTATCCATCCCGACCCGGTCCCAACCATCCCGATCCTTTCTTTGTATATGAATCCTTATGAGTAAACTCTTCGATCGGCATCGAAAAAAAATAATGTTTTTGGTGAGTCCGATTCCTTAAGCAAGCGATATTTCAAAAATCTGTGAATGAATTTCTTATTCTTTTTAAAATCAAAATGAAGACTTTCACCGGTATAATTGCCTATCTTTAAAATTTAAGGTTCTTTCCTTTCGAATTGCAAAGATTTGGGATTTTGGATTTGTATATAAAAAAGCGGCAGTCTCAATTAGTTAATATACAAATCCTCGCGAGTACAACTAAGTACATAATATAGAGCTGTGTGAGAATTCACGAGTAGAGACACGACTTGACGCGACTCGACGTTTCTCCACGCGACTCGATGAGACTCGGCGGGACTCGACGTGACTTGACGCGACTCGACACGACTCACCGATTCGATGCGACTCGACGGACTCGACACGACTCGGCACTACTCAATACGACTCGACGTGACCCGACGTTTCTCCACGCGACTCGATGAGACTCGGCGTGACTCGACGTGACTTGACGCGACTCGACACGACTCACCGACATCAATCCAAAGCCATCCCGAGCTATGCCGATCAATCCCGATCATTTATTCCGTTAACCTCTTCCGTTGAGTAACTTTTCACAGACCAGTGAATAACTTTTTACAGATCAGTGAGTAACTTTACACAGACCATTGAGTAACTTTTTACAGACCAGTGAGTAACTTTTCACAGATCGATGAGTATTTTTTCACAGACCGATGAGTAACTTTTCACAGACCGGTGAGTAACTTTTAACAAACCGGTGAGTAATTTTTTACAGACCGGTGAGTAACTTTTAAAAGACCGGTGAGAACTTTTTACAGACCAGTGAGTAACTTTTCACAGATCGGTGAGTAACTTTACACAGACCAGTGAGTAACTTTTTACAAAACAGTGAGTAAATTTTCACAGACCGGTGAGTAATTTTTCACAGACCGTTGAGTAACTTTTAATACATCCTAAATACTTTCTTATCCATCCCGACCCGGTCCCAACCATCCCGATCCTTTCTTTGTATATGAATCCTTATGAGTAAACTCTTCGATCGGCATCGAAAAAAAATAATGTTTTTGGTGAGTCCGATTCCTTAAGCAAGCGATATTTCAAAAATCTGTGAATGAATTTCTTATTCTTTTTAAAATCAAAATGAAGACTTTCACCGGTATAATTGCCTATCTTTAAAATTTAAGGTTCTTTCCTTTCGAATTGTAAAGATTTGGGATTTTGGATTTGTATATAAAAAAGCGGCAGTCTCAATTAGTTAATATACAAATCCTCGCGAGTACAACTAAGTACATAATATAGAGCTGTGTGAGAATTCACGAGTAGAGACACGACTTGACGCGACTCGACGTTTCTCCACGCGACTCGATGAGACTCGGCGGGACTCGACGTGACTTGACGCGACTCGACACGACTCACCGACTCGATGCGACTCGACGGACTCGACACGACTCGGCACTACTCAATACGACTCGACGCGACCCGACGTTTCTCCACGCGACTCGATGAGACTCGGCGGGACTCGACGTGACTTGACGCGACTCGACACGACTCACCGACATCAATCCAAAGCCATCCCGAGCTATGCCCATCAATCCCGATCATTTATTCCGTTAACCTCTTCCGTTGAGTAACTTTTCACAGACCAGTGAATAACTTTTTACAGATCAGTGAGTAACTTTACACAGACCATTGAGTAACTTTTTACAGACCAGTGAGTAACTTTTCACAGATCGATGAGTATTTTTTCACAGACCGATGAGTAACTTTTCACAGACCGGTGAGTAACTTTTAACAAACCGGTGAGTAATTTTTTACAGACCGGTGAGTAACTTTTAAAAGACCGGTGAGAACTTTTTACAGACCAGTGAGTAACTTTTCACAGATCGGTGAGTAACTTTACACAGACCAGTGAGTAACTTTTTACAAAACAGTGAGTAAATTTTCACAGACCGGTGAGTAATTTTTCACAGACCGTTGAGTAACTTTTAATACATCCTAAATACTTTCTTATCCATCCCGACCCGGTCCCAACCATCCCGATCCTTTCTTTGTATATGAATCCTTATGAGTAAACTCTTCGATCGGCATCGAAAAAAAATAATGTTTTTGGTGAGTCCGATTCCTTAAGCAAGCGATATTTCAAAAATCTGTGAATGAATTTCTTATTCTTTTTAAAATCAAAATGAAGACTTTCACTGGTATAATTGCCTATCTTTAAAATTTAAGGTTCTTTCCTTTCGAATTGTAAAGATTTGGGATTTTGGATTTGTATATAAAAAAGCGGCAGTCTCAATTAGTTAATATACAAATCCTCGCGAGTACAACTAAGTACATAATATAGAGCTGTGTGAGAATTCACGAGTAGAGACACGACTTGACGCGACTCGACGTTTCTCCACGCGACTCGATGAGACTCGGCGGGACTCGACGTGACTTGACGCGACTCGACACGACTCACCGACTCGATGCGACTCGACGGACTCGACACGACTCGGCACTACTCAATACGACTCGACGCGACCCGACGTTTCTCCACGCGACTCGATGAGACTCGGCGGGACTCGACGTGACTTGACGCGACTCGACACGACTCACCGACATCAATCCAAAGCCATCCCGAGCTATGCCCATCAATCCCGATCATTTATTCCGTTAACCTCTTCCGTTGAGTAACTTTTCACAGACCAGTGAATAACTTTTTACAGATCAGTGAGTAACTTTACACAGACCATTGAGTAACTTTTTACAGACCAGTGAGTAACTTTTCACAGATCGATGAGTATTTTTTCACAGACCGATGAGTAACTTTTCACAGACCGGTGAGTAACTTTTAACAAACCGGTGAGTAATTTTTTACAGACCGGTGAGTAACTTTTAAAAGACCGGTGAGAACTTTTTACAGACCAGTGAGTAACTTTTCACAGATCGGTGAGTAACTTTACACAGACCAGTGAGTAACTTTTTACAAAACAGTGAGTAAATTTTCACAGACCGGTGAGTAATTTTTCACAGACCGTTGAGTAACTTTTAATACTTTCTTATCCATCCCGACCCGGTCCCAACCATCCCGATCCTTTCTTTGTATATGAATCCTTATGAGTAAACTCTTCGATCGGCATCGAAAAAAAATAATGTTTTTGGTGAGTCCGATTCCTTAAGCAAGCGATATTTCAAAAATCTGTGAATGAATTTCTTATTCTTTTTAAAATCAAAATGAAGACTTTCACCGGTATAATTGCCAATCTTTAAAATTTAAGGTTCTTTCCTTTCGAATTGCAAAGATTTGGGATTTTGGATTTGTATATAAAAAAGCGGCAGTCTCAATTAGTTAATATACAAATCCTCGCGAGTACAACTAAGTACATAATATAGAGCTGTGTGAGAATTCACGAGTAGAGACACGACTTGACGCGACTCGACGTTTCTCCACGCGACTCGATGAGACTCGGCGGGACTCGACGTGACTTGACGCGACTCGACACGACTCACCGATTCGATGCGACTCGACGGACTCGACACGACTCGGCACTACTCAATACGACTCGACGTGACCCGACGTTTCTCCACGCGACTCGATGAGACTCGGCGTGACTCGACGTGACTTGACGCGACTCGACACGACTCACCGACATCAATCCAAAGCCATCCCGAGCTATGCCGATCAATCCCGATCATTTATTCCGTTAACCTCTTCCGTTGAGTAACTTTTCACAGACCAGTGAATAACTTTTTACAGATCAGTGAGTAACTTTACACAGACCATTGAGTAACTTTTTACAGACCAGTGAGTAACTTTTCACAGATCGATGAGTATTTTTTCACAGACCGATGAGTAACTTTTCACAGACCGGTGAGTAACTTTTAACAAACCGGTGAGTAATTTTTTACAGACCGGTGAGTAACTTTTAAAAGACCGGTGAGAACTTTTTACAGACCAGTGAGTAACTTTTCACAGATCGGTGAGTAACTTTACACAGACCAGTGAGTAACTTTTTACAAAACAGTGAGTAAATTTTCACAGACCGTTGAGTAACTTTTAATACATCCTAAATACTTTCTTATCCATCCCAACCCGGTCCCAACCATCCCGATCCTTTCTTTGTATATGAATCCTTATGAGTAAACTCTTCGATCGGCATCGAAAAAAAATAATGTTTTTGGTGAGTCCGATTCCTTAAGCAAGCGATATTTCAAAAATCTGTGAATGAATTTCTTATTCTTTTTAAAATCAAAATGAAGACTTTCACCGGTATAATTGCCTATCTTTAAAATTTAAGGTTCTTTCCTTTCGAATTGCAAAGATTTGGGATTTTGGATTTGTATATAAAAAAGCGGCAGTCTCAATTAGTTAATATACAAATCCTCGCGAGTACAACTAAGTACATAATATAGAGCTGTGTGAGAATTCACGAGTAGAGACACGACTTGACGCGACTCGACGTTTCTCCACGCGACTCGATGAGACTCGGCGGGACTCGACGTGACTTGACGCGACTCGACACGACTCACTGACTCGATGCGACTCGACGGACTCGACACGACTCGGCACTACTCAATACGACTCGACGCGACCCGACGTTTCTCCACGCGACTCGATGAGACTCGGCGGGACTCGACGTGACTTGACGCGACTCGACACGACTCACCGACATCAATCCAAAGCCATCCCGAGCTATGCCCATCAATCCCGATCATTTATTCCGTTAACCTCTTCCGTTGAGTAACTTTTCACAGACCAGTGAATAACTTTTTACAGATCAGTGAGTAACTTTACACAGACCATTGAGTAACTTTTTACAGACCAGTGAGTAACTTTTCACAGATCGATGAGTATTTTTTCACAGACCGATGAGTAACTTTTCACAGACCGGTGAGTAACTTTTAACAAACCGGTGAGTAATTTTTTACAGACCGGTGAGTAACTTTTAAAAGACCGGTGAGAACTTTACACAGACCAGTGAGTAACTTTTTACAAAACAGTGAGTAAATTTTCACAGACCGGTGAGTAATTTTTCACAGACCGTTGAGTAACTTTTAATACATCCTAAATACTTTCTTATCCATCCCGACCCGGTCCCAACCATCCCGATCCTTTCTTTGTATATGAATCCTTATGAGTAAACTCTTCGATCGGCATCGAAAAAAAATAATGTTTTTGGTGAGTCCGATTCCTTAAGCAAGCGATATTTCAAAAATCTGTGAATGAATTTCTTATTCTTTTTAAAATCAAAATGAAGACTTTCACCGGTATAATTGCCAATCTTTAAAATTTAAGGTTCTTTCCTTTCGAATTGCAAAGATTTGGGATTTTGGATTTGTATATAAAAAAGCGGCAGTCTCAATTAGTTAATATACAAATCCTCGCGAGTACAACTAAGTACATAATATAGAGCTGTGTGAGAATTCACGAGTAGAGACACGACTTGACGCGACTCGACGTTTCTCCACGCGACTCGATGAGACTCGGCGGGACTCGACGTGACTTGACGCGACTCGACACGACTCACCGATTCGATGCGACTCGACGGACTCGACACGACTCGGCACTACTCAATACGACTCGACGTGACCCGACGTTTCTCCACGCGACTCGATGAGACTCGGCGGGACTCGACGTGACTTGACGCGACTCGACACGACTCACCGACATCAATCCAAAGCCATCCCGAGCTATGCCCATCAATCCCGATCATTTATTCCGTTAACCTCTTCCGTTGAGTAACTTTTCACAGACCAGTGAATAACTTTTTACAGATCAGTGAGTAACTTTACACAGACCATTGAGTAACTTTTTACAGACCAGTGAGTAACTTTTCACAGATCGATGAGTATTTTTTCACAGACCGATGAGTAACTTTTCACAGACCGGTGAGTAACTTTTAACAAACCGGTGAGTAATTTTTTACAGACCGGTGAGTAACTTTTAAAAGACCGGTGAGAACTTTTTACAGACCAGTGAGTAACTTTTCACAGATCGGTGAGTAACTTTACACAGACCAGTGAGTAACTTTTTACAAAACAGTGAGTAAATTTTCACAGACCGTTGAGTAACTTTTAATACATCCTAAATACTTTCTTATCCATCCCAACCCGGTCCCAACCATCCCGATCCTTTCTTTGTATATGAATCCTTATGAGTAAACTCTTCGATCGGCATCGAAAAAAAATAATGTTTTTGGTGAGTCCGATTCCTTAAGCAAGCGATATTTCAAAAATCTGTGAATGAATTTCTTATTCTTTTTAAAATCAAAATGAAGACTTTCACCGGTATAATTGCCTATCTTTAAAATTTAAGGTTCTTTCCTTTCGAATTGCAAAGATTTGGGATTTTGGATTTGTATATAAAAAAGCGGCAGTCTCAATTAGTTAATATACAAATCCTCGCGAGTACAACTAAGTACATAATATAGAGCTGTGTGAGAATTCACGAGTAGAGACACGACTTGACGCGACTCGACGTTTCTCCACGCGACTCGATGAGACTCGGCGGGACTCGACGTGACTTGACGCGACTCGACACGACTCACCGACTCGATGCGACTCGACGGACTCGACACGACTCGGCACTACTCAATACGACTCGACGCGACCCGACGTTTCTCCACGCGACTCGATGAGACTCGGCGGGACTCGACGTGACTTGACGCGACTCGACACGACTCACCGACATCAATCCAAAGCCATCCCGAGCTATGCCCATCAATCCCGATCATTTATTCCGTTAACCTCTTCCGTTGAGTAACTTTTCACAGACCAGTGAATAACTTTTTACAGATCAGTGAGTAACTTTACACAGACCATTGAGTAACTTTTTACAGACCAGTGAGTAACTTTTCACAGATCGATGAGTATTTTTTCACAGACCGATGAGTAACTTTTCACAGACCGGTGAGTAACTTTTAACAAACCGGTGAGTAATTTTTTACAGACCGGTGAGTAACTTTTAAAAGACCGGTGAGAACTTTTTACAGACCAGTGAGTAACTTTTCACAGATCGGTGAGTAACTTTACACAGACCAGTGAGTAACTTTTTACAAAACAGTGAGTAAATTTTCACAGACCGGTGAGTAATTTTTCACAGACCGTTGAGTAACTTTTAATACATCCTAAATACTTTCTTATCCATCCCGACCCGGTCCCAACCATCCCGATCCTTTCTTTGTATATGAATCCTTATGAGTAAACTCTTCGATCGGCATCGAAAAAAAATAATGTTTTTGGTGAGTCCGATTCCTTAAGCAAGCGATATTTCAAAAATCTGTGAATGAATTTCTTATTCTTTTTAAAATCAAAATGAAGACTTTCACCGGTATAATTGCCAATCTTTAAAATTTAAGGTTCTTTCCTTTCGAATTGCAAAGATTTGGGATTTTGGATTTGTATATAAAAAAGCGGCAGTCTCAATTAGTTAATATACAAATCCTCGCGAGTACAACTAAGTACATAATATAGAGCTGTGTGAGAATTCACGAGTAGAGACACGACTTGACGCGACTCGACGTTTCTCCACGCGACTCGATGAGACTCGGCGGGACTCGACGTGACTTGACGCGACTCGACACGACTCACCGATTCGATGCGACTCGACGGACTCGACACGACTCGGCACTACTCAATACGACTCGACGTGACCCGACGTTTCTCCACGCGACTCGATGAGACTCGGCGTGACTCGACGTGACTTGACGCGACTCGACACGACTCACCGACATCAATCCAAAGCCATCCCGAGCTATGCCGATCAATCCCGATCATTTATTCCGTTAACCTCTTCCGTTGAGTAACTTTTCACAGACCAGTGAATAACTTTTTACAGATCAGTGAGTAACTTTACACAGACCATTGAGTAACTTTTTACAGACCAGTGAGTAACTTTTCACAGATCGATGAGTATTTTTTCACAGACCGATGAGTAACTTTTCACAGACCGGTGAGTAACTTTTAACAAACCGGTGAGTAATTTTTTACAGACCGGTGAGTAACTTTTAAAAGACCGGTGAGAACTTTTTACAGACCAGTGAGTAACTTTTCACAGATCGGTGAGTAACTTTACACAGACCAGTGAGTAACTTTTTACAAAACAGTGAGTAAATTTTCACAGACCGTTGAGTAACTTTTAATACATCCTAAATACTTTCTTATCCATCCCAACCCGGTCCCAACCATCCCGATCCTTTCTTTGTATATGAATCCTTATGAGTAAACTCTTCGATCGGCATCGAAAAAAAATAATGTTTTTGGTGAGTCCGATTCCTTAAGCAAGCGATATTTCAAAAATCTGTGAATGAATTTCTTATTCTTTTTAAAATCAAAATGAAGACTTTCACCGGTATAATTGCCTATCTTTAAAATTTAAGGTTCTTTCCTTTCGAATTGCAAAGATTTGGGATTTTGGATTTGTATATAAAAAAGCGGCAGTCTCAATTAGTTAATATACAAATCCTCGCGAGTACAACTAAGTACATAATATAGAGCTGTGTGAGAATTCACGAGTAGAGACACGACTTGACGCGACTCGACGTTTCTCCACGCGACTCGATGAGACTCGGCGGGACTCGACGTGACTTGACGCGACTCGACACGACTCACTGACTCGATGCGACTCGACGGACTCGACACGACTCGGCACTACTCAATACGACTCGACGCGACCCGACGTTTCTCCACGCGACTCGATGAGACTCGGCGGGACTCGACGTGACTTGACGCGACTCGACACGACTCACCGACATCAATCCAAAGCCATCCCGAGCTATGCCCATCAATCCCGATCATTTATTCCGTTAACCTCTTCCGTTGAGTAACTTTTCACAGACCAGTGAATAACTTTTTACAGATCAGTGAGTAACTTTACACAGACCATTGAGTAACTTTTTACAGACCAGTGAGTAACTTTTCACAGATCGATGAGTATTTTTTCACAGACCGATGAGTAACTTTTCACAGACCGGTGAGTAACTTTTAACAAACCGGTGAGTAATTTTTTACAGACCGGTGAGTAACTTTTAAAAGACCGGTGAGAACTTTTTACAGACCAGTGAGTAATTTTTCACAGATCGGTGAGTAACTTTACACAGACCAGTGAGTAACTTTTTACAAAACAGTGAGTAAATTTTCACAGACCGGTGAGTAATTTTTCACAGACCGTTGAGTAACTTTTAATACATCCTAAATACTTTCTTATCCATCCCGACCCGGTCCCAACCATCCCGATCCTTTCTTTGTATATGAATCCTTATGAGTAAACTCTTCGATCGGCATCGAAAAAAAATAATGTTTTTGGTGAGTCCGATTCCTTAAGCAAGCGATATTTCAAAAATCTGTGAATGAATTTCTTATTCTTTTTAAAATCAAAATGAAGACTTTCACCGGTATAATTGCCAATCTTTAAAATTTAAGGTTCTTTCCTTTCGAATTGCAAAGATTTGGGATTTTGGATTTGTATATAAAAAAGCGGCAGTCTCAATTAGTTAATATACAAATCCTCGCGAGTACAACTAAGTACATAATATAGAGCTGTGTGAGAATTCACGAGTAGAGACACGACTTGACGCGACTCGACGTTTCTCCACGCGACTCGATGAGACTCGGCGGGACTCGACGTGACTTGACGCGACTCGACACGACTCACCGATTCGATGCGACTCGACGGACTCGACACGACTCGGCACTACTCAATACGACTCGACGTGACCCGACGTTTCTCCACGCGACTCGATGAGACTCGGCGGGACTCGACGTGACTTGACGCGACTCGACACGACTCACCGACATCAATCCAAAGCCATCCCGAGCTATGCCCATCAATCCCGATCATTTATTCCGTTAACCTCTTCCGTTGAGTAACTTTTCACAGACCAGTGAATAACTTTTTACAGATCAGTGAGTAACTTTACACAGACCATTGAGTAACTTTTTACAGACCAGTGAGTAACTTTTCACAGATCGATGAGTATTTTTTCACAGACCGATGAGTAACTTTTCACAGACCGGTGAGTAACTTTTAACAAACCGGTGAGTAATTTTTTACAGACCGGTGAGTAACTTTTAAAAGACCGGTGAGAACTTTTTACAGACCAGTGAGTAACTTTTCACAGATCGGTGAGTAACTTTACACAGACCAGTGAGTAACTTTTTACAAAACAGTGAGTAAATTTTCACAGACCGTTGAGTAACTTTTAATACATCCTAAATACTTTCTTATCCATCCCAACCCGGTCCCAACCATCCCGATCCTTTCTTTGTATATGAATCCTTATGAGTAAACTCTTCGATCGGCATCGAAAAAAAATAATGTTTTTGGTGAGTCCGATTCCTTAAGCAAGCGATATTTCAAAAATCTGTGAATGAATTTCTTATTCTTTTTAAAATCAAAATGAAGACTTTCACCGGTATAATTGCCTATCTTTAAAATTTAAGGTTCTTTCCTTTCGAATTGCAAAGATTTGGGATTTTGGATTTGTATATAAAAAAGCGGCAGTCTCAATTAGTTAATATACAAATCCTCGCGAGTACAACTAAGTACATAATATAGAGCTGTGTGAGAATTCACGAGTAGAGACACGACTTGACGCGACTCGACGTTTCTCCACGCGACTCGATGAGACTCGGCGGGACTCGACGTGACTTGACGCGACTCGACACGACTCACTGACTCGATGCGACTCGACGGACTCGACACGACTCGGCACTACTCAATACGACTCGACGCGACCCGACGTTTCTCCACGCGACTCGATGAGACTCGGCGGGACTCGACGTGACTTGACGCGACTCGACACGACTCACCGACATCAATCCAAAGCCATCCCGAGCTATGCCCATCAATCCCGATCATTTATTCCGTTAACCTCTTCCGTTGAGTAACTTTTCACAGACCAGTGAATAACTTTTTACAGATCAGTGAGTAACTTTACACAGACCATTGAGTAACTTTTTACAGACCAGTGAGTAACTTTTCACAGATCGATGAGTATTTTTTCACAGACCGATGAGTAACTTTTCACAGACCGGTGAGTAACTTTTAACAAACCGGTGAGTAATTTTTTACAGACCGGTGAGTAACTTTTAAAAGACCGGTGAGAACTTTTCACAGACCAGTGAATAACTTTTCACAGATCAGTGAGTAACTTTACACAGACCATTGAGTAACTTTTTACAAAACAGTGAGTAAATTTTCACAGACCGGTGAGTAATTTTTCACAGACCGTTGAGTAACTTTTAATACATCCTAAATACTTTCTTATCCATCCCGACCCGGTCCCAACCATCCCGATCCTTTCTTTGTATATGAATCCTTATGAGTAAACTCTTCGATCGGCATCGAAAAAAAATAATGTTTTTGGTGAGTCCGATTCCTTAAGCAAGCGATATTTCAAAAATCTGTGAATGAATTTCTTATTCTTTTTAAAATCAAAATGAAGACTTTCACCGGTATAATTGCCTATCTTTAAAATTTAAGGTTCTTTCCTTTCGAATTGCAAAGATTTGGGATTTTGGATTTGTATATAAAAAAGCGGCAGTCTCAATTAGTTAATATACAAATCCTCGCGAGTACAACTAAGTACATAATATAGAGCTGTGTGAGAATTCACGAGTAGAGACACGACTTGACGCGACTCGACGTTTCTCCACGCGACTCGATGAGACTCGGCGGGACTCGACGTGACTTGACGCGACTCGACACGACTCACCGATTCGATGCGACTCGACGGACTCGACACGACTCGGCACTACTCAATACGACTCGACGTGACCCGACGTTTCTCCACGCGACTCGATGAGACTCGGCGTGACTCGACGTGACTTGACGCGACTCGACACGACTCACCGACATCAATCCAAAGCCATCCCGAGCTATGCCGATCAATCCCGATCATTTATTCCGTTAACCTCTTCCGTTGAGTAACTTTTCACAGACCAGTGAATAACTTTTTACAGATCAGTGAGTAACTTTACACAGACCATTGAGTAACTTTTTACAGACCAGTGAGTAACTTTTCACAGATCGATGAGTATTTTTTCACAGACCGATGAGTAACTTTTCACAGACCGGTGAGTAACTTTTAACAAACCGGTGAGTAATTTTTTACAGACCGGTGAGTAACTTTTAAAAGACCGGTGAGAACTTTTTACAGACCAGTGAGTAACTTTTCACAGATCGGTGAGTAACTTTACACAGACCAGTGAGTAACTTTTTACAAAACAGTGAGTAAATTTTCACAGACCGTTGAGTAACTTTTAATACATCCTAAATACTTTCTTATCCATCCCGACCCGGTCCCAACCATCCCGATCCTTTCTTTGTATATGAATCCTTATGAGTAAACTCTTCGATCGGCATCGAAAAAAAATAATGTTTTTGGTGAGTCCGATTCCTTAAGCAAGCGATATTTCAAAAATCTGTGAATGAATTTCTTATTCTTTTTAAAATCAAAATGAAGACTTTCACCGGTATAATTGCCTATCTTTAAAATTTAAGGTTCTTTCCTTTCGAATTGCAAAGATTTGGGATTTTGGATTTGTATATAAAAAAGCGGCAGTCTCAATTAGTTAATATACAAATCCTCGCGAGTACAACTAAGTACATAATATAGAGCTGTGTGAGAATTCACGAGTAGAGACACGACTTGACGCGACTCGACGTTTCTCCACGCGACTCGATGAGACTCGGCGGGACTCGACGTGACTTGACGCGACTCGACACGACTCACCGACTCGATGCGACTCGACGGACTCGACACGACTCGGCACTACTCAATACGACTCGACGCGACCCGACGTTTCTCCACGCGACTCGATGAGACTCGGCGGGACTCGACGTGACTTGACGCGACTCGACACGACTCACCGACATCAATCCAAAGCCATCCCGAGCTATGCCCATCAATCCCGATCATTTATTCCGTTAACCTCTTCCGTTGAGTAACTTTTCACAGACCAGTGAATAACTTTTTACAGATCAGTGAGTAACTTTACACAGACCATTGAGTAACTTTTTACAGACCAGTGAGTAACTTTTCACAGATCGATGAGTATTTTTTCACAGACCGATGAGTAACTTTTCACAGACCGGTGAGTAACTTTTAACAAACCGGTGAGTAATTTTTTACAGACCGGTGAGTAACTTTTAAAAGACCGGTGAGAACTTTTTACAGACCAGTGAGTAACTTTTCACAGATCGGTGAGTAACTTTACACAGACCAGTGAGTAACTTTTTACAAAACAGTGAGTAAATTTTCACAGACCGGTGAGTAATTTTTCACAGACCGTTGAGTAACTTTTAATACATCCTAAATACTTTCTTATCCATCCCGACCCGGTCCCAACCATCCCGATCCTTTCTTTGTATATGAATCCTTATGAGTAAACTCTTCGATCGGCATCGAAAAAAAATAATGTTTTTGGTGAGTCCGATTCCTTAAGCAAGCGATATTTCAAAAATCTGTGAATGAATTTCTTATTCTTTTTAAAATCAAAATGAAGACTTTCACCGGTATAATTGCCTATCTTTAAAATTTAAGGTTCTTTCCTTTCGAATTGCAAAGATTTGGGATTTTGGATTTGTATATAAAAAAGCGGCAGTCTCAATTAGTTAATATACAAATCCTCGCGAGTACAACTAAGTACATAATATAGAGCTGTGTGAGAATTCACGAGTAGAGACACGACTTGACGCGACTCGACGTTTCTCCACGCGACTCGATGAGACTCGGCGGGACTCGACGTGACTTGACGCGACTCGACACGACTCACCGACTCGATGCGACTCGACGGACTCGACACGACTCGGCACTACTCAATACGACTCGACGCGACCCGACGTTTCTCCACGCGACTCGATGAGACTCGGCGGGACTCGACGTGACTTGACGCGACTCGACACGACTCACCGACATCAATCCAAAGCCATCCCGAGCTATGCCCATCAATCCCGATCATTTATTCCGTTAACCTCTTCCGTTGAGTAACTTTTCACAGACCAGTGAATAACTTTTTACAGATCAGTGAGTAACTTTACACAGACCATTGAGTAACTTTTTACAGACCAGTGAGTAACTTTTCACAGATCGATGAGTATTTTTTCACAGACCGATGAGTAACTTTTCACAGACCGGTGAGTAACTTTTAACAAACCGGTGAGTAATTTTTTACAGACCGGTGAGTAACTTTTAAAAGACCGGTGAGAACTTTTTACAGACCAGTGAGTAACTTTTCACAGATCGGTGAGTAACTTTACACAGACCAGTGAGTAACTTTTTACAAAACAGTGAGTAAATTTTCACAGACCGGTGAGTAATTTTTCACAGACCGTTGAGTAACTTTTAATACATCCTAAATACTTTCTTATCCATCCCGACCCGGTCCCAACCATCCCGATCCTTTCTTTGTATATGAATCCTTATGAGTAAACTCTTCGATCGGCATCGAAAAAAAATAATGTTTTTGGTGAGTCCGATTCCTTAAGCAAGCGATATTTCAAAAATCTGTGAATGAATTTCTTATTCTTTTTAAAATCAAAATGAAGACTTTCACCGGTATAATTGCCTATCTTTAAAATTTAAGGTTCTTTCCTTTCGAATTGCAAAGATTTGGGATTTTGGATTTGTATATAAAAAAGCGGCAGTCTCAATTAGTTAATATACAAATCCTCGCGAGTACAACTAAGTACATAATATAGAGCTGTGTGAGAATTCACGAGTAGATACACGACTTGACGCGACTCGACGTTTCTCCACGCGACTCGATGAGACTCGGCGGGACTCGACGTGACTTGACGCGACTCGACACGACTCACTGACTCGATGCGACTCGACGGACTCGACACGACTCGGCACTACTCAATACGACTCGACGCGACCCGACGTTTCTCCACGCGACTCGATGAGACTCGGCGGGACTCGACGTGACTTGACGCGACTCGACACGACTCACCGACATCAATCCAAAGCCATCCCGAGCTATGCCCATCAATCCCGATCATTTATTCCGTTAACCTCTTCCGTTGAGTAACTTTTCACAGACCAGTGAATAACTTTTTACAGATCAGTGAGTAACTTTACACAGACCATTGAGTAACTTTTTACAGACCAGTGAGTAACTTTTCACAGATCGATGAGTATTTTTTCACAGACCGATGAGTAACTTTTCACAGACCGGTGAGTAACTTTTAACAAACCGGTGAGTAATTTTTTACAGACCGGTGAGTAACTTTTAAAAGACCGGTGAGAACTTTTTACAGACCAGTGAGTAACTTTTCACAGATCGGTGAGTAACTTTACACAGACCATTGAGTAACTTTTTACAAAACAGTGAGTAAATTTTCACAGACCGGTGAGTAATTTTTCACAGACCGTTGAGTAACTTTTAATACATCCTAAATACTTTCTTATCCATCCCGACCCGGTCCCAACCATCCCGATCCTTTCTTTGTATATGAATCCTTATGAGTAAACTCTTCGATCGGCATCGAAAAAAAATAATGTTTTTGGTGAGTCCGATTCCTTAAGCAAGCGATATTTCAAAAATCTGTGAATGAATTTCTTATTCTTTTTAAAATCAAAATGAAGACTTTCACCGGTATAATTGCCTATCTTTAAAATTTAAGGTTCTTTCCTTTCGAATTGCAAAGATTTGGGATTTTGGATTTGTATATAAAAAAGCGGCAGTCTCAATTAGTTAATATACAAATCCTCGCGAGTACAACTAAGTACATAATATAGAGCTGTGTGAGAATTCACGAGTAGAGACACGACTTGACGCGACTCGACGTTTCTCCACGCGACTCGATGAGACTCGGCGGGACTCGACGTGACTTGACGCGACTCGACACGACTCACCGATTCGATGCGACTCGACGGACTCGACACGACTCGGCACTACTCAATACGACTCGACGTGACCCGACGTTTCTCCACGCGACTCGATGAGACTCGGCGTGACTCGACGTGACTTGACGCGACTCGACACGACTCACCGACATCAATCCAAAGCCATCCCGAGCTATGCCGATCAATCCCGATCATTTATTCCGTTAACCTCTTCCGTTGAGTAACTTTTCACAGACCAGTGAATAACTTTTTACAGATCAGTGAGTAACTTTACACAGACCATTGAGTAACTTTTTACAGACCAGTGAGTAACTTTTCACAGATCGATGAGTATTTTTTCACAGACCGATGAGTAACTTTTCACAGACCGGTGAGTAACTTTTAACAAACCGGTGAGTAATTTTTTACAGACCGGTGAGTAACTTTTAAAAGACCGGTGAGAACTTTTTACAGACCAGTGAGTAACTTTTCACAGATCGGTGAGTAACTTTACACAGACCAGTGAGTAACTTTTTACAAAACAGTGAGTAAATTTTCACAGACCGTTGAGTAACTTTTAATACATCCTAAATACTTTCTTATCCATCCCGACCCGGTCCCAACCATCCCGATCCTTTCTTTGTATATGAATCCTTATGAGTAAACTCTTCGATCGGCATCGAAAAAAAATAATGTTTTTGGTGAGTCCGATTCCTTAAGCAAGCGATATTTCAAAAATCTGTGAATGAATTTCTTATTCTTTTTAAAATCAAAATGAAGACTTTCACCGGTATAATTGCCTATCTTTAAAATTTAAGGTTCTTTCCTTTCGAATTGCAAAGATTTGGGATTTTGGATTTGTATATAAAAAAGCGGCAGTCTCAATTAGTTAATATACAAATCCTCGCGAGTACAACTAAGTACATAATATAGAGCTGTGTGAGAATTCACGAGTAGAGACACGACTTGACGCGACTCGACGTTTCTCCACGCGACTCGATGAGACTCGGCGGGACTCGACGTGACTTGACGCGACTCGACACGACTCACCGACTCGATGCGACTCGACGGACTCGACACGACTCGGCACTACTCAATACGACTCGACGCGACCCGACGTTTCTCCACGCGACTCGATGAGACTCGGCGGGACTCGACGTGACTTGACGCGACTCGACACGACTCACCGACATCAATCCAAAGCCATCCCGAGCTATGCCCATCAATCCCGATCATTTATTCCGTTAACCTCTTCCGTTGAGTAACTTTTCACAGACCAGTGAATAACTTTTTACAGATCAGTGAGTAACTTTACACAGACCATTGAGTAACTTTTTACAGACCAGTGAGTAACTTTTCACAGATCGATGAGTATTTTTTCACAGACCGATGAGTAACTTTTCACAGACCGGTGAGTAACTTTTAACAAACCGGTGAGTAATTTTTTACAGACCGGTGAGTAACTTTTAAAAGACCGGTGAGAACTTTTTACAGACCAGTGAGTAACTTTTCACAGATCGGTGAGTAACTTTACACAGACCAGTGAGTAACTTTTTACAAAACAGTGAGTAAATTTTCACAGACCGGTGAGTAATTTTTCACAGACCGTTGAGTAACTTTTAATACATCCTAAATACTTTCTTATCCATCCCGACCCGGTCCCAACCATCCCGATCCTTTCTTTGTATATGAATCCTTATGAGTAAACTCTTCGATCGGCATCGAAAAAAAATAATGTTTTTGGTGAGTCCGATTCCTTAAGCAAGCGATATTTCAAAAATCTGTGAATGAATTTCTTATTCTTTTTAAAATCAAAATGAAGACTTTCACCGGTATAATTGCCTATCTTTAAAATTTAAGGTTCTTTCCTTTCGAATTGCAAAGATTTGGGATTTTGGATTTGTATATAAAAAAGCGGCAGTCTCAATTAGTTAATATACAAATCCTCGCGAGTACAACTAAGTACATAATATAGAGCTGTGTGAGAATTCACGAGTAGAGACACGACTTGACGCGACTCGACGTTTCTCCACGCGACTCGATGAGACTCGGCGGGACTCGACGTGACTTGACGCGACTCGACACGACTCACCGACTCGATGCGACTCGACGGACTCGACACGACTCGGCACTACTCAATACGACTCGACGCGACCCGACGTTTCTCCACGCGACTCGATGAGACTCGGCGGGACTCGACGTGACTTGACGCGACTCGACACGACTCACCGACATCAATCCAAAGCCATCCCGAGCTATGCCCATCAATCCCGATCATTTATTCCGTTAACCTCTTCCGTTGAGTAACTTTTCACAGACCAGTGAATAACTTTTTACAGATCAGTGAGTAACTTTACACAGACCATTGAGTAACTTTTTACAGACCAGTGAGTAACTTTTCACAGATCGATGAGTATTTTTTCACAGACCGATGAGTAACTTTTCACAGACCGGTGAGTAACTTTTAACAAACCGGTGAGTAATTTTTTACAGACCGGTGAGTAACTTTTAAAAGACCGGTGAGAACTTTTTACAGACCAGTGAGTAACTTTTCACAGATCGGTGAGTAACTTTACACAGACCAGTGAGTAACTTTTTACAAAACAGTGAGTAAATTTTCACAGACCGGTGAGTAATTTTTCACAGACCGTTGAGTAACTTTTAATACATCCTAAATACTTTCTTATCCATCCCGACCCGGTCCCAACCATCCCGATCCTTTCTTTGTATATGAATCCTTATGAGTAAACTCTTCGATCGGCATCGAAAAAAAATAATGTTTTTGGTGAGTCCGATTCCTTAAGCAAGCGATATTTCAAAAATCTGTGAATGAATTTCTTATTCTTTTTAAAATCAAAATGAAGACTTTCACCGGTATAATTGCCTATCTTTAAAATTTAAGGTTCTTTCCTTTCGAATTGCAAAGATTTGGGATTTTGGATTTGTATATAAAAAAGCGGCAGTCTCAATTAGTTAATATACAAATCCTCGCGAGTACAACTAAGTACATAATATAGAGCTGTGTGAGAATTCACGAGTAGAGACACGACTTGACGCGACTCGACGTTTCTCCACGCGACTCGATGAGACTCGGCGGGACTCGACGTGACTTGACGCGACTCGACACGACTCACCGACTCGATGCGACTCGACGGACTCGACACGACTCGGCACTACTCAATACGACTCGACGCGACCCGACGTTTCTCCACGCGACTCGATGAGACTCGGCGGGACTCGACGTGACTTGACGCGACTCGACACGACTCACCGACATCAATCCAAAGCCATCCCGAGCTATGCCCATCAATCCCGATCATTTATTCCGTTAACCTCTTCCGTTGAGAAACTTTTCACAGACCAGTGAATAACTTTTTACAGATCAGTGAGTAACTTTACACAGACCATTGAGTAACTTTTTACAGACCAGTGAGTAACTTTTCACAGATCGATGAGTATTTTTTCACAGACCGATGAGTAACTTTTCACAGACCGGTGAGTAACTTTTAACAAACCGGTGAGTAATTTTTTACAGACCGGTGAGTAACTTTTAAAAGACCGGTGAGAACTTTTTACAGACCAGTGAGTAACTTTTCACAGATCGGTGAGTAACTTTACACAGACCAGTGAGTAACTTTTTACAAAACAGTGAGTAAATTTTCACAGACCGGTGAGTAATTTTTCACAGACCGTTGAGTAACTTTTAATACATCCTAAATACTTTCTTATCCATCCCGACCCGGTCCCAACCATCCCGATCCTTTCTTTGTATATGAATCCTTATGAGTAAACTCTTCGATCGGCATCGAAAAAAAATAATGTTTTTGGTGAGTCCGATTCCTTAAGCAAGCGATATTTCAAAAATCTGTGAATGAATTTCTTATTCTTTTTAAAATCAAAATGAAGACTTTCACCGGTATAATTGCCTATCTTTAAAATTTAAGGTTCTTTCCTTTCGAATTGCAAAGATTTGGGATTTTGGATTTGTATATAAAAAAGCGGCAGTCTCAATTAGTTAATATACAAATCCTCGCGAGTACAACTAAGTACATAATATAGAGCTGTGTGAGAATTCACGCGTAGAGACACGACTTGACGCGACTCGACGTTTCTCCACGCGACTCGATGAGACTCGGCGGGACTCGACGTGACTTGACGCGACTCGACACGACTCACCGACTCGATGCGACTCGACGGACTCGACACGACTCGGCACTACTCAATACGACTCGACGCGACCCGACGTTTCTCCACGCGACTCGATGAGACTCGGCGGGACTCGACGTGACTTGACGCGACTCGACACGACTCACCGACATCAATCCAAAGCCATCCCGAGCTATGCCCATCAATCCCGATCATTTATTCCGTTAACCTCTTCCGTTGAGTAACTTTTCACAGACCAGTGAATAACTTTTTACAGATCAGTGAGTAACTTTACACAGACCATTGAGTAACTTTTTACAGACCAGTGAGTAACTTTTCACAGATCGATGAGTATTTTTTCACAGACCGATGAGTAACTTTTCACAGACCGGTGAGTAACTTTTAACAAACCGGTGAGTAATTTTTTACAGACCGGTGAGTAACTTTTAAAAGACCGGTGAGAACTTTTTACAGACCAGTGAGTAACTTTTCACAGATCGGTGAGTAACTTTACACAGACCAGTGAGTAACTTTTTACAAAACAGTGAGTAAATTTTCACAGACCGGTGAGTAATTTTTCACAGACCGTTGAGTAACTTTTAATACATCCTAAATACTTTCTTATCCATCCCGACCCGGTCCCAACCATCCCGATCCTTTCTTTGTATATGAATCCTTATGAGTAAACTCTTCGATCGGCATCGAAAAAAAATAATGTTTTTGGTGAGTCCGATTCCTTAAGCAAGCGATATTTCAAAAATCTGTGAATGAATTTCTTATTCTTTTTAAAATCAAAATGAAGACTTTCACCGTTATAATTGCCTATCTTTAAAATTTAAGGTTCTTTCCTTTCGAATTGCAAAGATTTGGGATTTTGGATTTGTATATAAAAAAGCGGCAGTCTCAATTAGTTAATATACAAATCCTCGCGAGTACAACTAAGTACATAATATAGAGCTGTGTGAGAATTCACGAGTAGAGACACGACTTGACGCGACTCGACGTTTCTCCACGCGACTCGATGAGACTCGGCGGGACTCGACGTGACTTGACGCGACTCGACACGACTCGCCGACTCGATGCGACTCGACGGACTCGACACGACTCGGCACTACTCAATACGACTCGACGCGACCCGACGTTTCTCCACGCGACTCGATGAGACTCGGCGGGACTCGACGTGACTTGACGCGACTCGACACGACTCACCGACATCAATCCAAAGCCATCCCGAGCTATGCCCATCAATCCCGATCATTTATTCCGTTAACCTCTTCCGTTGAGTAACTTTTCACAGACCAGTGAATAACTTTTTACAGATCAGTGAGTAACTTTACACAGACCATTGAGTAACTTTTTACAGACCAGTGAGTAACTTTTCACAGATCGATGAGTATTTTTTCACAGACCGATGAGTAACTTTTCACAGACCGGTGAGTAACTTTTAACAAACCGGTGAGTAATTTTTTACAGACCGGTGAGTAACTTTTAAAAGACCGGTGAGAACTTTTTACAGACCAGTGAGTAACTTTTCACAGATCGGTGAGTAACTTTACACAGACCAGTGAGTAACTTTTTACAAAACAGTGAGTAAATTTTCACAGACCGGTGAGTAATTTTTCACAGACCGTTGAGTAACTTTTAATACATCCTAAATACTTTCTTATCCATCCCGACCCGGTCCCAACCATCCCGATCCTTTCTTTGTATATGAATCCTTATGAGTAAACTCTTCGATCGGCATCGAAAAAAAATAATGTTTTTGGTGAGTCCGATTCCTTAAGCAAGCGATATTTCAAAAATCTGTGAATGAATTTCTTATTCTTTTTAAAATCAAAATGAAGACTTTCACCGGTATAATTGCCTATCTTTAAAATTTAAGGTTCTTTCCTTTCGAATTGCAAAGATTTGGGATTTTGGATTTGTATATAAAAAAGCGGCAGTCTCAATTAGTTAATATACAAATCCTCGCGAGTACAACTAAGTACATAATATAGAGCTGTGTGAGAATTCACGAGTAGAGACACGACTTGACGCGACTCGACGTTTCTCCACGCGACTCGATGAGACTCGGCGGGACTCGACGTGACTTGACGCGACTCGACACGACTCACCGACTCGATGCGACTCGACGGACTCGACACGACTCGGCACTACTCAATACGACTCGACGCGACCCGACGTTTCTCCACGCGACTCGATGAGACTCGGCGGGACTCGACGTGACTTGACGCGACTCGACACGACTCACCGACATCAATCCAAAGCCATCCCGAGCTATGCCCATCAATCCCGATCATTTATTCCGTTAACCTCTTCCGTTGAGTAACTTTTCACAGACCAGTGAATAACTTTTTACAGATCAGTGAGTAACTTTACACAGACCATTGAGTAACTTTTTACAGACCAGTGAGTAACTTTTCACAGATCGATGAGTATTTTTTCACAGACCGATGAGTAACTTTTCACAGACCGGTGAGTAACTTTTAACAAACCGGTGAGTAATTTTTTACAGACCGGTGAGTAACTTTTAAAAGACCGGTGAGAACTTTTTACAGACCAGTGAGTAACTTTTCACAGATCGGTGAGTAACTTTACACAGACCAGTGAGTAACTTTTTACAAAACAGTGAGTAAATTTTCACAGACCGGTGAGTAATTTTTCACAGACCGTTGAGTAACTTTTAATACATCCTAAATACTTTCTTATCCATCCCGACCCGGTCCCAACCATCCCGATCCTTTCTTTGTATATGAATCCTTATGAGTAAACTCTTCGATCGGCATCGAAAAAAAATAATGTTTTTGGTGAGTCCGATTCCTTAAGCAAGCGATATTTCAAAAATCTGTTAATGAATTTCTTATTCTTTTTAAAATCAAAATGAAGACTTTCACCGGTATAATTGCCTATCTTTAAAATTTAAGGTTCTTTCCTTTCGAATTGCAAAGATTTGGGATTTTGGATTTGTATATAAAAAAGCGGCAGTCTCAATTAGTTAATATACAAATCCTCGCGAGTACAACTAAGTACATAATATAGAGCTGTGTGAGAATTCACGAGTAGAGACACGACTTGACGCGACTCGACGTTTCTCCACGCGACTCGATGAGACTCGGCGGGACTCGACGTGACTTGACGCGACTCGACACGACTCACCGACTCGATGCGACTCGACGGACTCGACACGACTCGGCACTACTCAATACGACTCGACGCGACCCGACGTTTCTCCACGCGACTCGATGAGACTCGGCGGGACTCGACGTGACTTGACGCGACTCGACACGACTCACCGACATCAATCCAAAGCCATCCCGAGCTATGCCCATCAATCCCGATCATTTATTCCGTTAACCTCTTCCGTTGAGTAACTTTTCACAGACCAGTGAATAACTTTTTACAGATCAGTGAGTAACTTTACACAGACCATTGAGTAACTTTTTACAGACCAGTGAGTAACTTTTCACAGATCGATGAGTATTTTTTCACAGACCGATGAGTAACTTTTCACAGACCGGTGAGTAACTTTTAACAAACCGGTGAGTAATTTTTTACAGACCGGTGAGTAACTTTTAAAAGACCGGTGAGAACTTTTTACAGACCAGTGAGTAACTTTTCACAGATCGGTGAGTAACTTTACACAGACCAGTGAGTAACTTTTTACAAAACAGTGAGTAAATTTTCACAGACCGGTGAGTAATTTTTCACAGACCGTTGAGTAACTTTTAATACATCCTAAATACTTTCTTATCCATCCCGACCCGGTCCCAACCATCCCGATCCTTTCTTTGTATATGAATCCTTATGAGTAAACTCTTCGATCGGCATCGAAAAAAAATAATGTTTTTGGTGAGTCCGATTCCTTAAGCAAGCGATATTTCAAAAATCTGTGAATGAATTTCTTATTCTTTTTAAAATCAAAATGAAGACTTTCACCGGTATAATTGCCTATCTTTAAAATTTAAGGTTCTTTCCTTTCGAATTGTAAAGATTTGGGATTTTGGATTTGTATATAAAAAAGCGGCAGTCTCAATTAGTTAATATACAAATCCTCGCGAGTACAACTAAGTACATAATATAGAGCTGTGTGAGAATTCACGAGTAGAGACACGACTTGACGCGACTCGACGTTTCTCCACGCGACTCGATGAGACTCGGCGGGACTCGACGTGACTTGACGCGACTCGACACGACTCACCGACTCGATGCGACTCGACGGACTCGACACGACTCGGCACTACTCATTACGACTCGACGCGACCCGACGTTTCTCCACGCGACTCGATGAGACTCGGCGGGACTCGACGTGACTTGACGCGACTCGACACGACTCACCGACATCAATCCAAAGCCATCCCGAGCTATGCCCATCAATCCCGATCATTTATTCCGTTAACCTCTTCCGTTGAGTAACTTTTCACAGACCAGTGAATAACTTTTTACAGATCAGTGAGTAACTTTACACAGACCATTGAGTAACTTTTTACAGACCAGTGAGTAACTTTTCACAGATCGATGAGTATTTTTTCACAGACCGATGAGTAACTTTTCACAGACCGGTGAGTAACTTTTAACAAACCGGTGAGTAATTTTTTACAGACCGGTGAGTAACTTTTAAAAGACCGGTGAGAACTTTTTACAGACCAGTGAGTAACTTTTCACAGATCGGTGAGTAACTTTACACAGACCAGTGAGTAACTTTTTACAAAACAGTGAGTAAATTTTCACAGACCGGTGAGTAATTTTTCACAGACCGTTGAGTAACTTTTAATACATCCTAAATACTTTCTTATCCATCCCGACCCGGTCCCAACCATCCCGATCCTTTCTTTGTATATGAATCCTTATGAGTAAACTCTTCGATCGGCATCGAAAAAAAATAATGTTTTTGGTGAGTCCGATTCCTTAAGCAAGCGATATTTCAAAAATCTGTGAATGAATTTCTTATTCTTTTTAAAATCAAAATGAAGACTTTCACCGGTATAATTGCCTATCTTTAAAATTTAAGGTTCTTTCCTTTCGAATTGCAAAGATTTGGGATTTTGGATTTGTATATAAAAAAGCGGCAGTCTCAATTAGTTAATATACAAATCCTCGCGAGTACAACTAAGTACATAATATAGAGCTGTGTGAGAATTCACGAGTAGAGACACGACTTGACGCGACTCGACGTTTCTCCACGCGACTCGATGAGACTCGGCGGGACTCGACGTGACTTGACGCGACTCGACACGACTCACTGACTCGATGCGACTCGACGGACTCGACACGACTCGGCACTACTCAATACGACTCGACGCGACCCGACGTTTCTCCACGCGACTCGATGAGACTCGGCGGGACTCGACGTGACTTGACGCGACTCGACACGACTCACCGACATCAATCCAAAGCCATCCCGAGCTATGCCCATCAATCCCGATCATTTATTCCGTTAACCTCTTCCGTTGAGTAACTTTTCACAGACCAGTGAATAACTTTTTACAGATCAGTGAGTAACTTTACACAGACCATTGAGTAACTTTTTACAGACCAGTGAGTAACTTTTCACAGATCGATGAGTATTTTTTCACAGACCGATGAGTAACTTTTCACAGACCGGTGAGTAACTTTTAACAAACCGGTGAGTAATTTTTTACAGACCGGTGAGTAACTTTTAAAAGACCGGTGATAACTTTTTACAGACCAGTGAGTAACTTTTCACAGATCGGTGAGTAACTTTACACAGACCATTGAGTAACTTTTTACAAAACAGTGAGTAAATTTTCACAGACCGGTGAGTAATTTTTCACAGACCGTTGAGTAACTTTTAATACATCCTAAATACTTTCTTATCCATCCCGACCCGGTCCCAACCATCCCGATCCTTTCTTTGTATATGAATCCTTATGAGTAAACTCTTCGATCGGCATCGAAAAAAAATAATGTTTTTGGTGAGTCCGATTCCTTAAGCAAGCGATATTTCAAAAATCTGTGAATGAATTTCTTATTCTTTTTAAAATCAAAATGAAGACTTTCACCGGTATAATTGCCTATCTTTAAAATTTAAGGTTCTTTCCTTTCGAATTGCAAAGATTTGGGATTTTGGATTTGTATATAAAAAAGCGGCAGTCTCAATTAGTTAATATACAAATCCTCGCGAGTACAACTAAGTACATAATATAGAGCTGTGTGAGAATTCACGAGTAGAGACACGACTTGACGCGACTCGACGTTTCTCCACGCGACTCGATGAGACTCGGCGGGACTCGACGTGACTTGACGCGACTCGACACGACTCACCGATTCGATGCGACTCGACGGACTCGACACGACTCGGCACTACTCAATACGACTCGACGTGACCCGACGTTTCTCCACGCGACTCGATGAGACTCGGCGTGACTCGACGTGACTTGACGCGACTCGACACGACTCACCGACATCAATCCAAAGCCATCCCGAGCTATGCCGATCAATCCCGATCATTTATTCCGTTAACCTCTTCCGTTGAGTAACTTTTCACAGACCAGTGAATAACTTTTTACAGATCAGTGAGTAACTTTACACAGACCATTGAGTAACTTTTTACAGACCAGTGAGTAACTTTTCACAGATCGATGAGTATTTTTTCACAGACCGATGAGTAACTTTTCACAGACCGGTGAGTAACTTTTAACAAACCGGTGAGTAATTTTTTACAGACCGGTGAGTAACTTTTAAAAGACCGGTGAGAACTTTTTACAGACCAGTGAGTAACTTTTCACAGATCGGTGAGTAACTTTACACAGACCAGTGAGTAACTTTTTACAAAACAGTGAGTAAATTTTCACAGACCGTTGAGTAACTTTTAATACATCCTAAATACTTTCTTATCCATCCCGACCCGGTCCCAACCATCCCGATCCTTTCTTTGTATATGAATCCTTATGAGTAAACTCTTCGATCGGCATCGAAAAAAAATAATGTTTTTGGTGAGTCCGATTCCTTAAGCAAGCGATATTTCAAAAATCTGTGAATGAATTTCTTATTCTTTTTAAAATCAAAATGAAGACTTTCACCGGTATAATTGCCTATCTTTAAAATTTAAGGTTCTTTCCTTTCGAATTGCAAAGATTTGGGATTTTGGATTTGTATATAAAAAAGCGGCAGTCTCAATTAGTTAATATACAAATCCTCGCGAGTACAACTAAGTACATAATATAGAGCTGTGTGAGAATTCACGAGTAGAGACACGACTTGACGCGACTCGACGTTTCTCCACGCGACTCGATGAGACTCGGCGGGACTCGACGTGACTTGACGCGACTCGACACGACTCACCGACTCGATGCGACTCGACGGACTCGACACGACTCGGCACTACTCAATACGACTCGACGCGACCCGACGTTTCTCCACGCGACTCGATGAGACTCGGCGGGACTCGACGTGACTTGACGCGACTCGACACGACTCACCGACATCAATCCAAAGCCATCCCGAGCTATGCCCATCAATCCCGATCATTTATTCCGTTAACCTCTTCCGTTGAGTAACTTTTCACAGACCAGTGAATAACTTTTTACAGATCAGTGAGTAACTTTACACAGACCATTGAGTAACTTTTTACAGACCAGTGAGTAACTTTTCACAGATCGATGAGTATTTTTTCACAGACCGATGAGTAACTTTTCACAGACCGGTGAGTAACTTTTAACAAACCGGTGAGTAATTTTTTACAGACCGGTGAGTAACTTTTAAAAGACCGGTGAGAACTTTTTACAGACCAGTGAGTAACTTTTCACAGATCGGTGAGTAACTTTACACAGACCAGTGAGTAACTTTTTACAAAACAGTGAGTAAATTTTCACAGACCGGTGAGTAATTTTTCACAGACCGTTGAGTAACTTTTAATACATCCTAAATACTTTCTTATCCATCCCGACCCGGTCCCAACCATCCCGATCCTTTCTTTGTATATGAATCCTTATGAGTAAACTCTTCGATCGGCATCGAAAAAAAATAATGTTTTTGGTGAGTCCGATTCCTTAAGCAAGCGATATTTCAAAAATCTGTGAATGAATTTCTTATTCTTTTTAAAATCAAAATGAAGACTTTCACCGGTATAATTGCCTATCTTTAAAATTTAAGGTTCTTTCCTTTCGAATTGCAAAGATTTGGGATTTTGGATTTGTATATAAAAAAGCGGCAGTCTCAATTAGTTAATATACAAATCCTCGCGAGTACAACTAAGTACATAATATAGAGCTGTGTGAGAATTCACGAGTAGAGACACGACTTGACGCGACTCGACGTTTCTCCACGCGACTCGATGAGACTCGGCGGGACTCGACGTGACTTGACGCGACTCGACACGACTCACCGACTCGATGCGACTCGACGGACTCGACACGACTCGGCACTACTCAATACGACTCGACGCGACCCGACGTTTCTCCACGCGACTCGATGAGACTCGGCGGGACTCGACGTGACTTGACGCGACTCGACACGACTCACCGACATCAATCCAAAGCCATCCCGAGCTATGCCCATCAATCCCGATCATTTATTCCGTTAACCTCTTCCGTTGAGTAACTTTTCACAGACCAGTGAATAACTTTTTACAGATCAGTGAGTAACTTTACACAGACCATTGAGTAACTTTTTACAGACCAGTGAGTAACTTTTCACAGATCGATGAGTATTTTTTCACAGACCGATGAGTAACTTTTCACAGACCGGTGAGTAACTTTTAACAAACCGGTGAGTAATTTTTTACAGACCGGTGAGTAACTTTTAAAAGACCGGTGAGAACTTTTTACAGACCAGTGAGTAACTTTTCACAGATCGGTGAGTAACTTTACACAGACCAGTGAGTAACTTTTTACAAAACAGTGAGTAAATTTTCACAGACCGGTGAGTAATTTTTCACAGACCGTTGAGTAACTTTTAATACATCCTAAATACTTTCTTATCCATCCCGACCCGGTCCCAACCATCCCGATCCTTTCTTTGTATATGAATCCTTATGAGTAAACTCTTCGATCGGCATCGAAAAAAAATAATGTTTTTGGTGAGTCCGATTCCTTAAGCAAGCGATATTTCAAAAATCTGTGAATGAATTTCTTATTCTTTTTAAAATCAAAATGAAGACTTTCACCGGTATAATTGCCTATCTTTAAAATTTAAGGTTCTTTCCTTTCGAATTGCAAAGATTTGGGATTTTGGATTTGTATATAAAAAAGCGGCAGTCTCAATTAGTTAATATACAAATCCTCGCGAGTACAACTAAGTACATAATATAGAGCTGTGTGAGAATTCACGAGTAGAGACACGACTAGACGCGACTCGACGTTTCTCCACGCGACTCGATGAGACTCGGCGGGACTCGACGTGACTTGACGCGACTCGACACGACTCACTGACTCGATGCGACTCGACGGACTCGACACGACTCGGCACTACTCAATACGACTCGACGCGACCCGACGTTTCTCCACGCGACTCGATGAGACTCGGCGGGACTCGACGTGACTTGACGCGACTCGACACGACTCACCGACATCAATCCAAAGCCATCCCGAGCTATGCCCATCAATCCCGATCATTTATTCCGTTAACCTCTTCCGTTGAGAAACTTTTCACAGACCAGTGAATAACTTTTTACAGATCAGTGAGTAACTTTACACAGACCATTGAGTAACTTTTTACAGACCAGTGAGTAACTTTTCACAGATCGATGAGTATTTTTTCACAGACCGATGAGTAACTTTTCACAGACCGGTGAGTAACTTTTAACAAACCGGTGAGTAATTTTTTACAGACCGGTGAGTAACTTTTAAAAGACCGGTGAGAACTTTTTACAGACCAGTGAGTAATTTTTCACAGATCGGTGAGTAACTTTACACAGACCATTGAGTAACTTTTTACAAAACAGTGAGTAAATTTTCACAGACCGGTGAGTAATTTTTCACAGACCGTTGAGTAACTTTTAATACATCCTAAATACTTTCTTATCCATCCCGACCCGGTCCCAACCATCCCGATCCTTTCTTTGTATATGAATCCTTATGAGTAAACTCTTCGATCGGCATCGAAAAAAAATAATGTTTTTGGTGAGTCCGATTCCTTAAGCAAGCGATATTTCAAAAATCTGTGAATGAATTTCTTATTCTTTTTAAAATCAAAATGAAGACTTTCACCGGTATAATTGCCTATCTTTAAAATTTAAGGTTCTTTCCTTTCGAATTGCAAAGATTTGGGATTTTGGATTTGTATATAAAAAAGCGGCAGTCTCAATTAGTTAATATACAAATCCTCGCGAGTACAACTAAGTACATAATATAGAGCTGTGTGAGAATTCACGAGTAGAGACACGACTTGACGCGACTCGACGTTTCTCCACGCGACTCGATGAGACTCGGCGGGACTCGACGTGACTTGACGCGACTCGACACGACTCACCGTTTCGATGCGACTCGACGGACTCGACACGACTCGGCACTACTCAATACGACTCGACGTGACCCGACGTTTCTCCACGCGACTCGATGAGACTCGGCGTGACTCGACGTGACTTGACGCGACTCGACACGACTCACCGACATCAATCCAAAGCCATCCCGAGCTATGCCGATCAATCCCGATCATTTATTCCGTTAACCTCTTCCGTTGAGTAACTTTTCACAGACCAGTGAATAACTTTTTACAGATCAGTGAGTAACTTTACACAGACCATTGAGTAACTTTTTACAGACCAGTGAGTAACTTTTCACAGATCGATGAGTATTTTTTCACAGACCGATGAGTAACTTTTCACAGACCGGTGAGTAACTTTTAACAAACCGGTGAGTAATTTTTTACAGACCGGTGAGTAACTTTTAAAAGACCGGTGAGAACTTTTTACAGACCAGTGAGTAACTTTTCACAGATCGGTGAGTAACTTTACACAGACCAGTGAGTAACTTTTTACAAAACAGTGAGTAAATTTTCACAGACCGTTGAGTAACTTTTAATACATCCTAAATACTTTCTTATCCATCCCGACCCGGTCCCAACCATCCCGATCCTTTCTTTGTATATGAATCCTTATGAGTAAACTCTTCGATCGGCATCGAAAAAAAATAATGTTTTTGGTGAGTCCGATTCCTTAAGCAAGCGATATTTCAAAAATCTGTGAATGAATTTCTTATTCTTTTTAAAATCAAAATGAAGACTTTCACCGGTATAATTGCCTATCTTTAAAATTTAAGGTTCTTTCCTTTCGAATTGCAAAGATTTGGGATTTTGGATTTGTATATAAAAAAGCGGCAGTCTCAATTAGTTAATATACAAATCCTCGCGAGTACAACTAAGTACATAATATAGAGCTGTGTGAGAATTCACGAGTAGAGACACGACTTGACGCGACTCGACGTTTCTCCACGCGACTCGATGAGACTCGGCGGGACTCGACGTGACTTGACGCGACTCGACACGACTCACCGACTCGATGCGACTCGACGGACTCGACACGACTCGGCACTACTCAATACGACTCGACGCGACCCGACGTTTCTCCACGCGACTCGATGAGACTCGGCGGGACTCGACGTGACTTGACGCGACTCGACACGACTCACCGACATCAATCCAAAGCCATCCCGAGCTATGCCCATCAATCCCGATCATTTATTCCGTTAACCTCTTCCGTTGAGTAACTTTTCACAGACCAGTGAATAACTTTTTACAGATCAGTGAGTAACTTTACACAGACCATTGAGTAACTTTTTACAGACCAGTGAGTAACTTTTCACAGATCGATGAGTATTTTTTCACAGACCGATGAGTAACTTTTCACAGACCGGTGAGTAACTTTTAACAAACCGGTGAGTAATTTTTTACAGACCGGTGAGTAACTTTTAAAAGACCGGTGAGAACTTTTTACAGACCAGTGAGTAACTTTTCACAGATCGGTGAGTAACTTTACACAGACCAGTGAGTAACTTTTTACAAAACAGTGAGTAAATTTTCACAGACCGGTGAGTAATTTTTCACAGACCGTTGAGTAACTTTTAATACATCCTAAATACTTTCTTATCCATCCCGACCCGGTCCCAACCATCCCGATCCTTTCTTTGTATATGAATCCTTATGAGTAAACTCTTCGATCGGCATCGAAAAAAAATAATGTTTTTGGTGAGTCCGATTCCTTAAGCAAGCGATATTTCAAAAATCTGTGAATGAATTTCTTATTCTTTTTAAAATCAAAATGAAGACTTTCACCGGTATAATTGCCTATCTTTAAAATTTAAGGTTCTTTCCTTTCGAATTGCAAAGATTTGGGATTTTGGATTTGTATATAAAAAAGCGGCAGTCTCAATTAGTTAATATACAAATCCTCGCGAGTACAACTAAGTACATAATATAGAGCTGTGTGAGAATTCACGAGTAGAGACACGACTTGACGCGACTCGACGTTTCTCCACGCGACTCGATGAGACTCGGCGGGACTCGACGTGACTTGACGCGACTCGACACGACTCACCGACTCGATGCGACTCGACGGACTCGACACGACTCGGCACTACTCAATACGACTCGACGCGACCCGACGTTTCTCCACGCGACTCGATGAGACTCGGCGGGACTCGACGTGACTTGACGCGACTCGACACGACTCACCGACATCAATCCAAAGCCATCCCGAGCTATGCCCATCAATCCCGATCATTTATTCCGTTAACCTCTTCCGTTGAGTAACTTTTCACAGACCAGTGAATAACTTTTTACAGATCAGTGAGTAACTTTACACAGACCATTGAGTAACTTTTTACAGACCAGTGAGTAACTTTTCACAGATCGATGAGTATTTTTTCACAGACCGATGAGTAACTTTTCACAGACCGGTGAGTAACTTTTAACAAACCGGTGAGTAATTTTTTACAGACCGGTGAGTAACTTTTAAAAGACCGGTGAGAACTTTTTACAGACCAGTGAGTAACTTTTCACAGATCGGTGAGTAACTTTACACAGACCAGTGAGTAACTTTTTACAAAACAGTGAGTAAATTTTCACAGACCGGTGAGTAATTTTTCACAGACCGTTGAGTAACTTTTAATACATCCTAAATACTTTCTTATCCATCCCGACCCGGTCCCAACCATCCCGATCCTTTCTTTGTATATGAATCCTTATGAGTAAACTCTTCGATCGGCATCGAAAAAAAATAATGTTTTTGGTGAGTCCGATTCCTTAAGCAAGCGATATTTCAAAAATCTGTGAATGAATTTCTTATTCTTTTTAAAATCAAAATGAAGACTTTCACCGGTATAATTGCCTATCTTTAAAATTTAAGGTTCTTTCCTTTCGAATTGCAAAGATTTGGGATTTTGGATTTGTATATAAAAAAGCGGCAGTCTCAATTAGTTAATATACAAATCCTCGCGAGTACAACTAAGTACATAATATAGAGCTGTGTGAGAATTCACGAGTAGAGACACGACTTGACGCGACTCGACGTTTCTCCACGCGACTCGATGAGACTCGGCGGGACTCGACGTGACTTGACGCGACTCGACACGACTCACCGACTCGATGCGACTCGACGGACTCGACACGACTCGGCACTACTCAATACGACTCGACGCGACCCGACGTTTCTCCACGCGACTCGATGAGACTCGGCGGGACTCGACGTGACTTGACGCGACTCGACACGACTCACCGACATCAATCCAAAGCCATCCCGAGCTATGCCCATCAATCCCGATCATTTATTCCGTTAACCTCTTCCGTTGAGTAACTTTTCACAGACCAGTGAATAACTTTTTACAGATCAGTGAGTAACTTTACACAGACCATTGAGTAACTTTTTACAGACCAGTGAGTAACTTTTCACAGATCGATGAGTATTTTTTCACAGACCGATGAGTAACTTTTCACAGACCGGTGAGTAACTTTTAACAAACCGGTGAGTAATTTTTTACAGACCGGTGAGTAACTTTTAAAAGACCGGTGAGAACTTTTTACAGACCAGTGAGTAACTTTTCACAGATCGGTGAGTAACTTTACACAGACCAGTGAGTAACTTTTTACAAAACAGTGAGTAAATTTTCACAGACCGGTGAGTAATTTTTCACAGACCGTTGAGTAACTTTTAATACATCCTAAATACTTTCTTATCCATCCCGACCCGGTCCCAACCATCCCGATCCTTTCTTTGTATATGAATCCTTATGAGTAAACTCTTCGATCGGCATCGAAAAAAAATAATGTTTTTGGTGAGTCCGATTCCTTAAGCAAGCGATATTTCAAAAATCTGTGAATGAATTTCTTATTCTTTTTAAAATCAAAATGAAGACTTTCACCGGTATAATTGCCTATCTTTAAAATTTAAGGTTCTTTCCTTTCGAATTGCAAAGATTTGGGATTTTGGATTTGTATATAAAAAAGCGGCAGTCTCAATTAGTTAATATACAAATCCTCGCGAGTACAACTAAGTACATAATATAGAGCTGTGTGAGAATTCACGCGTAGAGACACGACTTGACGCGACTCGACGTTTCTCCACGCGACTCGATGAGACTCGGCGGGACTCGACGTGACTTGACGCGACTCGACACGACTCACCGACTCGATGCGACTCGACGGACTCGACACGACTCGGCACTACTCAATACGACTCGACGCGACCCGACGTTTCTCCACGCGACTCGATGAGACTCGGCGGGACTCGACGTGACTTGACGCGACTCGACACGACTCACCGACATCAATCCAAAGCCATCCCGAGCTATGCCCATCAATCCCGATCATTTATTCCGTTAACCTCTTCCGTTGAGTAACTTTTCACAGACCAGTGAATAACTTTTTACAGATCAGTGAGTAACTTTACACAGACCATTGAGTAACTTTTTACAGACCAGTGAGTAACTTTTCACAGATCGATGAGTATTTTTTCACAGACCGATGAGTAACTTTTCACAGACCGGTGAGTAACTTTTAACAAACCGGTGAGTAATTTTTTACAGACCGGTGAGTAACTTTTAAAAGACCGGTGAGAACTTTTTACAGACCAGTGAGTAACTTTTCACAGATCGGTGAGTAACTTTACACAGACCAGTGAGTAACTTTTTACAAAACAGTGAGTAAATTTTCACAGACCGGTGAGTAATTTTTCACAGACCGTTGAGTAACTTTTAATACATCCTAAATACTTTCTTATCCATCCCGACCCGGTCCCAACCATCCCGATCCTTTCTTTGTATATGAATCCTTATGAGTAAACTCTTCGATCGGCATCGAAAAAAAATAATGTTTTTGGTGAGTCCGATTCCTTAAGCAAGCGATATTTCAAAAATCTGTGAATGAATTTCTTATTCTTTTTAAAATCAAAATGAAGACTTTCACCGTTATAATTGCCTATCTTTAAAATTTAAGGTTCTTTCCTTTCGAATTGCAAAGATTTGGGATTTTGGATTTGTATATAAAAAAGCGGCAGTCTCAATTAGTTAATATACAAATCCTCGCGAGTACAACTAAGTACATAATATAGAGCTGTGTGAGAATTCACGAGTAGAGACACGACTTGACGCGACTCGACGTTTCTCCACGCGACTCGATGAGACTCGGCGGGACTCGACGTGACTTGACGCGACTCGACACGACTCGCCGACTCGATGCGACTCGACGGACTCGACACGACTCGGCACTACTCAATACGACTCGACGCGACCCGACGTTTCTCCACGCGACTCGATGAGACTCGGCGGGACTCGACGTGACTTGACGCGACTCGACACGACTCACCGACATCAATCCAAAGCCATCCCGAGCTATGCCCATCAATCCCGATCATTTATTCCGTTAACCTCTTCCGTTGAGTAACTTTTCACAGACCAGTGAATAACTTTTTACAGATCAGTGAGTAACTTTACACAGACCATTGAGTAACTTTTTACAGACCAGTGAGTAACTTTTCACAGATCGATGAGTATTTTTTCACAGACCGATGAGTAACTTTTCACAGACCGGTGAGTAACTTTTAACAAACCGGTGAGTAATTTTTTACAGACCGGTGAGTAACTTTTAAAAGACCGGTGAGAACTTTTTACAGACCAGTGAGTAACTTTTCACAGATCGGTGAGTAACTTTACACAGACCAGTGAGTAACTTTTTACAAAACAGTGAGTAAATTTTCACAGACCGGTGAGTAATTTTTCACAGACCGTTGAGTAACTTTTAATACATCCTAAATACTTTCTTATCCATCCCGACCCGGTCCCAACCATCCCGATCCTTTCTTTGTATATGAATCCTTATGAGTAAACTCTTCGATCGGCATCGAAAAAAAATAATGTTTTTGGTGAGTCCGATTCCTTAAGCAAGCGATATTTCAAAAATCTGTGAATGAATTTCTTATTCTTTTTAAAATCAAAATGAAGACTTTCACCGGTATAATTGCCTATCTTTAAAATTTAAGGTTCTTTCCTTTCGAATTGCAAAGATTTGGGATTTTGGATTTGTATATAAAAAAGCGGCAGTCTCAATTAGTTAATATACAAATCCTCGCGAGTACAACTAAGTACATAATATAGAGCTGTGTGAGAATTCACGAGTAGAGACACGACTTGACGCGACTCGACGTTTCTCCACGCGACTCGATGAGACTCGGCGGGACTCGACGTGACTTGACGCGACTCGACACGACTCACCGACTCGATGCGACTCGACGGACTCGACACGACTCGGCACTACTCAATACGACTCGACGCGACCCGACGTTTCTCCACGCGACTCGATGAGACTCGGCGGGACTCGACGTGACTTGACGCGACTCGACACGACTCACCGACATCAATCCAAAGCCATCCCGAGCTATGCCCATCAATCCCGATCATTTATTCCGTTAACCTCTTCCGTTGAGTAACTTTTCACAGACCAGTGAATAACTTTTTACAGATCAGTGAGTAACTTTACACAGACCATTGAGTAACTTTTTACAGACCAGTGAGTAACTTTTCACAGATCGATGAGTATTTTTTCACAGACCGATGAGTAACTTTTCACAGACCGGTGAGTAACTTTTAACAAACCGGTGAGTAATTTTTTACAGACCGGTGAGTAACTTTTAAAAGACCGGTGAGAACTTTTTACAGACCAGTGAGTAACTTTTCACAGATCGGTGAGTAACTTTACACAGACCAGTGAGTAACTTTTTACAAAACAGTGAGTAAATTTTCACAGACCGGTGAGTAATTTTTCACAGACCGTTGAGTAACTTTTAATACATCCTAAATACTTTCTTATCCATCCCGACCCGGTCCCAACCATCCCGATCCTTTCTTTGTATATGAATCCTTATGAGTAAACTCTTCGATCGGCATCGAAAAAAAATAATGTTTTTGGTGAGTCCGATTCCTTAAGCAAGCGATATTTCAAAAATCTGTTAATGAATTTCTTATTCTTTTTAAAATCAAAATGAAGACTTTCACCGGTATAATTGCCTATCTTTAAAATTTAAGGTTCTTTCCTTTCGAATTGCAAAGATTTGGGATTTTGGATTTGTATATAAAAAAGCGGCAGTCTCAATTAGTTAATATACAAATCCTCGCGAGTACAACTAAGTACATAATATAGAGCTGTGTGAGAATTCACGAGTAGAGACACGACTTGACGCGACTCGACGTTTCTCCACGCGACTCGATGAGACTCGGCGGGACTCGACGTGACTTGACGCGACTCGACACGACTCACCGACTCGATGCGACTCGACGGACTCGACACGACTCGGCACTACTCAATACGACTCGACGCGACCCGACGTTTCTCCACGCGACTCGATGAGACTCGGCGGGACTCGACGTGACTTGACGCGACTCGACACGACTCACCGACATCAATCCAAAGCCATCCCGAGCTATGCCCATCAATCCCGATCATTTATTCCGTTAACCTCTTCCGTTGAGTAACTTTTCACAGACCAGTGAATAACTTTTTACAGATCAGTGAGTAACTTTACACAGACCATTGAGTAACTTTTTACAGACCAGTGAGTAACTTTTCACAGATCGATGAGTATTTTTTCACAGACCGATGAGTAACTTTTCACAGACCGGTGAGTAACTTTTAACAAACCGGTGAGTAATTTTTTACAGACCGGTGAGTAACTTTTAAAAGACCGGTGAGAACTTTTTACAGACCAGTGAGTAACTTTTCACAGATCGGTGAGTAACTTTACACAGACCAGTGAGTAACTTTTTACAAAACAGTGAGTAAATTTTCACAGACCGGTGAGTAATTTTTCACAGACCGTTGAGTAACTTTTAATACATCCTAAATACTTTCTTATCCATCCCGACCCGGTCCCAACCATCCCGATCCTTTCTTTGTATATGAATCCTTATGAGTAAACTCTTCGATCGGCATCGAAAAAAAATAATGTTTTTGGTGAGTCCGATTCCTTAAGCAAGCGATATTTCAAAAATCTGTGAATGAATTTCTTATTCTTTTTAAAATCAAAATGAAGACTTTCACCGGTATAATTGCCTATCTTTAAAATTTAAGGTTCTTTCCTTTCGAATTGTAAAGATTTGGGATTTTGGATTTGTATATAAAAAAGCGGCAGTCTCAATTAGTTAATATACAAATCCTCGCGAGTACAACTAAGTACATAATATAGAGCTGTGTGAGAATTCACGAGTAGAGACACGACTTGACGCGACTCGACGTTTCTCCACGCGACTCGATGAGACTCGGCGGGACTCGACGTGACTTGACGCGACTCGACACGACTCACCGACTCGATGCGACTCGACGGACTCGACACGACTCGGCACTACTCAATACGACTCGACGCGACCCGACGTTTCTCCACGCGACTCGATGAGACTCGGCGGGACTCGACGTGACTTGACGCGACTCGACACGACTCACCGACATCAATCCAAAGCCATCCCGAGCTATGCCCATCAATCCCGATCATTTATTCCGTTAACCTCTTCCGTTGAGTAACTTTTCACAGACCAGTGAATAACTTTTTACAGATCAGTGAGTAACTTTACACAGACCATTGAGTAACTTTTTACAGACCAGTGAGTAACTTTTCACAGATCGATGAGTATTTTTTCACAGACCGATGAGTAACTTTTCACAGACCGGTGAGTAACTTTTAACAAACCGGTGAGTAATTTTTTACAGACCGGTGAGTAACTTTTAAAAGACCGGTGAGAACTTTTTACAGACCAGTGAGTAACTTTTCACAGATCGGTGAGTAACTTTACACAGACCAGTGAGTAACTTTTTACAAAACAGTGAGTAAATTTTCACAGACCGGTGAGTAATTTTTCACAGACCGTTGAGTAACTTTTAATACATCCTAAATACTTTCTTATCCATCCCGACCCGGTCCCAACCATCCCGATCCTTTCTTTGTATATGAATCCTTATGAGTAAACTCTTCGATCGGCATCGAAAAAAAATAATGTTTTTGGTGAGTCCGATTCCTTAAGCAAGCGATATTTCAAAAATCTGTGAATGAATTTCTTATTCTTTTTAAAATCAAAATGAAGACTTTCACCGGTATAATTGCCTATCTTTAAAATTTAAGGTTCTTTCCTTTCGAATTGTAAAGATTTGGTATTTTGGATTTGTATATAAAAAAGCGGCAGTCTCAATTAGTTAATATACAAATCCTCGCGAGTACAACTAAGTACATAATATAGAGCTGTGTGAGAATTCACGAGTAGAGACACGACTTGACGCGACTCGACGTTTCTCCACGCGACTCGATGAGACTCGGCGGGACTCGACGTGACTTGACGCGACTCGACACTACTCAATACGACTCGACGCGACCCGACGTTTCTCCACGCGACTCGATGAGACTCGGCGGGACTCGACGTGACTTGACGCGACTCGACACGACTCACCGACAAAGCCGACAAAGCCATCCCGAGCTATGCCCATCAATCCCGATCATTTATTCCGTTAACCTCTTCCGTTGAGTAACTTTTCACAGACCAGTGAATAACTTTTTACAGATCAGTGAGTAACTTTACACAGACCATTGAGTAACTTTTTACAGACCAGTGAGTAACTTTTCACAGATCGATGAGTATTTTTTCACAGACCGATGAGTAACTTTTCACAGACCGGTGAGTAACTTTTAACAAACCGGTGAGTAATTTTTTACAGACCGGTGAGTAACTTTTAAAAGACCGGTGAGAACTTTTTACAGACCAGTGAGTAACTTTTCACAGATCGGTGAGTAACTTTACACAGACCAGTGAGTAACTTTTTACAAAACAGTGAGTAAATTTTCACAGACCGGTGAGTAATTTTTCACAGACCGTTGAGTAACTTTTAATACATCCTAAATACTTTCTTATCCATCCCGACCCGGTCCCAACCATCCCGATCCTTTCTTTGTATATGAATCCTTATGAGTAAACTCTTCGATCGGCATCGAAAAAAAATAATGTTTTTGGTGAGTCCGATTCCTTAAGCAAGCGATATTTCAAAAATCTGTGAATGAATTTCTTATTCTTTTTAAAATCAAAATGAAGACTTTCACCGGTATAATTGCCTATCTTTAAAATTTAAGGTTCTTTCCTTTCGAATTGCAAAGATTTGGGATTTTGGATTTGTATATAAAAAAGCGGCAGTCTCAATTAGTTAATATACAAATCCTCGCGAGTACAACTAAGTACATAATATAGAGCTGTGTGAGAATTCACGAGTAGAGACACGACTTGACGCGACTCGACACGACTCACCGACATCAATCCAAAGCCATCCCGAGCTATGCCCATCAATCCCGATCATTTATTCCGTTAACCTCTTCCGTTGAGTAACTTTTCACAGACCAGTGAATAACTTTTTACAGATCAGTGAGTAACTTTACACAGACCATTGAGTAACTTTTTACAGACCAGTGAGTAACTTTTCACAGATCGATGAGTATTTTTTCACAGACCGATGAGTAACTTTTCACAGACCGGTGAGTAACTTTTAACAAACCGGTGAGTAATTTTTTACAGACCGGTGAGTAACTTTTAAAAGACCGGTGAGAACTTTTTACAGACCAGTGAGTAACTTTTCACAGATCGGTGAGTAACTTTACACAGACCAGTAAGTAACTTTTTACAAAACAGTGAGTAAATTTTCACAGACCGGTGAGTAATTTTTCACAGACCGTTGAGTAACTTTTAATACATCCTAAATACTTTCTTATCCATCCCGACCCGGTCCCAACCATCCCGATCCTTTCTTTGTATATGAATCCTTATGAGTAAACTCTTCGATCGGCATCGAAAAAAAATAATGTTTTTGGTGAGTCCGATTCCTTAAGCAAGCGATATTTCAAAAATCTGTGAATGAATTTCTTATTCTTTTTAAAATCAAAATGAAGACTTTCACCGGTATAATTGCCTATCTTTAAAATTTAAGGTTCTTTCCTTTCGAATTGTAAAGATTTGGGATTTTGGATTTGTATATAAAAAAGCGGCAGTCTCAATTAGTTAATATACAAATCCTCGCGAGTACAACTAAGTACATAATATAGAGCTGTGTGAGAATTCACGAGTAGAGACACGACTTGACGCGACTCGACGTTTCTCCACGCGACTCGATGAGACTCGGCGGGACTCGACGTGACTTGACGCGACTCGACACGACTCACCGACTCGATGCGACTCGACGGACTCGACACGACTCGGCACTACTCAATACGACTCGACGCGACCCGACGTTTCTCCACGCGACTCGATGAGACTCGGCGGGACTCGACGTGACTTGACGCGACTCGACACGACTCACCGACATCAATCCAAAGCCATCCCGAGCTATGCCCATCAATCCCGATCATTTATTCCGTTAACCTCTTCCGTTGAGTAACTTTTCACAGACCAGTGAATAACTTTTTACAGATCAGTGAGTAACTTTACACAGACCATTGAGTAACTTTTTACAGACCAGTGAGTAACTTTTCACAGATCGGTGAGTAACTTTACACAGACCAGTGAGTAACTTTTTACAAAACAGTGAGTAAATTTTCACAGACCGGTGAGTAATTTTTCACAGACCGTTGAGTAACTTTTAATACATCCTAAATACTTTCTTATCCATCCCGACCCGGTCCCAACCATCCCGATCCTTTCTTTGTATATGAATCCTTATGAGTAAACTCTTCGATCGGCATCGAAAAAAAATAATGTTTTTGGTGAGTCCGATTCCTTAAGCAAGCGATATTTCAAAAATCTGTGAATGAATTTCTTATTCTTTTTAAAATCAAAATGAAGACTTTCACCGGTATAATTGCCTATCTTTAAAATTTAAGGTTCTTTCCTTTCGAATTGCAAAGATTTGGGATTTTGGATTTGTATATAAAAAAGCGGCAGTCTCAATTAGTTAATATACAAATCCTCGCGAGTACAACTAAGTACATAATATAGAGCTGTGTGAGAATTCACGAGTAGAGACACGACTTGACGCGACTCGACGTTTCTCCACGCGACTCGATGAGACTCGGCGGGACTCGACGTGACTTGACGCGACTCGACACGACTCACCGATTCGATGCGACTCGACGGACTCGACACGACTCGGCACTACTCAATACGACTCGACGTGACCCGACGTTTCTCCACGCGACTCGATGAGACTCGGCGTGACTCGACGTGACTTGACGCGACTCGACACGACTCACCGACATCAATCCAAAGCCATCCCGAGCTATGCCGATCAATCCCGATCATTTATTCCGTTAACCTCTTCCGTTGAGTAACTTTTCACAGACCAGTGAATAACTTTTTTACAGATCAGTGAGTAACTTTACACAGACCATTGAGTAACTTTTTACAGACCAGTGAGTAACTTTTCACAGATCGATGAGTATTTTTTCACAGAACGATGAGTAACTTTTCACAGACCGGTGAGTAACTTTTAACAAACCGGTGAGTAATTTTTTACAGACCGGTGAGTAACTTTTAAAAGACCGGTGAGAACTTTTTACAGACCAGTGAGTAACTTTTCACAGATCGGTGAGTAACTTTACACAGACCAGTGAGTAACTTTTTACAAAACAGTGAGTAAATTTTCACAGACCGGTAAGTAATTTTTCACAGACCGTTGAGTAACTTTTAATACATCCTAAATACTTTCTTATCCATCCCGACCCGGTCCCAACCATCCCGATCCTTTCTTTGTATATGAATCCTTATGAGTAAACTCTTCGATCGGCATCGAAAAAAAATAATGTTTTTGGTGAGTCCGATTCCTTAAGCAAGCGATATTTCAAAAATCTGTGAATGAATTTCTTATTCTTTTTAAAATCAAAATGAAGACTTTCACCGGTATAATTGCCTATCTTTAAAATTTAAGGTTCTTTCCTTTCGAATTGCAAAGATTTGGGATTTTGGATTTGTATATAAAAAAGCGGCAGTCTCAATTAGTTAATATACAAATCCTCGCGAGTACAACTAAGTACATAATATAGAGCTGTGTGAGAATTCACGAGTAGAGACACGACTTGACGCGACTCGACGTTTCTCCACGCGACTCGATGAGACTCGGCGGGACTCGACGTGACTTGACGCGACTCGACACGACTCACCGACTCGATGCGACTCGACGGACTCGACACGACTCGGCACTACTCAATACGACTCGACGCGACCCGACGTTTCTCCACGCGACTCGATGAGACTCGGCGGGACTCGACGTGACTTGACGCGACTCGACACGACTCACCGACATCAATCCAAAGCCATCCCGAGCTATGCCCATCAATCCCGATCATTTATTCCGTTAACCTCTTCCGTTGAGTAACTTTTCACAGACCAGTGAATAACTTTTTACAGATCAGTGAGTAACTTTACACAGACCATTGAGTAACTTTTTACAGACCAGTGAGTAACTTTTCACAGATCGATGAGTATTTTTTCACAGACCGATGAGTAACTTTTCACAGACCGGTGAGTAACTTTTAACAAACCGGTGAGTAATTTTTTACAGACCGGTGAGTAACTTTTAAAAGACCGGTGAGAACTTTTTACAGACCAGTGAGTAACTTTTCACAGATCGGTGAGTAACTTTACACAGACCAGTGAGTAACTTTTTACAAAACAGTGAGTAAATTTTCACAGACCGGTGAGTAATTTTTCACAGACCGTTGAGTAACTTTTAATACATCCTAAATACTTTCTTATCCATCCCGACCCGGTCCCAACCATCCCGATCCTTTCTTTGTATATGAATCCTTATGAGTAAACTCTTCGATCGGCATCGAAAAAAAATAATGTTTTTGGTGAGTCCGATTCCTTAAGCAAGCGATATTTCAAAAATCTGTGAATGAATTTCTTATTCTTTTTAAAATCAAAATGAAGACTTTCACCGGTATAATTGCCTATCTTTAAAATTTAAGGTCCTTTCCTTTCGAATTGCAAAGATTTGGGATTTTGGATTTGTATATAAAAAAGCGGCAGTCTCAATTAGTTAATATACAAATCCTCGCGAGTACAACTAAGTACATAATATAGAGCTGTGTGAGAATTCACGAGTAGAGACACGACTTGACGCGACTCGACGTTTCTCCACGCGACTCGATGAGACTCGGCGGGACTCGACGTGACTTGACGCGACTCGACACGACTCACCGACTCGATGCGACTCGACGGACTCGACACGACTCGGCACTACTCAATACGACTCGACGCGACCCGACGTTTCTCCACGCGACTCGATGAGACTCGGCGGGACTCGACGTGACTTGACGCGACTCGACACGACTCACCGACATCAATCCAAAGCCATCCCGAGCTATGCCCATCAATCCCGATCATTTATTCCGTTAACCTCTTCCGTTGAGTAACTTTTCACAGACCAGTGAATAACTTTTTACAGATCAGTGAGTAACTTTACACAGACCATTGAGTAACTTTTTACAGACCAGTGAGTAACTTTTCACAGATCGATGAGTATTTTTTCACAGACCGATGAGTAACTTTTCACAGACCGGTGAGTAACTTTTAACAAACCGGTGAGTAATTTTTTACAGACCGGTGAGTAACTTTTAAAAGACCGGTGAGAACTTTTTACAGACCAGTGAGTAACTTTTCACAGATCGGTGAGTAACTTTACACAGACCAGTGAGTAACTTTTTACAAAACAGTGAGTAAATTTTCACAGACCGGTGAGTAATTTTTCACAGACCGTTGAGTAACTTTTAATACATCCTAAATACTTTCTTATCCATCCCGACCCGGTCCCAACCATCCCGATCCTTTCTTTGTATATGAATCCTTATGAGTAAACTCTTCGATCGGCATCGAAAAAAAATAATGTTTTTGGTGAGTCCGATTCCTTAAGCAAGCGATATTTCAAAAATCTGTGAATGAATTTCTTATTCTTTTTAAAATCAAAATGAAGACTTTCACCGGTATAATTGCCAATCTTTAAAATTTAAGGTTCTTTCCTTTCGAATTGCAAAGATTTGGGATTTTGGATTTGTATATAAAAAAGCGGCAGTCTCAATTAGTTAATATACAAATCCTCGCGAGTACAACTAAGTACATAATATAGAGCTGTGTGAGAATTCACGAGTAGAGACACGACTTGACGCGACTCGACGTTTCTCCACGCGACTCGATGAGACTCGGCGGGACTCGACGTGACTTGACGCGACTCGACACGACTCACCGATTCGATGCGACTCGACGGACTCGACACGACTCGGCACTACTCAATACGACTCGACGTGACCCGACGTTTCTCCACGCGACTCGATGAGACTCGGCGTGACTCGACGTGACTTGACGCGACTCGACACGACTCACCGACATCAATCCAAAGCCATCCCGAGCTATGCCGATCAATCCCGATCATTTATTCCGTTAACCTCTTCCGTTGAGTAACTTTTCACAGACCAGTGAATAACTTTTTACAGATCAGTGAGTATCTTTACACAGACCATTGAGTAACTTTTTACAGACCAGTGAGTAACTTTTCACAGATCGATGAGTATTTTTTCACAGACCGATGAGTAACTTTTCACAGACCGGTGAGTAACTTTTAACAAACCGGTGAGTAATTTTTTACAGACCGGTGAGTAACTTTTAAAAGACCGGTGAGAACTTTTTACAGACCAGTGAGTAACTTTTCACAGATCGGTGAGTAACTTTACACAGACCAGTGAGTAACTTTTTACAAAACAGTGAGTAAATTTTCACAGACCGGTGAGTAATTTTTCACAGACCGTTGAGTAACTTTTAATACATCCTAAATACTTTCTTATCCATCCCGACCCGGTCCCAACCATCCCGATCCTTTCTTTGTATATGAATCCTTATGAGTAAACTCTTCGATCGGCATCGAAAAAAAATAATGTTTTTGGTGAGTCCGATTCCTTAAGCAAGCGATATTTCAAAAATCTGTGAATGAATTTCTTATTCTTTTTAAAATCAAAATGAAGACTTTCACCGGTATAATTGCCAATCTTTAAAATTTAAGGTTCTTTCCTTTCGAATTGCAAAGATTTGGGATTTTGGATTTGTATATAAAAAAGCGGCAGTCTCAATTAGTTAATATACAAATCCTCGCGAGTACAACTAAGTACATAATATAGAGCTGTGTGAGAATTCACGAGTAGAGACACGACTTGACGCGACTCGACGTTTCTCCACGCGACTCGATGAGACTCGGCGGGACTCGACGTGACTTGACGCGACTCGACACGACTCACCGATTCGATGCGACTCGACGGACTCGACACGACTCGGCACTACTCAATACGACTCGACGTGACCCGACGTTTCTCCACGCGACTCGATGAGACTCGGCGTGACTCGACGTGACTTGACGCGACTCGACACGACTCACCGACATCAATCCAAAGCCATCCCGAGCTATGCCGATCAATCCCGATCATTTATTCCGTTAACCTCTTCCGTTGAGTAACTTTTCACAGACCAGTGAATAACTTTTTACAGATCAGTGAGTAACTTTACACAGACCATTGAGTAACTTTTTACAGACCAGTGAGTAACTTTTCACAGATCGATGAGTATTTTTTCACAGACCGATGAGTAACTTTTCACAGACCGGTGAGTAACTTTTAACAAACCGGTGAGTAATTTTTTACAGACCGGTGAGTAACTTTTAAAAGACCGGTGAGAACTTTTTACAGACCAGTGAGTAACTTTTCACAGATCGGTGAGTAACTTTACACAGACCAGTGAGTAACTTTTTACAAAACAGTGAGTAAATTTTCACAGACCGGTGAGTAATTTTTCACAGACCGTTGAGTAACTTTTAATACATCCTAAATACTTTCTTATCCATCCCGACCCGGTCCCAACCATCCCGATCCTTTCTTTGTATATGAATCCTTATGAGTAAACTCTTCGATCGGCATCGAAAAAAAATAATGTTTTTGGTGAGTCCGATTCCTTAAGCAAGCGATATTTCAAAAATCTGTGAATGAATTTCTTATTCTTTTTAAAATCAAAATGAAGACTTTCACCGGTATAATTGCCTATCTTTAAAATTTAAGGTTCTTTCCTTTCGAATTGCAAAGATTTGGGATTTTGGATTTGTATATAAAAAAGCGGCAGTCTCAATTAGTTAATATACAAATCCTCGCGAGTACAACTAAGTACATAATATAGAGCTGTGTGAGAATTCACGAGTAGAGACACGACTTGACGCGACTCGACGTTTCTCCACGCGACTCGATGAGACTCGGCGGGACTCGACGTGACTTGACGCGACTCGACACGACTCACCGACTCGATGCGACTCGACGGACTCGACACGACTCGGCACTACTCAATACGACTCGACGCGACCCGACGTTTCTCCACGCGACTCGATGAGACTCGGCGGGACTCGACGTGACTTGACGCGACTCGACACGACTCACCGACATCAATCCAAAGCCATCCCGAGCTATGCCCATCAATCCCGATCATTTATTCCGTTAACCTCTTCCGTTGAGTAACTTTTCACAGACCAGTGAATAACTTTTTACAGATCAGTGAGTAACTTTACACAGACCATTGAGTAACTTTTTACAGACCAGTGAGTAACTTTTCACAGATCGATGAGTATTTTTTCACAGACCGATGAGTAACTTTTCACAGACCGGTGAGTAACTTTTAACAAACCGGTGAGTAATTTTTTACAGACCGGTGAGTAACTTTTAAAAGACCGGTGAGAACTTTTTACAGACCAGTGAGTAACTTTTCACAGATCGGTGAGTAACTTTGCACAGACCAGTGAGTAACTTTTTACAAAACAGTGAGTAAATTTTCACAGACCGGTGAGTAATTTTTCACAGACCGTTGAGTAACTTTTAATACATCCTAAATACTTTCTTATCCATCCCGACCCGGTCCCAACCATCCCGATCCTTTCTTTGTATATGAATCCTTATGAGTAAACTCTTCGATCGGCATCGAAAAAAAATAATGTTTTTGGTGAGTCCGATTCCTTAAGCAAGCGATATTTCAAAAATCTGTGAATGAATTTCTTATTCTTTTTAAAATCAAAATGAAGACTTTCACCGGTATAATTGCCTATCTTTAAAATTTAAGGTTCTTTCCTTTCGAATTGTAAAGATTTGGGATTTTGGATTTGTATATAAAAAAGCGGCAGTCTCAATTAGTTAATATACAAATCCTCGCGAGTACAACTAAGTACATAATATAGAGCTGTGTGAGAATTCACGAGTAGAGACACGACTTGACGCGACTCGACGTTTCTCCACGCGACTCGATGAGACTCGGCGGGACTCGACGTGACTTGACGCGACTCGACACTACTCAATACGACTCGACGCGACCCGACGTTTCTCCACGCGACTCGATGAGACTCGGCGGGACTCGACGTGACTTGACGCGACTCGACACGACTCACCGACATCAATCCAAAGCCATCCCGAGCTATGCCCATCAATCCCGATCATTTATTCCGTTAACCTCTTCCGTTGAGTAACTTTTCACAGACCAGTGAATAACTTTTTACAGATCAGTGAGTAACTTTACACAGACCATTGAGTAACTTTTTACAGACCAGTGAGTAACTTTTCACAGATCGATGAGTATTTTTTCACAGACCGATGAGTAACTTTTCACAGACCGGTGAGTAACTTTTAACAAACCGGTGAGTAATTTTTTACAGACCGGTGAGTAACTTTTAAAAGACCGGTGAGAACTTTTTACAGACCAGTGAGTAACTTTTCACAGATCGGTGAGTAACTTTACACAGACCAGTGAGTAACTTTTTACAAAACAGTGAGTAAATTTTCACAGACCGGTGAGTAATTTTTCACAGACCGTTGAGTAACTTTTAATACATCCTAAATACTTTCTTATCCATCCCGACCCGGTCCCAACCATCCCGATCCTTTCTTTGTATATGAATCCTTATGAGTAAACTCTTCGATCGGCATCGAAAAAAAATAATGTTTTTGGTGAGTCCGATTCCTTAAGCAAGCGATATTTCAAAAATCTGTGAATGAATTTCTTATTCTTTTTAAAATCAAAATGAAGACTTTCACCGGTATAATTGCCTATCTTTAAAATTTAAGGTTCTTTCCTTTCGAATTGCAAAGATTTGGGATTTTGGATTTGTATATAAAAAAGCGGCAGTCTCAATTAGTTAATATACAAATCCTCGCGAGTACAACTAAGTACATAATATAGAGCTGTGTGAGAATTCACGAGTAGAGACACGACTTGACGCGACTCGACGTTTCTCCACGCGACTCGATGAGACTCGGCGGGACTCGACGTGACTTGACGCGACTCGACACGACTCACCGACTCGATGCGACTCGACGGACTCGACACGACTCGGCACTACTCAATACGACTCGACGCGACCCGACGTTTCTCCACGCGACTCGATGAGACTCGGCGGGACTCGACGTGACTTGACGCGACTCGACACGACTCACCGACATCAATCCAAAGCCATCCCGAGCTATGCCCATCAATCCCGATCATTTATTCCGTTAACCTCTTCCGTTGAGTAACTTTTCACAGACCAGTGAATAACTTTTTACAGATCAGTGAGTAACTTTACACAGACCATTGAGTAACTTTTTACAGACCAGTGAGTAACTTTTCACAGATCGATGAGTATTTTTTCACAGACCGATGAGTAACTTTTCACAGACCGGTGAGTAACTTTTAACAAACCGGTGAGTAATTTTTTACAGACCGGTGAGTAACTTTTAAAAGACCGGTGAGAACTTTTTACAGACCAGTGAGTAACTTTTCACAGATCGGTGAGTAACTTTACACAGACCAGTGAGTAACTTTTTACAAAACAGTGAGTAAATTTTCACAGACCGGTGAGTAATTTTTCACAGACCGTTGAGTAACTTTTAATACATCCTAAATACTTTCTTATCCATCCCGACCCGGTCCCAACCATCCCGATCCTTTCTTTGTATATGAATCCTTATGAGTAAACTCTTCGATCGGCATCGAAAAAAAATAATGTTTTTGGTGAGTCCGATTCCTTAAGCAAGCGATATTTCAAAAATCTGTGAATGAATTTCTTATTCTTTTTAAAATCAAAATGAATACTTTCACCGGTATAATTGCCTATCTTTAAAATTTAAGGTTCTTTCCTTTCGAATTGCAAAGATTTGGGATTTTGGATTTGTATATAAAAAAGCGGCAGTCTCAATTAGTTAATATACAAATCCTCGCGAGTACAACTAAGTACATAATATAGAGCTGTGTGAGAATTCACGAGTAGAGACACGACTTGACGCGACTCGACGTTTCTCCACGCGACTCGATGAGACTCGGCGGGACTCGACGTGACTTGACGCGACTCGACACGACTCACCGACTCGATGCGACTCGACGGACTCGACACGACTCGGCACTACTCAATACGACTCGACGCGACCCGACGTTTCTCCACGCGACTCGATGAGACTCGGCGGGACTCGACGTGACTTGACGCGACTCGACACGACTCACCGACATCAATCCAAAGCCATCCCGAGCTATGCCCATCAATCCCGATCATTTATTCCGTTAACCTCTTCCGTTGAGTAACTTTTCACAGACCAGTGAATAACTTTTTACAGATCAGTGAGTAACTTTACACAGCATTGAGTAACTTTTTACAGACCAGTGAGTAACTTTTCACAGATCGATGAGTATTTTTTCACAGACCGATGAGTAACTTTTCACAGACCGGTGAGTAACTTTTAACAAACCGGTGAGTAATTTTTTACAGACCGGTGAGTAACTTTTAAAAGACCGGTGAGAACTTTTTACAGACCAGTGAGTAACTTTTCACAGATCGGTGAGTAACTTTACACAGACCAGTGAGTAACTTTTTACAAAACAGTGAGTAAATTTTCACAGACCGGTGAGTAATTTTTCACAGACCGTTGAGTAACTTTTAATACATCCTAAATACTTTCTTATCCATCCCGACCCGGTCCCAACCATCCCGATCCTTTCTTTGTATATGAATCCTTATGAGTAAACTCTTCGATCGGCATCGAAAAAAAATAATGTTTTTGGTGAGTCCGATTCCTTAAGCAAGCGATATTTCAAAAATCTGTGAATGAATTTCTTATTCTTTTTAAAATCAAAATGAAGACTTTCACCGGTATAATTGCCTATCTTTAAAATTTAAGGTTCTTTCCTTTCGAATTGCAAAGATTTGGGATTTTGGATTTGTATATAAAAAAGCGGCAGTCTCAATTAGTTAATATACAAATCCTCGCGAGTACAACTAAGTACATAATATAGAGCTGTGTGAGAATTCACGAGTAGAGACACGACTTGACGCGACTCGACGTTTCTCCACGCGACTCGATGAGACTCGGCGGGACTCGACGTGACTTGACGCGACTCGACACGACTCACCGACTCGATGCGACTCGACGGACTCGACACGATTCGGCACTACTCAATACGACTCGACGCGACCCGACGTTTCTCCACGCGACTCGATGAGACTCGGCGGGACTCGACGTGACTTGACGCGACTCGACACGACTCACCGACATCAATCCAAAGCCATCCCGAGCTATGCCCATCAATCCCGATCATTTATTCCGTTAACCTCTTCCGTTGAGTAACTTTTCACAGACCAGTGAATAACTTTTTACAGATCAGTGAGTAACTTTACACAGACCATTGAGTAACTTTTTACAGACCAGTGAGTAACTTTTCACAGATCGATGAGTATTTTTTCACAGACCGATGAGTAACTTTTCACAGACCGGTGAGTAACTTTTAACAAACCGGTGAGTAATTTTTTACAGACCGGTGAGTAACTTTTAAAAGACCGGTGAGAACTTTTTACAGACCAGTGAGTAACTTTTCACAGATCGGTGAGTAACTTTACACAGACCAGTGAGTAACTTTTTACAAAACAGTGAGTAAATTTTCACAGACCGGTGAGTAATTTTTCACAGACCGTTGAGTAACTTTTAATACATCCTAAATACTTTCTTATCCATCCCGACCCGGTCCCAACCATCCCGATCCTTTCTTTGTATATGAATCCTTATGAGTAAACTCTTCGATCGGCATCGAAAAAAAATAATGTTTTTGGTGAGTCCGATTCCTTAAGCAAGCGATATTTCAAAAATCTGTGAATGAATTTCTTATTCTTTTTAAAATCAAAATGAAGACTTTCACCGGTATAATTGCCTATCTTTAAAATTTAAGGTTCTTTCCTTTCGAATTGCAAAGATTTGGGATTTTGGATTTGTATATAAAAAAGCGGCAGTCTCAATTAGTTAATATACAAATCCTCGCGAGTACAACTAAGTACATAATATAGAGCTGTGTGAGAATTCACGAGTAGAGACACGACTTGACGCGACTCGACGTTTCTCCACGCGACTCGATGAGACTCGGCGGGACTCGACGTGACTTGACGCGACTCGACACGACTCACCGACTCGATGCGACTCGACGGACTCGACACGACTCGGCACTACTCAATACGACTCGACGCGACCCGACGTTTCTCCACGCGACTCGATGAGACTCGGCGGGACTCGACGTGACTTGACGCGACTCGACACGACTCACCGACATCAATCCAAAGCCATCCCGAGCTATGCCCATCAATCCCGATCATTTATTCCGTTAACCTCTTCCGTTGAGTAACTTTTCACAGACCAGTGAATAACTTTTTACAGATCAGTGAGTAACTTTACACAGACCATTGAGTAACTTTTTACAGACCAGTGAGTAACTTTTCACAGATCGATGAGTATTTTTTCACAGACCGATGAGTAACTTTTCACAGACCGGTGAGTAACTTTTAACAAACCGGTGAGTAATTTTTTACAGACCGGTGAGTAACTTTTAAAAGACCGGTGAGAACTTTTTACAGACCAGTGAGTAACTTTTCACAGATCGGTGAGTAACTTTACACAGACCAGTGAGTAACTTTTTACAAAACAGTGAGTAAATTTTCACAGACCGGTGAGTAATTTTTCACAGACCGTTGAGTAACTTTTAATACATCCTAAATACTTTCTTATCCATCCCGACCCGGTCCCAACCATCCCGATCCTTTCTTTGTATATGAATCCTTATGAGTAAACTCTTCGATCGGCATCGAAAAAAAATAATGTTTTTGGTGAGTCCGATTCCTTAAGCAAGCGATATTTCAAAAATCTGTGAATGAATTTCTTATTCTTTTTAAAATCAAAATGAATACTTTCACCGGTATAATTGCCTATCTTTAAAATTTAAGGTTCTTTCCTTTCGAATTGCAAAGATTTGGGATTTTGGATTTGTATATAAAAAAGCGGCAGTCTCAATTAGTTAATATACAAATCCTCGCGAGTACAACTAAGTACATAATATAGAGCTGTGTGAGAATTCACGAGTAGAGACACGATTTGACGCGACTCGACGTTTCTCCACGCGACTCGATGAGACTCGGCGGGACTCGACGTGACTTGACGCGACTCGACACGACTCACCGACTCGATGCGACTCGACGGACTCGACACGACTCGGCACTACTCAATACGACTCGACGCGACCCGACGTTTCTCCACGCGACTCGATGAGACTCGGCGGGACTCGACGTGACTTGACGCGACTCGACACGACTCACCGACATCAATCCAAAGCCATCCCGAGCTATGCCCATCAATCCCGATCATTTATTCCGTTAACCTCTTCCGTTGAGTAACTTTTCACAGACCAGTGAATAACTTTTTACAGATCAGTGAGTAACTTTACACAGACCATTGAGTAACTTTTTACAGACCAGTGAGTAACTTTTCACAGATCGATGAGTATTTTTTCACAGACCGATGAGTAACTTTTCACAGACCGGTGAGTAACTTTTAACAAACCGGTGAGTAATTTTTTACAGACCGGTGAGTAACTTTTAAAAGACCGGTGAGAACTTTTTACAGACCAGTGAGTAACTTTTCACAGATCGGTGAGTAACTTTACACAGACCAGTGAGTAACTTTTTACAAAACAGTGAGTAAATTTTCACAGACCGGTGAGTAATTTTTCACAGACCGTTGAGTAACTTTTAATACATCCTAAATACTTTCTTATCCATCCCGACCCGGTCCCAACCATCCCGATCCTTTCTTTGTATATGAATCCTTATGAGTAAACTCTTCGATCGGCATCGAAAAAAAATAATGTTTTTGGTGAGTCCGATTCCTTAAGCAAGCGATATTTCAAAAATCTGTGAATGAATTTCTTATTCTTTTTAAAATCAAAATGAAGACTTTCACCGGTATAATTGCCTATCTTTAAAATTTAAGGTTCTTTCCTTTCGAATTGCAAAGATTTGGGATTTTGGATTTGTATATAAAAAAGCGGCAGTCTCAATTAGTTAATATACAAATCCTCGCGAGTACAACTAAGTACATAATATAGAGCTGTGTGAGAATTCACGAGTAGAGACACGACTTGACGCGACTCGACGTTTCTCCACGCGACTCGATGAGACTCGGCGGGACTCGACGTGACTTGACGCGACTCGACACGACTCACCGACTCGATGCGACTCGACGGACTCGACACGATTCGGCACTACTCAATACGACTCGACGCGACCCGACGTTTCTCCACGCGACTCGATGAGACTCGGCGGGACTCGACGTGACTTGACGCGACTCGACACGACTCACCGACATCAATCCAAAGCCATCCCGAGCTATGCCCATCAATCCCGATCATTTATTCCGTTAACCTCTTCCGTTGAGAAACTTTTCACAGACCAGTGAATAACTTTTTACAGATCAGTGAGTAACTTTACACAGACCATTGAGTAACTTTTTACAGACCAGTGAGTAACTTTTCACAGATCGATGAGTATTTTTTCACAGACCGATGAGTAACTTTTCACAGACCGGTGAGTAACTTTTAACAAACCGGTGAGTAATTTTTTACAGACCGGTGAGTAACTTTTAAAAGACCGGTGAGAACTTTTTACAGACCAGTGAGTAACTTTTCACAGATCGGTGAGTAACTTTACACAGACCAGTGAGTAACTTTTTACAAAACAGTGAGTAAATTTTCACAGACCGGTGAGTAATTTTTCACAGACCGGTGAGTAACTTTTAATACATCCTAAATACTTTCTTATACATCCCGACCCGGTCCCAACCATCCCGATCCTTTCTTTGTATATGAATCCTTATGAGTAAACTCTTCGATCGGCATCGAAAAAAAATAATGTTTTTGGTGAGTCCGATTCCTTAAGCAAGCGATATTTCAAAAATCTGTGAATGAATTTCTTATTCTTTTTAAAATCAAAATGAAGACTTTCACCGGTATAATTGCCTATCTTTAAAATTTAAGGTTCTTTCCTTTCGAATTGCAAAGATTTGGGATTTTGGATTTGTATATAAAAAAGCGGCAGTCTCAATTAGTTAATATACAAATCCTCGCGAGTACAACTAAGTACATAATATAGAGCTGTGTGAGAATTCACGAGTAGAGACACGACTTGACGCGACTCGACGTTTCTCCACGCGACTCGATGAGACTCGGCGGGACTCGACGTGACTTGACGCGACTCGACACGACTCACCGACTCGATGCGACTCGACGGACTCGACACGACTCGGCACTACTCAATACGACTCGACGCGACCCGACGTTTCTCCACGCGACTCGATGAGACTCGGCGGGACTCGACGTGACTTGACGCGACTCGACACGACTCACCGACATCAATCCAAAGCCATCCCGAGCTATGCCCATCAATCCCGATCATTTATTCCGTTAACCTCTTCCGTTGAGTAACTTTTCACAGACCAGTGAATAACTTTTTACAGATCAGTGAGTAACTTTACACAGACCATTGAGTAACTTTTTACAGACCAGTGAGTAACTTTTCACAGATCGATGAGTATTTTTTCACAGACCGATGAGTAACTTTTCACAGACCGGTGAGTAACTTTTAACAAACCGGTGAGTAATTTTTTACAGACCGGTGAGTAACTTTTAAAAGACCGGTGAGAACTTTTTACAGACCAGTGAGTAACTTTTCACAGATCGGTGAGTAACTTTACACAGACCAGTGAGTAACTTTTTACAAAACAGTGAGTAAATTTTCACAGACCGGTGAGTAATTTTTCACAGACCGTTGAGTAACTTTTAATACATCCTAAATACTTTCTTATCCATCCCGACCCGGTCCCAACCATCCCGATCCTTTCTTTGTATATGAATCCTTATGAGTAAACTCTTCGATCGGCATCGAAAAAAAATAATGTTTTTGGTGAGTCCGATTCCTTAAGCAAGCGATATTTCAAAAATCTGTGAATGAATTTCTTATTCTTTTTAAAATCAAAATGAAGACTTTCACCGGTATAATTGCCTATCTTTAAAATTTAAGGTTCTTTCCTTTCGAATTGTAAAGATTTGGGATTTTGGATTTGTATATAAAAAAGCGGCAGTCTCAATTAGTTAATATACAAATCCTCGCGAGTACAACTAAGTACATAATATAGAGCTGTGTGAGAATTCACGAGTAGAGACACGACTTGACGCGACTCGACGTTTCTCCACGCGACTCGATGAGACTCGGCGGGACTCGACGTGACTTGACGCGACTCGACACTACTCAATACGACTCGACGCGACCCGACGTTTCTCCACGCGACTCGATGAGACTCGGCGGGACTCGACGTGACTTGACGCGACTCGACACGACTCACCGACAAAGCCGACAAAGCCATCCCGAGCTATGCCCATCAATCCCGATCATTTATTCCGTTAACCTCTTCCGTTGAGTAACTTTTCACAGACCAGTGAATAACTTTTTACAGATCAGTGAGTAACTTTACACAGACCATTGAGTAACTTTTTACAGACCAGTGAGTAACTTTTCACAGATCGATGAGTATTTTTTCACAGACCGATGAGTAACTTTTCACAGACCGGTGAGTAACTTTTAACAAACCGGTGAGTAATTTTTTACAGACCGGTGAGTAACTTTTAAAAGACCGGTGAGAACTTTTTACAGACCAGTGAGTAACTTTTCACAGATCGGTGAGTAACTTTACACAGACCAGTGAGTAACTTTTTACAAAACAGTGAGTAAATTTTCACAGACCGGTGAGTAATTTTTCACAGACCGTTGAGTAACTTTTAATACATCCTAAATACTTTCTTATCCATCCCGACCCGGTCCCAACCATCCCGATCCTTTCTTTGTATATGAATCCTTATGAGTAAACTCTTCGATCGGCATCGAAAAAAAATAATGTTTTTGGTGAGTCCGATTCCTTAAGCAAGCGATATTTCAAAAATCTGTGAATGAATTTCTTATTCTTTTTAAAATCAAAATGAAGACTTTCACCGGTATAATTGCCTATCTTTAAAATTTAAGGTTCTTTCCTTTCGAATTGCAAAGATTTGGGATTTTGGATTTGTATATAAAAAAGCGGCAGTCTCAATTAGTTAATATACAAATCCTCGCGAGTACAACTAAGTACATAATATAGAGCTGTGTGAGAATTCACGAGTAGAGACACGACTTGACGCGACTCGACGTTTCTCCACGCGACTCGATGAGACTCGGCGGGACTCGACGTGACTTGACGCGACTCGACACGACTCACCGACTCGATGCGACTCGACGGACTCGACACGACTCGGCACTACTCAATACGACTCGACGCGACCCGACGTTTCTCCACGCGACTCGATGAGACTCGGCGGGACTCGACGTGACTTGACGCGACTCGACACGACTCACCGACATCAATCCAAAGCCATCCCGAGCTATGCCCATCAATCCCGATCATTTATTCCGTTAACCTCTTCCGTTGAGTAACTTTTCACAGACCAGTGAATAACTTTTTACAGATCAGTGAGTAACTTTACACAGACCATTGAGTAACTTTTTACAGACCAGTGAGTAACTTTTCACAGATCGATGAGTATTTTTTCACAGACCGATGAGTAACTTTTCACAGACCGGTGAGTAACTTTTAACAAACCGGTGAGTAATTTTTTACAGACCGGTGAGTAACTTTTAAAAGACCGGTGAGAACTTTTTACAGACCAGTGAGTAACTTTTCACAGATCGGTGAGTAACTTTACACAGACCAGTGAGTAACTTTTTACAAAACAGTGAGTAAATTTTCACAGACCGGTGAGTAATTTTTCACAGACCGTTGAGTAACTTTTAATACATCCTAAATACTTTCTTATCCATCCCGACCCGGTCCCAACCATCCCGATCCTTTCTTTGTATATGAATCCTTATGAGTAAACTCTTCGATCGGCATCGAAAAAAAATAATGTTTTTGGTGAGTCCGATTCCTTAAGCAAGCGATATTTCAAAAATCTGTGAATGAATTTCTTATTCTTTTTAAAATCAAAATGAAGACTTTCACCGGTATAATTGCCTATCTTTAAAATTTAAGGTTCTTTCCTTTCGAATTGCAAAGATTTGGGATTTTGGATTTGTATATAAAAAAGCGGCAGTCTCAATTAGTTAATATACAAATCCTCGCGAGTACAACTAAGTACATAATATAGAGCTGTGTGAGAATTCACGAGTAGAGACACGACTTGACGCGACTCGACGTTTCTCCACGCGACTCGATGAGACTCGGCGGGACTCGACGTGACTTGACGCGACTCGACACGACTCACCGACTCGATGCGACTCGACGGACTCGACACGACTCGGCACTACTCAATACGACTCGACGCGACCCGACGTTTCTCCACGCGACTCGATGAGACTCGGCGGGACTCGACGTGACTTGACGCGACTCGACATGACTCACCGACTCGATGCGACTCGACGGACTCGACACGACTCGCACTACTCAATACGACTCGACGCGACCCGACGTTTCTCCACGCGACTCGATGAGACTCGGCGGGACTCGACGTGTCTCGACGTGACTTGACGCCACTCGACACGACTCACCGACTCGATGCGACTCGACGGACTCGACACGACTCGGCACTACTCAATACGACTCGACGCAACCCGACGTTTCTCCACGCGACTCGATGAGACACGGCGGGACTCGACGTGATTTGACACGACTCGATATGACTCAAAACTTATAAGTACTAACGCAATTCTGCATGCGTACTCAGCAGTGTTTCCCGTACCCTCGTCGCAGCCGGTCGCGCGCGCTCCGCTACCCGCGTGTAGCCCCGTCCGAGTTCCGAGTGTGTGCGTGAAGTGCCATTCGTACTAATTACTGCGTCGAGTTGAGTTATCGCTCCGCAGTAATTAACATTCCATTCCCCGGAAAGGAAACAACAGAGATAGTGACTATTTTCGCGATATTGACGCTCAGTGAGTAGTGAAGTGCACTCAGTTGTAACTTTCCCAAAACGGTTATACTTATAGTTTCTGTGAGTGAAACCTACAAGTGTATCCCCTCCATCTCCATATCCCCACTCCGTTTTCCCCCACTCCGATCACTACCCACAACTTCCCCCTCTCTTTCTTTTTTCTTCACCTACCCCCCACACAAAGCAACTTTTCTAAAGTGCATTTTGTGAGTGCCGAACTGTTACGTGTAATAAAACTGGACAATTATGCCGCAAAGCACGCGCCCGCCGGACCGCGGGGGGGGTAACACCCCCGCGCCGCTGTCCGATGTCGCAGCCGTGCCCGTCCAACCGGCGCCACCGCGCCTGCCCTCCGAGGGTCAGCCGTCCGAGAGAGGGGTTGATGTTCAACCCGCCCCCCCCGCACGCGCCCCCCGGTATGCACCCCCGAGACCCCCGCCGCCGCCCACACGATGACATCGGTGGGGACGAGAAGCGCCCCCGCCTAGGGCCATCGCCACCCAAAACAACTTCCGATGACAACGACTCCGCCTCAGCCGCCTCGTCCGCATCCGAATACGAATCGGATAAGGGCTCCGAGGGCGGAAGGAAGGAGCTCTCCAGCCCGCTCCCACTAAGCAACACCGACTCGACCAGCTACGCCGGTTTGGAGGGTAGCGAGAGCGCGCCGGCGCGGTCTTATGCGCAGGCATTAGAGACCCCGGCGCAGCCCGCACCCCCCACCCCACCCCCGGCCGAGACTCAACAGCCGCAAACACAGCCGATACGAGGTTATCCGCCGATAGTGGCGGAATCGCTCCCCAACTGGACCGAACATTTTAGAGTCCTTCAAGGTAAGCTCGGCCACGCTCCTAACGCCCGCCCCTTTGGAAAAGGGAAGGGAAGATTTATTGCTAAAACGCCCGACGAATACCGGTGCGTGCAGGCGTACCTAACCGAGGCGGTGGAAGCAGACCCATCCATCTCGTGGTACTGCTATTCGCCGCTCCAAGACCGCCCGACTAAGGTAGCTATAAGGGGGCTCCCCCTAGCACCCCCCCTGACCAGATTAAGGCCGAATTAGAGGAGCACGGCTTTGTAGTGCTCCACTGCCGGGCGATGAGGGGCAGCGCAGGACGTCCGGGCTGCTTATTTCACGCCCAACTGGAGCACCTAGAGGCCACCGAGCTGTCCCGTCTGTATGCCATCACCGAGCTCCTGTACATGCCCGGGGTGGTCATAGAGGCCTGGCGTCCTCGGAGTGGTCCCGCACAATGCCACAGGTGCCAAGCCTTCGGCCACTCATCTGCCAATTGCCACCGCCCACAAAAGTGCGTCCGATGCGCGGGGGACCACCCCGGCGCCCAATGCACGCGGGCGAGGACTGAACCGCCCACCTGCGCCAACTGCGCTCAACCACACGCCGCCAACGACAGACGATGCAGAGTGTTCTTGCGAGAGGCGAGGCGCACAGGGGCCAGGGTCCCCCCCCCCCATACCAGGGGGGGCCGAACGCGCCCCCAGCCACCCCCGCCCGCAGGCGCCCCCCACCGCGCCGCCCAGCGCAGATATGCGCGACACGCAGGCGGGTGCTACCCTAGCGCCGCCCGCGAACCCGCCCACCGAGCGCGGGGCGCCCGCCCCAACCGGCCGCCGCAGGCGCCGCCGCGGCGGCCACCGCCGCCAACAGCGTGCCACATCACAGGCCCCCGGCGCGACCTCGACGCCGACCCCCGCCGAGCCGGATTTTCCGATGGGGGGGTCGCACGCACCCCCGACCGCTTCCAGAGCTCCACCACACACTGCCCCCCTGGACGCCACGCGACCGCCAGTAGCCCCTCCCACCCGACCGCAACCACCCCCGTTCCCCAGGGGACATCAACAGCCCCCACCTCCCTTCAGGGGGATTTAACAACCCCCACCTCCCTTCAGGGGGCTTCAACAACCCCCCCTTCCCCCCCAAACGCACTTACACCCCACGCCACCACCCCAGTGCCCGCCCCCCCCCCAGCACCAGCAGCAGAGGGAAGCACCTGCGCATCAGCAGCGGTGGGGCCCACCCCAGGGACTTCAGCGCCCCCCCCAACCCCACCAGGCCCAGTTAATTCAGATGCTCATCGGCATCCTCGGGTCCCTCCTACAGAGCATCCAACAGGGGATGGACCCAATCCAAGCAGTACTCCGAGAGATGACCCATCTGATCGCCGCCTCTCACCCAGCACACTCCGGGTAATGTACTGGAACCCGGGGGGCGTCCGCCAAAAGATGGACCAACTCCGCCTTCTCACCCAGTCGCAGGACATACATATAGTCCTCCTGGGCGAGACACTACTCTCAAGTAAGGCAACACTCCGGCTACCCAATTACCACGTTTACAGAAGGGACGAGATGTCACCACAGGGCCGCCCATTCAGGGGCACGGCGGTCCTAGTCAGGAGGGACATCGTCCATGACGAACTACCATGGCCAGATTTCAACAGCCTGAGGTCCATCGGCGTGAGAGTGTGCGCGGGTGGAGCCGAATTAAAGGTTTTCGCCGCCTACCGCCCCCCCGCATCGGGCATCTACCCGCCCGACTTAGAGGCCATCTTTGCAGACCAGACCCCCACCGTGCTAGCAGGGGACCTCAACGCGAAGCACCCAGCGTGGGGGTCCAGCACCACCTCATCTGACGGCCGCCGACTGCTGGAGGCGACGACCAACCTGGATGTCGAGGTACTGGGACCAGACTCTCCCACCCATTTCCTTCTCGTAGACGGCCATCAGCCTAGCACCATCGACATAGTACTTTCCAAGGGCATATGCAGCCCCCTGAGCGTAGAGGTGCTATACGAAGCCGACACTCCGCACCTGCCTCTTCTAATAACTTTGGCCGCCGCACCAGACGCTGTGGCCCCCCGCCAACCCAAGAATAAGACTGACTGGGAGGCCTACAAACTAAGCATGGCGGACGTCAGTCTCCCTGGCCCTCTCACCACCAGAGAGAAGATAGACGTCGCCATCCAGCAATATACCAGTAAGATGCAGGAGGTAATGGCCTCCCATACCACACCAGCTTCTCCGTCCCAACGTCGCGACGCCCTCCCCCGCCACCTACAGATCAAGGCGGAGGAGAAAAAGAGACTCCGGCGCCAATGGTCGCATACCAGATGTCCGCGCCTGAAGAGAAGTCTCAACAAGGCCACTGCAGAGCTCCGGGAGGCAGAAAGTTTATGGCGCGGGTCGACCTGGGAGGCCACCATCGACCGAGCAGCCGAGCACCTGCCAAGCCTCCACCAACTGAATAGGTCCATGACGAGAACCCCGCAGCCCACGTACCCCCTGCTGGACGGCGACGGCCAGAAGAGGTACGCCGCCCTGGACAGGGCCCGTATCCTGGCCGATCACCTGGCCGTCCAGTTTTCCCCGCACCCAGCCGCCCCTGCAGCAGCCCAGCACCACAGGGCGGTATCATTGGAAGTGGCGGAGTACCTGGCCACCACCCCACCGCCACTATCAGGCGACACCTTTATATCGCCGGCCGAGGTAAGGAAGGCGGCCCTCCGCCTGAATCCAAGGAAGGCCCCAGGCCCAGACAACCTTCCCCCCATGGACCTGTCAGCGCTCCCCAGGAAAGGGTGTGCAACACTTGCCCGTATATTTAACGCTGCACTTCGGGCCAACTACTTCCCGGCCGCTTGGAAGAAAGGCCGGGTCATAACAATTCCTAAACCCGGCAAAGACCGCCGCCAGGCCGCCAACCAGCGCCCAATCACCCTGCTCGACCACGCGGCCAAGCTGTTCGAGCGCCTCCTGCTGCGACGCCTCCGCCCCTCTATCACTCTGAGGGACGACCAGTTTGGCTTTCGCAGCGGGCATTCTACAACGCTCCAGCTGGCGCGCGTGCTACACCATATGGCAGACGGCCAAAACAAGGGGATCTGCACAGTGGCCGCCTTCCTCGACATCGAAAAGGCTTTCGACCGGGTTTGGCACCCCGGCCTAATATACAAGCTGCGACACAATACTGAGGTCCACCCGGCCCTCATTCTACTGCTGGCCTCATTTTTAGAGGGCCGGCTTTTCACCGTGGCGGTGGAGGGAGAGGAGAGCGAGCTGCGTCCCATTAGGGCGGGAGTCCCCCAAGGCAGCTGCCTATCACCCACTCTCTACTCCGTCTACACCAACGACATCCCGAGCATGAACGACCATCTCAGAGAGTGGGAGCCACGGGTCGAGCTGGCGCTGTTTGCAGATGACAGTGCCTTCTACACCTCCTCCCCGTGGCCCAAAGCTGCCGCAATGCGGCTACAGAAACAGCTTGACCTCCTCCCGCCCTGGCTAGACAACTGGAGGATTGCGGTGAACGTGGGCAAGACCACCGCAATCCTCGTTGGGACGCGGAAGAAAGTGCCTACCAAACTTGCACTGAGGGGCGAGGCCATCCAATGGCAGCCGTCGATCAAATACCTGGGCTGCCACATAGACAGAGACCTCAGCATGGTCGCCCAGGTTGACCACGCGACGTCCTCGGCCCGCGCTGCCAGGGCCATTCTTCGTCCAGTCCTCCAAAGTCGCCTTCCCCTCAAAACAAAGAGGGCCATATATAAATCCCACGTCCGGTCGCGGCTCACTTATGCCGCGCCGGCGTGGTTTTCCTTCTGTTCGCAGACTCAGCGTGACCGGCTGCAGCAACAGCAAAATATAGCGCTCCGCGTCATCACCCAGGCGGGGCGCTTCGTCCGCAACCAAGTACTCGAGAGGGACCTGAACATCGAACCTGTACAAGAATTCGTGGGCCACCTGGCGCGTCGCATGTTCGACCGTGCCGACCGCGGCCCCCACCAACATCTGCGCGGAATAGCATCTTGTCGAGCACCACCGCCATCATCATCATCACCACCACCATCCACCACCACACCACCAGCGGTAGGAACTCCTTCCCCCACCAACACATGGGCCAAAAGGAAGACGAGGAAGGCGCTGCCCCGTCACATTGTGCCCCCGCCATCTCCCCAGCCCACCCCACCCAATCCCACCCTCCCACCCTGAACCCCATTCACCAAATTATAACCCCTACCCTGTTGCCTAAGCCGTGGCCCGTTCGCAGGCGCTCGCTGGGCCTCCCCCATTATGGGGGTCTCACCCGGTGCGGCAGACCGCGCAGAGGGCCGCGCAGCAACCTCCGGCGGGGGTCACCCTGTAACGTTGCGTTCTGACACCAAGTTTAAATTTTGGCGCGGAAGCGAAATGGTAGTTTTCAGTACCTTACAGGAATTGGCACCTCCCCCTTAACGTCATTGGCGGACGTGTGTAGCAGCCGCAACTTTAATAAATGTCTTTTCGAATTTTTTAGTATTTGAATAAGGTTTTGAAATGAATAAACATTGGAAAACAGAACAAAGTCTCTCAATATTCGCTTCAGTTTTGCAGAGAATTTGACGATAGAAAATGGCGCGTGCGGCGTGTCATGATTTCGACCAATACGAATATAAGATTCTTGATTTCGACGAATAGCAACAACGCCCAATAGGAAGGCTGATTTTGGTGCCGCGGTGTTGCCATTTCGCGTCACATTCTTCTATCTGACACTTTTAATGAAGTTATGCACAAACACCTTTTTGCTGATTGAAGCGTCGAGTGACAGTTCTTTGTGTTTTGTCCAAAAGATTTATAGTCGACAAAACACAGGTATTTGTTTATGTAGGTTAAATTTTTATTTACAAAAATATTTGGTCAATTTTTAATTTCAAGTTATGGTAGGATTTGGGAAAACGGAACGTTTTGGAAGAAGTTTCAAAACGAGCAAGGGCAACACCAAGCAAGTTTTCAGATTTTCAGAAAAGAAAGATGACAGTTGTGATGAACGAGATTCCATTTGGTTATTTTATTTAACGCGGCGAGAGTCGCTCGCATAATAATTTATAGTCAGAAAACGTTACTGAGGTAAGTGCAGTTTTATCTGTTTAATGCAGATGTCGCAAGACGCCAGGAACATTTTTTTTGAGGTTGTTCTTATTACAGGTAGAACCACTGGTCACTGGTTTGAGGGTGTGCCAGATTCCCCAATTTTACTTACTGTGGTTGAGTTCGGCCAGGCAAAGTTTCAAACGGGTGGTGGGAGCAGGCGGTTTGAACACCCGCTAAACAGGATTCTGTTCAGCGAAAACCTGGTAAGAATCTTGGAAATATTATTTCCCACGCCACGCCGCCATGCCGCATAGCACAACGTGTTCGTGGTCGGTTTTCCAGTTTGCTAATCATACATATTTTGTTACAGCTATGGGAAGTTAATTTTATTCGACTCATCGTTTTATGAGAATACCCTACTTTGGGACGGTGTCCATCCACGGCCACGTCACCGGCCTGAACGAATTGCTGTCCACCGAGTCCTAATTTCATTCAAGACTCACAGGAGCATTAATAACTAGAAGTTGTCATCATATCGGACACATGAGGTCGGTGTAACTTTCACTACAATTTAGCTCTTTTAGTGAACCGTGGTATCTCCATGTAGGGCTCGGTTTCTTGACGTAGAACTGTAACTTTTACCTTTTGCGGCCCAACGCACACCAACCAAATCGTACCCATGTAAAGCGACCCCTATCGCTAAGCTAGTATTTTGGAATTTTTCTTATGTAAGGTGTAAACCAAATTTTAACAATATAGACCATTAAACCCATACCATCTTTTATTTATTTTTGTTTACTCCTTATATTTAATTTTCTTTGCTCCGTGGCTCTCATCGGGCAGTATTCAAAGAGAACCACGTGGCAAATGGCGCCCACATTTATTTAAAGATATTGTTTGGTGTGTGTTGGTCAGAAATATCCCCCATCTTTCTCATATCTGGGCCCGGACCGCAGGGAATATTGTGTGTGTAAGATTTGTCCTGGCCCACACCTTTGGCTTACTTATGGAATGATTTTAGTACGATTGAAAGATTGAGAGAGGGTAGGAGAGAGTAGGGGAGTTTTTTTTGTTTTAATAAAAGTTTACAGTCGAGTCATATTATTTTTTTTGATTTTGAAAAGAGGGTAGGTATATATTTTTGCTTAACTTAGAATCATATTTTTGAAAGTATTTGGTAGAGTCATTATGTATTTTGTGTAACTTAGAGTCATAATATATTTTTCAAACAAGAATATTTCGTTCATAATTATTGAGCGAACAACATTTAAGATATTTTTTTTGTGCTTGAACAACATAACCACAGTAAAGAATTGTTTTTCAATTTAATAAATTTCTTTGGAACATTTTATTAGGAATTTGTTTTTTTTAACAGTAGCGGCATAGATTTAAATTGATTTTTAGGATTGGAATACCACGCGTTCTAGTTTTGTAATTTTATGTTGTGGTGTGCTGCTATTGTGAATGTTATAAAGTGAAAAAAAAACACATGTGTGGTTGTTTCATTTCCTTTAATTCTTAAGTGTTAAGCTTTTGTTCCATGTTTTATGTTATGTGTTATATGTTTTTATAAAACTAAGATTTATATGTATAGGTATCTACCTACATGTTTCATGTTTAAAGTTAACTTCAAGTTATATTGTTTTTATGTAAAACTGTAACTAAACAGACATAAATATCAGATTTTACATTTGATAACAAACTAGTGTTGTGTACACATTCATATTTTGAAAGGAAAGATTTCAGTTTTCAGATTAAAACTTTATTTTGTTTTTACAATGAATACATTTTGTTAAATTTAAAAGTTCATACAGTTGGTTTATAAATTTGATACATTTTGTTAAAACTACCTACATTTTATACATTTAGGTGATAAATTTACAAAATATTACAATATTGTACAAGCGGTGTGTCGTTGTGGTCAATACAATTACAAATAATTTTCTTGAGTACTGTGTTTTCTCTGATTTAGTGTTTGATAATTTAATATTACCTTTTATTTAAATTATTTGTGAAGGAAATACCACCAGTTCTTAACGATGGATTTAGAAATTTTAGTACATTCTCTTTTAAAAGATGAACTTACTTATGAAGTGACAATTAGGTCTGAAACACCGACTTCTACGGTTCCTTTGTTGAGGAAGCAACTAAAACAGCTTCTTATTGAGTGTCCCTCTGAGGTAATCACAGAAACAGAGTTTGAAAGTGGTTCAGAACTTAAAATTATTTCAGATAAAATTAAAGAATTAAAAGCAAAACTTAGTGAAAAATCTGTTACAGCACATTGTTTGAGCAGATGCCGTGGTTTGGTACGACACTTACATCATAGGCTTTTGCGAGTTGTGTCGGATGACCCTGCTGTTTTGTCACAAAAGGCAGAGTTGTCTGGCGCAATTGAGTTTTTATTGTCAGTTTCTGAAAAGTTTTTCTTGTCAACAAGAGCACAGCATCCGGATCAGAGCGATACCCAGGTTGAACCGGTGCCAGTAGTAGCAGTTGCAGAATGTTCTGGTGATAGGAATGTGGCAAAGTGGAACTTGAGATTCAACGGGACCACAGACCCACGCTCATTTTTGGAACGTGTCGACGAGCTCCAAGTTTCATATGGTGTTTCTGACGGCAAGTTGTTCAACTCAGCCGCTCAGTTGTTTTCAGAACAGGGTTTGCTGTGGTATCGTGGCATTAAAAGTCAGGTTGACAGTTGGGCAGAACTGAAATCTTTGTTGCTCGAAGAATTTGACCCGGTCGATTATGATTACAGGTTACTGGGTGAGATCCGTTCACGAACACAAGGAATGGAGGAGCCAACACACATTTATTTTTCAGTAATGGCATGCCTATTCAACAGACTGAAATCACCACTGCCGGAGGAGAAGCAGCTTGAAATCCTTTTGCATAACATCAGACCGTATTTTTCACAACAGTTAGCTTTGTTAGATATTACTACAATTTCCGATTTAAAGACAAAATGTCGTAAACTTGAATCTGCTCGCCAACGTTCGGATTTTTTTGTTGAACCGACTAAGTCGAATTTTCTGAGTCAAGAATTTTGCTATAAGGGTAAAGCAAAACAAGTCAATTATGTAGCAACACACAACACCAGTAGACCGCCAACAACATCACAACAGTTTAATTCTAATTCAATGCCTTCTGCAAACCAACGAGTGTGTTATAAATGTGGCAAGGGTAACCACAATTTCAGATTATGTAAAGTGACACCTCAAAATATAAAATGTTTCAAATGTGGCAAAGTAGGTTTTACTGTCACATCGTGTCCGAATTGCAGTAAGGGCACAAGTTTTAAAAGTTCACCACAGACAAAAAACTAGTTGGTGAGAACCGAGGTAATAATTTAGTGGATAGTGAGGGTAAATTTAAATCTTTTCGTAGCATCGCTTCGGTTCTCTTCGCACCTAGTGAAAATGATGTTAGGCCTTATTTAAAATTTAAAGTGAATGATTTTGAAATTATTGGTTTATTAGATTCAGGTGCTTGTATCTCAATTTTAGGGAACAATGCACATAAACAATTTATCAAGTTTGGGTTTGAACTTCAGGAGCGTGTAGACAGGTCGTGTAGTGTTGCAAATGGAGTTCAACTAGAATCTTTAGGGTTTATTTTTGTACCGGTTACTTTTGGTAAAATTAGCCGGGTAGTGAAATTTTTTGTGATTCCTAGTATAGTCACGGAGGTGATACTAGGTTGTGATTTTTGGAGATCTTTCGATTTAGGAAAGAACATTTTTGATCAAATACACAGGTTGGTCAAAAGTTCTGTTACTGAGTTTCTTTATCGATTACTGGCCATTAAAACAAATGAAAAGAAAAAATAAAAATGACATATTATTGACAGTTTTATAAGCTATAATTCCATACCACACGTATATCATATTTTGTTTATTTCACCATGGAATTGGGGTTGAAGGAGAATCGTGTCGCTGTAATTGCTCTGCACAAATGTGGGCAGCCACCGAATATGATTTTCAAGTTGCTACAAAAGTTGAAAATCAACAAGCAATTTATTTATCGCACTATCCATAAGTACAGTAATACCTTGACCGTCGATGACCGAAAAAGATCAGGAAGACCACGCACCGTTCGGACACCAGCTGTGATCAAGGCAGTGAAGGCGAGAATCACGAGAAATCCCGTCCGGAAGCAAAAGTTATTGGCAATACAGATGACTGTGAAGAGAAGTTCCCTTAAAAAAATTATCAATGATGACCTTGGGCTTCACGCTTACCGTAGACGAAAGGGCCATCTGCTAAACGCACGATTGAAGGCTATGAGGTTAGCACGAAGTCGCGCTCTACTAAAGCAGTACGCACAAAACGGCCATCGAAAAATCTTGTTTACTGATGAAAAAATCTTCACAGTCGAAGAAAATTTTAACCGTCAAAATGATAGAGTATACGCTAAGAATAGTAAAGAAGCCAGCATGATTGCTCCGAGGGTCCAACGAGGTCACCACCCCTCATCAGTGATGATTTGGCTGGGGGTGTCCTATTCAGGGCTAAGTAAGGTTCATTTCTGTGAAAAAGGTGTGAAAACTGGCGCTAGAATCTATCAAGATACCGTTCTGGAACCTGTTGTCAAACCCTTAAGCCACACTTTATTTCAAAACCAGCCATGGGTCTTCCAGCAGGACTCTGCCCCTGCGAACAAAGCAAAATCTACACAAGCATGGTTTCGGGCTAACAAAATTGATTTTATCGCGCAGGAAGAATGGCCATCCTCCAGCCCAGACTTAAATCCTCTGGATTATGCCATATGGCAACTTATTGAGGAGAAAGCATGTGCTAAGCCCCACATGAATCTCGACTCTCTTAAGCGCGCTATTCTCAAGGCAGTCGCAGAATGGGATATGGTGGTAGTTCGTGCTGCCATCGATGACTGGCCTCGTCGTCTAAAGGCGTGTATTCATGCCAGAGGCGGTCATTTCGAATAATTTTAATACATGATAATCTTAAATATTTGTGCTTTCATTTGGTATATAATTCATTGTAGCATTATTTGTAAATTTTGTATTATTCATGTTTTCCATAGTTACAGAACTTAGTAACCAACTAGGTAGATTATAGGAACGCTCCTAAATCATTTTTTAATAATTGTAGTTCAATTCACTCAGAACAAATAAATAGTATTCAGTCATATAATAGTTTGTCTTTTAGTCAAAAAGAATTGGCTGATTCAATGGTGAAAGACTTTGAATCAATTTCTTCAGAAAGGATTGGGTTAGGAAGGACCCCTCTAACTGAGCATGTTATTGATACGGGAGAGGCCATACCTATTAGGATAGGTCAGTATCCGTTGTCGCCGGAAAAGAAGAAAGCCTTAAATGACGAGTTGGATAGAATGCTGGAATTAGACGTTGTAACACCTAGTGAAAGTCCGTGGAATAATCCCGTTCTATTAGTTAAGAAGGCGAGTGGCGATTGGAGATTCTGTCTTGACTGTAGGAAGCTTAACGCCGTTACCAAGGGCGATGCATATGCTATTCCGTACATGCCTCAGATACTTGACAGCCTTAAGGAGGCTAGGTACTTATCCTCGATAGATTTAAGCTCCAGTTTTTGGCAAATTCCACTCCAAACTGAGTCGCAGGATAAGACTAGTTTTACTGTTCCGGGAAGAGGTATCTTCAAATTTAAGGTGATGCCGTTTGGACTCTGCGGAGCTCCGGCTAGACAGCAACGTTTGATGGATAGGTTGTTGGGTCACGGGTTCTGCAGTGATATTGACAACGGAACAGTTTACTGTTACGTTGATGACATTATTATCTGTAGTTCTGATTTCCAAACGCATTTACTACTTTTAAAACGGGTGTTTGACAAGCTTAAGGAAGCTAATTTATCTATTAATTTTGCAAAATCTAAATTTTTCCGAAGTTCTATTAAATATTTGGGTTACGTTGTAGACGAATTCGGTCTGAGAACGGATCCGGAGAAGGTTTCCGCAATTTTGAACTTTCCTACTCCAACTTCAAGTCGTGAGGTCAAAATGTTTCTTGGAACGTGTTCCTGGTATAGACGGTTTATTCGTAACTTTTCGACTATCGCCGCACCACTAAATAAGTTGACGTGTAGTGGAAAGAATGCGCCACCCTTCTCTTGGTCACAGGAAGCCGAAGAGTCTTTTAATACTTTGAAAGACGCCCTAGTTACAGCACCGGTTTTAGCTGTACCAGATTTTGGTAAGCCTTTCACTGTACATTGTGATGCATCTTCATATGGGTTAGGAGGAATGTTATCTCAGGAAATTGAAGGACATGATCACCCTATTGCATTTGTAAGTCGTTCTTTAAATAAAGCAGAGAGAAATTACAGTGCTACAGAAAGGGAAGCCTTAGCTGTTTTATTTTCGGTCGAGAAATTTGAACCTTATTTGGGATCTCGTCCTTTTAAAGTTGTCACGGATCATTCATCTCTTAAATGGTTTACTAAGCTGGAGAACCCTTCAGGTAGACTGGCGCGTTGGTTTTGTCGACTGTCTCAATTCGATTTTCAGGTTGAGCACAGGAAAGGCACAGACAATGTGGTTCCAGACGCGTTATCCAGACTTATGGACGCTAACACCTTAAACGTGATCAACTCTGTGGAGGACGAGTGGTTTGATAAAATTTTTAATGGTTGTAAGTCGCATCCACTTAATTTTCCTAATTTTTGTGTAAAGGATGGTAATTTGTATCGTTTTTCAAAAAGTAAATTTAGTTTATTGAGTGAATTTGATTGGAAGCTGGTAGTACGGAAGGATCAGAGAGAGGCCATTATTAGGGAGAACCACTGTGAACCAACAGCGGCTCATTTGGGAGTTTTCAAAACCCATAGACGCCTTTGTCTACGGTATTATTGGCCAGGAATGTACAAAGACATCGTTGATTTCATTAAACACTGTGACACTTGCGCCGCATACAAACCATCACAGAAGGCAACTCCAGGTTTAATGGGTCAACCGAAAGTCTGCCATAAACCATTTCAGGTATTATCCGTGGACATCGTCGGTCCAATGCCAAGGTCTCGTTCTGGTTTTGTTTATCTTTTGGTAGTTACCTGTTGCTTTTCTAAATATTGTTTAATTTTTCCAATGAGACGTGCTACTTGTGCGGAGGTGGTGAAAAACTTGGAACAACGCGTAATTTTAGTACACGGCGTTCCAGAGACTGTAATTGCTGATAACGGAGTGCAATTCACAGGATCTGAATTCCGCCAAATGCTCGAACGTTATAAAGTTCCGAAACTCCATTTTACCCCGCGTTACACACCTCAAGTAAATTTGGTTGAAAGATACAACAAAACCATAATGACAGCTGTTGCTTCTTACGTTAAAGATAATCATCGTACATGGGATGAACAATTGCCAAAAATTCAGTTTGCAATTAATAGTGCCGTGAATGAGTCCACTGGATTTTCACCATTTTTTCTAGTACATGCTAGGGAACCAGTCATTAGTGGTACCTTTTATAGGGACACAGATAAGGAATACGAACCTGGGGTACCTAGGGACGAATACGCCGGTGAATTTCACAATTTAAAGACCATTTTCGAAGAGGTACGCGAGCATTTATTAAAAGCCCATGCTGAGAACACCACTCACTATAACTTAAGAAGAAGAGAGGCTAAATTTTCTGTAGGTGATGTTGTGTGGAAGAGAACATTTACTCAGAGTGATGCGCAAAAATTTAAAATGGCAAAGTTGGCACCTAAATTTGAGAAATGTAGGGTCAAAAAAGTTTTATCGCCTTTGGTGTATGATTTGGAAAGGGTTTCTGATGGTCAATCTATAGGTTCTTGGCACATTAAAGATTTAAAAGCTTAGGGCACTTATTACATTTTCTCTAGTAGTGTGTCAAATACACGAAATTTGGCACACGAAGCGTATGTCTGTGTGTGGTGTTTACAGTTATTTTCACTGTAACACTTTTGGTTTGCATGGTGAGGTATGAAAGGACAAATGGTGATGAAAGAATGAATGACGATTGCATGCGGAGGAATCTGGGTGTGAAAGAGCAGGGAATTGCCGGTAGCCAAGCTATAGGTAGATGGAGGAGTGGTTTAGTTTTTTTTTGTGTGGTTCTAATCTCTAATGAGTTAGAATTCACTTTTTTGTTACGAGTTTCGAATCTATTTTTTTACCTAGGTGTAGATTCGGGTAAATCTTGATATTTTTTTTATTTTTTGCTGTTTGGCAGGTAGTGAAACTTATATTTTTTTTCCAATTCATACTCCAATTTTGCAACGACTCGTCATGGAAGAAACCGGTATGTTTTTCTGCTATTTGGGTGACTGAAATTTAGGTCACAAACTTTTTTTAATTTTGAATATTTAGTTGTTGTACAGTCACAACAACTGTAGTTGCATTTGCGTATTTGGTGAATGCTACATTTTTTAAGGAGCGTAGTTTCGACTCCTTGTTTGGTTTACAACTTGTGTTGAGTTGTAAATGTTTTGTTTGTGCGGTGTTGTTTTGTGCTGTTTTGTCTCGTTAAGTGGAAGTCCTGTGTCGTCAAATGTGATGTCACTAGGGTGTCGGGTTGTACGTCCAGGGTATATTTTTTTGGGTTGTCGGTCGACATGGTTCGTTGAATCGTAGCATTCAATAGATTTTTTTTTCTAGGTTTGTGTTAGTAGTAGGATTTGTAGTTTGAGGACGCTGAGGGCAGCGCCTTTTTTTCAGGAGAGGGGGTATTGTAACGTTGCGTTCTGACACCAAGTTTAAATTTTGGCGCGGAAGCGAAATGGTAGTTTTCAGTACCTTACAGGAATTGGCACCTCCCCCTTAACGTCATTGGCGGACGTGTGTAGCAGCCGCAACTTTAATAAATGTCTTTTCGAATTTTTTAGTATTTGAATAAGGTTTTGAAATGAATAAACATTGGAAAACAGAACAAAGTCTCTCAATATTCGCTTCAGTTTTGCAGAGAATTTGACGATAGAAAATGGCGCGTGCGGCGTGTCATGATTTCGACCAATACGAATATAAGATTCTTGATTTCGACGAATAGCAACAACGCCCAATAGGAAGGCTGATTTTGGTGCCGCGGTGTTGCCATTTCGCGTCACATTCTTCTATCTGACACTTTTAATGAAGTTATGCACAAACACCTTTTTGCTGATTGAAGCGTCGAGTGACAGTTCTTTGTGTTTTGTCCAAAAGATTTATAGTCGACAAAACACAGGTATTTGTTTATGTAGGTTAAATTTTTATTTACAAAAATATTTGGTCAATTTTTAATTTCAAGTTATGGTAGGATTTGGGAAAACGGAACGTTTTGGAAGAAGTTTCAAAACGAGCAAGGGCAACACCAAGCAAGTTTTCAGATTTTCAGAAAAGAAAGATGACAGTTGTGATGAACGAGATTCCATTTGGTTATTTTATTTAACGCGGCGAGAGTCGCTCGCATAATAATTTATAGTCAGAAAACGTTACTGAGGTAAGTGCAGTTTTATCTGTTTAATGCAGATGTCGCAAGACGCCAGGAACATTTTTTTTGAGGTTGTTCTTATTACAGGTAGAACCACTGGTCACTGGTTTGAGGGTGTGCCAGATTCCCCAATTTTACTTACTGTGGTTGAGTTCGGCCAGGCAAAGTTTCAAACGGGTGGTGGGAGCAGGCGGTTTGAACACCCGCTAAACAGGATTCTGTTCAGCGAAAACCTGGTAAGAATCTTGGAAATATTATTTCCCACGCCACGCCGCCATGCCGCATAGCACAACGTGTTCGTGGTCGGTTTTCCAGTTTGCTAATCATACATATTTTGTTACAGCTATGGGAAGTTAATTTTATTCGACTCATCGTTTTATGAGAATACCCTACTTTGGGACGGTGTCCATCCACGGCCACGTCACCGGCCTGAACGAATTGCTGTCCACCGAGTCCTAATTTCATTCAAGACTCACAGGAGCATTAATAACTAGAAGTTGTCATCATATCGGACACATGAGGTCGGTGTAACTTTCACTACAATTTAGCTCTTTTAGTGAACCGTGGTATCTCCATGTAGGGCTCGGTTTCTTGACGTAGAACTGTAACTTTTACCTTTTGCGGCCCAACGCACACCAACCAAATCGTACCCATGTAAAGCGACCCCTATCGCTAAGCTAGTATTTTGGAATTTTTCTTATGTAAGGTGTAAACCAAATTTTAACAATATAGACCATTAAACCCATACCATCTTTTATTTATTTTTGTTTACTCCTTATATTTAATTTTCTTTGCTCCGTGGCTCTCATCGGGCAGTATTCAAAGAGAACCACGTGGCAACCCTACACGCCGAAAGGCGGCCGCGTATAGCGGCACACAACGCCGTGGGGCAGTCGCCCCATGAGATGAAGCCCGGGGAAGGAGCAAAAGCTCGAACCCGCACCCGCACCCAGCGGAAGACTACCCGATTCATGCGTACTCGTGTACCTATACACACACACGTGGCTACGTATTTATGCTCGTAAATTCTCACACGGGTCCTCATAGCTACTCAGTTTTACTTACTCGGTTTTGTATATACATATTATGAACTTTGTATATGAATTCGGAAAGCCAGTGGATGCAGGCAGCGCAGGACCGATCGTTGTGGAGATCCTTAGGGGAGGCCTATACCCAGCAGTGGGTGTCGTGTGGCTGATATGATGATATGAATTCTTATGAGTAAACTCTTCGATCGGCATCGAAAAAAAATAATGTTTTTGGTGAGTCCGATTCCTTGTTAAAGCAAGCGATATTTCAAAAATCTGTGCATGAATTTCTTATTATTTTTAAAATCAAAATGAAGACTTTCACCAGTATAATTGCCTATCTTTAAAATTTAAGGTTCTTTCCTTTCGAATTGCAAAGATTTGGGGCCCCAGCTGTATATAAAAAAGCGGCAGTCTCAATTAGTATATATACAAATCCTCGCGAGTACAACTAAGTACATAATATAGAGCTGTGTGAGAATTCACGAGAAGAGACACGACTTGACGCGACTCGACGTTTCTCCACGCGACTCGATGAGACTCACCGACTCGATGCGACTCGACGGACTCGACACGACTCGGCACTACTCAATACGACTCGACGCGACCCGAAGTTTCTCCACGCGACTCGATGAGACTCGGCGGGACTCGACACGACTCACCGACTCGATGCGACTCGACGGACTCGACACGACTCGCACTACTCAATACGACTCGACGCGACCCGACGTTTCTCCACGCGACTCGATGAGACTCGGCGGGACTCGACGTGACTTGACGCAACTCGACACGACTCACCAACTCGATGCGACTCGACGGACTCGACACGACTCGGCACTACTCAATACGACTCGACGCGACCCGACGTTTCTCCACGCGACTCGATGAGACTCGGCGGGACTCGACGTGACTTGACGCGACTCGACACGACTCACCGACTCGATGCGACTCGACGGACTCGACACGACTCGGCACTCCTCAATACGACTCGACGCGACCCGACGTTTCTCCACGCGACTCGATGAGACTCGGCGGGACTCGACGTGACTTGACGCGACTCGACACGACTCACCAACTCGATGCGACTCGACGGACTCGACACGACTCGGCACTACTCAATACGACTCGACGCGACCCGACGTTTCTCCGCGCGACTCGATGAGACTCGGCGGGACTCGACGTGACTTGACGCGACTCGAAACGACTCACCGACTCGATGCGACTCGATGGACTCGACACGACTCGGCACTACTCAATACGACTCGACGCGACCCGACGTTTCTCCACGCGACTCGATGAGACTCGGCGGGACTCGACGTGACTTGACACGACTCGATATGACTCAAAACTTATAAGTACTAACGCAATTCTGCATGCGTACTCGTGTTTTATACACACACACGTGGCTACGTATTTATGCTCGTAAATTCTCACACGGGTCCTCATAGCTACTCAGTTTTACTTACTCGGTTTTGTATATACATATTATGAACTTTGTATATGAATTCTTATGAGTAAACTCTTCGATCGGCATCGAAAAAAAATAATGTTTTGGTGATTCCGATTCCTTGTTAAAGCAAGCGATATTTCAAAAATCTGTGAATGAATTTCTTATTATTTTTAAAATCAAAATGAAGACTTTCACCAGTTTAATTGCCTATCTTTAAAATTTAAGGTTCTTTCCTTTCGAATTGCAAAGATTTGGGACCCAAGCTGTATATAAAAAAGCGGCAGTCTCAATTAGTTAATATACAAATCCTCGCAAGTACAACTAAGTACATAATATAGAGCTGTGTGAGAATTCACGAGTAGAGACACGACTTGACGCGACTCGACGTTTCTCCACGCGACTCGATGAGACTCGATGGGACTCGACGTGACTTGACGCGACACGACATGACTCACCGACTCGATGCGACTCGACGGACTCGACACGACTCGGCACTACTCATAAGTACTAACGCAATTCTGCATGCGTACTCGTGTACCCATACACACACACGCAGCTACGTATTTATGCTCGTAAATTCTCACACGGGTCCTCATAGCTTGTTAAAGCAAGCGATATTTCAAAAATCTGTGAATGAATTTCTTATTATTTTTAAAATCAAAATGAAGACTTTCACCAGTATAATTGCCTATCTTTAAAATTTAAGGTTCTTTCCTTTCGAATTGCAAAGATTTGGGACCCCAGCTGTATATAAAAAAGCGGCAGTCTCAATTAGTTAATATACAAATCCTCGCGAGTACAACTAAATACATAATATAGAGCTGTGTGAGAATTCACGAGTAGAGACACGACTTGACGCGACTCGACGTTTCTCCACGCGACTCGATGAGACTCGGCGGGACTCGACTTGACTTGACGCGACTCGACACGACTCACCGACTCGATGCGACTCGACGGACTTGACACGACTCGGCACTACTCAATACGACTCGACGCGACCCGACGTTTCTCCACGCGACTCGATGAGACTCGGCGGGATTCGACGTGACTTGACGCGAGTCGACACGACTCACCGACTCGATGCGACTCGACGGACTCGACACGACTCGGCACTACTCAATACGACTCGACGCGACCCGACGTTTCTCCACGCGACTCGATGAGACTCGGCGGGAATCGACATGACTTGACGCGACTCGACACGACTCACCGACTCGATGCGACTCGACGGACTCGACACGACTCGGCACTACTCAATACGACTCGACGCGACCCGACGTTTCTCCACGCGACTCGATGAGACTCGGCGGGACTCGACGTGACTTGACGCGACTCGACACGACTCACCGACTCGATGCGACTACACGGACTCGACACGACTCGGCACTACTCAATACGACTCGACGCGACCCGACGTTTCTCCACGCGACTCGATGAGACTCGGCGGGACTCGACGTGACTTGACACGACTCGATATGACTCAAAACTCATAAGTACTAACGCAATTCTGCATGCGTACTTGTGTACCCATACACACACACGCGGCTACGTATTTATACTCGTAAATTCTCACACGGGTCCTCATAGCTACTCAGTTTTACTTACTCGGTTTTGTATATACATATTATGAACTTTGTATATGAATCCTTATGAGTAAACTCTTCGATCGGCATCGAAAAAAAAAATGTTTTTGGTGAGTCCGATTCCTTGTTAAAGCAAGCGATATTTCAAAAATCTGTGAATGAATTTCTTATTATTTTTAAAATCAAAATGAAGACTTTCACACGTTTATTTGCCTATCTCTAAAATTTAAGGTTCTTTCCTTTCGAATTGCAAAGATTTGGGACCCCAGCTGTATATAAAAAAGCGGCAGTCTCAATTAGTTAATATACAAATCCTCGCGAGTACAACTAAGTACATAATATAGAGCTGTGTGAGAATTCACGAGTAGAGACACGACTTGACGCGACTCGACGTTTCTCCACGCGACTCGATGAGACTCGGCGGGACTCGACGTGACTTGACGCGACTCGACACGACTCACCGACTCGATGCGACTCGACGGACACGACACGACTCGGCACTACTCAATACGACTCGACGCGACCCGACGTTTCTCCACGCGACTCGATGAGACTCGGCGGGACTCGACGTGACTTGACGCGACTCGACACGACTCACCGACTCGATGCGACTTGACGGACTCGACACGACTCGGCACTACTCAATACGACTCGACGCGACCCGACGTTTCTCCACGCGACTCGATGAGACTCGGCGGGACTCGACGTGACTTGACGCGACTCGACACGACTCACCGACTCGATGCGACTCGACGGACTCGACACGACTCGGCACTACTCAATACGACTCGACGCAACCCGACGTTTCTCCACGCGACTCGATGAGACTCGGCGGGACTCGACGTGACTTGACACGACTCGATATGACTCAAAACTCATAAGTACCAACGCAATTCTGCATGCGTACTCGTGTACCCATACACACACACGCGGCTACGTATTTATGCTCGTAAATTCTCACACGGGTCCTCATAGCTACTCAGTTTTACTTACTCGGTTTTGTATATACATATAATGAACTTTGTATATGAATCCTTATGAGTAAACTCTTCGATCGGCATCGAAAAAAAATTATGTTTTTGGTGAGTCCGATTCCTTGTTAAAGCAAGCGATATTTCAAAAATCTGTGCATGAATTTCTTATTATTTTTAAAATCAAAATGAAGACTTTCACCAGTATAATTGCCTATCTTTAAAATTTAAGGTTCTTTCCTTTCGAATTGCAAAGATTTGGGACCCCAGCTGTATATAAAAAAGCGGCAGTCTCAATTAGTTAATATACAAATCCTCGCAAATACAACTAAGTACATAATATAGATCTGTGTGAGAATTCACGAGTAGAGACACGACTTGACGCGACTCGACGTTTCTCCACGCGACTCGATGAGACTCGGCGGGACTCGACGTGACTTGACGCGACTCGACACGACTCACCGACTCGATGCGACTCGACGGACTCGACACGACTCGGCACTACTCATAAGTACTAACGCAATTCTGCATGCGTACTCGTGTACCCATACACACACACGCAGCTACGTATTTATGCTCGTAAATTCTCACACGGGTCCTCATAGCTTGTTAAAGCAAGCGATATTTCAAAAATCTGTGAATGAATTTCTTATTATTTTTAAAATCAAAATGAAGACTTTCACCAGTTTAATTGCCTATCTTTAAAATTTAAGGTTCTTTCCTTTCGAATTGCAAAGATTTGGGACCCCAGCTGTATATAAAAAAACGGCAGTCTCAATTAGTTAATATACAAATCCTCGCGAGTACAACTAAGTACATAATATAGAGCTGTGTGAGAATTCACGAGTAGAGACACGACTTGACGCGACTCGACGTTTCTCCACGCGACTCGATGAGACTCGGCGGGACTCGACGTGACTTGACGCGACTCGACACGACTCACCGACTCCATGCGACTCGACGGACTCGACACGACTCGGCACTACTCAATACGACTCGACGCGACCCGACGTTTCTCCACGCGACTCGATGAGACTCGGCGGGATTCAACGTGACTTGACGCGAATCGACACGACTCACTGACTCGATGCGACTCGACGGACTCGACACGACTCGGCACTACTCAATACGACTCGACGCGACCCGACGTTTCTCCACGCGACTCGATGAGACTCGGCGGGACTCGACGTGACTTGACGCGACTCGACACGACTCACCGACTCGATGCGACTCGACGGACTCGATGCGACTCGACGGACTCGACACGACTCGGCACTACTCAATACGACTCGACGCGACCCGACGTTTCTCCACGCGACTCGATGAGACTCGGCGGGACTCGACGTGACTTGACACGACTCGATATGACTCAAAACTCATAAGTACTAACGCAATTCTGCATGCGTACTCGTGTACCCATACACACACACGCGGCTACGTATTTTTTTTTTTTTCTTTATTTTATTTATGGCTACGTATTTATGCTCGTAAATTCTCACACGGGTCCTCATAGCTACTCAGTTTTACTTACTCGGTTTTGTATATACATATTATGAACTTTGTATATGAATCCTTATGAGTAAACTCTTCGATCGGCATCGAAAAAAAATAATGTTTTTGGTGAGTCCGATTCCTTGTTAAAGCAAGCGATATTTCAAAAATCTGTGAATGAATTTCTTATTATTTTTAAAATCAAAATGCAGACTTTCACCAGTATAATTGCCATCTTTAAAATTTAAGGTTCTTTCCTTTCGAATTGCAAAGATTTGGGACCCCAGCTGTATATAAAAAAGCGGCAGTCTCAATTAGTTAATATACAAATCCTCGCGAGTACAACTAAGTACATAATATAGAGCTGTGTGAGAATTCACGAGTAGAGACACGACTTGACGCGACTCGACGTTTCTCCACGCGACTCGATGAGACTCGGCGGGACTCGACGTGACTTGACGCGACTCGACACGACTCACCGACTCGATGCGACTCGACGGACACGACACGACTCGGCACTACTCAATACGACTCGACGCGACCCGACGTTTCTCCACGCGACTCGATGAGACTCGGCGGGACTCGACGTGACTTGACGCGACTCGACACGACTCACCGACTCGATGCGACTTGACGGACTCGACACGACTCGGCACTACTCAATACGACTCGACGCGACCCGACGTTTCTCCACGCGACTCGATGAGACTCGGCGGGACTCGACGTGACTTGACGCGACTCGACACGACTCACCGACTCGATGCGACTCGACGGACTCGACACGACTCGGCACTACTCAATACGACTCGACGCAACCCGACGTTTCTCCACGCGACTCGATGAGACTCGGCGGGACTCGACGTGACTTGACACGACTCGATATGACTCAAAACTCATAAGTACTAACGCAATTCTGCATGCGTACTCGTGTACCCATACACACACACGCAGCTACGTATTTACGCTCGTAAATTCTCACACGGGTCCTCATAGCTACTCAGTTTTACTTACTCGGTTTTGTATATACATATTATGAACTTTGTATATGAATCCTTATGAGTAAACTCTTCGATCGGCATCGAAAAATAATAATGTTTTTGGTGAGTCCGATTCCTTGTTAAAGCAAGCGATATTTCAAAAATCTGTGAATGAATTTCTTATTATTTTTAAAATCAAAATGAAGACTTTCACCAGTATAATTGCCTATCTTTAAAATTTAAGGTTCTTTCCTTTCGAATTGCAAAGATTTTGGACCCCAGCTGTATATAAAAAAGCGGCAGTCTCAATAAGTAATATACAAATCCTCGCGAGTACATCTTAGTACATAATATAGAGCTGTGTGAGAATTCACGAGTAGAGACACGACTTGACGCGACTCGACGTTTCTCCACGCGACTCGATGAGACTCGGCGGGACTCGACGTGACTTGACGCGACTCGACACGACTCACCGACTCGATGCGACTCGACGGACTCGACACGACTCGGCACTACTCAATACGACTCGACGCGACCCGACGTTTCTCCACACGACTCGATGAGACTCGGCGGGACTCGACGTGACTTGACGCGACTCGACACGACTCACCGACTCGATGCGACTCGACGCACTCGACACTACTCAATACGACTCGACGCGACCCGACGTTTACTTGCGGCTTACTGCCGCGGCTGATCTGAGTTGTGCAAACTATCGGATGTAGTAGGTCGCGGACGTAACCATAGACTAATATGACGTCATCGGACGTCCGATAGCTATCTGGCACGCAGGATGTTAAGAGAGTGTGCACACTTATCAGCCGCGGCAGTAAGCCGCGTCCATAAGCCGCGTCCGATAATTTGTTTGGACCTTTATTATTTTTAAAATCAAAATGAAGACTTTCACCAGTATAATTGCCTATCTTTAAAATTTAAGGTTCTTTCCTTTCGAATTGCAAAGATTTGGGAAAGGTTGGGTAGGTAGGGTTATGTTTACTGACTTCAATCAATTCAGTAGGTACGGTACACCTTCGAAGGTAAGAAAAAAAAAGTGCGATACATTTGTGCATTTATTTTAGTTTTTACCATTGAAATTCATTCCAAAGTAATCAAATACAGTAGTAGATGCAGCAAAACTATTTAAAGTACGTATACAAGGTTGGGGCTGTTAATGTAACATGTCGTTTTATTTAGCTATTAATAATTATTGTATTCATAATCATAATTTCGACAACATAATCGTTAAAAACAATGATAATTATGGTAAAACATTACTTTAAAAGTACTATTATAATACCTTTATTTTGCCTTATTCTGGAAAGGGCTTCTAAATACTATATAATATTTTGTTTACAGTATTCTTTTGCAAAAACAAGTCTAACCACAAATGCAATAATATCTAACAATAAAATAATAATAAAAACAACTGGATTGTAATTGCAACAGGTTGTATAATAAGATTAAAACAAAATACAAAGAAATATTTGGTCCAAATTCATGCGGAACTTAAAGACATCACAAATTAAATTCGAACTCGAACGAGTAGCAACGATTATCCAGTCTCATCTAAACCAGTACTTACCAAATACATTGTATGTACGTATCTTCATCCATCACTATAAGTAAGTTATAGTCACAACCATCTCATCTATCTATGATAAAGGACTATCTATCCAAGGAACTTAATTGCATAATACCAATCTCACAATACATTGCGTGTGCTAAATGCATGTGGACACTATTACATTCTTCTACTATCAAAACATAAAACGCATTCATATATTCATTTTGAAATATCCACTTTGTACTGAAACATTATTCTCCGTTCTCCTAAATGGCGATACTTTGTGATAGTTATGTATGGCACTCTGTGAATCATGAAGAAGAATATTGCTCATATTCGACAATAAAATATCACCTGTCATTTGTTGTGCCATTTTGATGGAATTAAATATAACTGATATAATATAAACATCTTATTATTGATACTCTATATAAATCGGTAAAATTCATGTTAGTAAAATAATAACAATAATTAATCAGAAAAATAAAAATAACCTAACTACCTATCTACACCTAAACCCAAGTTCTACCCCATTTTCTAAAAATAATAAGTTTCTAACATAATATACACCAAGTGGTTGGTTTTAATATTTTATTAAATCATATAACTGTCACGATTTTATTATTTTATAAACTATAAATTTAGGATAAAAATGGCTAAATTCATTATTAAGTATCCGTTATACAGATTAACACATATCAACAACAACATTCGTTGGTATCTTTATATTAGGATTCTATACAAATAAGGCGATTCAACAACAAGTTAGGCAGAATTGAGTGCACTCGAGGTTCACTGTAAGATTACGTCACATACTTTGCTTCTCCCTTGGTCCTCTCGTTAGCGATCGTGTCCATGGCACCGGAGTTCGGCCAATTTATCAACTGAATGCTCTCATATTACAATCTCTTAAAAATTATCAGTTTTCTGAATTGCTATCAATGTGTTTCTTTTATTTGCTATACAACGAGAAAGAGACGCATTGATAGACATTCGGAAAACTGACAAAATTTAAGAGGTTATAAATACGGGGGCTGGACCGGAGGCGGGCCGTCTTGCCATTTTCAGACGTATTTGTCGAAACGGTGTGTCGGTTTTGCTCCGGTCCCAAATCCGGGCGAGGTTCGGTTGATCACCGGACACAGCCATGAACACGATCGCATAGTAATCATAGTAATATAAAATGCACCTGACCCGTTTTACACAATTGCACATATAATATGCGAATGAATGAAGCGAAAGAAGTGTGCAAGGATCGTAGCAGGTGGCGATCCATAGTCTCTGCCTACCCCCATGGGAAACAGGCGTGAGTGTATGTATGTATGTGTATGTATGCACATATAATAAAACGCACACATGACAACTCTGTTGGATTATTTGAAACATTTTAATATCACAGAGCAATAGCCATCTCTATCTAGGCAACCAGTTACTATATCCATAATAATTAATAACAAACAGCCCTTCAGTTTTACTTAGACAATGTCAAATGCGATGCAAAACAATGTCAAGCAAAGTTAGTGATCGATGTACGCCTTCAGGTTCAAAATGTACCACTTCCCATAATGTACACCGGTCTCAAAAGGTACATTTCCCAAAATGTCCACGTCCCAAAAAGTTTCCCAAAATGTGAATTTCCCAAAATGCACCTTTCCCGTAATGTACATTTCCCAAACGAGTATCTCTGTTTCAATTAATTGTAGTTACAAGTGTCTGCGGGGCGTTCGGGCGTCGCGTGCGGCGTGGCGTCGGACGTGATACCTATTGATTTGAATTATTATTTTGCATCGCTATTGGTACTGTTAGTAAGGTTCCTCAAGGTGTTGGAATGTGACATTTCACTGAATGTATTTCTACGATTTATGACTGGCCTATAAGACCAGCAGCTAATAACTATTGTTTACAATTTCTATTATTTAAGACACAAAAACAAAACTAACGGCCAATTTCAATAACCTATCCTCAGTAAGGCCGTAGCCAGTGCGACGAACGGTAAAATGTAATAAGCCTATCCAGTGCAATCAGTGCGGAGCGCCACGTGGATTCATACAATGAGCACTACGTGGATTCATACAATTCATCAGCTGGTGATCCGCGTTCGCGCCCGATCCGCATCGCACTGTTTCAGACCTAAGATATAGGTCTTTTGGATCAGTTACTAGATAACTGTTGTTATTTACTGTCGGCCGTTTAACAGAGATATCTACGCAACAAATTAGTAGGGCTATTTGTCACTCTGCCCCCCTAGCATGACCGACGAAACACGATATATATCGCGTGATATTGCGTTTTATCGACACCTTACTGTCAAAATCCATTGTCTATGATAAATCACTATATCATATCGTGTTTCAGTGGTCATGCTAGGGGGGGGGGCTGGCTAGGTTATTGAAGTCGGCTGTAACACAATGTATAAACTAATCTAAAAAAACATTAGTTTCGATCGCACTGGCAAGTGGAGTTTCGTTAAATGTGTACGTATGGGTGGTCCTAGAAAGAGAAGGCACAGTCGCTGGTAGGGCGGGGCCCACCGCTGGGCTACGGGCATTCCTTGCTGAGCATCTTGGTGAAGGCTTTGGGGATGTCTTCGTTGGTCTTGGAAACGTTGCTACCCCCCAATAAAGTGGGCGCCGCCACTGTCCCCGTTTGGATCCCGTGCGCGGTCTTTAGGAGATCGTAGTTTATTTTCTCGTTCACGATGGAGTCTTTTCTGTGAAGAACACAAATATGTTTTTATTTTAAATCGGTGAGATAGGTACTAAACAACGTTTGTAATAAATAGTGTGAGCACAGAGATGTGAACTGAATCGTGAAAAGTAACTGGGTACTCTTTTTGCAAGAAGTGAACAAATAGCGAAGTGCCACGTTTGTTTAAATATGTTGTTTTTTTATCGTTATGGTTATTTATTAAGATATTAAAAAGCTATACTATAAGTTGGATTGGATCACGATATTGACTGGAGCCTTCGAGAAATCTGGAACTAAATTGCAAACTTTGCGATAAGCGTGACCCGCTTATATGTTTTGTCAGGATATATTTCTGTAAGTGTGTGACTATTAGCCATTTTTATTGTCCCCACTGCTGAGGCACAGGCCTTCCTTATGGATCATAACGCGCCAGGCGGGCCCAACGCGGATTGGTCATTGTTAATGACTGCAAATTAACGGGACCAACGGCTTAACATGCCTTCCGAAGCACGGAGGAGCTCGAGATATTTTGGTCACCTATCCCATGCCCGACCCTTGCGGAAGTTGCTTAACATTTGCATTACAATCGCCGGGCCAGGCGCCAGATCACTGCGCCATCGAGCTCCTGTAAGTGTACTATGCGAGCCAAATAAGAATAGTACTGTCAAACGGCAATCTTGATCTTTGTTCCTTTTCTTACACATCCTACACCCTGAAGTGAAAGCGAAACGCAAACAAATAAAGCCGTTTTGTATTCTAATTTGGCTCGCATAGTAAGTGTGTGTATACGAGAGCTAACCTGTACTGCGGGTGCGTGGTGATGAAGTGGCGCATCCAGTCGGCCATGGTGGAGATCTCCCCCGCGGCGCGCTTCTGGATGAGCTTGAGGTACTGCTGCACGGAGCAGTGCGTGTCCGCATCCACGTCCATGCCCGACAGGTACGACTCGATCAGCGGCACCAGCCCGGGGAACGTGCTGTCCTGCACACACAATTACTACTTCAGAAAACCCAAGAACCATACTTACTCCCAAGAACTTTAAAATCAAATTGGTTACTCCCGACGCGATCGAGTAAACGTCAAAACTGTACTATGGAAACTGTTTTCAATGTTCCAAAAAGCTCATGTTTAAATGATCACCAATTCACCATACTACTATCTTTTTTTTTGTCGATGCAGTTACGCATACCCCGCCGCGAGGTGGGCAGCGGGGTTATGTGGGGTTCACCCTAGGATTTTCGGGCATACCCACGAAAAATCCCCCCGGTGCACCACAACCGTTCCACAGCAGCATGGGTCCCTGAGAGCATAGTTGACCACGCTGCTGCGGCGGCCGGTCCGGTCGGAACGGACCTCTTAAATATACCATCCTTCCTTTATTGTAAGAGATGCTCGGGCGCACATGGGTATCTCCTCAGACAAACGAGGCCGTGCAATGCAGGTGGCAGGTCACCCCACCTACCATCCGTTGGCCAAGTTAAGGAGGCAGCAGGTGTGCGTATTGTCGCCTCCTCCTACCTAGACGCCCTGCGTCGGCGTGGGTCCGCTCTAAACTAACCCAGAATTAGTAAATCTTCTTGGGCGGTTTCAGATTTGGTGAGCATTCGCTAATTTTGGAAAACAATATGTTATTTTTTTGGTATGTTAAGTATTAATTCCCGTTGCAAAATAACAGATTTTTGACTTTTATTCGATCCTGACGTGAACTCGATCTCGTCAGTTCCCGTCAAAATTAGGGGGGTTTTAAAATGATAAATCGATTCAATCACAACAGCTAGAACTCACGGAGCGGACTTCACCCGCGACCGGACGCCGGGCGGTTATTTAGGATCAGATTGTTTAGTTAAGTTCTAGACCGTGTATCTAACACCAGAAACGAGCTGTTGCGTTTTACTTACATCACAGAAGAATTAAAAAGAAAAGACCTAAAAGGTTCTGAGAACATTCACTGCTTCAGAAAAGAGATCGTTATGGATTACTTATTTATTTGTTATTCTTCTTAGTGAGTTAAAGAAGGACGAAGAAAAATTGTTAAATTTATTTTCGAATGTCTTGCCTGTATCTAGTTATTTAGACATTTGGACAACAACGTCACAAGTAAATAAGTCACTGCAAAATGTAAGTACCTCCGCCGGCCACCGCGGTCGCCCCCCAAAAGATAGCAGAACGCGGGCGCAAACTGCTGAGGCAGCGGGAGTCGCGGCGCGCGCGATTCTACAAGTTGCCCGCCGGTGCAGCGGGGGCCGTAAACAATCGCGCAAGCCGCGGGCGTAAAACGCATCGTGAAATGAATGTGCTTTAATTTTTTTCATACATATCTGCATTCTGCAGAAGCTGCGGACCCGCAACCACGGAGGGCGCAGGTGAAAACCACTTCATGAGTTCCTAGCCTTAGAGTTGAAAATAGCGATAGTGACTTGTAATAGCGATGAGCGATTACTACTAAAAGTAATCGAATTAGTCGATTGTTTAGTTTAGTCGATAAAAGTCGATAACAATTGATGTCAGTCGATTGTTATCGACTCACGGCGCGCGGCAAGCAGTCATAGTCCGACTGTATGCGTGCGGTGCGCGTGTCAACTTTTTAACTACTAATTCGTAGCGCAGCGCTCTCGTACTACAAAATCAGTAGTTACAAAAGACGGTGCGCGCGTGTGCTGCGTCGTGCAAGTCCGTGCGCCTCTACTTACGACTGCAGTTACTAAACGATTGGCGCTTATAGATTATTCGATAGAGGGAACGTCCATTTGTAGTGTAAGTTGGTACTACCTACATTACGAATAGATGGGTAATTTTAATGAGTTTCTAACTAAGACTAGAATGAGAATTTAACAAAAAAGTTATGAAGTATATTAATAATATAATCTGAATATGTTTTTCACAGTGTAAATACCTAAATTAGTCATAGGTTTAAAAGAGATCAATCAATGTAGGTATTTATTTAAATACTAATTCTAATCTAACTTACGGACAGATATATATGCGCAAAGACGATGGTGCTACTGCTTTCCTCATCAAAAGTTTGGACTCTCTTAACAAGATAAAATAAGTGTTTAATTCATCGTAGTTTTCTGTTTTTCTTTTATTTATTTAGATTTGTTATTTGGTTAGTTTTATTTTCAACATGTATAGTGTATTTTATCAAAATTTGGGAAGAGCTAGATCTAAGTTAAATGATATATATTTAAACATTTTAAACACAGATTATGACATTATTTGTTTGACTGAGACTAATTTTGATAGCAGTATCTTCGATGCTGAATCAATTGATAACCGCTACAATGTTTACAGGAGGGATCGCGAAGACGCATGCTCTAAGAAAGTATTAGGAGGTGGTGTTCTAATTGCCATAAAAAATCACATTAATGTACTACATCAGACGTCCTGGCAAAGTAGGGTTGAGGATGTTTGGGTTACTATTTTCTCTTGGAAACACGATGTGCCGTCCCTACATATTTGCCTTTGTTATTTACCGCCAGATTTACCAGTTGATGATGTAGCAGCTTTCCATCACAACACACAAAGAGTTGTTCTTGATTCGCGCTTGGGAGAAAATTTTCTCATACTAGGTGACTTTAACTCTGCGAACGTTTCATGGGTTCAACAAGGGGATTCCACACTCCTCACTCCTATCAATCCTCAGGATCGTAAAGCTGACCTGCTTCTCGAGACAATGCATACCTGTCATTTAAGCCAGTTTAATACAATTCCCAACAGAAACAACCGGTTCCTAGACCTTGTTTTTTCAACTTTGCCCAATAGTTCGTTCACTGTATTAGAAACTGAACCTTTAATTCCTTTGGATAGTCATCATCTTGCATATTGTATGGACATAAATAATTGCAATAAAGAAAAACCTATAAAGCCAAAGTACAACAAACGTTACAACTTTAACCGATGTGATTATGGAAATGTTAGGACTGAATTAAACAATGTTAAATGGGAGGAGCTGCTTTCGTCAGATGATGTTAACGAATGTGTCGAGGTATTTTATGATAAAATATTTGATATAATTTCGAGAAATACGCCGCTAGCTAGAAATACATCAAATAGGTACCCTATTTGGTATAGCAAAGCTCTAATTCGCTGTATAAAAGATAAAATCAAATACCACACGCGTTACAAAAAATTTGGGAACCCTCGAGACTATGATTCATTCTCTCGATCAAGGGAAAGATCTAAGTCGCTCATTTCAAGCTGTTATAGAACACATTTGTCCTCAGTTGAAAAGTCTTTGAGTGACGATCCAAAAATGTTCTGGCGGTACGTCAATGGGAAAAAAGGCGGCTCCATCTTTCCATGCACAATGACCTACAATGATAAAACTTGCTCAGAGGGTACAGAAATTTGCGAGCTTTTTTCTGAATATTTTGGGTCAGTTTACGATACACCTTCAGATCCCCAACTCTGCGAGTTAACTAATTTGCCTCCAGGGCCCTATTCAATAAAACTTACAATCCTACAAATTTGTCAATAAGTGACATATTTGTCAAGTTGTATGACAAGTGCTGTTCAATAAACCTTACAATTATGTAAGAATTTTACAAGTAAAAATCTTACAAATATTACAATTGTAAATGCTGTTCAATAAACGTTTACATATGTAGAAAACGCCTGTAGATTTCGATGACAATATTGTATCTACAAATTTGTAATTGTAATTTACAAATTACATAAATTTGTAAATTGTTGTTGTCCATCAGACATTTTTATGTCCCCACTGCTGGGGCACAGGCCTTCCTTATGGGTGGATAAAAAGGACGGGCCATAACCCACCACGCGGGCCCAATGCGGATTGGTGGGTGTTAATGACTGCTAATGCAGCCGGGACCAACGGCTTAACGAGCCATCCGGAGCACGGAGGAGCTCGAGATAATAAATTTTTGGTCACCCATCCCATGAGCGACCCTTGCGAACGTTGCTTAACCTCCGCAATCGGTGGGCCAGGCGCTAAACCATGGCGCCACCAAGCTCCTCGAAATTTTTGTTGAAGATTCTTAATTAACGAAAATAGATTTCAAAAATCTTAGAATTTCAAAATAATTGATAGTTGCCTAACTTACCTTAAACTTCTCATTAAATGTGAAATCAGTCACATCAAAAGAAAAATATATTATGTTTTTAAATATTAACACGTTTTTCTTCTTTGTCGTTCGATTGACACGATTTCATCGTTATTACTCCTTTACATACTGGATTATGGTAAAAAAAGCAGCTAAAACAAAAAAAAATGCCGAGTCATAAAATTTTACCGAGGGTGAGGTCACCTGTCAGAAATGTATTACAATTCTACAAATAAGTAAACTTGTAAATACAATTATGCGTTCAATAAAGCAGTTTTTCCTACAAATTTGTAAATTATCACCTGTAACAGGAAAATGTTTATTGAACAGAAATATGTAAAATTGTAAGTACAATTCGACAAATATGTAAATTTTCCACCATTACAAATTTGTAACTTGTATTTTTTATTGAACAGAAACTTGTAAAATTGTCACCTGTCACCTGTAATTGTAACTTGTAAATTGTAAGTTTTATTGAATAGGGCCCAGCTAGTAACTTGTGATTGTGTAAGATAAAAATTGATCCAAATGATGTTCTCTTGAAACTGAAACAGTTAGACATACAAAAAGGTTCTGGCCCTGACGAAATCCCCCCAAGGTTCCTAAAAAATTGCTGTGAAGAACTCTCTGTCCCGCTTGCCATCCTTTTCAATAAGTCCCTGACCTCAGGTATTTTTCCGTCACGTTGGAAGGTGGCTCACATAATACCGATATTTAAGTCTGGAGATAGGGGGTTGTGTTGCAATTATCGGCCCATAAGTATTTTATCTTGTATGGCAAAGCTATTTGAATCCTTGGCATATGCGGCTCTCTATTATCACTTGGTTAACTTTATTTCAGACTAGCTGCCGCCCGCGACTTCGTCTGCGTGGAAAGTTTATTGCTATCCCTCGGGAACAGTCCCGTTTTTCGGAATGAAAGGTACCCTATGTCCTTTTCTGAACCTCTGACAACGTGTATGCAAAATCTCATGATGATCAGTTCAGTAGTTAAGACGTGAAGGCGTAACAAACAAACAAACAAACAAACAAACGGACTTTCGCATTTATAATATTAGTAAGGATAGACAACATGGTTTTGTAAAAAAGAGATCGACTTTAAGTAATCTCATGGAATTCAAAAACTATCTTTGTAAAATGTTTGCTTCTGGCGGTCAAGTTGATGCCATTTATCTAGATTTTAGCAAGGCATTTGATAAGGTCGACCATTCTTTGCTTGCTATCAAGCTTCAACACTATGGTATACACGGGTCTCTACTTCGGTGGATTGTTTCGTATCTGAGTAACCGAACTCAACTTGTGACTGCGAAGGGTTATTCGTCATCACCAATTGGAACAACATCAGGTGTTCCGCAAGGGTCGCATCTCGGCCCACTTCTTTTTGTTGTATTCATAAACGACTTAGTTCATCGTTTATCCTGTCCTTCTCTTTTGTATGCTGACGATCTCAAAATTTTTACTAATGTCAGAAATTCAGAGCAGCGCATAGCACTTCAACACGACCTAATGGTTATCTCTGAGTGGTGTTCGTCCAACCGGATGAACCTAAACGTAAGTAAGTGCTGTGTTATCTCGTTCACAAGAAAGAAAAATAAAATAATAAACGAATATCGTGTACAGGATAAGATACTAAATAGGAAGGATACAGTAAAAGATTTGGGTGTCCTTTTTGATGAAAAATTAAGTTTTCGTGCTATTACTCGCATATTACAAAGAGGGCCAATAAGCTTTTGGGATTCATTATCCGATCAACCAAAGATTTTAAGAAACCTTCCAGTTTGTTGTTTCTTTTCGGTAGTTTGATAAGAAGTGGGCTGGAATATTGCTGTCCGATTTGGTCCCCTTACTACAAAATTCACGTAGATGAAATAGAAAAGGTGCAAAGACGCTGTCTAAAATATTTGTCTCGAAGGTACAATCTAAAAAGGTCATTACGCAGCTACAGTGACAGGTTATCTAAGTTTGGCATGATTCCGTTACATACCCGCCGCAAAAGATATGATCTTCTTTGCCTTCATAAAATTTTGCACTCAAATATTGATTCAGTGGACTTGCTGTCTTCAATCGGTCTTAACACCAGGCACAAGTCACGCTGCCCGAATTCTTTTTCGATTCAGGTTTACAAAAATAATACATCCTATTATAACCCCATCGTTAGAATGTGTCGTACATATAATGAATTAATCCGTGTTCATAAAAACCTAGATGTCTTCAATAAAAAATTCTCATTTTATAAAAAATCTGTTTCCGAGCTTCTTAAGACAGAAACATCTTATGTTACTTAAATTACATCTAAAGTAATTCTTAAAATGTTCTTTTGTTTGTAGTGTTAAATTATTGTATTTTTTTTATGTTTGCGTAAGTTTATAATTATTGTGCATGCTGTGTACGCTAGTTTTGGATTATTGTCTTGTCTTATCCTCTGGTATAGTTTATAAGTTCTTGTAATGACTTTAATCTGTAAGTGTACCTACAATAAATAAATAAATAAATAAACTTAACAAACGATGTTATAGGAACAACTAAGAAGGTAAGGTATTGTCCAGTCCAGTCCAATGCAAGATTGGTACAACTTTATTAAGTTAAACAAAAATTAAATTACTTATCTTCTCAAATCAACTAGGTAGATAATAAATAAACAAAACTAAAAAAAATATGAACCACGATAAAATTAAAAAACAACAATGATTTTCTTACATATCCTATCTATCAGTCAACTTTATCTTTCGCACACCGCAGTTCACCGGACCGTACGTACACTCGCCTTTATAGCGGATTGCGCAAACAAAGTATTGTACAAATTAGTAGTTCAGTCAGTTAGTAGTTCGTCGATTGTTATTCGAATAATCATGTTGAGGAACTACTAAATCGACAATCGAATGTGCAACCGCTCGATTTTCGATTCAGTCGATTGTTTTTTTCGCAAGAAACGCCCATCGCCAACTTGTAGTGTAGGAAACATTTTAGCTCAATAAAGCAAGATTTCAGGCCTGACCAGACTGAAGTATGGGTGTGTAATATTTATTTAATAGTTGGTGTTTCTCGTCTTGGTAAATAGTTAAACTTGTTTAAATACCACTACGGCGACCGCTTGAGGTGCTAAGAGAGCGTTAAAATAAGTCAAGTTAGTTAAAAAAATATTGAGTAAAGAACAATCCTCGTGGAGATTTTTGGTAGGAGCGTACGGCCAGCAGTGGCACAGAATAACTAATAGTACAAGTACAGAAGCCGCACGCCGCCGCATAGTAATTTAAATAGCTACTTTTGCTCCGACACAATAAAGTACAATTCAGGTCGCGCAATGGCCTGCAGTACAGTTTATATTCACCTAGTAGTTGCCTCTCTTTCTATCGCGTGCTCTTACCTTTTTTGATGACGCAACGTTAGGGTTGTCTTCTTATAAATGAACTGCGTAGCATATATCATGATTTGAAAAACGACGATTGTTTATTGGTTTTTTTTATTTTGACATCCGTACACAGCACCGTAATGTCGACTCGACATTGTTACTATTATAAAGAGACAATACCTACTTGTGCAGTAAGATGGCGCGCGACTGCACAGGCGGGCGTGTGGCAGCCCTTTGCTCACTCGCGCGACCTTGAGCGAGTGATGGAGGCCTTCAGGCCTGGATTCAGCCGGGGCCACTGCGTCTGGCTCCGGCTGAATAATGATGATAATAACGTGGGCTCACCTTCCCGTTAACGATCTCGTTGATGGTCATCTGGTCGTAGTGGTCGGGCGCGTGGCAGGCGCGCGGCGCGGCGTCGCGGGGCGCGCCCACGTCGCGGCGCCACCAGAACTTCTGGTTGAGGCACGCGCCGCGCCGCTGCGCGCGCTGCATGTTCTCGTCCACCTGTATAATAATGTGGTATACTATACAATACAATAGTAGATTGTATTACAAGGGAGCAAAATAATATTTTTACGGCGAGGGCGCTTTTTTGAATCCCGAGCGTAGCGAGGGATTCTTCAGTAGAATCCTGAACGTAGCGAGAGATTCAAAGTATGTCGCCCTCGCCAAAAATATTTTGCGTCCGAGTCATATACTCTACTTTTCATCCCCTTTCTATGAGAAAATAAATAGGAGACTGTGTTTATGTAATTAATGAAAATGTTCTTTATTTAAAAAAGACACGTGAAAAGTAAAAATAATTACAAATTTATAGTTTTAAATTGATACACTAGCGCAATTTTCAAAAGTAATTGTACTAAGTACGTAAGTATGTACTAATTACAAGAACACAGACTTAATTCGCGCACTTATGTTTTTTTTTTTAGTCTCCGCGCCGTCTATACAGCCATTCAATACATACCATCCGGCGGCGGCGTTCGAATTCTTTGAAAGATACATGTCCTAATTTCAAATCTCTTTTCCTTCCACTAAAAAGTTCTTACCAGAAAAGAGCTATTTTGGTCCCACTTATGTAGGAACAAATTATCATTTTTCGAATAGAAGGGATGAAAACTCCTTTTCTGCACTCGGAAAATGAGTCGAGAACACGAGATATTCGCTGGGTGACCACTCTATCCCAGTAAGGGATAGGCCTATTAAAGATCTGTTGCCTAGATATTCCTGTTATGACGAAAAATACCAACAGTTGCTAAAAAATTATCTATCCTATAGAAATAGGACCTATCTCTCGTTGAAGAATCTTTTATTGATCTACTTCGAACATAAATGAAATTCACAACGAGCGTTTAATGCAATTGCTTAATGTGCATACCCAACTCTCGAATTTAATAAAGCGATCAGTATTCCAAAACTTCAGGATTTGCAGGTATGTAACGTGATTAACGAGTATGTGTAAAAACAGATTAATTTAAAATTTAATTTATTTTTCGTTAAATAAAAATGACGATCGATAAGTAAGCTGCAATAATTTACATCGAGTGGATGGAGAATAAATGACAATCCAAAGATGTCACGCATTGTAAGCTCACCTTGCTGATGGGCATGACAAAGTTGAGGTTGTAGGAGAGTATGACGCGCGTGAGCAGCACCACGAAGCAGACGTAGGCGGCGTTCTCGAAGTCGGTGAGCTGCGCCTCGCACGGCCGGAACTCGACGCGCCAGCCGATCGGCGAGTTGGGCGGCGGCGGCTTGAACCGCATCGTCTGCCAGTTCGTCGACTGGATGTTCTGGACGATATCAAACATCACATGTTATTTGCATCCTTATCCTTACTGATATCTCACCCCGGGCACTCCATACAAGCGCCGCGTTTCAACTAACTATTACACAGACGCTACACAGTGACGTTTTTGCACACGCGCAACTGTGTGCGTGAAGTCTAGGGCTATTGAATGAGAACACGATTCGGCACACGAACTCGCGGGGTGGAGTGAGGTGGGGCGGGGCGGAGTTTCCTTTCTGTACGGTAGTGCTTATATCTATTCTGTGCTAATATTATAAATGCGAAAGTCAGTTTGTTAGTTCATTTGTTTGTTACGCCTCCGCGTCTTAACTAATGAACAGATCATCATGAAATTTTGCATACACATTGTCAGAGTTACAGAGACAGACATAGGGTACCATTCATCCCGAAAAAAGGATTGTTTCCGAGGGATTGCAAAAAAACTTTCCACGCAGACAAAGTCGCAGGTGGCCGCTAGTATTTCATAAAGTTGAGAGAAACCTTTATCTATCGTCTACTGGATCTAAATCAACTTTGTTTACATGATCAGAAAACACTCGCAATCTAAGAACCAATTTTAGGATGTAGAAAAATTTCTAGCTTTATCAAACACTGAATGAACCAAAGCAAAACAAAAATATAATGATTGTGATAAATTGTAATTCTTACCTCGAAATGATCCGTGTCATTCGTATCATCTTGGTGGACTTTTTCCGAGAAGAGCGAGACAGAGTCCCTGATGAAGAGGTGCGCCACGTGCAGCGCGAGCGGGTGGTCGATGCCGCCTTCGCGCAGTCGTCGGTAGATGGCGGCGTCGTGCACTATCGGGATGTCGTTGTATCTGCAATAGACATGCTGCGTATAGAGGAATGAGACAGAGTCCCTGATGAAGAGGTGCGCCACGCCACGTGCAGAGCGCGAGCGGGTGGTCGAAACCGCCCTCGCGCGGGCGCCGGTAAACTTTTGTACTTGCGCAGAGCAACGGCCGCGATCTGCGCCGCCCCCAAACGTGCTTAGTTTTCATTACATAATTGATTTGATTACATAATAATCACATTTATTTTCTTTTTCTTTTTTGACAACCCTTGCACATTTACGACTGATAGCGTAAGTAAGTACCTAGACGTGCGGGGCAGTGTCGTCAAATTTCAAAGGATTGCAAAACTGTGGTCACTAGTGCCTGTACCCCACTAGCATTTTTAATGTCGTGGCTGGGCAGGTTATCTGTCAGGTCGGATATAATATTGGCATTATATGCTACATTAGGTCGGACCAGCAGCTTATATGTGTGAACAGCAAGACCCGATAGTTTGCCAACGGTAAAATTGTCGGTCCGACCTTATGTTAACCAGCTTAAGTCTCTTCGCGTGTATCATGGTATAGAATTTCATAAATTAATTATGGCATAACATCGTCCAGTTAACGCAGGTTTTTTCAGGCGTGGGCAGAGGTCATTCAATATGGATGTTTTAATATTTTTTTATACTTAATTTTAATAACTAATTCACATCGAGGAAGATATATCAGTTCAAAGTTTTAATGACTTTGCATTATATACTATAATGTATTACCGTTTATTGGAATCTTTGATTTAATGATTATATCATATCACGTATGAATAAGAATAAGAAATTTTATTTGCATAACACCATGTACAGACAGAGTTAGAGGGTATTGTCAATATGGATCAATAGTATTATACCTTTATGAATGTAGGCATGCAAATATTTTTAAAGCTAGTATTTATTACAAATTATCAAGAGCGCAAAATAAAAATAAAAAATAAATAATGTCAAATAAGTAATTAATAGTACGTACAAAATTAATAAAAACACAATAATATGGATGTCATAGTTCTTTGGATTCTAGATACTCCTTGATTGAATAAAAGTTCTTATCAAGGAGCCAACGCAGTAAGTTATTCTTAAATTTATTTTTATCTGTTGGTAAATCTCTTATGTGTGATGGTAGCTTATTATACAATTTTATTGCCATACAGTATGCATTTTCCCTAAAAAATGCCAGATTACTTTTTGGTATAACAATTTTGTTTTTTCTAGAATCCCGAGCATTTGTCTTAACTTGGCTGACCTTAGTGAAGTAGTTAGGGTGTTTTTTTACAAATAAGCACATCTCCGCTATGTATATACATGGTAGATTTGATGAAATAGGTAGATATGTCTAACAATAACAATGTTGTTAGAATGTAGCCAATTGATCGGAGCATGATCGGAGAGCTACGTTAATAAATAGATGCATAGATGAATGGAAACATTCATAGTCATGATGAGTGGAACGCTATTTAGCTGTTGGGAACTTGAGATACAAGATGTGTATAATAATGACTCGACAGTTTAAAGGGTGTGTCAGCATGCTTAGAGATGAAGATGATTTGTGCTAACCGATTTTTTGTGATGACATAATAAGGAAGTTTCCCTATGTGAAATTTTGAGAAATAAAAATCTTAAATATTTTTGGCATAAGCGTTCAATTTTAATCTAGGAAAATAGTTCAATCTCGAAAAAATCTATATGAAAGAAGACTTGTGACGTCGCGAATTCCGTAAAATTTTGTCACTAAAACTTTGAACTGCTATATTTTTGTCGTTTTTTGCAATATCAAAATATTTTTTACTGTTATGTCAATATCACTACATAGTATAAAGCAAATCGTTCCCGCTGTCTGTCCCTATGTATGCTTTACTACGCAACGGATTTTGATGCGGTTTTTTAATAAATAGAGTGATTCAAGAGGAAGGTTTATAATACATGGTGTCAAATTCCACACTACACCGAAGCGAAGCGAGGGCGGGTCGCTAGTAATTATTAAAATTTCATTATTATGTATGTATTTGTAGGTGGTATTAAGTTAATTGCGATTGTAACTTTGCACATACAATGATAACATTTAGTTCATACAGAAAAACGTCCTATTCATACAGTAGTAAAACTAACAGAACAGTCATTATGACTATACATTTTTTTATTACTCACCGTTTCTGAAGGCCGTTTCAAAACGCCGAGTACATTATGTCATTACATTAATCATTACAGTGACCTAATGTCTCGTGTTTGGGTAATGTGGGGTACCTTATCTCACGTGTTGACGTCACAGCGATAATAGTTATTGCTGCTTTCATGCTCCGCCGAAAGTAAGGAATCGCCGGTAATTGTACATCAAGGGGAGGAAGTGACCGATTACTAACGAGGGTGTATAGTTTGTTTGTGTTAGTTGAGTTTTTGAGTTACGATTTTAAATTTTAATACACACATCGCACTTTTTTCCTTGCTTTATATTACAAGATATTACAAGAAAAATAAAACAAACAATATGTTATCCTTTTCCTTAGTATTCAAGTTTGCTTCTTTCCTCAAATTATTATAAGTACAGAAAAAGTGGCGAGTATTGTTTTGAGTCTTCAAATAAAAGATACGAATTTTGTACAAGGAAATACTAAGTGATTAAATTGACAATAGACAGTGATCCGCGGCAACTTCAATCGAGAATGTATGCTATGAGTAAATTTTACAGATTAAAATACATCGTTTTGTACCGCAAGAGCTCTGAAGTTCGTCCATTCTGTTGTACAAAGTTAAAGTAACCATATTGTAAAAAAATAATGACACCAGAGCGTTGAGTCCAAAAAAACCTGCATTATGTTTATTATTATCTTCAGCATTATGACATTCTGATCAAAATTAAAAAAAAGTGGAGTCCTTTTTAACTAAACGTGGCTGTTAATTGCTATTACGGGCGAGACTTGTTAGTACTTTTCTTTAAATTTGACTGCGATAGCGAGTTCCGCCATTTCTAGTCCTTTTCTTTAAAGGAGAATGTTACTGGGTCTGTTAAATCACATAATCCTATAGCTTATGGGACCACATGAACAACTGTGAAGAAATTTTTGCGATATCTCTTAAAACAGAAAAGTTATTTGGTCTAGAATACTGTAAATTTTGTGTGACCTATGACGTCATTGGTCATACGGTGAACCTTACGTCGTACGTAATAAAGCACATATTTCAGTGCGCTTGGCATTTCCTTCAAGCCCTTAAAACTTCGAAACTACTCGCTTGATTTAAATGAAACAAAAACACGTGTATTGCTAGACATTTAGCTACATGATCATAAAGTTTCAAGTGATTTAACAGACCCAGTAACATTCTCCATTGACCGATTTATAGGCCAGTAAATTCTTACAAATGTTTTTCCTAAAATCGCAAAACGCGATGTAAAGCTGCATTTTTGGTATGTTATTTGGACCCCTTAAGGGAGTGTGGAACCATGTTTTGCAAGCAAAAAAAAGTTGTGCTAGCCAATGGTGCTAGCTGCGTTATACGTGAAAAACTGCATTTTTATTCAGTTTTTGCAGTTTTATTAAAAAACTATGAGCTTTTGACATTAGTTGCCTACATCATTTTGAAAGTGTATTAAATTTCAAACAATTAAAGCTAACTTTCAGCTCTGTATGTCTAATAGTTTTTGAGATATGATGCTTGAAATATTAACACTCACCGGCATATCTACACGCCTACACCGTTATTTTCATACAAACATGCTCACTGTACAGTCTCATAAATATAAAAGTATACGCATCTCTGCAATGGTTTGTATGTTTAAGAGTTTAGGAAGGTGCTCGTTTTTCGAATAAGAATGTCAAATAAGCATAGACATCTCTCAATTTCGCCAAAAATGCAATAAAGCAATGCATAATTTTAATACCATATATCATTGTATGGAACGAGGAAATTGGTTTACCTTTTCCTCTTTTTGGAAAAATTGAGAGGTATCTATACTTATTTGACATTTTTATTCGAAAAATGAGCACCTGACTAACCTATCAACACAACCTTTTTTATTTATGAGACTGTGAAGTGAGCATATTTATATGAAAATAACGGTGTAGGCGGTTAGATATGCCGGTGAGTGTAAATATTTCAAGCATCATATCTCAAAAACTATTAGACATACAGAGCTGAAATTAGCTTTAATTGTTTGAAATTTAATACACTTTCAAAATGATGTAGGCAACTAATGTCAAAAGCTCATAGTTTTTTAATAAAACTGCAAAAGCTGAATAAAAATGCAGTTTTTCACGTATAACGCAGCTAGCACAACTTTTTTTTGCTTGCAAAACATGGTTCCACACTCCCTTAAGGGGTCCAAATAACATACCAAAAATGCAGCTTTACATCGCGTTTTGCGATTTAAATGTAGATTTTTACTGGGCTAAATGTTGTTGTTTAAGATGTTAGTTCTCTACTCCTGCGAGGTTGATGGTGTTTTACAAATAACCCTGTATTATGACTTATTTAAAGACAATGAGGTTAAATAATAGTGTCGTACTCACTTTTCATGCTCCGGCGCGAGGTATGAATCGATGGAGTCGTATCTTGACTTGTGTATGCGGAACTTGTTGTGTCGCAGCGGCTCGAGCCCGCGCTCCTCCCGCGTGCGGCAGTCCACGGACGCGGAGATCACGTTCCAGCGGCAGTCCACGTCCGTTAGGAACCCGCGGTACACGGGCGACGCGGCGGACAGGGCCAACTGCAAATACCGTGCCCATACAGTATGCGCAAATAACTTGGCGGCTCGAAAGTTAACTGCAAGTGATATTTCGCGCAGGGTACATGTCGAGTTCCATAGTTCCGAGTGTTCCGCCCGCGCACCTTCCTCGCGCACGCGTGTATTCGTCTACTGCGCAGCGTTAAGCGCGAAGTTCAGAACCGCCAAGTTATTTTGCGCATACTGTAGCTTGATCTTTGATGTTAAGAGTTTAAAATTATACATACACTACTTTCAAGTTTAGTTCTATCAATCGAAGGATCAGTTCGTTTAGGAAAAGTCACTTAAATTTATGTTTAAATACCTAAAATGAACAGAATCAAGTTTTAATGTACCGTAATGTTTATTATTTTACGAGAACTCGCTCGTGTGCACTGAGTATAATCAAGTTCTTAACTGCAGGTAAAACGTTTTGATTTATTTCCTCTGTGACTGCAGGTACCAGGAAATCGACACAATAACTGATAAGTTGATAACCTAGCTATAACAAATATAAGTAATGGTAACAGAACAAGACACATATTAGTAAAACATAAATAAATTACCATAATGGGGCAAAGCGGCGCGAGCTGGTCGTATAGAGTACGCGCTTCCACGATGCAGCACGCCTGGAAGGTCAGCTGCAGGCAGCAGCAGCCCATGGCGTCCATGTTCAGGCACTCTCGCCGTCTCCAAGTAAAAAATAACTAAATTACCATGATGGGGCAAAGCGGCGCGAGCTGGTCGTATAGAGTGCGCGCTTCCACGATGCAGCACGCCTGGAAGGTCAGCTGCAGGCAGCAGCAACCCATGCCGAAGCCCATGGCGTCCATGTACACGCAGTCCGGCTGGGCCGCCTTCTCCAAGTTTGACGAGTCGTCCACTGGGATCTTCGTGTTCACATCTCGAAATACTGTGCATAAAATACTCAGCTATATTGTCCAGTCAAAAAGTATAAAAGTAACAGGAAAGAACTGAGAACAAAATCGAGAGGAGGGCATGCAAAAATGGAAGATAATAATTAAACATTTTAACCAATGAAGAGAGAAAGTTTACGAAAAGCTACAAACTTATTTATAATATAGGTTTAGACAGACAGCGAATATATGCTCACCTGGTATATTAATAGCTACTTTTTCTCCACGTCTCTTTCGTATATTTTCAGTGAGTGTTTTGAAACGAGGGTGTCCCGGAAATATAGCTTCATCCGGAAAGAAAAGGGACCTTGTTACACCACTTTTCGGTGTCGGATGATAAACTGGGCTAGTGAACTCTGGGCAACCCAACCTTCAAAAAATATATAATAAAACTTAAAATTTCCCTAGTTATTTTTAACCACAAGGTTCCGTGCAGCAATTTTTTATTATCTACTGGACCTGTACGCTTCATTGACCACAGATTGTGGTAAAAACATCGGTCTGTATTGCACAATAAAAGTAAATATAGTTATCGTTACGAACCTAGGAAAATTGGTAATGCTCATGATAACCTCGCCATCTTTAAGAAAAGCGCTAGCTTCTGCCCTTCTATTCTGCATATTAGCTTCCACGATGTTGAAGTGAGCCAGGAGCCCTCCATAAGGCTTGCCCGGAGTGCCTTCCACCATATAAGCACCATATTCGGGTCGCCATAGCGACTTAACATCTAAAACAATCGGTTTCGTCATGTTTGAAATTGAATGGTTCCTATAAACTACAAGGTCATACCAATCAGGAAGAGACAAGATAAGATATTATAGTTGATTGTTTATGACCAGTGTTGCAGTTAACTATTTTAGTTCCTATTATATTACCTATTCATATGTAAGTAATTACATAGGCTTACTTTGATTTGTTTAAGATATATTTCAGTTAAATGACGGGAAATAATAACAGTTGCCTTGTAACAGATCCATAGTAGGCCTATCTCTTACTGAAAATAGATTATTGAAAAAGGCCGTTAACTGATGAATCTGTAGTATTATAATAAAATTATCTACAATTTACGATAACTCTTCTTTGATTTCAACAAGATTAGATGATAATATTTAAAAACATAATCTAAGCAAGCGATAAATCAAGAGTAATTCTTATGGTAAAGGTAAAAATGTCGGATGGAAAGTAACATCAGTTTGTACAACATGAAACCTGATATTTCCTTCGTTACAAACGTTTGCGAATGCTTTACTAGACAAAATTCACGAATGGTCATGTTAGATAAAATTAGAACGCGCGTGGACTATTAAAAACAAACTAGTATTAACTGAAAGAATAAGTAAACTACCTATTCAAGTTACATCAAATGGACTAATTTCAAGTTTTTTAAGTCATACATACTATACAATTTTATCAGCTGAAGCTGGAGTATGAACTAGCCTCAGCCCGTGACTTCGTCCGCGTGGACAATGGAAAAATCCCCAGGTAGATATCCACCAGTTTAAATGATCTTCTTAGTGTATGAAAGCTAGTACTACGGAGAGATCAGGTTTTTGATTTTTGTTTGGCTGTTTCCCAGGTTCTACCAACCCGCATTAGATGAAACATAGCTTAGATTTTAAATTAGATCCCATGCTACCAAACTGTAAATCCCATCGAAATCCATTTAGTGGTTTTCGAGTTATTTGCACACACACTTAGAATTTACTGTTTTATGTATAGATTTCAACGTACCTTACAATTTATTAATTTACAACGCAAACGACCGCATCGCGAAACCTTGCGTTGCATAGTTTAGTTAGGACAACGGTTCCCGAATTCTTTTGGCTAGGGAACCCTTTTTGATTCACCGTTTTTGGGGCGGAAGCGAAACCCTAGCTCAAATAAGAAGTAAACTAACTGTAACATTGTTTTTTTTTACGTGAAATCACACCATACTAAGGCTTTTTGGCTTGGTGTTCACAATTCACATCTTGTAAGTATGGTTCGACGTTAAAAGAAGGACCTTTTTAAGATAGGTATAAATTATTTATTTACTTAGAACAAAAATATAAGTAGGCCGCGGAACCCCTGTGAGCCTCTTACGGAACCCCATTCAGGAGCCGCTGGTTTAGGGCTCCACCTAGCTCCACAGTAAGTACACGAGAGTAGAATACTTGAACATCACTGTAACAGCAGTGGCCACAGAAAATACTGTGACCATGTTCATACATACATACATACACTCACTCACGCCTGTTTCCCATGGGGGTAGGCAGAGACTATGGATCGCCACCTGCTACGATCCTTGCACACTACTTTCGCTTCATTCATATCCATCAATCTTTTCATACATGCCCTGCGGTTTTTGTCACTGCGTACACCAGCCTTTTTTATAATAACCTCTATTTGGTCCGCGTAGGTTTTTCTGGGACGCCCTCGTGCAATCGTTCCTTCCACATTCGCACAGTATATCTCTTTCGTGATTCGCTTTTCAGTCATCCTCTCTAAGTGACCAAACCACCGGAGCATTCCTTTCTCAATTCTTGTCACTATATCATCTTTCAGACCACACCTTTTGCGAATCACCTCATTGCTCACTCTATCACTCAGTTTTACTCCGCATATTTATCAAAAGTGAATAGTAGTGACATAATTACTACATAACAGCCTTGCTATTAGATAGTACCACTTTGGCATAGGTATTTAGTAGGAGTAATTGCATGATAGTGAGTGAGTAGGTAACTTTTAACAGGGCAGTATTGTACCTACCGAGTGTTGTGCGGTAGATATGATTATGATGATGTAACTTTTGAATCGCTGTTTGAAGTCACGAGATTTTATTTAAAAAAATGTAAGGAGGTGGAAGCCAAATGCTGATAGGGAAAAATCAAAAGACAAAACTTTTTTTTATTTCTTCGCCAACATATATGTATTTCTCTTTGTCATACATATTAACGCTAGCAACATTCGTCGGCTTTATAAGGTTTAAGGACATTATAAAAAATCAAGCATAAGCAAAGTTATCAACAACAGCACACACCGGCACCCTGATTATCTAAAAAGAAACTATTTGGCGACCGGTTGCATTTGACATACATTGCCACTTTTCTTTGGTATGTTTTTTTTTACCCAAAAAGAAGTAGCAATGGATCACGATCATCTGTGAACTGCAACCAGTCGCTAGGTGGTTTTTAATTAGATAATCAGCCCGCGGTATACACATCTGCTACAAAGCCTACAAAATGCATACTGATGGATTGCTGTAGAAGCAAAAGGCATAAATCACTAACGAGTCGCCGTTCGTCCACACCGGACGATCCAACGCTCTCCGATCGCGCGCGGCAGGAGCGTGATCCAAAGGCGCGGTCGGTGTGGACGTGCCGCGCGCGATCCTAGCGCACGAATTGCGCGCGCGCTCTATGCCTTCTTGCAGCGGTCGATCCGTTTTTGGCCTGCCTCAAAGATGCCTCAGAAGCGTAAAGCGCGCCGTGTGGACGTTGTGTTGTGGTTGTGGTTCGCGCGACCCAGCCAACATGGATATCTCGCATTACAAGGAATATAAATGATTGGGATGCAAGGATCGTCTGGTGTGAATCCGGCTATTCAAAGTTGCTGCGTGCGTATCAACCCTGCTTTACGCTTCGCTTTCACGTTTTAACTATTTAACCAATCATCATTAAACTTTGCCAGGGGGGTACAGAAAAGGGCATATTACCATAAAGTCGCGAGTGGTTGTTTTCATTTATAAAAGACAACTAAAACGACAAAACAAACAACGAGCAATCCGAAGTCCCGCGTGAGACCATTACTCCCGAAGGGAAACCGGAGGGATTGCATCAGGGGGACGCTGAGAAATCGGCACCCTCTGAACAACCACCAACCACACCTGCTTCGCAGGACCCATTACAACTGGCCATCGAGAGAGGATGGACACTGGCTGGCAAGCCCGGGCGACAACGCAAACCCTCTAGGAAGGGGGTTGGCGGTGTTCCGGCTCGGGACGGTCAGCCACCGTCCGATCGGACCTCAGCTGGCGGCAAGAAACGTAGAAGGGCTGCGACTAAAACTCGCAACCCATCCACGGGAATTGACGCCGGCCCCGTTAGCTCGAACGCCAGCAAGTCGTCGGGAACGCGAGTGGCGACCTTGCCGCTACCAGCTAGTACCGATGCGCACCCGGGGGGAGCGTCGGGATCGCAGGTTGAAGCCGGAAAAGGACGGGGTAACCCGTCTGGACCTGCGCTGATTCCGGCCAGTGCCGATGCAAACCCCAGAACCACCGACAAGTCGTCGGGAACGCGGGCGGTGGCTACGCCACTACCAGCCAGTACCGACGCACAGTCGACGACGGGTGGGAGGCGGGGAAACCCACGACCACCCAAGTCGGCCCGACGAGCTCCCAAACCTGCTCATAACATCCCAGTTGCAGGTGCTGCTGCGCGACCGAAGCCCAAAGCCAAAAGGGCTCGCCTCGATGAGACGATCTCTCCTCGAGGTGACCCCAAGAAGCTGAAGGCCGGGTCGCCGAGTACCTCGACAGGAACGCATACCTACGCTGCAGCCGTGGCCAAACCCAAGGAGGTCAGGTTTGCTGTTTCATCGCCTTCGGGATTCATCTCCAGGGCGATGGCGGAGCAGATCGAGGCCGAAATAGAGGAGGCCATGATGCAGCAAATACTGTCAGGCTCCTTCGAAGCAGGTAAGGTCGCTTTTTGTGGTAAGCCGACATATAAAGACGGGTGTCTTCATCTCGCGGGCACCAACGATACTACCATGGAGTGGACTACAGAATGGGCGAGGGGACACCGTATTCCAGACGTGGGAGAACTCCGCGTATTCAGAGCGGAGGAGATCCCGAGGAGGGTCTGGTGCGGTTTCGTTCTGCCCAAGCTGTGGAACCGCGAGCAGGGGATGGTGGGGAAGGTCCTGCACTACTCCAATCCCGAACTCCAGGTACAACGATGGCTCCTAAACGGCTTCCAGCCTCAGGAGTCCACTCAACGAACGTTCGTCGTAGTGTCGGTACCGGAGGACATCGTACCGGTGATCATGGCCAAAGGTCGCCGAGTCAGTTTCCTTACCGGCTCGGTGTACCTGAGGTTCAGGAACGCCAAGGGCCAGTACGTCGAAACTCCACCCACTGACGACCCCTGCGAGTCCCCCGGTGACGACAAGACGACGAGCACACCTACACAGGCCGCACCAGCGGCGGACGCTGACACCGCCGAGCCAGCCGAGGTAACGATGGACATCGACGCCGCTGCTGCCGCCGGTCCCTCCTGTGGTGAGGCCTCGCCCAGAAGCGAGGAACTCCTGCGGGGGCTTGACGAGTTGGACCTGGAGGACGTTGTCTGTGAAGATGGCGTCCCTCTCTCGTAAGGCCCAACTCATACAAACCAACCTCCAGCACAGCATGACCGCAACGGCTCAACTACGGCACTGGCTGGAGACCAACACGACGACGATCGCACTGATCCAGGAGCCGTGGATCAGAGACGGCACTGTGCGAGGACTCTCCAGTATCGGAGGTAAGCTTATACAGGCCGCGAGTGGTAATGTAAGATCGTGCATATACATATCTAAAGATATCGAGACACAGCCCTTACTGAATTTCTGTTCCAGAGATCTAAGTACTATTACGCTGACAATTAACAATCAGGAATTGGTCCTGGCATCAGCATACATGCCTGAAGGGGAGCGAGCGCCACCTGAGGAGGTAGCGTCGCTTGCTCGCTACTGCAGGGAAAACAACATTGAGCTAATCATCTCGACAGACTCCAATGCCCACCATCCGCTGTGGGGAGAGGAGAAAAGCAACACTAGAGGTAATGAACTGGTGGAATTTCTACTAACAACCAATCTAGAAATAATTAACATAGGCAATGAACCGACCTTCGTCGCGAAGAGGTGCAGAGGGACGATTGTTGACCTGACACTTGCTACACCGTTAGCGGCATCCATGATAACGGACTGGCACGTCTCAGACGAGGCCTCATGTTCGGATCACAGGTGGCTACTTTTCAACTTACAGGTACCTACCATCACTATTGACCCTAAAAGGTATCCAAGGAAAACTAACAAACAACAATACAGAACACTCTTAGCAGAGAAACTTGATACAGGCTGCGACAGGAGGGACTTCCCGACCGCTGCGCAGCTAGAAGAACAGGTAGTAAAATTTACCAATACCTTAAGACAATGCTTCGAAGAGGCCTGTCCCCTGAAAGCTCCCGGCTCAGAGAGCCCCGGCAAGCACCAATGGTGGGGACCGGAGCTTAAAAGGCAACGTGAGATTGTCAGGAAAAGGCTGAACAGAGCAATGAACACCTGCGATGACTATGACTGGGACCGATACAAAGAGGCTAAGGCTGAATACAAACGTAAAATAAGGTACTGGAGGACCTCATCCTGGAGAAAGTACAGTAATGAGATAAGCTCCACCAAACAGGCAAATCGGGTAAGGAAAGTATTGTCTAATCAGTGCTATTAAGAGCTTCTCTCCTTTCAAGGCGGCTGGAACGGACAACATCTTTCCCGCACTACTACAATGGGGAGAGGAGAAAATAGTTCCAGTCCTCACCCATTTACTACAAGCCTGTCTGGCGTATCGCTACACCCCGCACCTATGGAGGGAAGTCAAGGTAGTGTTTATACCTAAACCAGGTAAACCCGACTACACTAATCCGAAGGCTTTCAGACCGATCAGCCTCACAACCTTCCTGCTGAAAACTATGGAAAGGGTCTGTGAGTGGTATCTACGAAGTGGAGCATTGGCGAAACTCCCACTACATAAACATCAGCATGCTTACAGCGCTGGAAAATCCACTGAATCAGCCCTTCATCAATTAGTCGGTAAGATAGAGGAAGCTATCCAAAACAAACTTATCTGTTTAGGCACCTTCATCGATATAGAGGGCGCCTTCGACAAAACTACATTCACCAGTATTGAGGCAGCACTAGTGAGACACGGTGTTGATAAACAACTCGTAGACTGGATCGTGAATATGCTACGCAACAGAACGGTACAGGTATCAGGGGCCGTCGGCCAAAGGGCCCTGGTGGCGAGAGGATGCCCCCAAGGAGGTGTGCTCTCTCCACTTCTGTGGAATCTGGTGGTAAACGACCTGATCTTCCATCTTAACTCTAACTATTTTTACACTATAGGATATGCGGACGACATTACCATACTAAGTATAGGTAACCAGGCTGGCATAACCTGTAACACCATGCAAGCAGCCCTGAAGAAGGTTGAGGAATGGTGCAAAAGACACGACCTGACCGTCAACCCCACGAAGACGGAAATGGTAATGTTTACAAACAAACGCCAGGTGGGCGACTTCCGTCTGCCGAAACTGTTTGGAACTACACTACAACTCTCTAATGAGGTAAAGTACCTAGGTATAATCCTGGACAACAAACTTAATTGGAACAGCCACTTGGAGTACAAAACGCAGTCCGCCAGCGTCATTCTATGGCAGTGCCGAAAGATGATTGGTAAGCGTTGGGGCCTAGCACCCAAAATATTCCTCTGGCTTTACAACACGATCATAAAACCCCTGGTAAGCTATGGATCTGTAGTGTGGTGGCCAAAAGCCGCCCAAACCACCGGAGCCAATAAGCTACAGGGACTACAACGTCAAGCCTGCTGCGCCCTCACTGGGTGCATGAGCACAGCTCCCACAGCTGCTCTAGAGGTAATGCTGAACCTAACACCACTGCACCTCCACATCCAACAGGAGGCAGCCAAAACAGCGTTAAGACTAAAACAACTGGGATCTCTAAAATTCGAGAGGGTAAAACATCTCAGTGGACTACTGGAGGACTGGCTGAACACCCCTCTTATTGAAGCACCATGCGACAAAGTTAAGCCAACCCTCACTTTCGACAAAAAATACAGAATACACCTGATAGACGACATCAGCTCTAAGAAAAGACACAAGGCTCTCCTGATTTACACCGACGGCTCCAAGACCTCATCGGGCACAGGGTCGGGTGTTTTCTCAGAGGACCTCAACATACAAATTGCATCCCCCTTAAGCTCATACAACACGGTCTTTCAGGCCGAGTGCGTGGGCATAATAATGGCGGCTCGGGCAATCGAAACAAGAGAGGTAAAAGACCGCGACATCTTAATTCTCTCTGACAGCAAATCTGTTCTACAGGCTCTCCAGGGCAGTCGCATCACATTGAGCCTTTTACTTGAGTGTCACCACGCCCTAAATACAGTAGGTGCACTTAATACTATTACTATCCAATGGATCAAAGGTCACAGTGGATCACGGGGAAACGATGCAGCCGACGAACTGGCTAGACGCGCATCTGGTTCGGCGCCTATTGGCCCAGAGCCGATCGCGCCTATCCCGACCAGCTGGTTTGCAAGTAAGATCCGTGAACATACCATAGAACTACACCAACAGAACTGGAGCTCACTGGACTCGTGCAGACAGGCGAAACTCGCTCTACCGCGCGTGGACGCTCGTCTATCCAGGTCCCTGATACAACTGTGCAGACCGCAACTTCGCCTAGTAACAGGTGCTATTACTGGTCATGGACAATTTAACAGACATCTTTTTAACTTAGGTGTCACGGACAGTCCCCTATGCAGAGGATGCATGGAGGAAGAAGAAACAGCCGCCCACGTTCTGCTGGAATGCAGAGGGGTGGCCCCTTACCGGGCGAGGTACCTCGGTTCGCCGGGCAGCGTCCTGGAAGTGATCACGAACGTGAAAGCCCTTGGAGCGTTCCTGGCTGAGCTGGGCTGGCTGGAGTGATCCGGCCGCACATCCTCCGACGCAAAATAGGCGCTATAGACGTCGAGTTGCGGAAACCGCCTGCACTGACAAGAAGAAGAAGAAGAAGAAATAAAAACCTCTGAGGGCACCACATTCGGTCATACAACCGCCTTAAAATAATTCAATCAAGATAATTCGAAAAAATCCATGAACGCAATATGACGATCTATTGAACATAACTTTAAATAATCTCTAATCAAACTCTATAAAATACAATCCTTAACAATCCCAAAATCGTGACCCGAATTACTAATGCAAAGTAATTCAAGTCACGATTTTAGGGTTGTTAGCATTTCAGCGCCTGCCGTAAGTAATTAGAGTACACAGAGAAGAAATTGCCATTTTTTTCTGATTTTCCCCATATTTAGCAATTACAATATATTTGAATAAATATATAAAAATGAATATTCTGTAAATTGTGTTTTATATAAACAAATAATTCATAAGAATATATTTGCCATATTATTTGGGTGGCCGTTCAAGAGTTGAGGGTTGTGTTTTTGGGTCAATCAACTTTTAATTGTCCTATGAGTTGTCCTGTCCACAAACATAAAGAAATATCCACTGGACAACCTATATGATACAAACGAAAATGTAAACAATATATTTATTTCTGTTACCAAAATGATACTTTAAATCTTAAGTTTAAGTATTTATAAGCTAAACTATTTTCTTTATTTTTTTATTTCAAGAAAACACACTTTTATGTTATAGGTTGTCCAGTGGATATTTCATCAATTTCATACAAATAAAGGGGACATCGACATCTCTCTCGACAACCGTTAAAATACGAACAAATATGTCAACAACATATTTATTTCTATTACCAAAATGATAATTAAAGTATTACATTTAACCCAAACCATAGTTTTTAAGTTAGTTGATATTTATTTTCAAGGAATTATATACTTTTATGTTTGTGGACAGGAAAACTCACAGGACAATTAAAAGTTGATTGACCTTTTTACACTTTTTACCAAATCTATGGGTAAAAAAGTCATTATTACTTCTCTGTATAATATAATCTGAATGATTTCATAGATATAATAGTATGTTTTTATGCTAAAATAATGTCATCACACTTACTTTGTGGATTAGCATTCTCTTGCTCTTGTAGCTTTGGAAGTATTTCTTCAGCCCGAAGACTTACAGTTGCTCGCTGATTTTCATCATCAAATTTAACTATTATATATTCTACCTATGGAAATACATTAACATATTTATCATTCTAGGAGGAAGAGTTTTACTTGTTTTGATTGAAACAAAAAATTCTTGTCTAGGAATAGTTAATGAAGTAATAACATTTCCATGCAAAGCTTTGGTAATTAATATTATCAGACACCAACTGACTCTTGCCATGGTGCAGAAGTATAAGTTTTCAGATTCCTTTCTACCGTTTACTTTCAAATAAGACACCAAACTATGACTTACCTCATCGCCCCATTTGAGCACATCTCCAGTACGGTCACGAAGTTTGCTGTAAAGGTTTATAAACTGTTCAATCCCATGTTGCCGCACATGCTCCGACAAGGCCTTTGTCTCTTCCCATGACAGAGGGCTACCTTCTGTTAATAAGCCCATTCTCACAAACTGATTCTTCAAATAGTTAAAACCAGCCCTGCACAAACTCTGCCCAAATCCGTTTTTGGAATTTAATATTACTGACACTCTTAGATAATTGTACATTTACCACATAACAAGCAAATTGAAAACGCAAGTCCCTACTGTAAAATCGATGAAAGTTCTAAGGATTCTTTGTACTGTACGATTTTTTTTACATGGAAGTAAATTAATAATCCATATCGTATTATAAATTTAACTGACACAACTTGCAGTATTAAAAGAATAAGAAGAAATCAAGAAATACAATGCAATCGAGAGAGACCATCAACTCTACACCCACATTTCTTTCACAATATTTTGTCAAACTGACTGACATTAATGACATAACATAACAGGGTTGCTTTTTTTTTTTTTTTTTAATATCTTCTTCCCGTCAGTTGGGAAAGGCAAAGGCAGAGCCATACAGCCATTGTCTTATTTAAAATAATTTCAACTACAAGAATTCCAGCCTCTAGATTTCATTTTTCTGTAATTGAGTTTTGTAAGGCCAAAGCCACTTCTTTAATTATTATTTTCTCCGTGTCCAGGTAATGTAAGGCCAAAGCCACTTCTTCAATTTTCTTTTTCTGTGTCCGGGTTATATAAGGCCGTAGCCACTTCCTATTCCATTTTCCTTGTCATCTTCAGTGTGATATAAATCTTCAAAGTCTTATCCATGTTTATAGTTCCAAATCCGATGATACAACAAAGTTGTATAAATCCTTATAAGTTTCAGGATTTGTGAGAATGTCTTGAATGTCGCGCGGGATGCTATAAGATGTCTTATATATTTCTAATAATCTGTCCACCAGGACTAATCTCTGAATGTTGTAAGCAGGGCAATCAAAAAATATATGATTAAGAGTCTGATCCACACCTAAATTGCATTCAGTGCATGTTGGAGATGTGATAATACGCATTCTATGTAAATGTGAGTTAAATCGACAGTGTCCAAATCTCAGGCGTGTTAGGATAGTATAAAACTTTCTGCTATGGTATTCTGCTGATTTTGTGAACCAAGGACGACAGCCAAGAACATTATTAATCTTCGCATACCAAGTTCCTTTTACTGTTAGAGTTTCTTGCCAATGAGTGGACCAGTCTTGTTTTGACAAAAGTTTAAGTCTTGGTAGTAAATCAGAGTACGGTATAGCAACATTTTTAATGTCAATGTTGACATTTGCGGCGTCATTTGTAATGGCTCTAGCTAACTTATCGGCACTTTCGTTTCCAGATACTCCAATATGCGACGGAACCCACATAAAAACTATATCAATATTATTACTTTTGAGCTTGAAGTAGGTTGTTTTAATATCTTGTAGAATATAGTTACATCCGGTATCAAATCTGGTATTTTGCAAAGCTTTGAGACAGCTCATGCTGTCTGTTAGGACTAACCATTGAGTGCATTCTTGGGTGTTCTCCTCAATAAACTGTAGCGCAGCAAGAATAGCAAGACACTCCGCGGAAAATATGCTCATTTGGCCCGGGAGTTTAATTCCATGACCCGTTTTCAAATAAGGTATGTAAACAGCCATCGAAACATTATCATTATTTTTGGAACCATCTGTATAGATATGTCTATGCTGAGGGAAATTATCAGTAATTTCATATACTTCTTCTTTATTCTTTAAATCAGGGTGAATGTGGATATTCAGGTCACAAAAATGTGTATCATAAGATCCTGTGTAACATATCCAATTATTCTCAGTTTTATGAATGTTATACTGCTGATTGAACTCTACGATATCCGAGAAGTCATGAAACAGATAGGGGATTCGGGGTACATTCAAAGGAGAATATGTTGTATAGAGAAATTCAATTTTTCTGAGTAGGTGATGAGTAGACAGTGAAAGTAGTTTTAACAAAAACTTTGATTTTAAAAATTTGAATCTGAATTGAAGTGGAGGTATATTGCATTCCACCTGCAAAGAGTTAATGGGAATAGTCTTCATAGCACCAGTAATGCATCTCAGATTATGATTCTGCAGGATATCTAATTTTTTAACTAATTTGGGATCAGACCCAAAACAAAAAAAGCCATATTCAAAATGACTCCTCACAATTGATTTATACAACATTAATAGAATTTTAGGATCAATTTTTGATAAACTTTTAATGACATTGAATGCCTTATAGGCTTTACCCAGCAAATATTCTATATATTTATTCCAAGAAAGGTTATTAGCAAATATGACACCCAAGAACTTGACTTCACTTTCCAATGGCAGACTAATATTATTATATACAATATCAACATCAAAATCACATTCACCAAACACAACAACTTTAGACTTTTCTGGACTTACATCTAAGTTTAGGTAACTGAAATAATTATTTAATTTTTTAAGAGCAGAATTAACTATAGAGGATACTTGTCGAATATCAGATCCAGAGAAGTAAATAACTAAGTCATCAGCAAATTGCAAATTTTTTACTTGTGGACCTAATATGTAGTTCAATTTATGTACATATAGTATATATATCAATGGGGATAATATGCCCCCTTGACACACACCCCTGTATGAATATCTTGGTCCAATTAACTGATTATTTGATTTCACATAAACCTCACGACCATGCAAAAATTCAAAAATCCAATTAACCAATTTTTCAGGAATACCAAGAGAAAGAAGTTCACCAGCTAAAATATGGTGATTCACATTATTAAAAGCACCAACGACATCGAAGAAGACACCAATAAGAACATTATCTTGTTTGAGAGAATCAAAAATATCAAGTTGAAGATGTGCTATACTCTCTCTAGAGGATCTACCCCTACGAAAACCAAACTGATTTGAAGGTAAAAGATGATTACTTTCAATGAAGAATTCAAGCCTTTGTTTAAGAAGTTGTTCAAACACTTTTCCCATGCATGATGTTAAAGCTATTGGCCGATATGAATTTGCTTTGGTTTTATCTTTGTTCGGTTTTAGAATAGGAACCAGACAATCCTTTTTCCAATCCAGAGGTATGGCAGAGGTAGACCACAACAAATTATAAACTTTCAAAATGATATTTTTGGCATTATCTGTAGTATGTTTTAACATTTTATAAGGAATACCATCGAGGCCATGTGCTGTATCTCGTCGTGAAAAAATTGCATTTTTAAATTCTTGAAAATTAAATGGTGCTAATAAATAATTACTATTACGTACAGGATTAATACTATTTACATATTGTAAAGGGGCCTCAACAGTATCTGGTGTATATTTTTTAAGAAATTCTGGAATCCAATCTGTATAAACATTTTTAAAAGAAACAGGTTGACCATTAAACCTCTTAGCAATCCTCCAGATTTTAGATATGGGTGTAGATCAGGGTTGCCAGATGCCCAACTAGTCAAGTCGCCACTTGCGATGAAAAGATAGCCCAAAGTAGCCCAATTTGAAAAAAAAAAACAAAAAAAACGTTTAAACGTGTCATGCTACTGTTTTATTACACTGGAATTACGATTATTAATATTATTATTTACCCCATTTTCACTTTTTGTTTGATTGTTTGTTCACTTACTTACCCACCCCGTGCGCATAGAAAACTAGACTAGAGAACACATAGAGAAAACTATGTAAACTGATATCAATACGTCGAAAAACGTGTCGCCCAACAGGCGATAAGTCGCCATTCCAGAATTTTTAGTAGCCGCGACGGTCCCAAAGATAGCCCAATTGGCGATATGTCGCCCAATCTGTAGACCCTGGTGTAGATCTATTTAGTGACTGACATAATGAAAGCCAACTTAAGTTTCTTTCTTTTTTTAAAACAATTTTTTTAACAGCTTGTAGCCTTTTAAACTTAAGAAAACTTTCTTCTGTAAGACTGTTTTTAAACTCAATATATGCCTTTTTACAATCTTCTACTGCTTTTGCACAATTTTTATTCCACCATGGTAGTGGTATACGTTTTTTGCGGATTCTGGACTGAAATTTCCTAACCGATTGATTTGATTGGTCAACAGAGAAAGACCTATTGCTGATAATAGCTGACTGCTGCAATGCAAGATCTAATAACGCAACCAAATTAGAATAACATTTTAATGGATTAGTTTGATCAATGTAAAAATTTTGTAATAAGTAATCAACGTTTTTGCTATATTTTTGCCAGTCTACTAAACGAAAATTGTAAGAAGTAGGAGGTGTAAGATAATCAGATGAATCATTATTATTATTACTAATAGTGATGTTTATAATTACAGGTAAATGATAGCTGCCCATAGGGTCGTCATGGACCGACCACTCACATTGCAATGCCAGAGAAGGTGATACCATAGTAAGATCCAAAGCATTCCTTTGCCATCTACTAGAACCAACAGTTGTCAACTGACCATCATTCAAAAGAACCAAGTTATTGTCGTCGATGCTTTCAAGAATATCACGACCACGTGTATCAATATTACTACAACCCCATGCTGTGTGCCGTGCGTTAAAATCGCCGGCAATCAACAAAGGGCCCGGTAAATTAGAAATTAAATTATTAAGTTTTATTTTAGAAAATGAAACATCACAATTACCAGGACTATACAAGGACATAAGCGAAATTTCTTTGTTGCCATACTGCAATCGCACAGCTATATTTTGAATTGAATCATCAAAAGAAGTGTCTATTTTAGCAAATTGTAAACTATTATGAACTAAAATGGCTACACCATTATGTCTTGTACCAGAATCTAATCTAATTATATTATAACCTTTCATATTAAAACGAATGTGAGGCTTTAGCCATGTTTCACATACTAAAGCTACATGAATCTGATACTCTTGCAAAAAATTTAATAATAAATATTTATGTGCAGGTAAACTCTGAGCATTCCATTGAACTATTCTTAAAATATCCATAAAAAAAATTAAATAATTTATTTCTTATTTTTTTTAATTGTTTCTAAGAGAGTATCTTTAATACTCTGAGTGGAAATAATTGTATCATTAGTTTTATTCATTGTTATCAATTTAACAACAGACTCAACAACCATATTCAGTATTTGATCAGAATTCAGGAGTGAAGCTAGCATTTCAATGGGATTTTGTTTCAGAGGAGGAAATGACTTCTCGTTTAATACAGCAGAATATGTTTTGCTTTGAGCTTTTTCTCTATTTAATTGTATTTTCTCTTTCTTAACAGGACATTGTGATGAGATGGCAACATGATTTCCCTTGCAGTGACAACAGATGGCTTCTTCAGGTGATTTCAAGCAGAATTTAAAATTATGAGACTCACCACATATGGAGCAGCGTTCGGAGTTCTTGCAATATTTGGCAATATGCCCATACCTCAAGCATTTGAGGCACTGCTTCACTGGAGGAATGTAAGGACGCAGCTCGAAGCGCCAGCTGTTGAGATCGACGCTTTCAGGAAGCACCGGGCACGAAAAAGTAATTGAAACTGTTTTTGTGGGTTCTAATTTGATTAGCCCATTATCCATCTTTGACCTTCTCATGAATCGCCTAATACTCACAATATTTTTGGTTGTAGTCAGTGCGGAGTAAATCATTTCATTTGATAAATCTATTGGTACATGTGTAATTACTCCTGTTACCTCGCTGGCCGCCGCAGGGATGCTGGCAGCCAAACTGTAAGCGTCCAAAAATTTTTTATTTTGTAGTGCCGCATTAGCCAGGCCTGGCCGCTCAAAAATTACTCCAATCTTGTGTTTGTTAATTCTTTGCAATTGTTTGACGCCCTTGTTGTATTTCTTTAAACAATTAGCCAATGACATCATGTCACGGTTGCCTATAGGTTGGTCACTTTTCGTACTCTCTATGAATACAACATATTCAAAATTGCCGCCTTGTTCTGGATAAAACCGAACATAATTTGGGATTCTAAAATCTTTGTACTTATCCTCTTCCATTTTTTCTTCCAGGGACTTCGTGGAGCAGGTATCACTGAAGTCGGACTCTCCACCTTCGCCTCCACTCCCGTCTTCAAGTTTTTTCTTTCGTTTTCGCCCACTCTTCTTCCCCATATTTACAGTTTTATTTTATTTACAACAATGAAATATTGATTATTTACACCTTTTTTATACAAATTATATACAAATTGCAACAATTAAATATTTTTTAGTTTTATTTGTTTGAAAAGACCGTCACTCCCGTCAAACGTTCCCGCGCTTTTTTTTTCTAACAGGGTTGCGTTCAGAGCTTTAGTGCGCGGTTGTTTGATTGTTTTTTAACTCACTCTAAGGTTAAAGCCTCGATTACATACGCCGATTTTAGGAACCAATTTCGGGTTGCCACCCGTACTTGACAATAAAATATTGTAGAATAAGTTCGATTTTAAAATTGAATTTACACTATAACGGAAAAGTAAACATTGTTTAAGATTGGAGATGAGAATTGAAAATAAAAAATCATAAAAAATTTTGACCTTTCCGTCATTTGTGCAAATTCACTGTTAAAATTCAACTTTTTTATACGAGTGGCAACTCTAAATTGGTTCCTTAAATCGGCGTATGTAATCGAGGCTTAAGAACGACCAAGAACTTTAACTGTGTTATTCAGAGATGTTTCACAAAACTGGGGTGCAAGACTGTTCTAACAAAACCTGGTTTAATGTTTGTAAACCAATCACAATGCACCATTTAATCCTTAAACGGTGGGACTAAACGTTAAACTGTCACTCTGAATACGATTTGCGCTAAAATGGCGTTAGTCCGCAGTCTAACGCCGTTTTAACTTTGGCCCTAGTTTAACGAACGCACTCTGAATAAGACAGTAAATGTCAATGTCAATACAAAGTCTTCATTTTCCATTTGGAATACGAATAACTTTTTTTTTTTATTTATTTATTTATTATCAGAAACAGTGTAATACATTTTTAATTTTACAAAAAAGTACTATTTAAACCTCTAGAGTTTGTGTATAGTACCTGAGAGATTCATACACACACGTAGACAATAACTGATACCTAATTGTTTGTTAATTATCATATTACCTATGTTAATTAATCTAATTACATAATAATTATATATTAGGATATCGAGCATGGTTCTGTCAGTAGGTAGCATGAAATTTTATTGTAATAGAGACAGAAAATATTCTTTTAATTTTAATTTTATGTTTTTTTTCGTAATAACATTACGCGTGGCGGTGGGTAAAGAATTGATTAGTCTAGGAATAAGGAATGCGCTCGTCCGTTCACCGTAGTAGTTGTGTGCTGATACAATAACAAGTTTTTCCTGCGCAACTTGACGGGTGCATATAGGATGATTTATTTTAATTTGAAACTGGTCACAAAAAAATTGTTCTTTTAAGATGTAGTAATTAACTTTTTCATGCACTGGTAATGTTTTGCAATATTTGAATATTTCGTATTCATTTTTAAAAGAGGATTTTAAATTGGGTGGTATTATCAACTTAAGTATCCGAAGCTGCAATCTATATACCTATATTGAATCAAGGTAAGTTTTGAAAGTACGGCCATAGCTAGAAATGCCGTATGACACAATTGAATCAAAAAGCGCATTGTATAGTAGGAGTCTAGCTTTAATTGTTAAGCGGTTTTTTATAACATAAAATTTAGACAAAATTGCACGTAGCTTATCACACACTCGTGCAATATGTGGACCCCAGTTAAATTTATTATCGATAAGCAGTCCCAAATACATGTATGTGTCGACCTGTTCGATAGTTGGACATTTAAGATCACACTTACTTGTTGAATTATTGTAAACTTAAACTTTTCTTTATACTAAATCAAATAAAATCCGTTTTTTGAGGATCTACCATGATTCTTTTAAAAATTAGACTCAAAAATATCAAAATACAAAATAATGTCAAATGACATTGTCATTTTTTCTATAGACAAACGTCAGAGCGTTTTACAACCATCAATTTATGGTTGTTTGGTTGCAACGCTCTGGGGGCTTACCATCAGCAAATAAGAAAACGTTCAGTTCAATAGCAGGCCTTAAACAAAACTGCTTAAGGCCTGCTTTCATACTAATCGTTGAGGTCATAGCATAGTACGTAAAAGTAAGGCAGTTCAATATAAGTCCTGCTATAAGAGCTCATAGTAAGGCCCCTGACGTTTGGAACGGGATAGTTGTGTAAACCGAACGTCACGCTCTAATGTTTGGAACGCCGTTAGAGCGTTTGGTTGTGGATAGGTTGCACTCGGAGCGTAGGTTCTGAACGCAACCCAGCCACAGACGAAGTTATGACAGCAGTGACAGCAGTGTGATGTGATAGTGATGTGCGAATCAATCAAGGACAACTCGAGTACTAACTAGTTCGAATACCTTCTTGATACTCGAGTACCGAAAATACAGTATTCGGATACATAAGTACCAGTAAACTGAGTGATTCGCAACTGGGTGGTGAGTAACAACAGTTTCGAGAAAAAAGAAAGTTACATAAAAAAACGTGTTTTTAGAAGTTATTAAATTAGCTTAATTCTTTCAGGTACGTAAAACTTTATTTTGACTGTGTTGCCTATTTTCGTTGCAATTCATTTTCAAAATTTGTTGACATGTGATAGCCAAATAATATGGTGAAAAACTTTGCAGTTTTCAACCACAGAAACTATGATAACCAGCTCCTTGATGTTAAATATGCGTAGTTTGTTTCTTTTTTTGAATAAATCAGCAAAAAAGGAAACTTTATCTTTAGTAACTTTTGAGTAATAGATTATTATTTTAAAATTTTAGGGAGATTTACAACGATTGGTGGGGTCATTTGCAACAACCAATAGACTGGAAAAAATCAACTCACCCGTAATTTTTCAAACGGGATTTCAACCCGCACGCTTAGAAATACAGCCAATTAATTTAGGTACCTAGTAGTTATCGCTAGTAGGTTAATTTAAATTTTCTAGTACATTTTACTTTATTCACTACAACCCAGCGCTATTTCATCAATAATAATAACAAATCTTTATTTATTTCTTCACAAATAGTAGTCACAAGCAACAGTAATACAAACAATATCAGTCTTAGATGACTATATATTGTTTTAAATTTCCATGGTTATTGACGTTAATAGAATAAACTATGTCGGGATTTACACCTTGTACCTGTTTATTTTTGAGACTCCGATATTTCGGCGCAGTTGCATGCGCCATGATCACGGAAGAACTGTCGATTGTTGCGTGCGGGTAGATGTTATTGGCAGACGAAGAGTAGATAGTAGTAGTAGAAGAGTAGATGTTATTGGAAGACTTAGATGACTAGTTGTGAAGATCAATGTGAGGAAGTACCCTTGACATTCCATTAAAACATAAATTATATTTAACAACCTGTCTTACAGACTAGCAGTAGCTACTAAATACGATTCGTTTTAGGCAAGCCACTCCAATAAATATGAAAAAATTATCATGTTCAGACCAGACCAGACATTTCTTAAGCCAGGCCAGATATAGAAGATATCCCTGCTAATATTATGAATGTGAAAGTTTAGATGAATTAAGCAAAAACTACTGAACGGATTTGAATGAAATTTTACACACAGATGTCTAATCGACTGGATTACAATAAATGACTCTTTTTATTCCGGTCAAAGGTTCCTTAGGGATTTTTCAACCGTCCACAATGAACTGTTGCAAATTACCCCCATCAGCAGGTGATTCACAACCGGGCATATTTTAGCGAATATCTTGCATATTTCAATTTCATTCCATTCGGGATGAAAAACAACAATAAAAGCACTCGTATCTCATGTACTTAGTTCATAAGTTATTTTTGTCAAAAATATGATATAAATGATAAATGATAAATATGAAGCGTTGAATCCAAAAAAAAATTGTTATTCATGAATTTATCCCATTTACGGTACTCAGAAAAAGAATGGGGATTGGGGGATGTCTGAAAAAAAAATAACTGAATATTTTTATAGGAACAGCAGAATGGAGATTATATTTTGACCACTATCTGCCACAACACAACCACAACATGATAAGTTTCAACACAAAATGTCAAAACTTTTTTAATACGTGTTGTGCTGTGGTTATGGCCAGTGGTGGCTAGAGTCTGTCTAAAAAAGTCGGTTTACCTGAGAAATTATTAAATAATTTAAAAAAAAACATACAATGGTAACCCTTTTGGTGCTGTCAAAATTCTATGTTGTGTTTCAAAATTCAATGTTTACAATTACCATTATAAGTACCAGTATAAGTTTTTTTAAATAATTTAATAATTTCTCAGGTAAAGATCCTACTTTTTAGACAGACTCTAACTAAGGTATAATCTCCCTTCTGCTGTTACTTTCATACGTTTAAGAAGTCGAGTGACTTACTGATAACCAAGCAGGTTGACAATCAGTTGTAATGCTATTGTTAATTTTGGGATATTAGTTCATAAAACCAGTGTCATTTTGTGTAGTAATACTTTCTTATTGAACTATTATGTAGAACAATGCGAATGCATTTTGTTCTACATAGCCAGCGCTAGCTAGCGCTAGTGTACTGGAATACGCAATGCGAGTACCTGGGCTCGAATACTGATTCGATTTTTAAACTTAAATACTCCAACACCAAAAATACCTTACTCGGCTCTGATGAGCCGCGCTGTAGTGATACGCGCTACAGCGCGTGACAATAGGTGAATTCCAGCAGGCTAATCGCTAAGTCATCGGTCACCAGACCCAGTATACATTACAACCAAGGAAAGGTGAGCATGCGATTCTCCATGCCACATACATTATTCCATTCTAAAACCACCTAGAAGTAATGTGCCGATGACATAATGAGTAGATTAAAATCAAAATTGGTCAACTCCAATTTTATTAAAACGACAGTAGCAGCTGAAAACCGAATTCCATACATGGCAACACCACTGATGTCTGATTTAAAGCGCGCGCGATTCAAACTATTTTTTTGATATTGTTTTGTTGATAAAAATACTCAGCCCCATACAAATAAATTCGAAAATCCTTGATGGAAATTTGGATTTGACCATTATTGATACAAAAGCATGGATATGACTGATTCTGATAATGAGTTTCTTGGATTTGACCGAGTCTGAAAAAGCACTACTAGGGTTTGACCGATTTTGTTACAACTAGGTTGTAACTGCCAGGTGTTGTCAACATTTAGGTGAAACAATGGTGGTACCAATCAAGCAAGTTAATTGAAGAATGGTATTGATATAATAAAAATAATTATAATCTAAGATTTTTTATAGCACATTACGACGAAAAAACATTTCAGAGATACAAATTATAGAAAGAAAGCACATAAAAAGCGGCTTTATTGCTTAATAGCAATCTCTTCCAGGCAATAATATTACATCGCAATAATTAAAATAAATCTATAAAACCATTCCTAACACACCCTTAACCATAATAATAATAATAATCTTTATTATATATATATATAGCACAAATGTGCTATAAATGTTTACAGAACACAATTAACGTTAACAACCACATTAGTCTAGGACTGTGTCGCAGTTAAAACGTAATTCTACCCCAATAACAACAATGGTAAATTATTGTAGCTAATTTACAAATATTTTGTTAAATATGCCCCTGATTATATACTGATGGATTTCAGTATTTACTGTGTGTGTAGGCGTCGCCGTAGATTTGTCCAGTTTTGTAATTCACCTATGCAAGATTTGACCAGTTTTGATTTTTAACTCGATTTCTGTAACGCTTTATCATAGTTTAGGAGCGCATTTTACTGATTTTGAAAACACGAAGTGATTGGTTTGAATGCTCTGAATTAACCAATATATGCGCTGTAATCCGTAAAAAGTGTTTATTTCTAATACATTACGTAACTTTATTTATGTGGTTTACGAGGCAATGCTATGCTATATGATTTAGAACTTTTATACAGGTGCCGGCATATAAGACAAAGATGAAACAAAAGATGCGCCAAATGTATTCATCACGTATTCTAATAGGTAATTTGGCTCCTAGCTTGGGAGATGAATCAAACAGCCAGTGTAGCTTGTCGCTAAGAAGCTAAGAACGATGTTTATTATTTTACTCATCTTATATACTAAATAATTACAGTTTATTGTATGTGCGTCAGCTGGATATGCTTAAAGTAGTGTGAGTGAATTTGCTCTAGATACAAAGTCCGAGCTGACGCTACATCACTCCCCCCTAAAAATAAAGGAAAAGGGATAAAAATAAAGGATGTATAATACCTAAGCCTAAAAGTTAAAGACAAAATAATTATTATTGTAAAAGTAAACTACGATGACTAATTACTATGAACAGGTGTTGTAAAATGACACTCTGTTCACTGACCGAGGTCAGTGTTTGCTGTATAGGCAAAATACTGGCGGCGATAAAAATAGATTTGTTTTTATTCAATTAATCGTTGCATTCAGTGCATAGGATTAATTGAATTTAAATCTGACGACTGGCTTCGATATTCTTCCGGAACGGGTTGTCTTCACGTTGTCCTTAGCTGGCTGTTGATCCTCAGGACTCGTCGATAGTGCAGGCTTCATCACGGGCGGCGGCTGCGGTTGTTCCTCGCTGATTTCGCCACTGTGCTCGTCGTGAAGTAAGAAGGCTGGCTTGAGACGGTCTATGGAGATGGTGGCTGTTCTGTTCGGCAACTCGACAGAGTAAAACTTCTCATGACGTTCGAGCACTTTATACGGGCCATTGTAGGGCGGTGTACTTACACCGCACTTGCGCTCTTCATCGCGTCATTGCGTACGAATACATGTGAGCAAGTTCGTAGCTCGTCATGTACGAAGATGTTACGCTGAGTATGTTGTCTCCTCGGTGTCGATAGCAGTGACGTCATCGTTTGCTGAAGTTGCTGTAACATGCCATTCTCGTCTTGAGGTGCCGTCCTGGCGGTGAAGAAATCTCCGGGTAGTCGTAGTGTTGTGCCGTAGGTCAGTTCTGCTGCGCTCACTTTCGTGTCGTCCCGTATTGCGGTGCGAAGTCCGAGCAGGATCATTGGTAATTCTTTGACCCAGTTTACTCGGTTGCACTTCGTCATCAGCGCGGCCTTGAGTGTTCTGTGCCAGCGTTCTACTTGTCCATTCGCTTGCGGATGATAAGCGGTGGTGTGGATGTGGTTGATGCCCAGCTTGCTTGTCAGCTTCCGGAATAGTTCGGATTCGAACTGTCGACCTTGATCTGACGTAATCGTCGTTGGTATTCCGAATCTGGCAATCCAACCTCTGAGTAGAATCTGGCAGATGGTTTCGGCGGTGATGTCCTTGACAGGATACGCTTCTGGCCATTTCGTGCAGCGATCGATTAATATAAATATATTTGCATTCTTCGGACGTAGGTAATAAAATTATGTCAATGTGCAAGTGCGAGAATCGATCGGCCGGCGGAAAGTGCATGATCGGCGAAACAGTGTGACGTTGCACTTTGGACTGTTGACATAATAGACATGTCTTTGCCCATTTTCCGTTAACCCTTCACGCGGGTTGTTACGCAATTCACTCAGCTCACTGTCTTTTTCTTGCTCTGCCGATAGTTGCTCATAGTCGATGGGTGAAGGGAAGGTAATCTCCTCCACTCGAGATAGGCAGTCAGCAACAACATTATCTTTGCCGGAAATATGTTGTATCTCAGAGCAAAATTGTGAGATGAAATCGAGCTGGCGTAGTCTTCTTTCCGTGTCACATGAGCTCGCTGGTTTGTGTAAAGCAAACGTCAGCGGTTTATGGTCTGTATAAACCGTAAATTCTCTTCCTTCAATCATGTGACGGAAATGTTTTATTGCCATGTATATAGCAAGTAGTTCCCGGTCGTACGTACTGTACCGTTTCTGTGTCTCGCTCAGCGTTTTGGAGAAAAAGGATAAGGGTTCCCATTTTCCATTCACGTGCTGCTGTAGTACTGCTCCTGCACATGTGGCCGAACAATCTGTCATCAGGCCGAGACGAGCGGAAGTGGATGGGTGAGATAGTGCAACAGCGCTTTTTATGCTTTCTTTGCACTTCTCAAACGCTTCCTTAGACGTTTGTGTCCACTTTATTTCGCTTTTGTCCTTCCTCTTGGAGTTGTGCAGGTATTTGTTGAGTTCAGCTTGCATGTTAGCAGCGTGAGGTATTTAATTTAATTTAATTTATCCAGCGGACGTATGCCATCTTTGGATATGTGGTAGCCCAGAAAATCCAGTTCTTTTTTGCCGAATTCGCATTTTTCCACGTTTAGTGTGATGCCGTATTCGTCCATTCTCTCCAGTACTTTTCGAAGTAGGGTCTCGTTATCCTCTTTCGTCCTTGATGGGATATACCTATAAGGATATCGTCGATAAAAACGAATACATCGAGCCCTTTGAAAACCATATCGACGAAGCGTTGGAACGTTTGGCTGGCGTTACGTAATCCAAACGTCATTCTCGTGAATTCAAAAAGTCCGAACGGTGTTGTTATCGCGGTTTTCGGTATGTCATCTTCGAAAATAGGGATGTGATGGAACGATTTTCGGATGTCCAGCTTGGAGAAGACGGTCTTGTCACGCAGCAAGTATGTAAAGTCTTGAAGCCTTGGTATAGGATAGCGATCAGGAAGTGTGACGGCATTTAATCGTCTATAATCACCGCATGGCCTTAATTCGCCATTTTTCTTTGTGACGATGTGCAGCGGCGTTGCCCAAGGACTGTTAGAGGGGCGGCAAATGCCTAACTCCATCATCCTTTGGAATTCCTGTTTCGCGGCTTTATACTTTGCTGGGTTTAATGGACGAACTTTTGCATAGATCGGCGGCCCCGTCGTATGTAAATAATGCACGACATTATGCTTAGGTGCATTTTTCAGCGCCGACGGCCTTGTTACGTCAGGGAATTCACGTAGTAACTCGGCGTAGAGTCCGGTTACATCTATCGTACGGACCGATGAGTCATTCGAGTGCATTGTGCGCGCGGCAACCGATAATTTCGTTATTTTGTCGATCAATCTCTTTTCGCTCAGGTCAATGTTTAATTGATTTTTAGCGAGAAAATCTGCTCCGAGAATTGATCTGCGCACATCGGCTATGACGAATGTCCACGTGAATGGTCTTCGTAGTCCCAGATCTATGCAAACTGTCTTAAATCCGTAGGTCTTGATTTGCGTTCCGTTGGCGGCATAAATTGCGTAATCGGCATTTGTGGGCTTTTCTTTAGTTCGGGCGAGTACAGATATGTCTGCTCCGGTGTCTATTAAAAATTGTGTTCCACTTTTTCGGTCGGTAACACAAAGACGGTAACTTGTTCCGTCAACACCAACTCCCGCCGTGGTTAGTGTCGGAGTTAGTTTTCCGACGGCGTATTTCGCTGCGCTTTGTATGTACAGCGAGCCTTATCTGTACACCGCATCGAATTGTCACCAAACTTTCGGTGGTACCAGCACATCCAATCGTTGTCTCGCCGGGATCGTTGTCTAGAATGTGAGCGGGACGTTGATCTGCGCCTTTGTCTGTCTCTGTCATGCCCCCTTGACACGTGACGATAAGAATAGCGCATTTCGCATATTTCCCGCGTCAGCAGATCCATTCTTTTAGCAAGACAATCAATGGTCGATTGATCTGTACTTCTTGATGAGACTTGTGCTATTTCCAAGGGCCTCATGTTGTCAAGGACTTTATCAGCGATATTAGCCAGCGTTTCCAAGTCCTTGCAGTCGCTTACGGTTAGTACTGCTCGCACTGCGGCTGGTAAATGGCGTTGCCACATGATTGAGAGGGTTTCGTCCGGGATCTTATTCCTGGATAGCTCTCGCATTCGCCTCAATAGCTGCGTCGGTCGCTGATCTCCCAGGTCCATTTCTCCCAAGAGTTTTTGAAGTTGCCTGTTTTCGGACTCTTCAAATACTTGTAGCAACCGCGATCGCAACGCATCATATTTTCCGGTGGTCGGTGGATTTAAAATGATGTCGCTGACTTGCTGAACCTCATCCTTGCCCAACTTGCTGACGACTTGGTTGTACTTAGCATCGTCACCTTGTTTCTGAGGAGCCATTACTGACTCAAATACGGAGAACCATAGACGTGGTTGGTCCCGCCAAAAGTCTGGTATCCGAGATGAAACGGATAAAGCAGATAATTCTGCCGTAGCTGCAGATGTTGCTATTGGCGCCGGAGCCGGTAATATGGGGTTCAGCGTGGGGACGTTTTCATAGGGCATAGCGCTTAAATTGTCTTCAATAATTTGTTCTGTCTAGTTATTCGAAAATCTATGTGCGACTTCTCAATTTGACTGGTGAGACCCGCTTGTGGGAGGCCAGTCAAACCGATCCGCTAGAAAATCGAACGACGAAAATAGTTACGTCAGACTGTGTGATTGCGCTTTCCTCAGTTGTTCTTGCTTGATGATCACTGGGTGGCTGCGATCTGTTTGTCTCCCTGGGCGACGAAGGACTTCCGTGATTATACGCCTCTTAAAATTTCAATCGGTGAGATCCGCTTGTGGAAGGCCGATTGAAATGTGCGATCACGGAGAAATCCAGCAGAATCACGTCGGGGTCACCAATTTGGCTCCTAGCTTGGGAGATGAAACAAACAGCCAGTGTAGCTTGTCGCGAAGAAGCTAAGAACGATGTTTATTATTTTACTCATCTTATATACTAAATAATTACAATTTATTGTATGTGCGTCAGCTGGATATGCTTAAAGTAGTGTGAGTGAATTTGCTCTAGATACAAAGTCCGAGCTGACGCTACAATAGCAAAGCAAAGCATAGCAAAGCAAGAGTCGCATGCTCGCACCTGAAGGTCCAAACAAATTATCGGACGCGGCTTATGGACGCGGCTTACTGCCGCGGCTGATAAGTGTGCACACTCTCATAACATCCTGCGTGCCAGATAGCTGTCGGACGTCCGATGACGTCATATTAGTCTATGGTTACGTCCGCGACCTACTACATCCGCATTCTAAAGGTGCAAACAAATTATCGGACGCGGCTTACTGCCGCGGCTGATCTGAGGTGTGCAAACTATCGGATACGTCCGCGACCTACTACATCCGATAGTTTGCACACCTCAGATCAGCCGCGGCAGTAAGCCGCGTCCGATAATTTGTTTGCACCTTCATGTACCTAAACTGAAATAAAACAGCTACAACTGAAATATTCAATACTTGACACTGGCAAAAATTACTTCCAAAAAAAGAGTAGATTACCAAACTAAAATAAGAAGAAGAAAGAGAAAAAAATAATAATAATAATAATATTTTTTGTCATCTAGTCAAATTATTTAATCTATCTAATCTAGAGATGCAAATTAGAAAGCAAAAACATCGATGTATCGATACATCGATGTTTCAGAACAAACATTGATGTACCAAAAAAATCGCTCAAAAAACATCGATGTATCGAAACATCGATGTTTTTAATGATCTATTAAATACCTAGTTAATTTATCTATAACAATATTATCTATTGAATAGGTGAGTCTTTAGCCTCACTTTTTTTAGGAACAACACTTTAGTTAGGAAGGTATAGAGTAGCACTAAACTTAAGAATCGCCTAAGTCTTTTCTTATCTACAACTCGACCAAGTTAACTTAGCGAATGACAGCTATATGACGGCTAAGTTTATGACACCGTTTTAATTTGGTCATGTTGTAGTTAGGAAAAGACTTAGGCGATTCTTAAGTTAAGTGCAATCGGCCATAAGAGTAGTAGCACCGGACAAGTCATTGACTTTGGTCAGGCACTGCTAAAAGTACCAAACATTTCAATAATAGCAGGCAAAACATCGATGTTAAAACATCGTATAAAATAACATCGATACATCGATGTTTTGCAATAGTGAACATCGATGGCAAACATTGATGTTTTTTTACTGAAACATCGATGTTTCAGAAACATCGATGTATCGTTTGCATCCCTAATCTAATCTGTGTGTGAGGGGCCGTAATCTTAGTACTGTCAACCTGGAAGCTTATTATTGTGAAAGTTGCGTAATTCTATCTCTAGGGGGCTCTTTACTTATAAGATAGTTCATTTAGTAATTGAATAGATGGCGCCACATCAACGTTGAGACGGTGAGATATTAGTATGGTTATGGTGCGAATCAATATAATGATAAAATTCGACATTAGAAATAATGACAAGTTAGCGTAATGGATACGAAGTCACTGTATACTTGACACTACTACTGTAGAGATCTGAGTTCAATCCTATATGAGTGCAAAATGTTTTTGTGTTTTTTGTTTTGAATTATCCTTTATTCATTCATATTTTGCTATAAATAAAGAATAAATAAGTCACCCATAAGATTAATAAAATAAAATTTTCTTATACGAAAAATACGAACATAAAGTTTCATACTTCAATCGACAGATGGCGCTAGTGAGATACTTCCATAAAAATGTTCGAAGATTGGTCTCTATTTCCTATTAGGGATGTTCCGATACCCCTAAGGTATCGATACCTATTGAAATGAGTAGTACTCAAATCGTTTTTCGATACCACTCATATGAGTAGCCCTAAAGTATCGATACTTACTCATATCGATACTTTAAATATATTTTTTGCGTGTAACACGGTTAGAACTGTGTCTAGACCCAGTGGAAAACCATCGTGTTAACGAGATGGATTACGATGAAACTAACGATATTATATCACTATTCACATAGTATTGTGTAGTAGTTATATCGTTAGTGATAAGAGATGTAACAATTATTTTCACGCCGATTCTCTTCAAAAAAGTTGTGTAAATTAATATTATTCGATTTTTTTATGTTTTTCTACAAAACTAAACTCTAATTAGTAATATTTAAAGTTTTTTCAATAATAGTTATTTAATTTTAGCACAAGACAGAAGACTAAGCGAGAGAGGATATTTTATTCTGATTTGTTCACTAAAATGCGTTCAGCAATTATAATTTGCATTCATTCAGTCTGATTCGATTCAATACCAAGTACTTCTTTTTCGATACCGAGTAAGTATCGCAAGATTGATTCGATACCAAAAGTACTTGGTATCGAAACAAAAGTATCGAGTACTTACTCGTATTTACTTGTATCGAAACATCCCTATTTCCTATTATAAAAAAGTACTTTGTGGTGACAGCGACTCGCTCGAATCGGTCGCAAAAGCGAAATATTTTTATTTGTAAATTATTTATTTGGTTTGTCTGGAGAATTCGTTTTCAAAGACAATGTAATTGTGACACCAATATTCTTCCAAGAATAAAATACCTCCTATAACCATGGTGCCTGTCGCTATAGAGGGGTGCAATCAGGGGGCTGAGGGTGGCGGAGCTCGAGGAGGCTCCATTTCACTTGCTTTGCTGATAGATTTCATTGTGCAAAGAACTTACGATGAACTTACAGTATTGGCTGAATTGTAAGTACATTATCATAAGCAAATCCTAAACATATACCTAGTTTTTATATTTTACAACACCCTTGAATTTTTCAGGCTACCTCGTAAGACGGATATGGAGCGGAAGATTGAAATATATAAATTTAGTGCTCGGACTCGCCAGTTATTCGTTCGCCTGTTGGCCCTCGTGAAATGGGCCAGTAGCGCAACTAAAGTGGATCGATCAGCTCATATTATGGCCTTCCTGGACAAGCAGGCATTACTGTTTGTGGAAACTGCAGATGTCTTGGCTAGAGTTGCAAGAGAAACGCTTGTCCATGCTCGGTTAGTATTATTATAATCAAGAGAATACAATATCCTGCTTTTTAGGGTACCGTACCCAAAGGGTAAAGACGGGACCCTATTACTAAGACTCCGCTATCTGTCTGTATGTCTGTCACCAGGCTTTATCTCATAAACCGTGACAGCAGTTGAAATTTTCACAGATAATGTATTTCTGTTGCTGCTAAAAACAGAAGAAAAGAAATATTTTAGGCAGGATCCCATACAAAAAACGTGATTTTTAGTGGTCCATACCCAAAGGGTAAGAACGGGACCCTATTAGTAAGACTCCGCTGTCCGTCTGTCTGTCACCAGGCCAGGGTTGAATGATTTAAATCAAGTTGATTTAAATCACGATTTTTATTGCATAATTTTTTAAATAAAAATCACTGATTTAAATCAAAACCCGAAAAAATAATTAAACGCTGGGAGTGCATATTAATCAACTGTAATGTTCGAAAACAATATTAAATGATTAATACAAAGTTTGATAGGGTGTAAACTAAGTTATTTATCGCAATAAAAACCAACAATCAAATATTAGATTTTTTGTGTCAGTAAAGATAATAGGTCTTCACCTATGAAATTGCCGTATTGCAGTACAGACTTTATCAAACAAAAAAAAAGTTTTGATTGGCTATGAATTCTAAATTCAAATTAATTTTGTTTTAAAAATATGACATTCTATTTACAAAATCAGTCTTTTATTTATTGATTAGCGTTGTATTTTCATTACATTTCAACATTTTTCCTCATAATGGATACTTCGAAATTTCGTGTAATTATGGAATATGAGTTCCGTCGTGGCACCAACGCGGCACAAACGACACGTAACATCAACGACGTTTACGGAGAGAACTGTACAAACGAACGTACAACCCGTTATTGGTTTGCTCGGTTCCGTTCTGGGAATTTTGACTTGAAAAATGAACCTCGTGGTCGTCCGGAAACTGGTCAACAATGATGAATTAAAGGCGATTGTGGAAGCAGATGAATCGCAATCTACAGCTGAGCTGGCAGCAGCTTTTGATGTTAGCATCAAAACAATATTGGTCCATTTGCGACAGATTGGCAAGATAAAAAAGCTTGATAGATGGGTGCCCCACTGCTACTTCACGACAACGCGCGACCCCATACTGCACAACAGACCGTCTCTAAGCTGCATGAGTTGGGTTTGGAAGCTCTCCCTCATCCGCCATACTCACCAGATCTTGCGCCTACCGACTATTACTTTTTCCAAAATTTGGGCAACTTTTTAGCGGGAAAAAAATTCAATTCCCGAGAGGCAGTACAAAACGCCTTTGAAGAGTTTGTTGTCTCCCGTCCAGCTGATTTTTTCAAGAAGGGCATCCATAAACTGCCACAGCGTTGGCAAAGATGCATTGATTGCAAGGGTGATTACTTTGAATAAAAGAAATAAATAAGTTCGAAAAAAAAATACTTTAACTTTTTTCAAACAAAACGGCAATTTCATAGGTAAAGACCTAATATAACAATAATGATTAGGTACTTTTATTCATTACATGCAATGCCCGTAGCATAGACAGACAGATACAGATATTAAATTTTTGCAAATATAAAAAAACTAGCGGCCGCCCACGGTTTCACCCGCATGGTTTCCGTTCCCGTAGAAATATCGGGATAAAAAGTATTCTGTTTTTATCCAGGCTATCTACTATCTGTGTACCAAATTTCAACCAAATCCGTTCAGTAGTTTTTGCGTGATTGAGGATCAAACATCCAAACCCACAAATAAAACTCAATTCGTTTTTTCTGATCAATGTGACATTTTACTTTTTTGGCGGTGAGCACTATACATCAATTCTACCTTAATAAAAATTTTGCCCACAAGAAAAACTGGGGTAATGTTCGCAAAACCTAATTAAAATCAAAAAAATCAAATTAATCAAAAAAATCACGATTTTTTTAAAAAAATCTGATTTTTTTGATTAAAATAAAATAATCATGATTTTTTGCAACCCTGCACCAGGCTGTATCTCATGAACCGTGATAGCTAGACAGTTGAAATTTTCACAGATATGCATTTCTGTTGCCGCTATAACAACAAATACTAAAAACAGAATAAAAGAAATATTTAAGGGAGGCTCCCAATACAACAAACACAGTACTAAGTTTTTCAAACAGTAGAGGAGCTAACGTCACTTAGGCCCCTTTGTCATTGCACTACGTCGGATCGTTAGGGTTGGCATTTTCCGGCCGTCTCGTGGAATGCTACGCGCGAACGCTATGGAAACAACTGCGACGCGATGTCACAACCCTGACCAAAGTACTGCGAACTTTGCTTAGAGCTCTTAGAGTGACGTCAGCCGTCAAATCCGAACGTTACCATGGAGCTCTCATACTGTTTGAAAAAACTTATATATGTACTGTGCAACAAATGTGATTTTTGTGCCGTTTTTTGCTTGATATTAATAACGACTGCAGGTAGATACTTGAAATTTTTACAGATGATGTATTTCTATTGCTGCTATAATATAACAACAAATACTAAAAACAGAATAAAATAAATATTTAAGGGGGGCTCCCATACAACTAATGTGATGTTTGCTGTTTTTTGGTATGGAACCCTTTTTGCGCTAGTCCGACTCGCACTTGGCCGGTTTATTTTTGCCATTTTTTGGTACGGAACCCATTGTGCGCAAATCTGACTCAAACTTGGCCGGTTTTTTTATAGTTTTATATAATAAGTCTATGAGTTTTGCCTTTTTAATGATAGTTTCAATTATGCTAATTTAGAAAAAAATGTGTATTTACATTAATAAAATATTTAATTAAATATTAGACTAGAAAATAATAAACAAAAGTTGTTTTGTAATTTTTAATTAATAATGCTCTAATTATTTTCCATTTAGTTCAAAATTATACAATGCTTAGATGTTACCCTGTTCACAAATAATGGCCTATTCCCGTTGTTCCCAGCTCTTGTCCCCCTCAGGAAAGAATCTGCAATTTGTTGTACTTTAATAGAATAAACTATGTCGGGATTTACACCATGTACCTGTTTATTTTTGAGACTCCGATATTTCGGCGCAGTTGCATGCGCCATGATCACGGAAGAACTGTCGATTGTTGCGTGCGGGTAGATGTTATTGGCAGACGAATCGGTCTACCCTCCGTCTAGTTCTTTTATTACTACGTTCGATACCGGTACCACTGTCTGCAAACTCACTATTCACTCGAATTTGTTCTCGACACACGACACTCACTGTATCTGTACGCGAAACGGCACTTTTTTTATTTTTGTTGTTTTTACACAACCGGACTACTGGATTCCAGACACTCGACAATTTAAACCCATCCTCACGATTGAAATTTTTGTATTTGGTAATTTCAATCGCTTCCATGACCATTCTTGGTATGTAGTGGCGTTCTGTTGAAATAATCTGGGGGTTATGTAACTCGATCCAGTGATTTGTGTCCGAATGAATTAAATGTTCAGCAATGGCCGATTTTTGCGTATCGTTGTTTTGGACAGCTTTTATGTGCTCCTTTATACGGCATGCTATTGTGCGTTTAGTTTGGCCGATATATGAGCTACCACAACTGCAGTCGATCTTATAAACGCCAGGTTTCTCCAAAGGAAAACTATCTTTCGGGGACCGTAGACATTGCGATACCTTTTTCAAAGGAGTGAAGATAGTTTTTATTGCGTACTTTTTCAAAATATTTGAGACTTTATCTGTCACTCCCTTTACATATGGCAAAAATACTGGCTGTCTATCTACATCCTGCCTCTGTAACTGGTGCTTTTTCGTGTGTCTAGGTGGAAGCTTTCCTGAATATCCATTGCTCTGCAGGACATGGCGCACGTGTTGTAACTCTTTGTCCAGGTGTTCATCATCACAAAGATCATATGCACGGTTTGTTAGTGATGCCACGACAGAGTTTAGGTGCCTAGGATGATGATGCGAAGAAGCTTTGAGGTAACGATCTGTGTGTGTGGGTTTTCTGTATACAGAGTGGCTGAGTGTACCGTCAGCGCGCACATTAATCTTGACATCTAGGAATGCTAAGCTTCTGTCTACCTCCATCTCACAGGTTAGTTTTATTTTCGGATGAATGTTGTTTAAATATGCCAGATAACCTTCAACATCCTGTTTGTTTTCCTTCATTATCTTCATTATCAGTATGATCTGGGCAGGTGCAGTCGCGAGGGCTTGTTCTTCAAAATGTTCCATCCAGAGGTTGGCTACCACTGGGGCTACTGGACTGCCCATGGCTACTCCATCTACTTGAAGGTAGTACTGACCATTATAAATGAAGTAATTCTTCGACAAGCAGTGTTCCAACAATCTGGCATATTCCATCGGGATATCGTTGTTTTGTAACTTGACCTTTATTATTTCGAGACACTCCGCCACTGGCACATTGGTGAAGAGCGATTCTACGTCAAAACTGACCATCAACTCATTCTCCTCGACCTTGTTGTGTGACAGAATGTCAACGAGATGACGGGAGTCCTTAACGTATGATGACGTTTGTCCTGCTAACGGCTGTAGTACATTCGACACATGCTTCGCCAATTCATACGTAGGTGAACCTATTTGACTCACAATGGGTCGTAATGGCACGTTTTGCTTATGTACTTTAGGCAAGCCGTATAATTTAGGAGGCTGGACGTTCCTGGGGCTTAACAAATATTTGACAATATCATCGTCTAATGCGTGAGAGCATTCTATTATCAGCTATTAACGTCAATAACCATGGAAATTTAAAACAATATATTGTTGTACTTTTATTAATTAACCCAGTACTTGTTATAATGAGGATCAGTACTAGGTCGACAAAACAACTTAAAACCAATATTATAGTGTTCCACTAAGCTTTCTCATTAACATAGTTTTTAAATTATTGAAATCGGTCCATCCGTTGCGATTTTATAACATATTTTATATAGCAAATATTTATCGACGGGCTTCACGGGCAGCCGGTGCGTGCGACGTCACACCTCCCGAGGCACTCGAAGTTTATATGGCCCGCGCCGCATTATGGCGGCTAGCGTCCTAAGTTATTAAGATAAAATAATGAAAATAGCATCAAAAGATGCGCTACTAAAAGGCCTCTAATACTGTAAAAAAATGTTGTTAAATGTTTATATACAGGGTGGATTTTTGAGACGGTACATCAAAGGCAGGTACCTCAACCGTTATAGTTACAGGAAAACGTTCATGGGAGACCTTCAATAACTTTTATATGATATTCCGAACAGCATTCATAGATTTTTGAAGAAAGTTACCGTTAGCAAAAAAATGCTAAAATACCAAAAAAAAAATTTTTTATGCCAATCGATCTTATTTCATGTGGGGTTCAAAAGACTCTATGGGAACATTTAAGGTATGAGTACTAGAAACAACAAAAATCGCCAAAATCTAACTCGTTTTTTTTTTATTGCCAAACGATCTTATTTCTTTCTGTGATCAAAATACTCTTTAAGGCCAACTGAAATTTGAGTACAAAAACTACGTAAGTCACACACAACATCGTCTTCACACGCAGGCACAATCTTTTACAACATTAGATAAAAAAGTAGTTTCTGTACTCAAATTTCAGTTGACCTTAAAGAGTATTTTGATCACGTTAAGAAATAAGATCGTTTGGCAATAAAAAAAATCGAGATTTTTCGTTTTTCCGTACAAAATCTATGGGAAAAGTTTTGGCGATTTCTGTTATTTCTAGTACTCATACCTTAAATGGTCCTATAGAGTCTTTTGATTAGTGATGAAAAAGACTCGAGTCTTTTAAGTCCTTTTGCAAAGACTCGCCTCATTTGAACGCCTCACGACTCGACGAGTCTTTTAAACCCTAAGTCTGGAGTCAAAAGACTCGAAGCTCAAGACTAATTTGAGTCGAGCTCTTTTACCTCAGGCCTCGAAAGCTGAGTCGTTTCTTAAAAGGTTTAAAGGACTTAAAAGACTCGAGCCTTGTGGCTTCGGGAGTCGTAAGTCATAAGGCGTTTACCAACAAATATACTGACTGACTGATACATATCAGCAAATTCAGCGCATTGATCTGATTGAAATTAAAAATAAACAAAATAGAAGTTTTTATTCTTGGACGAATCAATCGTCCAAGTTTTTATTAGGAAAAAAATTTAAACAAAAAAAAAGAATTAAAATAAAATAAATATAAAATAAAATACTTAATAAAAACCTAAAAAAAATCCGATACCGAGGGCCAAGGACTCAATTTTTAAAATACAAAAAATCCAAGATGGCGGCCAACTTTTTTGTTTGTGGGCCGATTTCGATGAAACTCGGTTTTTGGAACTATTTTGACAAGAAAAAAAATAACCGAGTTTCGTCGAAATCGGCCCACAAACAAAAAAGTTGGCCGCCATCTTGGATTTTTCAATATTTTGAACGTTGCGTTGTTATTTTCTCGTCAAAATAGTACTAAAAATCGAGTTTCATCGAAATCGGCCCACAAACAAAAAAGTTGGCCGCCATCTTGGATTTTTTAATATTTTAAACGTTGCGTTGTTATTTTCTCGTCAAAATAGTACTAAAAACCGAGTTTCATCGAAATCGGCCCACTAACAAAAAAGGTGGCCGCCATCTTGGATTTTTATATATTTTCAATATTGCATTGTTATTTTCTTGTCAAAATCTTTTTTTTTAAACAAACTTGTTAATTAAGCGCTTTTGAATCGTCTATATTTTTTTTCTAGACTTTTTTAGGAAGCTTAAAGGTTGAGCTTTAAGTATTTGGATACACTACTCAGTCGTGAGCCTTTTTAAAAACAGCTCGAGTCGTTTGAGTCTTTTAACATACAACTGAGTCTTATTAAAAAGACTCGAACGTCGAGTCTTCACTTTGGACTTGACTCGCGTAAAACGGAGGCGAGTCTTTTTATTAAGACTTAAAAGACTTGAGTTTTTTTCATCACTACTTTTGATCCCCACACAAAATAGGATCGATTGGCATACATTTTATTTTATGGTATTTTAGCATTTTTTTTGCTAACGGTAACTTTTTTTCCAAAATCTGTTAATGGAGTTCGGAATATCTTAAAAAGTTATGGAAGGTCTCCCAGGATCGATTTCCTGTAACTATAATGGTTAAGGTACCTGCCCTTAATTTAACAACATTTTTTTTACTGCCCTTAATTTAACAACATTTTTTTTTACAGTATTATAGGCCTTTTAGTAGCGCATCTTTTGATGCATTTTCATTATTCTATCATAATAATTGAGAACGTTAGCCTCCACAATGCGTTGGGGGCCATATAGAATTCATACTATGGCCGCGTTCCGAATCACGCCAACAGTGCTCACAGCGTGTGACGTCATTGTACACCGGTCCCACAGATAACCTCCAATAGATACCGCATGTTGGCCATTTCGTTCTGGTTTAAAGTCACAATTTTAGGAGGTAAGAACGGGTTGCGGGGGACGTGACTGCAGCGACGCTATTGGCTATTTCAAGGTCACTCATTCATCTAGTGATGTACAATTGTATTATGCCATGTCGATAGTTTTATCGATAAACTAATAATTATGTTACGGACAATTAGAAATTATATAATTATAGCATTACACACACACACACACACACACACACACACACACACACACACACACACACACACACACACACCATGCACGCACATAAATACGCACATTCCAGGATAAACTATATTATTGTTTCTTAAACATAAATAAATATTCGCTATTTAAAAAAAACTAATTTCATAAAAAAATATTAATATTTATTATTGATTATTGTTTTTTTTAAACTTCATTATTTTGTTACTAGCTTTTGCGCGACTTTATTCATGGACATTTTAGAAAGTCTTTAAAATTCTTAAAATGCTGTAGAAGGCGTTCCCGTCCCCGTTTCCGTTCAGAATAGGATCCAGAAATATTATTATCCCGTTCCTCTTTCCGTTGCCATTGCCGTTTCCATTCTCGTTCTTGTTACCACTTTTCACTTGTCACCTGTCACTTGCCATTAAACTTTTCACTTCACGCTTTTGCTTCCGGTTTAGCTTCCGCTTTCGCTTTCACTCACTGCCACCGTGAACATCAATCTTTTCTTTTTAATGCACAACAGGATAGTGCTTGGCATTCACTTCACCAGATGCTTAGTAACGATAAGGCCGAAGGTGGAAGCGCACTACACCCGGAATCCATATCACTGAGGAACTGGCTGTCTTACCTCTAACTACCGGAACACAACAATTTTTAAATTGTTGTTATGGCGTCAGACTTAGATAAGATGGTGGTAGCTAGCCAGGCGGACATGAAATAAGCCCTACCACCAACCAAACCAAGTACCTAGTTGGTTACTAAGTTCTGTAACTATGGAAAACATGAATAATACTAAATTTACAAATAATGCTACAATGAATTATATACCAAATGAAAGCACAAATATTTAAGATTATCATGTATTAAAATTATTCGAAATGACCGCCTCTGGCATGAATACACGCCTTTAGACGACGAGGACAGTCATCGATGGCAGCACGAACTACCACCATATCCAATTCTGCGACTGCCTTGAGAATAGCGCGCTTAAGAGAGTCGAGATTCATGTGGGGCTTAGCACATGCTTTCTCCTCAATAAGTTGCCATATGGCATAATCCAGAGGATTTAAGTCTGGGCTGGAGGATGGCCATTCTTCCTGCGCGATAAAATCAATTTTGTTAGCCCGAAACCATGCTTGTGTAGATTTTGCTTTGTGCGCAGGGGCAGAGTCCTGCTGGAAGACCCATGGCTGGTTTTGAAATAAAGTGTGGCTTAAGGGTTTGACAACAGGTTCCAGAACGGTATCTTGATAGACTCTAGCGCCAGTTTTCACACCTTTTTCACAGAAATGAACCTTACTTAGCCCTGAATAGGACACCCCCAGCCAAATCATCACTGATGAGGGGTGGTGACCTCGTTGGACCCTCGGAGCAATCATGCTGGCTTCTTTACTATTCTTAGCGTATACTCTATCATTTTGACGGTTAAAATTTTCTTCGACTGTGAAGATTTTTTCATCAGTAAACAAGATTTTTCGATGGCCGTTTTGTGCGTACTGCTTTAGTAGAGCGCGACTTCGTGCTAACCTCATAGCCTTCAATCGTGCGTTTAGCAGATGGCCCTTTCGTCTACGGTAAGCGTGAAGCCCAAGGTCATCATTGATAATTTTTTTAAGGGAACTTCTCTTCACAGTCATCTGTATTGCCAATAACTTTTGCTTCCGGACGGGATTTCTCGTGATTCTCGCCTTCACTGCCTTGATCACAGCTGGTGTCCGAACGGTGCGTGGTCTTCCTGATCTTTTTCGGTCATCGACGGTCAAGGTATTACTGTACCTATGGATAGTGCGATAAATAAATTGCTTGTTGATTTTCAACTTTTGTAGCAACTTGAAAATCATATTCGGTGGCTGCCCACATTTGTGCAGAGCAATTACAGCGACACGATTCTCCTTCAACCCCCATTCCATGGTGAAATAAACAAAATATGATATATGTGTGGTATGGAATTATAGCTTATAAAACTGTCAATAATATGTCATTTTTATTTTTTCTTTTCATTTGTTTTAATGGCCAGTAATCGATAAAGAAACTCAGTAACAGAACTTTTGACCAACCTGTGTATAAATTTGTACCCCCCCTGGGAATCGAACCCGGGACCCCTGCGTCTTAGGCCGTGAGCACTTTGGTTGCGTTTTCGTACGAATTTCACTCGTGCGTTTACGTACGCACACGCACGAACGATCCCGACCTCCCAAGTACTATGGGAGCGCGCACACGTGCGAGTTAGTCGTACGTATACGTACGTCTACTTCCGACGTCCGAACACAATCTGAACATTTAGGATTTTAAAACACGTTCGTGCGTTAAAAAAGTAAAAATTAGATGTAGAAAAGTTTATTAACTTAATTTACGAACATAAATGTTTGTGGGATCAAAGTGATTCAAGGTACCATTATTTTTCTTTCATAAAATGATGGGATTTACCGAAATTATGACATTTTAAATATTGTATTTCACGCATCCATTCGGTTCTGCGACAGCGACGACGCCACCGCAGTCTCCGAGTCATAACCGAATTATCTTGAAAATACAGATTTAAATTAATCATCGCGTGCCAACCAAGATGACTTCACGAATGCGATTTCTGTACCTATTTGACGGAGAAAAACGTATTCAGTGTGCGCACTCAATTCGTACGAACACGATCATACGTTTACGTACGATGCAAATTCGTATCCAAAGTGCTCACGACCTAACACGACCACAAAGGCGGTCATCTATCGCCATCCCCCCCGTCCTGACGACGAATCATTATCGTATTAATAAAAATGATTATTTTTCCATTACAGAGCATTTTATCTATTTGAACAAATAACGCTGTTATTGCTCGGGAACCATTCATCACCGCGATATGTGGCATTGATCCATTCTGATTTTCTTTCAGGACACTTTGGAAAACTAAAGCAAATTAATTAAAACAATCACATTTTTTTTACGTTTTGCATTATCGACACACTGAAACGTATACTCAGGTGCAACACTATTGTTACACGTGTCTATGCTAGAACAGGACAAATATAGTAAAATGGGTAATGAGAGAAAGGGACAGTGACAAAAGACATCAACGCGTGCAGATATTTTTTTACTCCTATAAAATAAAAAATCAGCACGCGTTGATGTCTATCATTTTAATGTCCACCGTAACCTGAGCTCGGCCGCGAATAAATTAGTATTTAATATTATTTATCGATTAAAAGTTATGCCATCTTTCTTAAAGTTTGATGTCCTGGAATTCTTTCCACACCATTTCACGCAACAAGAGGACATTTTTACATTTATTTGTGCATAAATAACTATTAAATATAAATAAAAGTGACTCCGTAAATACTTGTGCACAGGTCTAGCTCTTGGTCGATACTGACGTTGCGCGTATATGTGCGACTTTATATCAGTGCAAAATCATAGATGTGTAGGAGCACGTCGATTCTCTTAATGCGGTATCTATTGGAGGTTATCTGTGACCGGTCCAAATCATTAGCACGCTGTCAGCACGCTCACGATACTATTGATTCGGACCGCTCGTGAGAGCGCTCACACCGCTAACGTTGGATTGTTTATAACAACGTAACCTCCAAAAGGGTAAAGTTAATATTTATTCTAAGGGAGAAATAAATAAAAAGGCACTAATGAATACGAATTAAGTTTTTTCACTGAGACCAATTATTTACTAACCATAAAGCTTCAAAATACTTATTACCACTGCTAGCTCTTTCAAAATCAGATTAATATAATTATTTCGTTCGCATCTTTACAAAACATCTGCAGGATAATAAAGTCAGCTATCTTTTGTAAAAATCACAAATAATAACCACAACATCCACAACGATTCACAATTTAACCACGTATTTTTTGTCAAGAATGAATTTTGACAAGGAATTTTGTCAGCTACACCGACTACGCTCACAGTGCTTTGGTGGAATACGCTGAGCGTCGTTAGCACATACGATGACGTCATCTGTGACGTCACATCAACTTACGTGAGCGTTGTAAGCATGAGTTGGACCGGGCGTTAGCGCGCTCACAGTGCTGTAAGCGTGATTCGGAACGCGGCATATATACTTCGAGTGCCTCGGGAGATGTGATGTCACAGCCATCGGGCCGGTCCGCGAATTTACAAAGGCTATACTATTTCAGTCACGAGTCAGACTCTAATGGTTGAGCTTTTCCGTGCCTCCCGATCCGCGAACTGCGCTAGTAATATGATTACAGCTTCGTCATTTTTTGTCATAGAACAAAAATTTTTTCACAGTATGTTATGGAATCCTTAGCTCTATAAATCTGCATTCTCAACTAAAATCGTTACGGATCCTCATTGTATTACCTATATCCTTACTAATATTATAAATGCGAAAGTCCGTTTGTTTGTTTGTAACGCCTTCACGTCCTAACTACTGAACCGATCATCATGAAATTTTGCATACACGTTGTCAGGGGTACCGTTCATCCCGAAAAAAAGTATAGTTCCCGAGGGATGGCAACAAACCTTTCCACGCAGACGAAGTCGCGGGCGGCCGCTAGTTATGAAATAATTTCTATGTCAAATTTAGGTAAGGTGGTGGTAGCTAGCCAGGCAAACTTGAAATACGCCTTACCACCAACCCATCTGCTCAAATTGTACCCCCTCCTGAGAATCCAATTCGGGACCATTGCGTCTTACACATGTTTGCAAACCACTTGAAATATAAACTACCATGTAGTACCCTAAGATTGCTTTATCTTGCCTTAGCGGACTCTGTTATTGATTATGGCCTCTGTAACTACGGTAGAACTTTTAAAAGCTATTTGGAACAAATATATAATCTACAAATAAAAAGCCATTGTACCGTAACATGTTAAAAATAAATATAGTCAAGATTATTCCAAACTTTTCAAGTATTGCAATCTGCTGACTGACTGATTTATACACCGTCATTTTGTAGTCGTTTTAATTAGCTTAAGGGAGTGTTCTACTAATGAAAATAAACCTTTTTGCCAAAGAAACATGGGTCGAAAAACGACAAAAATTTTTGACTTCCCCATACAAATACAATTTTTTGTCGTTTTTTGACCCATGTTTCTTGGCAAAAATGTTTAGTTTCATGGGTACAACACACCCTTAAGTTAATTAAAACGACTACAAAATGACGGTGTATAATGCTCAAAACTTGCGAACTCTCATGGGCACACAAACCCTAGTGGTTTTGCCAGTGAGTAAATGTATAATAGAATCTGTATGTAATATGTCTTAAACAATAAACAAAACAAACACTAAACGGAGAGTAGGCGGTCAGGTGGTTCACCCATACATGTAAGATTTTTTTACTTTTAGTTGAGAAAACAAATTAATCACAATGTGAAAGGTATTTTCAAAATGCAATCAACATCTCTTTTCTCTTGTACAGTTTGCCAACCTTCCATATGGCTGCCGCAGTAGAAGTTTTAACATTGGGTACATACAGCCGCTTGCCAGCAGTGATCCGTGAGCGTTTGGTCCCTCCACCCGCGCTCACGGCGGGCGAGCGTAGATCCACGTTACGAGCACTCGCTCATGTAGTTCGTCAGAGGCTGACTACCGCATCATTGCCAAGTGATGTACGAAATTTAAAGGTAGGTTTGATTTAAGTATTTTTTTTAACAAAAATTTTGTTTGAAAATGTATCAAAATAAAATAGTATCATTGGTTGACTACATTACATAGTTTGCCTAATTCAGTTCCAAGCAGGTAATTTCATAAAAAATATGAGGAGCCTTTTTGCTTAAGTCGTCTCGTGACCACGGCTCCTGGAAAGGTGTCGAAACATCAGGTAACCCAAAAAACCAACAAATCAAAATGAAATTCTCAAATAACATCTGAATTAACCAAAATATGCAAGTGTTTTATTTCTAATACATTACGTAACTTTATTTATGTGGTTTATGAGGCAATGCTATGCTATATGATTTAGAACTTTTGTATTGGTGCCGGCATATAAGACAAAAATGAAACAAAAGATGCGCCGAGTTTAGTGTTTGTAGCTGCTGCGCATCTTTTGTCTCTTTCTTGTCTTGCCAAGTTACGTGCCGGTAGATATTACAATGTATTTCTGAAATAAAAATATATTTGTTCAAGGTGGAGAATGGACGAGCTACATTTACAGTGGGCCAAGAGTTCAGTGTATCGTTGACTGTGATGGGCGATGCTCCCAATTTGCCGTGGCGCCTCTTAGATATTGCAATCCTGATTGCAGACAGTGAAACTGGAGGTTCGTTGAACAATTTGATTTGGGCACACATTTTATTACCTCATTCTATACTGCCCCCCCTAGTATGACCGACGAAACAGGTATATCTCGTGATATAGCGTTTTATCAACACCCAATATGTCAAAATCCATTGTCTTTTGACTGTTAAATGTGATAAATCGCAGTATCATATCGTGTCTCGGTGGCCATGCTAGAGGGCTGACCAAAGTATTTTTTAACATTTTATCCCCAAAATACAGTTTCTTTTCTTACATATACCAGGTGTCCCAAAACTTTGCCACATGGAGGGAAAGTACCTTAAATATTGAAGATAGGAAATTTTACTGAAAGAAGACTTCATTTTATTTTAAACATTAATGCGAACTGCATTCAAATATTTTTTTCAATGTCGCATTATTTCTTATACAAATTGATACAATACGTAATTATTAAAATTTAAATGTAAAATTCATGGTCTTCCTTTTGTTTAAGATGCTGTGTTACTTAACAAAAAATAATCCTAATGAGTAAGTAGTAGTTGTTTTTTTTTTCTAATTTGGTGGGTTGGATTCCTGGTTAAAGCATGTGATTTTTCGAAAATCTTCGAATACAGTTCCAATTATTTTAAAAATCAAAATGTAGTCTTCTTTTAGTAAAATTTCCTATTTTCAATATTTAAGGTACTTTCCCTCCGTGTGGCAAAGTTTTACAGGGACACCCTGTATATGAACCATGTGATAACATGAGTTGAGCTGAAATGATAAAAGTTGATTTGTCTTAATGAGTTAAGTTGACGAGAGTTACAGCTTCTATATAACCAATTATTAACTAAAATCTTGCTATAAAATTGTTCAGAAGGCAAGCCACTGGTGCACAGCTCTCAGCTCGCGTGGCTGCGTGGCGTGGCCCAAGCTCGCCTCGCGGCCGCCGGGCTCAGTGGGGCGCTCGCTGCGCTCCGATACTTCTGCCGCTCGCTGTCGCTGGAGCTGCTCTACACGCAGACCTTGAGGCTGTGCCGAGATAGACTGTCGCGACACCTGCAGGTGGACCGGTACACTCCTGGGCAGAAGCTGCAGGTGTCTTATTGGAGGTATGGGTTTTAATGTATAAAATTTATTATTTTACCCCAAGGCAGTTTTGCGTGTAGCACGTGCCCGCACTGATCGGCGAGCGCATGTCGGCCGTGCCCACTGTTACATGCAGCGAACTAAAATCTATAGAACAAGCATTCTTCTCAAAAAATAGCACCACACAAAAATGACAACCAAGTGGGCGAGGCTCAAAATGCTGGCATTTAGTTATGCAGAACACAGCGACTGAACACTGGTTGCATAATAGAGTCCATTATCCGTATACTCAATATTCATAGATATTTTCTATACTTAAACGAAAAAATATTTAATACTTCTCATACGTTAAGTAGACGCCTGGCGCCGAAAGGTTATTTCTGCATCTTTGCCTTCTTTGCGTCTTTTACACCATTCGACTACACAGGACGTCATTTCTAATAAACTTTTTTTGCTTTAAAATACAAACCGCAATTATTGTAAAGAACGTTAAAATCTGTCATCAGGCTCGTGGCTCCCCGACTATTTAATGCTGGATTAAATGGATTAATGTGGATTTTACGACCATAAATAGAAAAGAGTCGTTTATTATTAAAACCAAGAACTTTAATAAAACTCAGAGAGACTTAAAGTCTCCACAGTTAAATACCAGTCACTTGAACCTACCAGGCCCTGCGATTAATATATATCTTTCGGAACAATTAACTGAGAAAACGAAACATATCTTTTTCTTAGCCAGAGAACTAATCAAGAAACGAAAAATCGTGGCCTGTTGGACGTCTTATGGCAAAGTCTATATCCGTGAGGAGGACGGTAATCTCCCACCAATCCGTATCGTCGATGAAATAGATCTGAAAAAATATGAAGATTGACTAGTTTTATGCCTAAGTTTAATTACTTCCCTTTTTTTATTAATATTCAGCCTGTCAAAATTTCACAAGTTATGTTTTACTTATTTTTCAAACCATTTTTAAATGTCGTACTACGTTAATTACTTTTAATATTAAAACATCAAATTCCCTAGTAATAATACTTACACAGCTAATACTCATTCATAGTCTACTTTTACACTATACCCTTAATCATATTTACACACACCATATATACATTATTACACATACATATTACACAAAAATCACACACTCATGCTGGTGCGATGCAGTTAGCTTGCTTAACGCTTACGTACAACATCTACCGTATAACACAACAAACCATTACGAGCTCTTATTTTGCATACCTATGTTCTATAACTGTTTACTTTTTAATATTTGTCGATTGCCACTGAGAGAAACTACATCTGAGGTTTTGTTTAATTTTAAGTATAATACATCAAACCGAAAATATTGTTTTCTACTCATAAGCCATAACAATATTTATGTACCTCCTAGCTTTGTACGGCAGTTAATTACAAGTAAAATTCGATAATTTACTAATTGATAAAAATTTTCTTATTTCTGACCTTGACAACTTTAAAATCCCAAATCAATGCACATGTGACCCAGAGGACTGCAAAAAATTATCGATGGCTAATAGTTCACTTAAAGTTTTATCCCAGAACATAAGAAGTTTAACGTGCAACTTTGACAATTTTTTAACGCTTTTATCTAGAACAAAACTATCATGGGATATCATTGTATTGACCGAATGTTGGTTACCGTCTGCGAAATATATTCCAACTCTTAAAGACTATAGTCACGCTTTTACCGTAAACAACTACACGCAAAATGAGGGAGTAGTGATTTATTTTAGAAATAACTTAATAACACAAATTGATGAGCCTGAGTTCTCTGATGCCAACTGTTTAACTTTAAAGATTAACCCATCAACTGTAATTATTGCAGTGTACCGACCACCCGGCTATAATGACATGAATAAGTTTTTGTTTTCTCTGAATTCATTACTGACTAAATTAAATCACTTCCAAAATATAATATTGATTGGAGATATTAATATAGATATTGTAAATAACTCCAGTGATCAGCGCTCAGCTGATTATTTAGACCTATTAGCTTCTTTTAATCTTCACCCTGGTCATTTTTTACCAACTCACGGGCGTACTTGTCTAGATCACGTGGTGATTAGATCTTGCCTTGATGCACAGTGTTGTGTTTTGCAGTCCTCTGTTACAGATCATGATAGTGTGGCACTGTATATTAATTTAAAGAAAACAACTTCGTCTCCACCCAAAACTAAGACCATTATCGATTGGAATGGCCTTAGAACCACTGTTCAAAGTTTCAATTTCGATCCCATTTACAAAATTTTAGATGCTGATGACGCCGCAAACTTCTTAGTAAGCTCACTGAACAAAGCAATACAGGAGAATACTAAACTAATCCCTATCTCTAGACGCAAAACGATTAACAAGCCTTGGATGACTCAGGGGCTTCTGAGATGCTTACGTAACAGGGATAATTTACATAAAAAAGTAAAAAAGAACCCAGATGACGAAAACTTACGTGTATGTTACAGAAGATATAGGAACTTTTGCACCTCACTCATTAAAAAAGTTCGTCGTGCTCATGATAAAGCGGAAATACAAGAGGCAGGCGGAGATAAGAAGAGGCTGTGGGAAACAATAAAAAATATTGCCCAGTTCAAAAATATTAAAACTAATTCCTCTGACTTAATCGCAGCTGGCAATCCCCAAGATAGGGTTAATAGTATTAATTCGTTCTTTGCTAACATTGGCAAGGAGCTGGCAACTAAACTTCTATCAAATGGCCCTAGTTACTCCCTTCCACCTATTAATAACGCTCACTTGTCTAATTCCATTGCTATGTTGCCCACGGACGAGGAGGAGATCAAACTACTTATTGTAGGTCTTCGCGACAAATGTGCAGTTGGAGTAGATCGGATTTCTGGCCGACTGCTAAAAGAAAATTTAGACCATCTAGCTCGACCCATTACACACCTCTGTAACATTTGTTTAGAAGTTGGAGTGTTTCCCGACCTTTTCAAAAAATCTCTCATTATACCTATTCACAAGGGTGGGGATAGAGACTGTGTCAACAATTATAGGCCAATTTCGCTTCTTCCGATCCTGTCTAAGATATTAGAGCGCCTGATGAACAAACGTTTGGTTGACTTCCTGGAAAAACACAATTTATTATCACCGTCACAATATGGTTTCCGCTCAGGTAGGTCAACAGATGATGCAGTTCATGAACTCACCGATTTTATTGCCACAAATCTTGACAGGAAGGAAAAAGTTATAGCAATCTTTCTCGATCTTGCAAAAGCGTTTGACACGGTCTCTATCCCAATCCTCATTAAGAAGTTGGAAGGTGTTGGAGTTCGAGGAGTTGCACTCAAGTTGTTTTCCAGCTATCTTGCGAACCGTACGCAAGCAGTCAGAGTGGAAACATGGACTAGTGATGAATTACCAGTCTTGTATGGGGTCCCACAAGGCAGTATCCTCGGACCGACCCTTTTTTTACTTTACATTAATGATTTATGTCAAAAAGACCTAACAAACGGTAAGATTATCACTTTCGCCGACGATACTGCCCTACTGTTTCACGGGGACAATTGGAATGAAGCTTTTGATCATGCTCAAACAGGACTAAATTTGGTTTCCAACTGGCTTACGAGTAATGTACTAAGCCTAAATACTGATAAAACCAAGTACCTTACCTTTTCCATTAAAGGCCAACAGTTCCCCGTGGGACTTTCGCTTGTGACCCACAAACCTACTTGTCCATGTCTGTCAACTGTCCATGTCAATTGTTTATGCCCCAAACTGCAATCCACGAAGACTATAAAATATCTTGGTGTTCTCATTGACGAAAACTTAAGCTTTCTTCCTCATATTGAACTACTGGCGGGCCGAATCAGGAAATTATTGTATATCTTCAAAACTCTCCGTCATGTTGCAGACTTCAAATTAATGAAATCTGTTTATTTCGCCCTGTGCCAGTCAATAATAGGCTATTGTATCACAGCTTGGGGGGGAGCTGCTAAAACCCATCTTCTCAAGGTCGAGAGAGCTCAAAGATTGGTGTTAAAGGTTGCCGCTTTTTTTCCTCGTTTGACTCCAACAAGTGAGGTTTACGAGTACTGGAAGGTTCTAACGGTTCGACAGATTTTTATTTTGTCCATAGTGCTGCGTAAACATTCTCAGCTAGAGTTTAACCCACTTCTCAATATTAACAAACGTCGCAAAGGAAATGTTAGTACTTATCTAAACTGGAATACACAATTTGCTCATCGTTTCTACTGTTTTCTTGGTAGCTTTCTTTATAATAAAATTAACTCATGTCTTTCAGTTTATCCTCTCACTAGGCAATCTTGCAAAAAGAAAATTACCCAGTGGTTACAGCAATTAACCTATGATGACACAGAAAAGCTGCTCGTCCCCATAATGTAAATAAACTCATCGCTCAACTCAGCAATCAATCGTCGTCACGTACCCGTACATCCTCATTGCACCACACACACACACACACTCTCTCTCACACACACACACACACACACACAAACACACACACACACACACACAAAATTCGCACACACGCACACACACACTAACTTTGCTAACTTAGTATTAATTTTTAAGTACCTAAGTTGTTTCAAAATTAAACATCACATCTTTGTAACTAGATTGCCACAAATGTCCGACGGTGAGAGCCTGATGATCTGTACTAACGGGTATTTACTTACCCATTTCGGACGTCAGTCTCACACAAACCTAGCTTAGTTCATAAAATATAAGGTATAATTAAGGATTACTGTTTGTGATGAGTAAATAAAGATTATTTATTATTATTATTATTATTAATGCTGTGCGAGCCGAGCTATCATTTTTTAGCCCATTGGTGCCATTTTTAAGCAATATTTGTTTGCTATTACACTTTCATAGATTTTAGTTCGCTGGTTACCTGTGTACTACTTAACTATGGTGATACTGTTGCAGCATAGTATAATAATCGGTACTAGCATACAGTATGGCCACTCCCTGCCTCTCGCTGAATGCGCCCCCACCCGCGCTCAGTTACCTCGCAGTTACCGACTGCCAAAAGGCGCGGTGCGCAGTGATTCACTACGCTCCGCGTCCTTGCCATCCTTCACTGTCAACACTGAATGTTTACAAACTGTACGGTAGCTCTAGACAACAAAACGTCCTCTGACGTCATCTGTTTGCAATGGCGCGGTTGTATGGAGTTCACTTGGAGTGACTGAGGTGAACCAGCCAACCAGGGCCGGTTCACAAATTTAAAGTCGCGCAGCGAGCTATGGAAAGGGCTATGCTCGGAGTTTCTCTGAGAGATTGCGTCTGTAACGAGGTGATCCGACAGAGACCTACATATCCCACTGGAGACCACCACTCGGAGAGGCCTATGTTCAGCAGTGGACGATGATAGGCTGATGATATGATTATGACCGAGGTGTGGTTGCAGAGAACTGGGCTGCGAGCTCGGCTACCGTCTCATAATCGGCGCGGAGGGCGAGCAGCTGAGCGTGTGGCACGTGCCCGCGCTGACGGGCGGCGAGCGCGTGTCGGCCGCGCTCACTATGTTACATGTGTGATACTATTGCAGGGAGCTGGGCTGCGAGCTCGGCTACCGTCTCATAATCGGCGCGGAGGGCGAGCAGCTGAGCGTGTGGCACGTGCCCGCGCTGACGGGCGGCGAGCGCGTGTCGGCCGCGCTCACTATGTTACATGTGTGATACTATTGCAGGGAGCTGGGCTGCGAGCTCGGCTACCGTCTCATAATCGGCGCGGAGGGCGAGCAGCTGAGCGTGTGGCACGTGCCCGCGCTGACGGGCGGCGAGCGCGTGTCGGCCGCGCTCACTATGTTACATGTGTGATACTATTGCAGGGAGCTGGGCTGCGAGCTCGGCTACCGTCTCATAATCGGCGCGGAGGGCGAGCAGCTGAGCGTGTGGCACGTGCCCGCGCTGACGGGCGGCGAGCGCGTGTCGGCCGCGCTCACGCCGCACGCGCCATCTATGGAGCGACTGCTCGCGCACACCGTACACGTGCGCTCGCGCCAGCGGCTCAACGACCTTAAAGTGCTGCTTAATGACATGGGGGTGAGTCAATAATTGCTTATTTGAATAACTGTAGTTTTGAAATGTCTTGTACCTTTTACAGGCCTATTTTTTATTTCATCATCATCATATCAGCCACACGACACCCACTGCTGGGTATAGGCCTCCCCTAAGGATCTCCACGACGATCGGTCCTGCGCTGCCTGCATCCACTGGCTTTCCGCGACCTTCACCAGATCGTCGGTCCACCTTGTCGGGGGCCTATCCACGGAGCGTCGTCCGGTGCGCGGTCGCCATTCCAGAACCTTTCTGCCCCAACGGCCATCGGTTCTTCTCGCTATGTGTCCCGCCCATTGCCACTTCAGCTGAGCAATCCTTCGAGCGATGTCGGTTACCTACTTTAGTTCTCCTGCGGATCTCCTCGTTTCTGATTTGATCACGTAGGGAAACGCCGAGCATGGCTCTCTCCATTGCACGCTGAGCGACCTTGAGCCTCCTTATGAGACCCATAGTTAGCGGCCACGTTTCACTGCCGTAAGTCATCACTGGCAACACACTCTGTTCATAGACTTTCGTCTTGAGACACTGAGGTAAGTCGGACGCGAAGATTTTTCGAAGCTTCCCGAATGCTGCCCACCCGAGTTGGATTCGGCGAGAGATCTCTTTCTCTAAGTTGGACCTACCTAACTGGACTGCCTGTCCTAGGTATACGTAATGGTCAACAACTTCAAGTGTAGTGTTCCCAACATGAACTGGAGAGGGTACAACATGGGCATTTGACATAATTTTCGTCTTTTCCATGTTCATCCTAAGACCCACTCTTTGGAAAGCACTACGGAGATCTTCGAGCATTGTGTTCAGGTCTTCCATGGTCTCAGCTATAAGGACTATATCATCGGCAAAACGAAGGTGTGTTAGGTACTCGCCATTAATATTGATGCCGAGTCCTTTCCAGTCCAAGAGCTTAAAGATGTCCTCCAACGCAGCTGTGAACAGTTTCGGAGAAATAACGTCTCCCTGTCTCACACCACGCTGCAGTTGGATAGGATTTGTGTTCTGGTTCTGTACTCGGATCGTCATGGTGGCATTTTGGTATAAGTACCTCAACACCTCGATATACCTATAGTCCACTTGGCACCTTTGGAGAGACTGCAGCACCGCCCAGGTTTCAATCGAATCAAAAGCTTTCTCATAGTCCACGAACGCCAAGCAAAGTGGCTCATTATACTCCTCGGTCTTCTGTTTAACCTGCCGCAGCGTATGGATGTGGTCTATGGTGCTAAAGCCTTTTCGGAACCCGGCTTGTTCGGGAGGTTGGAAGTCGTCGAACTTGCGAGCGAGACGATTCGTAAGGACTCTCGAAAACAACTTATAGACATGACTCAGAAGCGAGATGGGTCTATAGTTCTTTAAGAGGGACTTGTCACCCTTTTTAAAGAACAAGATCACCTCACTTATGTTCCATGTCTTTGGCGTTCTGCCCTGGACGATGACGGAATTAAAGAGCTTCTGGAGGACTTTGAGTATCGGCTTACCGCCCGCTCTCAGAAGTTCTGTAGTGATTCCATCGTCACCCGCCGCCTTGTTGTTTTTCAGCTGTTTGAGAGCCATACTAATCTCGTACAGGCTGACGTCCGGGATATCTTCGGTATAGTGTCGGGTAAGCTTGGCTCTGGGGTCTTTAGTCTTGCTTTCAACAGGTGTCTGCGTGGAATATAACTGCCCATAGAAGCTCTCGATCTCCCTCAGGATTTCAGGCTTTGATGAAATGATGCGTCCGTCGTCAGTTTTCAGCTTCGTCATCTGGCTTTGCCCAATAGACAGATCTCTCGCGAACACTTTGGAGCCTTTATTCCGCTCGATAGCCTCTTTAATACAATTCGTATTAAATTGGCGAAGGTCGCTCGTCAAAGACGTAGATATCTGTCTATTAAGCTGCCGATAACGATTAGCATCTACTGAACTCTGGAGCCTCATTTCACGTCTCTGATCCATGAGTAGGAGTGTGTGGTCGGAGAGTTTCTTTATCTTGGGACGCCGGGTCTTAAAGAGCTTGGACCCTACCGTACGGACAGTATCCAACACCATGTTGTTTAGATCGTCCACATCTATGCTGTTCTCAAGGGCTTCGAAGCGGTTTTGGAGTTCGAGTTGAAAGCTCTCGGGGTTTTGAATATGGGCCGGCAATGGTCGAATTGTTGATTTTATCAGTCGAGATCTTTCCAGCTTTGGGTTGATATTCAATGTGCCACGTACCAATGGGTGATCGCTCCCCGTCTTAACAGCGTTGATCACAGTGACATCATTGAATATTTGCTTTTTCGTCGACATGATAAAATCTATCTCAATTCTGACTTTACCGTCCGGACTGACCCAGGTCCACTTCCGGCTTTCCGGCTTTCTGAAGAAGGAGTTCATCATAAAGAGGTTCTCCTTCTCCATAAAGTCAGCCAGCATCTGGCCTCTGTCATTCCGTTGCCCAACTCCAAATTGCCCCACTCTCAGCTCATCACCGCATCGTTTCCCCAACTTTGCATTGAAGTCCCCCATCACAACAGTGTAGTGGGTTTTGTAGCTATGCATGGCTTTAGAGATCTCCTCATACATAGCCTCCACTTCGTCATCTTGGTGTGTCGAGGTCGGTGCGTAAACCTGTATAACATTCAGCGAACACCGTTTGGATATTCTGAATATAAGGTACGCCACCCTGGTCGACACACTTCCGATGGTAATCACGTTGTTGACAAGGGACTTGTGGACGATGAACCCGACACCACCTTGGGACTGTTGGTCGCCCTCCCGGTAGTAAAGCAAGTTACCGGAGTTGAGGATTATCGAGTCCTCTCCCGCTCTTCGGACTTCAGATAACCCGATAATGTCCCAGTGTACCTTGCTGATAACTTCTTCCAACTCGGTTAACTTCGCGTCGGTCCTTAGTGTGCGCGTGTTATAGGTTGCCAGGTGCAGTTGTCGTCGTTTTTGGTAGCCGAGCCGCACCCGGGGATTCTTAGCACCCCCTGCCCCGCCGTTACCGTAGCCGCTACCGTAGCTAGGAATAGCGGGGCTGCCGGGGACTGGGGGCCAATTTTTTGATCCATTGTGCATGAGGGGGGGGGGGTGTTGCCATAATCGCCACGCTTGGCAGGCGGGTTGGCGATCGCAGTAGGCCAAGGTTTTTTTTTGGAGACGCTGCTGCCCGTCTCTTGAAGGCTATGCTCCGCATTAGTCGCCTTTTACGACACCCACGGGATGATAGGTGGTAGTGCTATTCTAGGCCGGCGGGCTGATTATCTAATTAGAAACCGCCTAGCGACCGGTCGCAGTTCACAGATGAACGTAATACATTGCTACTTTTCTTTGGGGTAAAAAAAACATACCAAAGAAAAGTAGCAATGTATGTCAAATGCAACCGGTCGCTAAATAGTTCCTTTTTAGATAATCAGGGTGCGGCACATACACGGCATACCATTAATTTTTATTTACCATACCACGCGACATCAATCGGTAGACCTAATCCAGATTCATTGTTATGTAACGGTTGATATTAATAAAAAATTTACAACAGTTTCTTAGCAACTAATCTAGATTAGTCTATCCCTATCTGTGGATTGATTATTGGATCTGAGGGTTAACCAGTTAGCAACAAAATTTGTGTGCACGCGTGTCGCCCCTGCACGAACTACACGTATTTTGTGATGTGACGGCGCGGCATGCAAGTGATTTTAACCTTAGGAGTGGTTAAGCGACGCTATTGCCCATGGTACTGTTGTATCAGCCTATGGGTAGCAGGCAGGAATGATTAATGGTCCTTCCATTGTTATTTTATGAGAGAGCCGGTATGAATATTGATGTGTGTGGCTGTAGGTGGAGTGCTCGGTGGGCGGGTGGCCGTGCGTGCTGGCGTGCTCGGTGGTGGCGCCGTGCCTGCGCGCGGAGCAGCTGCTGGTGTGCGTGGGCGCGCACGGCGGGCGCCTGCGCGCGCGCGTGCCCGCCTACCCCGCCTCGCCGCGCATGCCCGACCTGGCGCGCGCGCTCGCCGCCGCCGACCTGCCGCACATACGCGCGCTACTCACGCACCTCAGGTACACACACACACACACACACAATCGCACACGTGCGCGCACACACACACACACACACACACATATACACACAGAGACACATATACACACACAATGGCACACGCACACACAATCGCACACGCACACACAATCGCACACGCACACACACACAAACAAACTCACACGCACACACACAGCTCATACTATGTTCTGTAGTCCACGGTATTGATCTGAGCATCTTTTTTTGCAACACATCAACTTCCAGCGTAGTCAAGTAGTGAATTTAACGTTAGGTACACGAAAAAATTATCTCAAATGGAAGCAGGGTCCTGTTCACAATGTGAAGCATGTTTTGAATGTTAAAAATTGATTTATCTCTTGGAAGAAACGATTCTAAGATACAGTTAGTTTGTTTTGTAGATAAGAATCAAAAAGGAGGTCAACATAAATTTTCTTCCGCCAGTTCTTTCTCGGAGAGGCCTCCCAGTTTGTGATCTGATGGTAGATTCAGTTCAGATTCGGTTCAATTCAGATCGTGGTTTGTAATTTAACTTTAATAAATTTAATTAAATAATAATTATTAAAATCAGGACACAGCTATAAAATAATTTAATAACCTTGAATACATTTTATAAAGTTCCGAGCGAGTAATTTCATAAAAATATGAGCAGCCTTTTTGTTTTAGTCGTCCCGTGACCACGGCCCCTGTGAGGGTGTCGAAGCTTCGGGAAACCCTGAAAACCAACAAATCAACCCGAAATAATTCTAAAATAACATCTGAATTAACCAATATACGCACTGTAATCCGTAAAGAGTGTTTTATTTCTAAGAAATGTTTCTGTCTTTCTTAATTACTGATCTATGCGTAACTATAGTAACCCAACATCTTGGTTGTACACGCTGAAATTTTAAACATTTGGTTCCCGCAGTGGGGTGATTCCACTCATGATTACAAGTATCTTTTACAATGGGGCCAACTCTATCATTGCGAAAAAAATATCGGCTTTTCCATACATTAAGGTCGAGTAAGCATTGCGCTTTTATGTGGAATAGCAGATTTTATTTTTCGCGATAGGTATCCTAGTTCGCCCCTTAATAAAAGTTGTTTGTAATCATAACTGTAACTATCTCACTGCGGGAAACAAATGATTAAAATTTCACGCTGTATAGTGAGAATCAGACTTTTTTTATTAGTTGCTGCTTCTGACGCAAATAGTAAACATAATAATAGTTATTTGTTATACAAGTGACCAAAATCAAATTGTGCTGCGAGTAGCGACTTTAAATCACGAACTAGCGAAGTAGTCTAGAATTGAATCACGAGCGTAGCGAGTGATTCTAATATAGACTACTGAGCACAGTGAGTGATTTAAAGGCACGAGGCAGAACAACATTTTGGTCTCGTGTAAAACATGCAACTTTTCACCTCGACCAGCGAGAAAATTTTCACGTGACTTTCCTGGTAAAAAAGCTTAATTCAGCATTAGAAACTTGTTCACTTAACTCTTTTGGAGTTAGACAACTATCTTCATCGTTGGACGCATTCATTTTTGTAATTTATCACAAAAATAATTCAATCAAACCTATGCTGACAAATTTTATTCATAGAGTCAGTAAAGTAGATTCCCGTCGTTTTGATTACATTGCGTTGTGTTTTTCTCTTATTCATTAATATTCCGTCTTATTTATTTATTTATAATCATAAAACATATAATTTGTTAATAAATTTCATTAATTTTTCTTATTTCATATTTGTTTCATGCATGTGACCTCATTACCTACATACTCTTTATTTCGAATTATCAACCTTCTTTTTTAACAATCCTTATTTAAAACTCCTTGGTATATCCGTGCATTTTATTTTTTTACTTTTTAATCCGTGTATGACACCATAAAGCACTCTATCTATCCTTTTCTCACATATCAATTTTACAAGTGTCATCCTTGTCACTTTATTTGTTTTTTCTTTATTATTTTAAAAGTTGGTGTTAGAAATTAAAAAAGCACTTTGTCTCACGCTCGCAGCAAAAATCGATTTTGCTGCGAGTTTTTACGCGCCAAAAGCACCCTTTTCGTGCTGGAGAGGTGAAAAAATATTATTATACTAATACTCGTGCGCATTCCGCAGATTTTGGCTAGTGGCTCGCAGATGCGAGAAGACTCTCCAGCACTTGCCGGCCAGCGTGTGCGAGCACCTACCATTCCTGCACGGGCCCGACCACCCGCTCCACAAACTGTCGCCCGACCGGCTCTACGTCACGCTGCACAGGCATACCGATCACATTTTGGTAAGTTTTTTTTACAAATTCAAATAGTTTATTGAATAAAAATAATGAAAATACAATTTGCACACCATAAGACAAACGCATCAAGTTATCTGCAAATATGTGGAGTGGAACAGGGGGTAATATGTAAATTTTTACACTTAAAAATTTGCTAAGTATCGGTCGCTGCAGCAAACTTGTTACTACACCACGTCACGGGCACACACACAGTTTTAGCGTCAACTTATCGTTTAGTTTTTAAACTAATCTAAATTGCAAAAAGTGGTCCACATTATAATCAAAATGTTGGTGACTTTTTTATAAAATGACTGCCGGGACTATAGCAACAATGAGAAACGACATGAAAACAACATAATCATGACTGAAAACGCAGCTTGCTGGCAATTAAACAAATCATTCAGACTTTAGAATGACCGATCTTGAACCTAAATTCTTAGATATAAATTATTATTTGATAGGATTTTTAAAGTAATTTGGCTAAAAGGAGTAGAGGTAGCAGTTCATTTCGTAAAAGGGTCTTGCCCAAAATAGTTTGGGAATCCCTGTACTAAACTATGTGGTTTTATCAAAACAGATAGTGGAGATGAAGGAAGTGGCAGCGGGCAGCACTGCGACGACGAGCAACAGCGCCAACAGTGGCAGCGCGTGCTCGGTCGCACTCTCCTTCCACTTGGCCGGCGCGAGGCGCTGTACACCCGACGAGTGCGAGGATGAGGTACTTAATTGAGACCTAATTGCTCTATAATAATAAATGAAGTGGCAGCAGGCAGCACCGCGACGACGAGCAACAGCGCCAACAGTGGCAGCGCGTGCTCGGTCGCACTTTCCTTCCACTTGGCAGGTGCGATGCGCTGTACGCCCGACGAGTGCGAGGATGAGGTACTTATTTGAAACATAATTGCTCTATTATAATAATAAATAAAGGAAGTGGCTGTGGGCAGTACCGCGACGACGATCAACAGTGGTAGCGCGTGTTCAGTCGCACTTTCCTTCCCATGGCAGGATCATTTTGCTGATTCACAAATCGTCCACCAGTCTAACTTGGCGCCAGTGTAGATGTAGACCTGCCATTTTGTTGTTTTCTATGTGTTTACTGTAAATTTTTGGATGTTGGAAGCGATTTTTCGTAAATATCCTTTTTTTCTTCCAACTCTTTTGGTTTTCTTCAATCTTTAACTCGTTTATTTTCCGAGTTCCATAATAATTATTTGTTAGTACCGATCATTTTTAGATATAATTTAAAATAAATGGGAAAATCGGAGATACATGCCCGTACAAAGGTTCTAGCAGCAGTAGCGCCACCAAGCGGGATAAATTTTATGACATCCCGCCATTGGCGGTTGCTATACGCTGCACGTCCGACTGGTGCGGGGATGGCATATGGATGCAATTGCAGATGTTACCGCTCTGCCAGTTTGTAAACTAAATTATTTCAACGGTTATTATATTTGATTTATGATTTAACTGACTGATGTCTGTTATCTGAGAATTGAAAAATCAGACCTTAGGCGCATAGGATGATTCAATACGGATAATTAATTACAGGCGAGCTCTGTATTGTAACTACACTCGCGAGCAAAAATATGGAATCACATGCCTATTTTCATACAAACGAGGTAACTTTGACGCTTTGTTTCTCTGCCTAGGATTAATCGGGTTATGATCCGATGACAATTCAAAGAATGAATGGCGGAGGCCCATAATGCTAAAGAAACCTAACGGATTAGATGAGTCGCTCAGGGTTGAATAAAAAAAAATACAAAAACAAACTAAAATTACAATCAAAAGTATGGAAAATATAACACTTAAAACTCCATACGACCTCTAGTGTAAACGACTCTTCTGATCCGTTGGGTTTCTTCAGCGATCTGAGCCTCCTCCATTCACTCTTTGTATGGCCATCATTAGATCACACCCCGTTTAATCCTGGGTGGAGAACCAAAGCTTCAAAGTGGTAACTTCGAGCAAAAGTATGGAATCATAGGCCTATTTTTATACAAACAAGGTATTGTTTGTATGAAAATAGGCCTGTGATTCCATACTTTTGCTCGCGAGTGTAGCTGGCATAACATTATCAGTATATTAGAATGTCCTTTAAACTGATATCCTGTATTGATTACGCTACGCGTAGAACGCAGCGGGATCGTCGTCGGCGGCGGCGCCTTCAGCGCGAGCCTTCTTCAGGATCCACTCGCTGGTGGAGCTGGACACCTTCACGCTCACGCACGGGCCCTTCACGCCGCTCGACACGCCCGGTGAGTTGCTACTTTGACCTCTTTTTCCAGTGAACTAAAATCTATGGAAATATAATGAGGATCAGTAACAGGTTTGAATCCTATAGTTTTATTGGTATAATATAAAAACATATTCATAGCTATGAAACATAGTGACAGATTTTTTGAAATCCGTTTAGAAATGGTTAGTAATAAGAGTTTTGAAGGAAATGCCAAGCTCAATGCAATATGTGCTTTATCACCTACGACATAAGGTTCGCGTACGTAGCGATGACGTCATAAGGACCCCCCAAAATAACAGTGTTTTAGCATGTTTTAGCTCGTATAACTTCTCAGGTTTAAGAGATATCGTAAAAATTTCTTCACACTTAATCATGTGGTGGCATAAGCTTTCTCATAAGCCACTAAACAAAAATCGTTACTGATCCTCATTGCAAACCAGCACAGCTTTTAATCGGGCCAGCCAGCCTCGCCACGCGCCCGGTGACAGTCGTTAGCGTTCTTTACAGTGATTGCAGTTTGTATTTTAAAGAAAAAGGAGAGTTTATAGAAAGACGTTCTGCGTGGTCAAATGGTGTAAAGTGGTTAATTCGTCCAAGAGTGTAAAAGATGTAAAGAAGGCAAAAAGAGGCAGAGATTATCGTTTAAGTTAGAAAATATCTATGAATATACAAATTATGGTCGCTCATATGCAACTAGTGTTCAGTCGCTTTGTGCTGCATAACTAAATGCCCCGCCCACTGGGTTGTAATTATGCTATTTTTTGTGCGGAAAGCTTGTTCCATAAATTTTAGTTCGCTGTCTTTTTCTATTGCTCTGTATAATTCTTCGTTTCACCTTGATTTCACACGCAACACAACCAATATTATGGACATAATAGTGACGCTTCTTCGGTTTTATGGTGCTGGAAAGAGAGCATCTCTTTAGGTCTTTTATCGCATAGAATTAAGTTTCCTGATTCAAAGTTCAAAACAAAACCCTATTTAGTATATTTTTCGTTCTAAAAATAGCTTTAAGAACACATGTCTTAAACGCGTTTAAACTAAACATTGCTGTTTAACACCGATGGAACTCGGTCGAAATGTCACGAAAAGGTAGGTGATAAACACCTATGTTTAGTTTAAACGCGTTTAGTACCTGTGTTCTTAATGTAATAAAATGCAACGCGAAAGTTAAAAAGTGTATAAAAATTGCTTTTTTTTAAAGACACAGATTACATAATACTGTAGTACAGATACCATACTATATCCCATACTAAAGAAATGGCCCGTCGTAAGGCGACTATCGGGGCGATTTAAAATGTTTTTCTTTTAGAATGCTAGATAGCGCCGCTATCGTCGCAGCATGCCTAGCCTAGCACAGATAGCAACAAACTTTACCAAATTTTCAAAGAAACGTCAAAATCTTTAAAACGCAAAAAGCAAAACAATGTTATTAATACAAATTATTGCCGATATGTGTCACTCAATTTTTATTGAAATTTGTTAAAAGAAAACCCTTCAATTTACTGCTTCACTACAATTTTGCATTTGGTGTTTTTTTTAAGAAACACTTGAAAAGTTTCATGACTTTTTTATCTGTATTTAAATATTACAAAAACAAATCGAAGCAGGTACCGCCATCTAGGTAGATAAATTTAAACTAATTCCAACATTAGATTAAATTTACCTCACTAAATGGCAGTATCTGCTAACTAAGCCACATCTGATGTTCCTAGTGAGACCCCATTGTTGGAACCAACCAACATTAATGTAATGTTAGTAACATTCACTCGTACATTTCAAGAGCGCTGCGATCGACTCGCTCCTATATATAAAGAGAACGAAGGCAAGGCTCTCTCTCTCGCTGTTTGCACCTCCTACGTATAAGACGTCTCACGTAACTGTACTTTATATTTCTGCCTGTTAATTGTGAACCAGCAATTTTATCCAGTAAGCGCTAGTGAGTGCCAAATACCATCTTTAATTCATCATCCGCAAAGAAAAACCTGCAACTCATTCTGCTACTGCGCGATAATTAAAACTGTAATCGCGACACCCATGTTTAAAGTAAAATGTTGTGGTGCAGGCATGCAGCCCGGCAAGCGCAAGCTGTCGCTGGCGAGCATGCGCGCGGTGCGCGTGCGCCAGCCCGCGTACTTCCTGCCCGAGCTGGCGCACGTGGTGGCGGCCGCCGACGAGCGCGTGCCCTTCGTCAACCTGGCGCAGGAGGTAATAACACTATTTATATCTATATTTTTTTAAATCTTAAAAACATCTTAAGAGGCTGTCTACGCTTTGCCGCTCTCTCACTTGCACGCTTCTGAGGTCAGAAACAATAACTGCAACACGTAACTGAAATATATGTTGAAGTGTCCGTAATCTTATATTATATATTGCGAAAAGTGACCGCAACACATTTTTAAATTACACATTCAGATTTATTTTGAGAAAACCCTAATCCCCCTAATCACTTCCTTCGCGATAGATGGTGTTACTCTTAAGAAGGTCGAGGAAGTCAAAGATTTGGGAGTTACATTGGATTACCAAAAATCGCACTGCGCGGCCGTTTTTTTACAAAAGGCAAGCAAGATTACAAGATTAATGGATAAAACTGACTAAACATTTTGGTCTCGGGTTGCCACCAACGAACTAAGATACTAAGGAAGTATAATTCCGTTAAAAAAATAGCACCACGCAAACTAACACAGAGTGGGCGGGGCTAAAAAAGTACTAGCGAAGCACGATTAGTCATGTCTGCCACGCGCTCGGCGACAGTCGTTAGCGTTACCACAAAAAAATAATTAGAAAAATGATTAAAATGACGTCATGTGTGGTCAAGTGGCGAAAAAGACCAAAAGAAGGCAGCAAAACTATACAGACATAACATAACATAGGAAAGTAACATATTTTTCGTTTTTTAGAAATATCTATGAGCGTATACATACAAAATATGGTCGTTATTATGCAACAAGTGTTCAGTCGCTTTGTGGGGCAGAGTCAAATCTTCACATTCACTGCTATCACACATTTTTAAACAAGAATAAAACTCTCTCATGGAATTCAGTACAATAATAAAAAGGAAAATTTAAATCAAAATTTTGTAATGCTAAAAATGGCGCGTCCTGCAATATGCAATACATAGAAAACGAGTAATCTGATGTAATCTCCTTGTTTTTTATTATTATACAGGGTGTAACAAAAACGCTGTCCAATCCGTGAAGGGATGATTAGGTAGGTACCTATAAAGATTCTATTCACGCAATCCTCTTTGATTAATGAGTAAAAATCCCTGGTTAAAATAGAATAAATAAAAAATGGAGAACTCACATTGCAACACCGAAGGCAGCAGAGTGGCACGACAAGTAGTGACGTTATGAGGTCAAGACCGTCAGATCAGAACACAAAGTAATGACAATTTCCAGAAACTATGATTTTTATGCAGCTCTGATAACAGCTTTTTAATATGGAGTTTGATCCGCGGATCATTCTGCTGGAACCCTAATGTGAGATCTGCTGCGAAAATGCTACTTTATATTTCCACCACCAATAGAAATACATGCCTAGCAACGGTGCACTAGATTGTCCCGAACACTTTGCAGCACACCTGTATTCCACTTAATTAGTACAAATGTGGCTATTATTCGCAAACGCATTACGGATTCACTCTCACAAATGTTTTTAAACATCAACTGTAAACATGACCTCACAAATAAAAATCAAGGGGTGTCAAATCTGGAGATCGCGCTGGCTACGGAGTTGGTCCACCTCTTCCAATCCACCGTCACCCATATTGCTAGTTTAGGTATTTGCGCACCGGTCAATAAGCATGTTAAAATAGTCTGCATTTGAAAAAGATATTGACAAGAATAAACTTTGACTTGGTGGAATACGCTGCTATAAAAAATACATTACGACAAACTGAGAACCTCCTCCTTTTTTGAAGTCGGTTAAAAAGGTGTCGCTACAAGAATTTTGTATTGCCAATTAAGGCATGCTTTTTTAAGTAAAAAATAAAAATAAAGCGACGTATTAATACTGTTGTTCTTTATCAGTCACACCTCTAAAAGACGTATTAAGGTGCTGCTCGCGCAAATGTAATAATTATCTACATAATATGTACTTACATAATATGTACTTACATGTTATGAAAAAAAAATCTTTACAGAATACATTGTCTTTTATCAAGCATACCTATTTTATTTCAATAGCTTGCCTAATTTTAGTCCTTCTTGAAATCATATGTCTTACCAATTCGTGACAAATAATATGATCATCATTCATCAACATCATCATTTTATAATTTTCATAAAATAAAATAACAATAAAATCATCACAGCCGAAAGACGTCCACTGCTGACATAGGTCTCCTTTAGTTTTTTAGAGCGACTAGTTACAGGCGACTTGCATCAAGCGTATTCGAGCGGTCTTTACCAAGTCGTCCGTCTACATAATAAAACAAACATTATATCTAACAAACAATAATGTACTAATTTCATAAAACAGTTTTATGATGCCGCCCAGCGCGCCGTAGTAGGTTAGGTGTACTGACTGCATTCTACGTTACACCGTCCTCGCCTCAATGACAAAGGCACGACAACGGCCCAATGAGTGACACGAGGCGAGTCAAATATCCAATCATGTTTGATCTGCGTTCAAACCCCAGCCAATAGAAAACGTCATATGCGTTAGAATACAATCTAATGCCGATTATGCGTGCATTGTAATAAGGTATGTTTTTACTAGTTCATTGTTGAGTTTGCGACCTTTTGTGTTACAGAATATGTGAAGGTGCCATTTTTATGCAATATTTGTTAGGAGTTAGGCCTCCTTAGATCTTAGTTCGTTGGTTGCCACACTGAACCAAAGAAAAAACTTGTTTTTTTTCAAAAAAAGGGGCGATTTTCCGGGGTTGTGTTGTATGCATGGTATCTCATCTAACATATTAGGCTTTATAAGGCTATTTATCGCTTGTATATGAGAACCATTTAATGGCAGGTCAATTTTTTATAGTTCTTTAGAAATATATATAAAACTAACATTGTGAATGCTAAAATCTCAATAAAAAAAATTGTCAACTCTGTCAAACTCTGTCTTAAACCCCTCTTTTTATACTCACAACACATTTAAACATAGAAATTAAGTCAGTAATAGGTCAGTATTTTTGAGTCTTACAGTCAGTAAAATCAGTATTTTTGACACTGCAAACAGTTTCGACCCCTGCAACATTGATATTTTCAGTGACTCGGCTAAAACTTTTAAAAACAAATTGTTAAATTTCTTTCAACCAGTCAGCACACACTCAGAAAATATTTAATTGTATAATTTTCTTCATTTTTTTTCTTAATTTTTATTTTATTTGTATAAATAAATATTAGATATTAGGTAAATAAATAAATAACCACATAATATACCTACGACAAATGCTGTGTATACCTGTAATTGGCGAGCACATTTGTATAAAAAACTCTTGAAACTGATATTATGTAAATCTAATGTGTATCGCTGTTGGTGTACCTTAAGAATAAATAAATAAATAAAATGTGTGAGTGAGAAAGCGGCAAAACGAGGATGGCCTCTTAAAATATTACAAGTAAAATCGGTGTGTCTACTAACTTGGTAAAACGATAGTAGAAGTCGACTGACTCCGCGCGCTCCTATTCATATGGGCGAGTTTTCGCAGCGGAAGTATGCTAAACGCGTCAAATGAACGTCGATGTTTGTGACCAACAGCTAGCGGCGCGCGGCGTCACCCACGGCGGAGTCCAGCCAGAATGGAGCGGCTCAGCGCTGGGCATGCGCATCGTGTCGCTACCTCGTCCCGAAGGTGCCCCAGAGGCGGCTGCCGACGCGTTGCGCGACCGACTGCTCGCCGCCACCATACGACTCACTACCAAGAACCAAGCGAGGGTGTGGACGGCGGAGATTGTCTTCCATGGATCGCCGGTGCGCACGCCCAACCCGAAGGAACAAGGTGCGTGTTTGCAGAGCTTGAACTCAAACAAAAGTTAGGCTTGAACTCGAATTAACTAAACCCCGCTTTAACTGTTTTGATCCAAAGAAAATATACACTCCGCGAAAAGAACCGACACTTATGCATGTATCCTGTAAAAGTGCTCGCGGCTATTTGAGAGGGGCGCGGGCGAGCGCGGAGGTGCCGCGGAGCCATCGGAGCGAGGAATTGACTCCGCAGAGTCGCGCATGATGAGAACGACGTACACGAAACCACAAAATAGAGACAAAACTAGTCTCCGCTGCAGCTTAAGGTCACCGGTGCGTCAGAGCTCACAATTTCAGGGGAGTGTCGTCGCTGTGCTTGAACTGCGATATGCGAAGTTTGAACTTTCACCGCTACCTTAACGAATGTAGCCATAGATGTCAGAAAATGTTATTGCCAGTCAATATCAAGTATATGAATAATGTCGAAAATAAAAAGTAAAGTTGTGTGTGTTTGTGCCAGGCGAGAGGCGTTGCGTGTACCTTCAGTACGAGCTGGGCACGGACGCGGGGCGCACGGCGGAGGCGCTGCTGGCCGACTGGGCCGCCATCGTGCACCTGCACACGCTGCTCTACAACTACATGCGCCGACCCGCACAAGGTACGCTACATTATGACTTCGGTAACATGAAATTAGTTTTAGCTCGAAACAGCGTGGAATTTAGCTCGAATCAGACGGGAACGGAACGGAAATGGTTCGAACTTGAAAAGGGAACGGAAAGGGAATGGAACAGGAACGGAACGGGAAGCCTCATACGAGGCCCGCCACACGCGGCAAAGGTCTTGCCTCGTGACGCAGCGCGCTTGATGGGGACCCGCCTAATCGCGTAAAAATGGCTGGACGGATTCTGTTTGGTTCAGGTTCCCTGAGGATTTTCTCTAATATCCACGCGGACGAAGTCGCGGGCAGAAGCTAGTAGAATATATAATAGACTTCGTACAGAAGTCCATCTGCGCAAGGACAATCAAATAATAATCTACTCTCGCTGCACGGCAATAAAGTACAATTTTAAATTGCACAGAGCGCTGCGTGCCTATTATTGTATGTACCTTCTCTTTCTGACGCGTTAGACGCGTAGCTCTGTCTCAACCGACACACGACATTCCTCATGCGCTGACTCAATTGAGTGAGCCGCGAGCAGTAGGCTAATATAAAAGTTTAAGCGCGGAGTGAGGATCCTCGCTCAAGGTCTAATCTATCTCTTTTTGAAACTAATATCCATCAATCGTGTTAAATGAAGTTTTCGGTGTGCAGAACGCGAGATGGTGTGGCAGGGCGTGTGCATCCGGTCGTACACGTACCGGTCGCTGGTGCTGGGGTGGGGCCCGTCGCAGCGCGCCACCGCCGTGCTGCAGTGGAGCGCCGGCGCCGGCCGCTACACGGTGGCCACGCCCGCGCACCAGCCCGCCGCCAACGCGCACCACCTGCTGCACCACCACCTCGACCACTACCTCAACTGGTGCGTACAGTAGAGCGGCCGCTACACGGTGGCCACGCCCGCGCACCAGCCCGCCGCCAACGCGCACCACCTGTTGCACCACCACCTCGACCACTACCTCAACTGGTGCGTACAGTAGAGCGGCCGCTACACGGTGGCCACGCCCGCGCACCAGCCCGCCGCCAACGCGCACCACCTGTTGCACCACCACCTCGACCACTACCTCAACTGGTGCGTACAGTAGAGCGGCCGCTACACGGTGGCCACGCCCGCGCACCAGCCCGCCGCCAACGCGCACCACCTGCTGCACCACCACCTCGACCACTACCTCAACTGGTGCGTACAGTAGAGCGGCCGCTACACGGTGGCCACGCCCGCGCACCAGCCCGCCGCCAACGCGCACCACCTGTTGCACCACCACCTCGACCACTACCTCAACTGGTGCGTACAGTAGAGCGGCCGCTACACGGTGGCCACGCCCGCGCACCAGCCCGCCGCCAACGCGCACCACCTGCTGCACCACCACCTCGACCACTACCTCAACTGGTGCGTACAGTAGAGCGGCCGCTACACGGTGGCCACGCCCGCGCACCAGCCCGCCGCCAACGCGCACCACCTGTTGCACCACCACTTCGACCACTACCTCAACTGGTGCGTACAGTAGAGCGGCCGCTACACGGTGGCCACGCCCGCGCACCAGCCCGCCGCCAACGCGCACCACCTGTTGCACCACTACCTCGACCACTACCTCAACTGGTGCGTACAGTAGAGCGGCCGCTACACGGTGGCCACGCCCGCGCACCAGCCCGCCGCCAACGCGCACCACCTGCTGCACCACCACCTCGACCACTACCTCAACTGGTGCGTACAGTAGAGCGGCCGCTACACGGTGGCCACGCCCGCGCACCAGCCCGCCGCCAACGCGCACCACCTGCTGCACCACCACCTCGACCACTACCTCAACTGGTGCGTACAGTAGAGCGGCCGCTACACGGTGGCCACGCCCGAGCACCAGCCCGCCGCCAACGCGCACCACCTGTTGCACCACCACCTCGACCACTACCTCAACTGGTGCGTACAGTAGAGCGGCCGCTACACGGTGGCCACGCCCGAGCACCAGCCCGCCGCCAACGCGCACCACCTGTTGCACCACCACCTCGACCACTACCTCAACTGGTGCGTACAGTAGAGCGGCCGCTACACGGTGGCCACGCCCGCGCACCAGCCCGCCGCCAACGCGCACCACCTGTTGCACCACCACCTCGACCACTACCTCAACTGGTGCGTACAGTAGAGCGGCCGCTACACGGTGGCCACGCCCGCGCACCAGCCCGCCGCCAACGCGCACCACCTGCTGCACCACCACCTCGACCACTACCTCAACTGGTGCGTACAGTAGAGCGGCCGCTACACGGTGGCCACGCCCGCGCACCAGCCCGCCGCCAACGCGCACCACCTGCTGCACCACCACCTCGACCACTACCTCAACTGGTGCGTACAGTAGAGCGGCCGCTACACGGTGGCCACGCCCGCGCACCAGCCCGCCGCCAACGCGCACCACCTGCTGCACCACCACCTCGACCACTACCTCAACTGGTGCGTACAGTAGAGCGGCCGCTACACGGTGGCCACGCCCGAGCACCAGCCCGCCGCCAACGCGCACCACCTGTTGCACCACCACCTCGACCACTACCTCAACTGGTGCGTACAGTAGAGCGGCCGCTACACGGTGGCCACGCCCGCGCACCAGCCCGCCGCCAACGCGCACCACCTGCTGCACCACCACCTCGACCACTACCTCAACTGGTGCGTACAGTAGAGCGGCCGCTACACGGTGGCCACGCCCGCGCACCAGCCCGCCGCCAACGCGCACCACCTGCTGCACCACCACCTCGACCACTACCTCAACTGGTGCGTACAGTAGAGCGGCCGCTACACGGTGGCCGCGCCCGCGCACCAGCCCGCCGCCAACGCGCACCACCTGCTGCACCACCACCTCGACCACTACCTCAACTGGTGCGTACAGTAGAGCGGCCGCTACACGGTGGCCACGCCCGCGCACCAGCCCGCCGCCAACGCGCACCACCTGCTGCACCACCACCTCGACCACTACCTCAACTGGTGCGTACAGTAGAGCGGCCGCTACACGGTGGCCACGCCCGCGCACCAGCCCGCCGCCAACGCGCACCACCTGCTGCACCACCACCTCGACCACTACCTCAACTGGTGCGTACAGTAGAGCGGCCGCTACACGGTGGCCACGCCATTTGCAAAACTTTACGGCTGACTTTATGCTAAAATTAATATTTATCGATTATTGAAATGTGTAAATCTACACCATATTGAGAAAAACTTACATACAAACAGACATACAAACATATACTCATGCCTGTTTCCCATGGGTGTAGGCAGAGACTATGGATTGCCACCTGCTACGATCTTTGCACACTTTTTTCGCTTCATTCACATCCATGAATCTTTTCATACATGCCCTGAAGTTTTTATCACTGCGTACACCAGTATTTTTTTATTAAAACCTCTATTTCTGGGACACCCTAGCGCAATTGTTCCTTCCACATTCGTACAATATATCTCTTTCGTGATTCGCCTTTCATTCATCCTCTCTAAGTGACCAAAAACGTAAGAAACCAAAGAAAATCTTTATCATATCAGCCGCACGACACCCACTGCTGGGTATAGGCCTACCCTAAGGATCTCCACGACGATCGGTCTTGCGCTGCCTGCATCCACTGGCTTTCTGCGACCTCCACCAGATCGTCGGTCCACCTTGTCGGGGGCCTACCCACGGAGTGTCGTCCGGTGCGCGGTCGCCATTCCAGAACCTTTCTGCCCCAACGGCCATCGGTTCTTCTCGCTATGTGTCCCGCCCATTGCCACTTCAGCTGAGCAATCCTTCGAGCGATGTCGGTTACTTTAGTTCTCCTGCGGATCTCCTCGTTTCTGATTTGATCACGTAGAGAAACGCCGAGCATGGCTCTCTCCATTGCACGCTGAGTGACCTTGAGCCAGAGAAAGCCTTTAAGGAAATCTTAATCGTAACAAATTGGTATGAATGTGTGACAGGCATAAAGACCTAATGTCGCTGGGCGTGGTGCTGCGCGAGACGTACGCGCCGCTGCTGGCGCTGAGCCGCCTGCCCGCGCTGCCGCAGCTCGGCCTGCACCACGTGCGCACGCAGATGCCCACGCCCACCTTCACGCTGCTGGCGCACTCCTGGAGGAAGGTCAGTGTTACCATAATACCATACACCACAGACTTTGGGCAAAAAATACAGATATTATAGTCCCCGGCTCAGGCTATGTATCTTGATATCTGAGCGAGAGAAGCGCAGATTTTTTTATGTGAAACCAGGCCAAGCGCATTCCACACTTAAGGCACAGAATAGATATAAGTACTACCGTACAGAAAGGCCACTCTTCGCCCCGCCCCAGAATCAATTACCTCACCCCACCCCGCGAGTTCGTGTGCCGAATCGTGTGCTCATTTAGTCGTGTTTGTCAACGTCAACTTATTTTGATATTCGAAGAAATGCGTCGGAACTTTTTAGTCGTGTTTGTCAAATGTCAACTTATTTTGATATTCAAATCAATGCGTCGTAACTTTATTTACCAAAAAGTTCCAATTATGAATTGAACGCCGCTCATGCAGTACAAACTGCACGGTAGCCCTAGACTTACACACACAGTTGCGCGTATACAAAAACGTCATCTGACGTTATTTGTTTATAATGACGCGGTTGTATGGAGTGTCCGAGGTGTGCTTTAGGTATAAGTACGTGGCGGGCCTCTTTAACCAGGCTAATGTCAGAGGGTTGCCACGTGCTGGCTGGTAGCACGTTAATTCGATAATCACTTACGCGTTCGTTACATCGTCGCATATGGTCGCACGCTTCATACATTTGTCGCTTAAATATTTAACAAAATTGTTCCAAAATACTTTTTAACTTTTCTTTAACGATAGTGCGTACAATAGGGAATATGCATCAAATTTTTTTTATATCAAAATCAATAGTATAATGCGTGAGAAAATCAACTGTAATATTGAAACTTGTCTCTTGCGTTTTTTTCTCGTAATATAGTTACTTGAAGTTAGCACGCATCAGCTCCCGCCGAAAACGCTCTATACAAAACGGTGACGTCACACATCACGTTTCGGTGTGTTTCGGGCGCGTTTAATATGGAGTTAGCCAATAATCTTCAATTATCTCCCTAAATTTTGCGTTTAAGTAGATATGTGTCATACAAAATATTATTTCTTTTTCGATATTCTATCTGAATGTAAAGTGCATTATATCCGAAAACGAAAAAAAAATATCGTCATTTTCCCCTGATTTCATCGTGTGATAAAACGAAACTAATATATTTTTTTTATTTTTCTTTCTGTTCCATCATGTTTTTACAAGTGTCCGCAGCGATCAAGCTCAATTTTAGGAAAATCGGTGACTTATGCATATTCCCTATTGCTTTCCTTTTATGATATGCTACGCAGTTCATTTAAAAAAAGACAATCCTAACGTCGTCAGAGGAGATGAGAGTACGCGATAAAAAGAGAGGCAACTTCTAGGTAAATTAAATATGACTGTAAGGCATTAGTGTTGTGCGAGCTGAATTGCACTTTATTTTGTCGTAAGAGTCGCTATTTGTTTAAATGACTTTGCGGTTAAATTATTTCTTCTTGCGTGACGTCATGACTTGACCCATAAATTGAATAGGACGTTTATTTCAGATTCGCGTCATATACGCTGGAGCGTACTCGCTCGAAGTTGGCATCCGAGGCGGCGGCATGGTGACCGTCCGCGACGGCTCATACTCCAAATTTGACAGAAGCTCCGTCGTCGACGAGTTTGCACCCGCTCAGGGTCTTAAAGTGAGCAGTGTTCTGACCTTTATACCGGTTCACTATTTGAAATTGAGCAAATTCATTGAATGATAATTTTGTCACCAGGCGTTCTTGTCAAGATATGTAGAAGAGAGTATTAGTTCGAGACTTCTAGCCGAGGACGACAATCCGCCTTCGCCGATGTCTCCGATGCCTCCAGGTAACACTATAACCTGAGCTAAGTTTTACTACTGTTAACCAAACATTATTTGTGATCCTTCACTTGAATGTATTACACTCGTAACTTTATTATGTGGGCAATAAGGTATAATTTTGTCGTGTAGGCGGGCTGCGGTTCCCGGCCCCGCTGACTCCGCCGCAGCCGCACACTCCGCACTCGGCGCCGGTCACGCCGCATCCGGCCTCGCCCGCTCAACACCAGGTTTGTTCTATTCGGACTACCATAACCATTTTCGTTCCTTATCGAAAAGAAACGAACAGAATGTAGTTTTGTCCAGTCTATTCAGTTCCGTTGTCTGTACCGAATCGACACCAATATCCAACTGATGTGACCAACTTTAGAGCGCTTGTATTACACTAAGGTGTATTTTAATCTGCGCGCCACACATCATTCTATATTATATTCTCGAGTGAAGTTGCCGATCGAATTCACAATATACAGTGACCCGCTGCAATTTCACTCGAGAATCTATGGAAAATAGAAAATTTTACAAATTAAAATACGTACGTTGTTTAGTACCGCAAGCGCTCTGAAGTAAGTTACAGTTGCACATTGGGTGCATTCCAGCAGGCTAATCGCTGGGTCATCGATCACCATTGAATAGAGTGGATTTTAACCATGGGAAGTAAAATAATTTAATGATAAATGAAATTACAATCCTTGGGTAAAAAAAATACTATGTGGTGATCAATGTCTTGGCGATCGGTCTGCTGGAATGCACCTATTGTCAATTTAATCTCATTGTTCGTATATGATGTGACGTCAGATGAGCGGGTCGTTTAACCTGACGTCCCCGCCGGGCGGCGCGGGCGGCGGCGGCGGCGTGGGCGCGTCCCCCGCGTCCCCCCTCGCGCCCTCCCCGCTGGGCGCGCCCGCCGCCTCGCCGCACCCCCCGCCCACCTCGCCCTTCACCGCCTGGCCCGGCTCGCCCTCGCTGCCGAGGCCCTCCCCGGGGCACCACCCCTCGCCGAGGCATCATATGGACCATAAAGGTGAGTTGTGGTCGTGTTGTTTAACTGAGACAATACTTAAACCCGCCCTCCCCGCTGGCCGCGCCCGCCGCCTCGCCCCACCCGCTCCCAACCTCGCCCTTCACCGCCTGGCCCGGCTCGCCTTCACTACCGAGGCCCTCCCCGGGACATCACCCGTCGCCGAGACATCGTATGGACCATAAAGGTCAGTGTGGTCGACGTGAGATAGGTTGGACATTTTCCGCCTTACCACAAATGATTTTAAAACACTGTTCAACAAGTGTTTAACTGAGACACTACTTAAGTGCGCCCTTCCCGCCGGGCGCGTACGCCGCCTCGCCCCACCGCCCGCCCACCTCGCCCTTTACCGCGTCACCCGGCTCGCCCTCGCTGCCGAGGCCCTCCCCGGGGCACCATTCGTCGCCGAGGCTTCATATGGATCATAAAGTGAGTTGTGGTCGTGTTGTTTAACTGAGACAAAAGCGCGCATTCCCCGCTGGGCGCGCCCGCCGCTTCGCTGCACCCGCCGCCCACCTCGCCCTTCACCGCGTGGCCCGGCTCGCCCTCGCTGCCGAGGCCCTCCCCGGGGCACCACCCCTCGCCGAGGCATCATATGGACCATAAAGGTGAGTGTTGTTGAAATAGGTTTGACATTTTGACTTATTAATAAACGAAGACTAAAGTAGGGCCACTTTAATAGGCCACATTTGACACTCCATCAAAATTCCTCAACGTAACCTTGTAACGGCGGGCATCAAATATAATATATTTTTTCTATGTTAGAACAGCACAATTATTTCATGTTTTTCAATTACGAATGTATATTTACGGTAAAATGACCGAAAAAATTACCTTTACGATTTATTTTCACTGAAAACCATTCTAACTTGGACGAATTAACCACTGGACACGAAACGCAAGAAAAATGTATGAAATCACGTTCAACCAATTTTTGCGGGGCGAGGGGGGATTACACTTGTCAAATAATGACAATAGTGCTTAAAGAAGTCGATATTTTTTTATCGACACTGTAAAGAGTGAATGAATGAATGAACCTAATGAGTTTATTGAATTCATGTGTTTGATTAATATTGAAGCGGACTTAATTTGTAATATTTATTACTACTTTATATTTGAAATAATTGTTTTCGTTTACTTATTAATAACCTAACATTAAAGATGATTACACTGCATCGAAATTGTTCTTTCATAATTTTTAAGCGGACTTAATTTGTAATATTTATTACTACTTTATATTTGAAATAATTGTTTTCGTTTACTTATTAATAACCTAACATTAAAGATGATAACACTGCATCGAAATTATTGTTCTTTCATAATTTTTATAGGATATTGGTAAATTATTTCATGACTTTTACTCTGTGGAATTCTTAAATGAAAAACTGGTAAAAATGCACTCACAAATTCATAGAAACCATAATAAATGGTTTACAATAGGTGTTTAGTTAGGATATTGTGCGATAATCACGAGTATGGGTAAGGCCGTAGATTTTGCCACTTAGTAACATAATATGTTAATAATGCTTCTATGTTACGGTAACGTATAAGTAACATGAAAGTACACGAAAGTATGAAAAAATACCGTTAAATTAACGTTACCGGTTGTAGGGGCGGAGATGGTATATTCAGGTGATGAACTAATTTAAATTAAATAAAACGGGAATCAAATAAAAGCATGTTCCCACTGCTGGGGCACAGGCCTTACTTAGGGGTGGATGGGACATATCCATAACCCATCATGCAGACCCGACGGGAATTGGTGGATGTTAACATGGACGCGACCAATGGCTTAACGTGCCTTCCGAAGCACGGAGGAACTCGAGTTGTCAGGAGTCACACGTTGTCAGGGGTACAGAGAAGGACATAGGATACCTTTCATTCCGAATAAAGTACTCTTAGTAAATAATAACACTAATTTCATTAGCAACCATTTTTAAGATAAATGTTTGGTTAAGTTAACATTATTTTGGTGAATTTAGTTAACTTTTAGTATGAAGTACCTAGCTGAAACGTTTGGTTGGTGTGTGTTGTGTACTTACAAATTTAGGCAAATTCAATGTCGGGACAGAATCTTTATTCAATTTTTTTTGTTTTAACGAATTAACATTGTAGCATTCTGTTTGAAAATGTATGCTGCATATACGGTGGTGTTTGGTTGGTATCCATGTAGTCTCCCTGCGAACTGCTTCTACCCATTTTCTTTTTCGTACTGGATCAACTGGGAATCTGCAAAATTATTTTCAATTCATACCCATTTCTATTAAAATTAAAGATGCTTATAATTTTTTTATAAAACTTAAATTAAAATCCTTCACTTTACAATCACATCGATACTATTTATCGATATTTGTAACAGCCCCTTACTAATAAAAAATGACAAGCAAATGAATGAGTGACTGATATAATCCAATCAAATTAAATGCAACATTTATGAAGCATTTACTTTACCAATGAGTACTTTTTTAAAATGACGTGTTATATTTTGTTTACATACCAAATTTTATTTATTTTACGAAGAAATAGCTACTATAATAGGTTGAAAATGTACTTACGCGTGAAAAGAAACATTTCTTGATTTTCCACTAGTATTTTTGCAGTACAATACGGAGCATTTGCCCATTTTTTCTATCAATGTTTCGCCTCGAGCTCTCGCGTAACACTGACACCGCGATATCGTTTACTGAGGCTATCGGTCACAGTAAGTGGCTAAGGGGTAAAGGCGAATATGGCTGTCATTTCGCGTCCAGTGGTTAATTCGTCCAAGCATTCTAAACATAAAAAATAAATTTTTGTTTTAATAAAACCAAACGTCGTTACAATGTTATGTCAGTGAAAACTTTTTCTTTTTAAACACTAGGGATGTTACCCAAAAATCGAAAAATCGAAAGTTGAATGCAATGAGTACTTGTGAAGGAATATTCTCACCATAAATGAATAATAACAATTTTTATTTAAGAAATTGGTGGCACGCTACATTAAATTTCATTTCCACTATTTATCGTAGATAGATACTTGAAAGTCATATTATTTCAAATCTTCATTAGCTTTGTTAGCATTTTTTAGGGTTCCGTAGCCTAAATGGCAAAAAACGGAACCTTTATAGATTCGTCATGTCTGTCTGTCTGTCTGTCCGTCCGTATGTCACAGCCACTTTATTCCGAAAGTATTAAGATTACACAGTTGAAACTTGGTAGGTAGATGTATTCTGTTAACCGCTTAACGATTTTAATACAAAAATAAAAAAAACAAAGATTAACCGCCCGCCGCCGCTGTATATACCGCCAAAATGGTAAAATGTTTGTCCTCCCTTTAATTTTGAAATAAGAGATGAAAAAAAAAATGCTCTAGATGTTATGAACGACGACGAAAATTGGTTTGAACGTGATATAGTAATCAGTTTTTGAGATATACTTAGTTCATTTTCCAAAACCGCAAATATAACTTTGTCATTCATACCAACACTGTAAAAAACAAAGTTATTTTTGCAGATGAAAAATGAAAGTGGTATTAAATATGGTACGGTATAAGGTATCTACGGAACCCTGTGGCGCGTGGTCCGACACGAACTTGGCCGGTTTTTTTATATTTTCAAATAAGAACATCAGTTTAATATTTATGGTTACTTACGTTAAAAAACGTAACGTTTTTTTATATGTACGTACTTGTTTGTTTAATTATGTTTCCTTTTACGATATAAAATAATAATGGGACAGGGATTTGACTAATGATTTTTTGATTTGCTTTTTCATTGCATTTTAGTTAAAATTAAATAGTATACTCGCGATGTACGAGAGAAGTGAAGGCCACGCTCTTTAGAGCATTCTGCCAATCCTTCTACACGTGCAGCCTCTGGGTCACATATACGCGGCGAGCATACAATGCATTAAGAGTGCAATATAACAATGCATATAGGGTGCTGATGGGACTACCCAGGCACTGCAGTGCTTCAGGCATGTTCGCAGAGGCCCGTATCGATGGATTTCACGCCATTATAAGAAAACGGTGCGCCTCATTATTAAATCGTGTGCGAAGTAGTCCCAACAGCATCCTGATAGCCAATCGATGGGACGGGCCGATGCTGATACACTGGGCGAGCCTGCACTGTAGTAGGGCAGTGCCGGTGTATTAGCTTCGGCAAGTTTTATGTTTTATTTTTTGTCTAATTTTATTTTTAATTTATTTCTCATTTCATGTAATTTTGTTAATATGGGTTATTTAGCCTTGAAATAAACGTTCATTCATTCATTCATTCATAAGTACTTTTTCATAATAACTGAATTCATATCCCATGTTTGAAGTCTGTATCGATTCATTCACTTTAATCGACGTTTTGAAGCTATGAATACCTATGGTCACCTCACTATGAATCGAAAATTGACAAATGTCAAATGTGGCCTATTAAAATGGCCCTACTTTAAGTTTACAGCCGGTTTAACCAAGAATATTGCTTAGCAATATTATTCCTTGCGTTTGATGTCTCAAAGCTTCACATTCCTGAGCAAACTTTTGATTAGACAAAGTGTAAACAGACTCTTCGTTTATTGATAAAGGGGGTAAGGTCAAGTACTCAACCAACTTAAATTTTTGTTTTGTTTTTGTGTCACATTGTTTATAGAGGGCGGTTACAGTTGACCAGCAATTTAATTCAGCTTTACAACTTTTGTTGCACAACCTACAGACCAAAAAAGTTGTCGATGGTGAGACTGTTATTAACATTTATAAACCTGTGTGTTCTGCATTAATAATAAAAGATCTCAAGAGAGCGAGCTGTTGAGAATATTACCTGAAAACGTGCTGAAAACACTCGGCTTTCTTCTCTTCCTTAATTTGTTTAATAATTTGTTTCTGACTCCTATAATAATGTATGTTTCTCACTTTTTTAAGATATAAAGGCACGCGTGCTGGTATGAGATAAAAACGCCATATTGGAATTGATATTTTTGGTCGGAGGGGGCGCTCGTGCGCACCCCTCGCCCCTCGCCCCGCACAGCTTGCGTTCCGTTTGCTGCTGCGGGGATGCTATTTAAACGTTTAGTTAACAGAGCTCTTGCCCTATTTTTGGACTGAGCTACTTTTATAGATTTTGTTTTTCTACACACTGCTGTCGTAAATAATGTGATCCTGTTCACGTTGTCTTAATAGGTGCATTTCAACAGACTAATCGCTAAGTCATCGATCACGATGAAGTTCATTTTAACCATAGATTGTAATTTTATTTACCATTAAACTAGTTAACTTTCCATGGTTAAAATCCACTCAATTATTATAGGACCGCAATCATCAGGCTCCACGGCGTCCAGCGGGCGCGTGTTAGTAGGCGGGCGCGCATGGGCGGGTGCTACCGCTACCCCGCTGCCGGTAGCGAAACTAGAGGCGCTATGTACGCCGTGCGAGCCGCCGCCGAACGCGCCGCCCGGACCCCCACTGGCGCCGTTACAACGGTTCCTGGCCTGTGTTTATATGAAGCGCACACTGCAGCGGTTCGTGCAGCAGGAGGAGTTTGTGAGTACAGTACAGTAGTGTCATTGAATCTGTATGCTCTGTGTGAACTGCCGCATGCCGCCGATGCGCTGCCGTCAGCGATTCCTAACTTGCCTACGTGAAGCGTAGGCTGCCGCTCCTAATGGTACAGGAGGAGTACGAAAATAAATCTGCTGTTTCTAAAAATTAATAACGAAATTATCAAAATGTATGAAAAAGCAGATTTTTATTTCGCGATTTCAGAGTTGATCCCATAGTAAAAGATGTTTAGTTTGATGGTCCGTATCTACCATATTCGGCTTTAGGGTTTTTTTTTTGTAACACGTTGTAAAATTAAAAACAAGCACATTCTGTGAATGGAATAGTCCGAATTCTCAAATGTATAATGTTGTCAGCTGACGATGGTGTCTGTGGAGGCGACGAGCCTGACGTTCCGGTGCGAGGCGGCCGGGCTGGCGGCGCGCGTGGCGCTGCACCCGCAGCACCTGCAGTCGCTGCACCTGCAGCTCACGCCGCTGCCCGAGGCCAAGGACACGTGGCCCGCGGACGACTTGCAGGTAACCTAGCTACAACTACAGTGGCATATAGTCGCGGGGCTGGCGGCGCGCGTGGCGCTGCACCCGCAGCACCTGCAGTCGCTGCACCTGCAGCTCACGCCGCTGCCCGAGGCCAAGGACACGTGGCCCGCGGACGACTTGCAGGTAACCTAGCTACAACTACAGTGGCATATAGTCGCGGGGCTGGCGGCGCGCGTGGCGCTGCACCCGCAGCACCTGCAGTCGCTGCACCTGCAGCTCACGCCGCTGCCCGAGGCCAAGGACACGTGGCCCGCGGACGACTTGCAGGTAACCTAGCTACAACTACAGTGGCATATAGTCGCGGGGCTGGCGGCGCGCGTGGCGCTGCACCCGCAGCACCTGCAGTCGCTGCACCTGCAGCTCACGCCGCTGCCCGAGGCCAAGGACACGTGGCCCGCGGACGACTTGCAGGTAATGTATCTGTCGCAGGCGTATTGTATATTTCGCCGTATTACATAGCAGCTAGCTGTTTTAGAAAACGGCGCCGTATTGTAATGCGGCGGATTAAAGATACGCCGTATTCAAAACGGCTGATCAATAGTACGCCGCATTGAATAGAGCGCTTTTCGATTTTCAATACGGCTAGCCGTAATGTAATTGGGCGGTTCATAAGCCGCTTTTCCGTCAGTTTTTAGTACTAATTATCAACACTTGCGGCGCTGCCTACCATAACAATAAAAAATGGCGTCATGTGCGGATATTGCATCGAAAATAAGTAAGAATATGGATGAATTAAATGAAGAAAACGTGCCAAATGTGTACAGATAATTGTTTTAAGGACAATTTTTAATGTGCACTAAAATAGTTTCTACGCAGCTCAATACGGAAGTGCGAAAAAGCCGTGGATCAAAGAACGAGATTAAAACTGCTAAGGTGACAATGGTTTCTAGTGTTGTGCGGAATCCTACGCAATATTATTGGTGTAAAAAATAAAACGTGATGAGTGTAGCTAGTGAAGATTAAAGAAACATATTTCGGAAGACCCTAATTTTTTGGCAGTGCCCAAAGAACGATATGTTGATACATTACATAATATACAAAGAAAGTTAACTTTTAAAAAGATTTAAAATTATTTCAACCAAAACAATTAGCTAAATATTCTAGTAAGTCTAACTAATATTACAATTTTACAAACAAGAACCAAACCGTTTTTGTACCGTACCTACTTATTTGATAGAAGTAGTACTTATACATTCCTTAAAACGAATAAAAAGAACACACGTTTCTTACTACTTACTAGGTGCTTTAGAAGTTACTTAAACCTACCTTTTTCATAATTATTAAAATTATTATTTTCATCTTGTTAGTGTGGTCACTGTACAATAGAACTTAGATACAAAACGGCTAAACGTGCTCCGCCGTATTGAACAACGTATCACATTGTCAATCTGGCGTATTGTTGACTCGCTGTTTTACAATACGGCGCCGTTTTCTAAAACAGCTAGTTGCTATGTAATACGGCTAAATATACAATACGCCTGCGACATATCTACTACTACAGTGTCATATAGTAAAATTATATGACAAGTAAAGTTATCGAGGTCAAAAACGTTGCACTACAAATGCAACGCGGCAAAAATTTCACCTACTAACATATGTACTTTGGCTCGTACACCTTTGTTTGCAAAATATTCTTGCATTGGGCGTGTGAAAAAAAACCTGCGCGCCTTTTCCCATCATAATTATCATATTTTGTTTTTGTTGTATTTGTTGCTGTGTGGTAAATTACTTTGTTTTTTCCTTGCAAATATGTTGAAAAACGTCGTATGAAACTCGTGAGCTCTTGCTTATTCCACACTCGGTTGAGTTATGCCCTCGCCTGTGGCTCGGGAGTCGGGCTGCAACCCACGGCCATGTGTGCAACCTAAGCTAACTTGTCTCATAATGTACTATTATTGATCGCCTTTTCGAGCGCAGATAGTTTTTAAAATCAATTCATAGCACCCACAAAGTTAAAAATTGAAAATCAGTGCTTTCTGTAAAGCAAAGGTATCATTGAGTTTTTGCTTTTTTATCGATGCGGCACTCAATTTCTTTTATTATTTTGTATTTATAATTGTGAGCATGAATGTTTGTGTTATATGATGAAAATAAACAGTTGTCGCCAAATAACCACTGTTCTTTTGTCAAGGTGGTGGAGAAGTTCTTCGAGCAGCGCGTGGCGGTGGCGCCGTACCGCGCCACGGCGCTGCAAGGGTGGGCGCGCATATGGGGCGCGCCGGGCGCCGCGCTGCCCTCGCTGGTGGCGCTCATGCGCGCCGAGCTGGGCCCGCTGCTGGCCCCGCCCGCCTGGCACCTGCACTGGGCGCTGCGCATCCCGCCCGCCGCGCCGCAGATCGTGCCCGCCGGGCAGCCCGCCGTGCTGCTGGCCAAGCACAAGATACTGTTCTTTGTGAGTACTGTACAGTCGCTAGATAGGGCCCGTGCTGGCCCCGCCCGCCTGGCACCTGCACTGGGCGCTGCGCATCCCGCCCGCCGCGCCGCAGATCGTGCCCGCCGGGCAGCCCGCCGTGCTGCTGGCCAAGCACAAGATACTGTTCTTTGTGAGTACTGTACAGTCGCTAGATAGGGCCCGTGCTGGCCCCGCCCGCCTGGCACCTGCACTGGGCGCTGCGCATCCCGCCCGCCGCGCCGCAGATCGTGCCCGCCGGGCAGCCCGCCGTGCTGCTGGCCAAGCACAAGATACTGTTCTTTGTGAGTACTGTACAGTCGCTAGATAGGGCCCGTGCTGGCCCCGCCCGCCTGGCACCTGCACTGGGCGCTGCGCATCCCGCCCGCCGCGCCGCAGATCGTGCCCGCCGGGCAGCCCGCCGTGCTGCTGGCCAAGCACAAGATACTGTTCTTTGTGAGTACTGTACAGTCGCTAGATAGGGCCCGTGCTGGCCCCGCCCGCCTGGCACCTGCACTGGGCGCTGCGCATCCCGCCCGCCGCGCCGCAGATCGTGCCCGCCGGGCAGCCCGCCGTGCTGCTGGCCAAGCACAAGATACTGTTCTTTGTGAGTACTGTACAGTCGCTAGATAGGGCCCGTGCTGGCCCCGCCCGCCTGGCACCTGCACTGGGCGCTGCGCATCCCGCCCGCCGCGCCGCAGATCGTGCCCGCCGGGCAGCCCGCCGTGCTGCTGGCCAAGCACAAGATACTGTTCTTTGTGAGTACTGTACAGTCGCTAGATAGGGCCCGTGCTGGCCCCGCCCGCCTGGCACCTGCACTGGGCGCTGCGCATCCCGCCCGCCGCGCCGCAGATCGTGCCCGCCGGGCAGCCCGCCGTGCTGCTGGCCAAGCACAAGATACTGTTCTTTGTGAGTACTGTACAGTCGCTAGATAGGGCCCGTGCTGGCCCCGCCCGCCTGGCACCTGCACTGGGCGCTGCGCATCCCGCCCGCCGCGCCGCAGATCGTGCCCGCCGGGCAGCCCGCCGTGCTGCTGGCCAAGCACAAGATACTGTTCTTTGTGAGTACTGTACAGTCGCTAGATAGGGCCCGTGCTGGCCCCGCCCGCCTGGCACCTGCACTGGGCGCTGCGCATCCCGCCCGCCGCGCCGCAGATCGTGCCCGCCGGGCAGCCCGCCGTGCTGCTGGCCAAGCACAAGATACTGTTCTTTGTGAGTACTGTACAGTCGCTAGATAGGGCCCGTGCTGGCCCCGCCCGCCTGGCACCTGCACTGGGCGCTGCGCATCCCGCCCGCCGCGCCGCAGATCGTGCCCGCCGGGCAGCCCGCCGTGCTGCTGGCCAAGCACAAGATACTGTTCTTTGTGAGTACTGTACAGTCGCTAGATAGGGCCCGTGCTGGCCCCGCCCGCCTGGCACCTGCACTGGGCGCTGCGCATCCCGCCCGCCGCGCCGCAGATCGTGCCCGCCGGGCAGCCCGCCGTGCTGCTGGCCAAGCACAAGATACTGTTCTTTGTGAGTACTGTACAGTCGCTAGATAGGGCCCGTGCTGGCCCCGCCCGCCTGGCACCTGCACTGGGCGCTGCGCATCCCGCCCGCCGCGCCGCAGATCGTGCCCGCCGGGCAGCCCGCCGTGCTGCTGGCCAAGCACAAGATACTGTTCTTTGTGAGTACTGTACAGTCGCTAGATAGGGCCCGTGCTGGCCCCGCCCGCCTGGCACCTGCACTGGGCGCTGCGCATCCCGCCCGCCGCGCCGCAGATCGTGCCCGCCGGGCAGCCCGCCGTGCTGCTGGCCAAGCACAAGATACTGTTCTTTGTGAGTACTGTACAGTCGCTAGATAGGGCCCGTGCTGGCCCCGCCCGCCTGGCACCTGCACTGGGCGCTGCGCATCCCGCCCGCCGCGCCGCAGATCGTGCCCGCCGGGCAGCCCGCCGTGCTGCTGGCCAAGCACAAGATACTGTTCTTTGTGAGTACTGTACAGTCGCTAGATAGGGCCCGTGCTGGCCCCGCCCGCCTGGCACCTGCACTGGGCGCTGCGCATCCCGCCCGCCGCGCCGCAGATCGTGCCCGCCGGGCAGCCCGCCGTGCTGCTGGCCAAGCACAAGATACTGTTCTTTGTGAGTACTGTACAGTCGCTAGATAGGGCCCGTGCTGGCCCCGCCCGCCTGGCACCTGCACTGGGCGCTGCGCATCCCGCCCGCCGCGCCGCAGATCGTGCCCGCCGGGCAGCCCGCCGTGCTGCTGGCCAAGCACAAGATACTGTTCTTTGTGAGTACTGTACAGTCGCTAGATAGGGCCCGTGCTGGCCCCGCCCGCCTGGCACCTGCACTGGGCGCTGCGCATCCCGCCCGCCGCGCCGCAGATCGTGCCCGCCGGGCAGCCCGCCGTGCTGCTGGCCAAGCACAAGATACTGTTCTTTGTGAGTACTGTACAGTCGCTAGATAGGGCCCGTGCTGGCCCCGCCCGCCTGGCACCTGCACTGGGCGCTGCGCATCCCGCCCGCCGCGCCGCAGATCGTGCCCGCCGGGCAGCCCGCCGTGCTGCTGGCCAAGCACAAGATACTGTTCTTTGTGAGTACTGTACAGTCGCTAGATAGGGCCCGTGCTGGCCCCGCCCGCCTGGCACCTGCACTGGGCGCTGCGCATCCCGCCCGCCGCGCCGCAGATCGTGCCCGCCGGGCAGCCCGCCGTGCTGCTGGCCAAGCACAAGATACTGTTCTTTGTGAGTACTGTACAGTCGCTAGATAGGGCCCGTGCTGGCCCCGCCCGCCTGGCACCTGCACTGGGCGCTGCGCATCCCGCCCGCCGCGCCGCAGATCGTGCCCGCCGGGCAGCCCGCCGTGCTGCTGGCCAAGCACAAGATACTGTTCTTTGTGAGTACTGTACAGTCGCTAGATAGGGCCCGTGCTGGCCCCGCCCGCCTGGCACCTGCACTGGGCGCTGCGCATCCCGCCCGCCGCGCCGCAGATCGTGCCCGCCGGGCAGCCCGCCGTGCTGCTGGCCAAGCACAAGATACTGTTCTTTGTGAGTACTGTACAGTCGCTAGATAGGGCCCGTGCTGGCCCCGCCCGCCTGGCACCTGCACTGGGCGCTGCGCATCCCGCCCGCCGCGCCGCAGATCGTGCCCGCCGGGCAGCCCGCCGTGCTGCTGGCCAAGCACAAGATACTGTTCTTTGTGAGTACTGTACAGTCGCTAGATAGGGCCCGTGCTGGCCCCGCCCGCCTGGCACCTGCACTGGGCGCTGCGCATCCCGCCCGCCGCGCCGCAGATCGTGCCCGCCGGGCAGCCCGCCGTGCTGCTGGCCAAGCACAAGATACTGTTCTTTGTGAGTACTGTACAGTCGCTAGATAGGGCCCGTGCTGGCCCCGCCCGCCTGGCACCTGCACTGGGCGCTGCGCATCCCGCCCGCCGCGCCGCAGATCGTGCCCGCCGGGCAGCCCGCCGTGCTGCTGGCCAAGCACAAGATACTGTTCTTTGTGAGTACTGTACAGTCGCTAGATAGGGCCCGTGCTGGCCCCGCCCGCCTGGCACCTGCACTGGGCGCTGCGCATCCCGCCCGCCGCGCCGCAGATCGTGCCCGCCGGGCAGCCCGCCGTGCTGCTGGCCAAGCACAAGATACTGTTCTTTGTGAGTACTGTACAGTCGCTAGATAGGGCCCGTGCTGGCCCCGCCCGCCTGGCACCTGCACTGGGCGCTGCGCATCCCGCCCGCCGCGCCGCAGATCGTGCCCGCCGGGCAGCCCGCCGTGCTGCTGGCCAAGCACAAGATACTGTTCTTTGTGAGTACTGTACAGTGTTACCTCCACTACTAACTTCAACTGCGTGGCACCTGCACTGGCCTGCGCATCCCGCCCGCCAGACAACCAGCCCGGCTGCCTATCCTGTCTCAAAACTGGCCAAGCACAAACTGTTCTTTGTGAGTACATTCACGCTATATGTTCTAATGTGAGAAGCGTAATGAATGGCTCATCATCAAAGCCATTTAAATGTTCTGATTTAAGACCAGCAAAGCCATTTAAATGTTCAGATTTAAGACCAGGAGAAGGGGCCATCATAACCCTCTTAAGCCTCTTAAGGTTGTGACATTTTCAGGAATAATATTTTATGAGATATTTTTTACACAAAAGCACTTCAGACGTCAAACGATACGTACGATTGCAAAAAACCGGATAAATAGAATCTGAGACAGATTTTTGCAATCGTCCGAGTAATGTTTAGGATTTTTACAAAAATCTTAGGTAAATCACGAATGACCTTGATTTTGCGCGCGCTGATTGGCTGACGGGTGCTCTGATTGGCTAACAGCCACCTATAGTCCTATGAGAAGAGTCCTGTTTTGACCAATCAGACTAAATCGACTCTTAGATTATCCAATCAGCATTCAAGTTTCCAGTTGTCGGAAACATACTGGGAATTCTACAAAGATCCTAAAAATTGTTCAGACGATTGCGAAAATCTATCTTAAATTCCAATTATCCGGACCTTTACAATAATTGACCTAGGATTTTTGCAAAGATCCGATTATCCATTTATCCTACGACACATATAAATGGTAATTATTTATTACACAGATCTGCCTGACCCGCGGCGACACGCAGCTGGTCCTGCCGCTGGTGTACGACATGCAGTCGAACGTGACGCAGCTCGCGGACAAGCGCGACTCGCAGCCGCATCTCATCGCGGTCAGCCTGCATCTCAAGCGGTGAGTGCAGCGGTTTACTGCTAACGTGTTTGTAGATGTAAGATTTTATGATGCTAGTTACAGTGGCTCGACTACAGAACTCATCATAGTCTATCAAAAAAAGAGAATCAAAAAGATAAGACAAGTAATAATCAAATCGATTAAGTAATTTGTTCCTAAATCGCGTACTGACCATGAAATAATGGAATGGTTTTGGAAATACAACTCGGATCCATTTTACTTTTTTATCACATAAGAACAAGACAAAGTCGGTTCCTTTGATCAATATTAGGAATGACAGAGCATTAATCGTCTCTCAGTGAGACCAGAGATCAGCCTCGCTACCACGGTCATTTTCGAAAGGAACGATTACCTCACGAACTAAAATTAGCTTTTGTCTCGGGCGAGGCACATCACATCCGATCATTAGCCACGTGTGGTACAGTCAGTGGCACGAATCATGAAATCGGGTGGGGATTGCGCGGAACGCGTATTTTGGGTATGCGTTGCGGTGAGGGGCGCGGGCGGCGGGAGAGGGGCGCGCGCTATTGGTCGCTCACAAGAGCACATGCGCGAACTTATCCCCACTCTGTCGAAAAAGTTTCATGATTCGTGCCACTGACTGTAGCCTCGCGAGTCTGCTCGCTCAATCTTGACCCGACAACCTTGTGGGCACAGATTCAACGAGTTCAACCAGTCGCACTCGGAGTGCACGCTGTGGCCGGCGGTGCGCGACCTGCTGACCAACTTCACGCTGCCGCAGGACGCGCCGCCGCAGCCCGCCGCGCCGCCCCCATAGCTGCTGCCCTCGCTCTAAGTGTCCGGACACGAAAGTGGCGGCGGCCGAGCGGTGGCGGGGCGGCGCGGCAGCGGAGCGGCGGCGGGGCGGGGCGATGAGAACGTGGGCACGAAACTTAGCGGTCGGTCAGCCGCGCTAGTAGTGTTGTGACAGATAGGCTAAATACCATTAAGGGCCCGTTGACCTACCGATTTGACCTACTGGTAGGACCACGGTATACCACTAAAGTAACTTCTTATTTTTTTTTATTTCTATTGATGTGTCAAATGTGATGTTGCTATGGAAACAATTTCTTGTTAAATCAATACCGAAAAATATTCAAAGGACGAACTCTGAAATCGCGAAAAAAAAAATCAGCTGTTTCATACAAAAATTTATAACGAAAATTTCAAAATGTATGAAACAGCTGTTTTTTTTTTTCGCGATTTCAGAGTTGGTCCCATAGTAAAAGTTGTTCAGTTTGATGGTCCCTATCTACCCTATTCGGCTTTATAAGGCTTTTACCAAACACCTTGTATATCCTATGTCTAAAAATTTTATTTAGTTCGAAAAAATGGTCTAAGTATAGGCGTTAACTAGTTTCAAAACCGGATTCTTTGCTCATCTTGTGTTTTTTAAATGATGTCCAAGATGCCGACATCCATACTGAATAAATAGGTACTACCTAGTAATCAAACAGACACTATTATAAATTTTAAACTTTTAGATTTTTGCATTCACAATGCTATTTTTATATTAAGATGAATAAATAATGAAAAAATATTAGAAAAAATCGGCTCACCCGTAGCAACTCAGACGGGATCAATATATAGATCCCGTCTGAGTTGCTACGGGTGAGCCGATTTTTTCTAATATTTTTTCATTATTTATTCATCTTAAGACACTATTATATTATTCAACACAACACTACTGTAATCGCGGGCTACCAAATCCAACTAGTTTGTTCATTTGTTTTCGTCGCTCTCCTCCCGCCCGTGCATCGCTCGTCGCCCCGCTCTGCCACCGCCCGTTTCGTGCGCGTCTCCATACTGTGCCATACTGTTGAATGCATCGCCGCCGCTCCGCTGTCGCGCCGCCCCGCTGCCGCTCCGCCGTCGCAGTTTTCGTGCCCGGACACTAATACCGCCGACACGAACAATACTGACGCCAACCTAAGAATTCAGGGCCTTTGACCGCTGAGCGATACACAGATTTTAGTCCTACTAGTACGCAAAAAAAAACCGCAAATCGATGTACAGCAAAGCCGTTTGGTACACGTATACTTGAGGTAAAAACAAAATTTTGGACCCGCAGTTCTTAAAAATTCTTCCCTTAGGAGAGGAGTTATGGTGTCATCTTTTTTTTGTATGGCTAATAAAAAAATTTTTTTTCTAAAACCTATCGTGCATGGTATCGAATGAAAGGGCTTGCTGAGCCAGTTCTAAAAATATATCACATCATTATATTTCAGCCACTTGTCTTAAATTAAACCCAAAAACATTTTCAAAACATACCAAGTTTGGGCTCCTTCAGATCCGATGTGGTTAAATTATTTTGTGTAAAATATACATTAAGAGTTACATAATATTCTCATATCAAATCACAAGAAAGTAATTTTGAAAATATCTAAATTTAGTAATTTTTTCAAATTTTTTCCCAAACTCGCGTTTGTATGGAATTTTTGGAAATTGATTTTTGGTTTAATTTAAAACAAGTGCTCAAATGTAATAATGTGATATATTTTTAGAAACAGCTCAGAAAGCCCTTTCATTCGATATCACACACGATAGGTTTTAGAACAAACATTTTTTTTATTATAAATTATCACTTTGTAAAAGCTTTGTAATCATGAAAAATTTAAAAAAAATACTGAATATCAATATTTCCAAAATTGCTTTCTTGAGATTAGATATGAGAATATTACATATCATTTGAAGTATATCTTATGAAAAATAATTCAACCATATTGTATCTGTAGGAGCCCAAACTTGCTATGTTTTGAAAATGTTTTTTGGTTTAATTTAAAACAAGTGGCTGAAATATAACGATGTGATATATTTTTAGAACTGGCTCAGCAAGCCCTTTCATTCGATACTATACACGATAGGTTTTAGAACAAAAAAATTTTTTTCCCATACAAAAAAAAGGTGACACCATAGCTCCGCTACTAAGGGAAGAATTTTTAAGAACTGCGGGTCCAAAATTTTGTTTTCACCTCAAGTATACGTGTACCAAACGGCTATACTGTACATCGATTTGCGGTATTCCATTGATTTTGAGCTCGTAGAACCCCCATTATCTCATCTAGGTCTGTCGGTGATGCGTGCGCGGGCGGGCTACATAATCTTGTGAAGATCTTCACAATATAGCTTTTTGTGGATTAAATATATTTGAAACAATAGGGTATTTGACTGAATTTTTTTATTGGCTAAACATGTTTAATGAAATATTAGCAACACAACATAGGTATTTATTTTCAAATATCTTGCATATTTTCAGCGATATAGATGAGCATCAAACTTTCTAATTAGACAAGGAGTGCGCTATAAGCAAGTGACGTCACATGCTTGTACCACCATACTCTCGCCATAGAAAATTTCATTTTAGAAGAGATAGCTAGAGTCACAATTAAGTAGCTCATAATTCGCTTTTTGTAATATACAGATTGAATTTATGTTTTCATATTTGTTATTTAGTAATGTTATTTTTCTGAATATCACAATTAAATATCTACATTTCAACAACAGTCAAATACCCTGTTGATACGCGATTATTATAATATTATGTTAACATTAACAGAATCGAGGCACAGGTTATCCAAATGTGACAAACTCAAATAGATTTTATACCATAAGATGTTGATGTTAAGTCGTCAGAAGAAATTTGAAATGCAGGTAGTGATTACATAAGGTACTGCACTGTGTGTGCTCCATAGTTGATTCCAAACATCCAATTTATTTTCTTCTTAGGTCGGCTGCACATTGTAGTAATTGGCGGTATAAAAGCGATATAATTATCTTATAGTGTTATAGTAAGAATATGTAAATATTTAAAGTTAAGATTATATCGCAGTCCCTTTTTTAGATATATAAATGATTAAATTATCTGCGACTGTATCCCAATTTAGAAAATTAACTTTTTTTACTATCCTGGTTCCAAATGTAAGTTCAATCGACAGTTAATAAATCATTTTGTGATATAAACGGTTTTTTCCTTCTTTTAATAACTTAATTATGTTTAGGTAACTGTATCGATCATCTATATACATAAAATTCAAAGTCCTGACTGACTGAGTGAGATATCAACGCACAGCCCAAACCGCTGAACATAGAGACTTGAAATTTTGCACACAGATACCTTATACAGTGTAGGCATCCACTAAGGAAGGATTTTTGAAAATTCCATCCCTAAGGGGATGAAATAAGGGATGAAAGTTTGTATGAAAGTCCCTCAGTTTTGAAGCTAGGATCTTCAAATTTTGTGTTTAGGCTGATGATTGAAAATAAATAAATACGTGTCTCATCGTTTTCCAAAATTCTACTCCCGAAGGGGTGAAAAGGGGGATGAAGTTGTGTTTAGAAGATAATCCTTTATTTTTGAAGTAAAAATCGCTAAATTTAAAATTTAGGCTTATGGATGGAAACCTAACGCAACGCATATTATATTGGTATAATTTCAACCCCCATGGTGATGAAATGGGGGTGCAATGGGGTAAATAAACCTAAAAATCGATATGGATGTCGTTATTGGGGTTTTCTGGGTTGACGATTGCGACAATAACATTTATTTTGAAGTCCAACACGGTGGACATGATTTAACCCCTAAAGGGGTGAAAATGGGGTTCAAATTTTGTATGGAAAAACAATATGAAATAGACAGTACAACTTTAAACTTCGTAGGAGCACGTCTAAAAATAAATCTACATATATTTTGTTATTTTGAAAATCAACCCCGTAGGGGGTAAATGGGGTAAGTAAACATAAAAATCGATATGGATGTCGTTCTTGAGGTTTTATGGGATAGTGATTGCGAAAATGACATTTATTTTGAAGTCCAACACGGTGGACATGATTTAACCCCTAAAGGGGTGAAATCGGGGTTCAAATTTTGTATGGAAAAATAATATTAAATAGACACTACAACTTTAAAATTCGTTGGAACACATCTAAAAATTATATATTTTGTTATTTTGAAAATCATCCCTTAGGGGTAAATGGGATAAGTAAACATGAAAATCGATGTTTTTGAGGTTTTATGGGATGGTGATTGCGAAAATGACATTAATTTATAGTCCAACAAGGTGGACATGATTTTAACCCCTACAGGGGTTCAAATTTTGCATGGAAAAAGAATATGAAATAGATATTACAATTTTAAATTACAATTTTAAAATTCGTAGGAGCACGTCTAGAAATAAATAGGCAATTACATACCTATTTTGTTATTTGGAAAATCATTCCTTAGAGGTACTTAAATGGGGTAAGTAAACATGAAAATCGATGTGGATGTCGTTTTTGAGCTTTTAAGGGGACAGGGACGGGGACAAGATACCTACTAATATCTCTGTACCAATTCTGATTATTGTAAAAAACTAGCTTCCGCCCGCGACTTCGTCCGCGTGGATATTAGAGAAAATCCTTAGGGAACCTTCAACCAGGATCCGACCAGCCGTTTTTACGCGATTAGGCGGGTCCCCACCAATAGGCAATTACATACCTATTTTGTTATTTGGAAAATCATTCCTTAGAGGTACTTAAATGGGGTAAGTAAACATGAAAATCGATGTGGATGTCGTTTTTGAGCTTTTAAGGGGACAGGGACGGGGACAAGATACCTACTAATATCTCTGTACCAATTCTGATTATTGTAAAAAACTAGCTTCCGCCCGCGACTTCGTCCGCGTGGATATTAGAGAAAATCCTTAGGGAACCTTCAACCAGGATCCGACCAGCCGTTTTTACGCGATTAGGCGGGTCCCCACCAAGCGAGCAGCCTCGTGCGAGGCCCGCCTCACGAGGCAAACGTCTTGCCTCGCGAGGCAGCGCGCTTGGTGGGGACCCGCCTAATCGCGTAAAAACGGCTGGTCGGATCCTGGTTGAAGGTTCCCTAAGGATTTTCTCTAATATCCACGCGGACGAAGTCGCGGGCGGAAGCTAGTCTAGTATAAACATTGTAGAGTGGCCCATAACTTTGCCACACAGAGGGAAAGTATGTAATAATCCCAGGGAATGATAACGTTATTTTTAAATGTAACGTTATTTCTTACTTTTTTTACCGTTAATTTTAACATTAACGTTATGTCAATAAATAACGTTTATTTAGATAACGTTACATTGAATTTAACGTTATTTCAGTAAATAACGTTAATTTTAACGTTATTTCTTACTTTTTCTATTAACGTTATTCCAGTTAATAACGTTATTTTTTAGCGATAGTTTTACCGGTACTATTGTACCGGTAAAGTTTAACGCTATATTAAACGCTGTAACGTTGTCTTGTCTATAGCGCACACCCCGCTCGTACGATACCCCGCGCCCCTCTGCCGACCGCCGCCTGCGTTGCGGCTGGCAGCCATTTTTTTTGTCAGTCGCCCGAGGGCCGTTCTTTGTAAGCTCGTGTCGCTCGCTTGTATGGGCACGCGTCGACGCCGCGCGCTTCGACGCCCGTATTTGTTGTATTTGTATTACATATTCACCTGAAGTAAACATTGTTAGTTGTGTGAATCTCGAGTTTCATTGCCGGACACCATAGTGATCGCCCAACTGGGCCCGAAACCAGAAACCACACACACGGATTCCATTTTGTTTTGCGATTCATGCGATTGTGAACAGGAAGTGTGCCGAAAGTTCTAGTTTGATACATATACCTACCTAGTGAAGTGCGGGCGCGCGTGTACATTGCGATTTTCGTGCCAAAATACTGAATTACGATCATTTTCTTGTAAAATGCCGCCGCGTAAAGTGCCACAAAATAGCGGCTCGGACGATGAACCAGCGAAGCCGACACCGGCGAATCTGACACCGACGAATCCGACACCTACGGGATCTGTGAATCCGACATCTGGGAGTGGGACACCTGTGCTTATGTCCGATAACCAACTAGCGTCGCTTCTGACCGCCTTCTCTACGGCGCAGGCCGTGGCAAACCAGAAGCTCGTTGAGTCTCTTCTGTCATCGCACTTAGGAACGCCGCCATCGGTTGCAAACTCGGGCGCCGCCCCCACTGTCATGTCACCGTCCCCGTTATCATCAGCATACCAAGGGAATCTCGTCAAGTGTACCGCACGGTTCGATGGTTCGTCGCACCATCCGGAAGCCGTTGAAGCGTTTATTGACGCAGTAGAAATGTACAAAGAGTGCGCCTCGGTCAGTGATGATATGGCACTTCGTGGACTTCCCATGCTACTTCAAGGAGACGCCGCCGTGTGGTGGCGTGGCATTCGAAATGAGATATTGTCGTGGTCGGATGCAGTAAAACGATTACGCTCCATGTTTGGAACACCACGACCGGCGTACAAATTATATCGTGACGTTTTTGCTGCCGAGCAGGGCTCGGAGCGCGCTGATATATTTGTGGTGAGAATTCGATCTTTGCTAGCAAAACTCCCGTATCAGCTACCAGAAGAGGCCCGTTTGGACATGATTTACGGCCTGTTAGACAAGAGGATCCGTAAACGCTTGCCTCGGGATAACGTAAGCGACATCGAATGTTTGATTGAAAGAGTTCGCGCGATAGAGGAGTCTTTGTCGGAGAACGCACCGCCACCGCCACCGCCACCGAGTACGAGGTCCAGCCGCAGGTCGAGCGAAGTCGCACAGCAGAGTGTTGCTTCGGTTGCTTCGGGTATGAGTTCGACGCCACCACAACGCGCCACTTCCAGTGCGCAGACCAGTGATCGCGCACCGACAACGCCGCCGCGTACTAGTGATAGTGATCAGTGCGCCGCAGGGAAAAATAGTGATAAGAATAAATTATTCTGCGTGTACTGTAAAACACGTGGACATGTTCGAGACTTCTGTGACAAGTTAAGTACTAAACGATCTGTTTCATTAAAGTCTGATACAATATCTTGTTATAATTGTGGGGAAAAGGGGCATATCAGGGTAAATTGTCCAAAATGTAAACAAGATAATGTCAAAGAAGAAAATGTCTTTTCATCTGTGTATTTCGATAATAATTGTAAAAGATCTAACTTGAATTCTGTTAATTATAATGAACAGGGACGGCCTATCGTACGAGTGAATATAGAGGGGTACCCAGGTACCGCGTTGTTGGATACCGCTGCGCGTCGTAGTATTGCGAGTTGTTCACTTTATTCCTTATTGAAACGTATCGGTTTTAACTTTCACTCTGAAAATATGTCGGTGAAACTTGCAGATGGTACGGTTAGGAATAGTGAGGTGCTACTTACGGTGGTCAATGTCCAACTTGCATCGTTATCGCTACCTATTGAGTTTATTATTTTACCGGATGCTGTCAATAACGATACTTTGTTAGGTATCGATTTCATAACTAAAGCAAAGATGATTATCGATTTTTGTAATTGGAATTGGTGTACGGTAGATCAGCCCCGGACATTCCACGACCTGTCGTGGGAAACTCGATGCCAGCCTTTAGAGTGCGCGTCGGTGAGCGTCTTACGCGAGGACGAAGGCGCCGCACTGTCGGAGCCGGAGAGGTCTAGATTGGAGAATCTGCTAAGTGAGTATTCGGACATTTTTAATGTAGTTGGAGAGCCGACCCCATTCGCCGAACATCACATAGATACCGGTGACCATCCACCTATTGCGGTTCCTCCGTATCGTGTCACACCCGCGAAGAAAGAAATTATGCGCGCCGAGTTAGACAAGATGTTAACGGAGGATGTGATCGAGGAATGTGAATCCGCCTGGGCCGCACCATGCGTCCTGGTACCGAAATCTAATGGTACGTATCGATTTTGTGTGGACTATCGTAAATTAAATGCGGTCACCAAAACGGATGCTTATCCGATGCCACGCATAGACGAGCTGTTACAGTCGACCAAAAAGGGTTGTGTGATGAGTTCTCTCGATCTTCGCAGTGGGTACTGGCAGGTAAGTACTGCAGATCGGGACAAAACTGCGTTTGTTACGCCTTTTGGTACCTTTCGCTTCAAACGTATGCCGTTCGGCCTTAAGAATGCGCCGGCGACGTTTCAGCGACTCATAGACCGTTTCCGGTCAGGTTCGGTACTGGCTGGTAAGACTATTTTGGGGTATTTGGATGACCTGCTGGTCATTTCTGAGGACCTGGATTCCCATATATCAGATTTACGTGCGGTATTCGAGCGTCTCCGCGTGTTCAAGCTCAGAGCGAACCGCGAAAAGTGCATGTTCGCCAGAGAACGTCTCAAATACCTCGGTCATGTGATCTCACAGGATGGTATTTCTCCAGACGAGGATAAGGTGCGTGCTGTTTTAGATATGAAGGAACCTACTTCTCTCCAGCAACTTCGTACCTTCCTGCAAACCTGTTCCTGGTTCCGAAAGTTCATCCCAGAGTTCTCTAAAGTGGCTGAGCCACTTACATGTCTCACTAGAAAGTCCGAGACCTGGAAATGGGGCGAGGATCAGGCGGGTGCTTTCACACAACTCAAGTCTCTCCTGGCTTCATCGCCCATTCTTATTCAACCAGACTATTCAAAGCCATTCATCCTTAGGACGGACGCCAGTGATTTTGCTCTGGGCGCAGCTTTACTTCAGGGGGAGTCACCCAACGATGAACACCCGATCGAGTATGCCAGCCGTCTCCTCATCCCAGCAGAACGGAATTATACCACCACAGAGAGGGAGGCGTTAGCCGTTGTCTGGGCGGTGGAAAGGTTCCGCGGGTATATTGATGGTCATGAGTTACGGGTCAGAAGTGACCACCAACCCCTGAAATGGCTGTTTTCTCACAAATCACCAAACGGTAGGCTTGCTCGTTGGGCTTTGAAATTACAGTCTTTTGATTTGCAGATTGAATACACGCCTGGGAAGGCTAATGTATTAGCCGACACTCTTAGCCGCCCGGTCACAGACAACATGTCGCCGGAATGTAACATCTGTCCTGTTACCGTGGATGTTCCACATTGGGATGCTACATCTACCCGTGAAGCCCAGTTGGCTGATCCGGAAGTAGCAAAGATTCTCAACGACCTCGAAAGTTCCAATGAACTGTCAGTACATCGGTGGTCAGAGAGAGGTTACCTGATAAACCAAGGGGTTTTATACAGGTTCATTGAGGACTCTGATTCTGAGGAGCCTCAGCTCATCGTGCCGGAGAGCCTGCGGAGCAAAGTCATGTACGAGTGTCATGACTCTCCAACCGCTGCTCATGGAGGTATTCAGCGGACTATTCATCGCATATCTCAACGGTTCTATTTTCCCGGTATGAGGCGCTATATTACCGAGTACCTGAAGACCTGTACTGAGTGTCAGCGATACAAGTCCACCAACCTGAAACCACCTGGTTTGCTTCAAACCCCGGTACCTGCTCAGCGATTTGAGGTCATTGCAATCGACCTCTTCGGGCCATTACCAAAGGGACCGCAAGGTGAAAGGTGGGTCTTGATAGTAGAGGATACCGCCAGTAAATGGGTTGAGCTATTTGCCCTCACCGAAGCAACAGCCGAAGTTTGCGCGAAAACTCTGGTGAGTGAAGTTTTCATGAGGTTCGGGCTCCCAAGGCGTATGATCTCTGATAACGGGGTTCAATTTGTAGCCGACGTTATGCAGAAGGCTCTGTTCGTTTTGGGGGTGAAACAGAATTTGGTGCCATTGTATCACCCAGAGGCCAACCCAGTGGAGCGGAAAAATCGCGACCTAAAGGCTCACCTCGCCATTCTTGTTGAAGGAAATCATAAGCAATGGCCGGAGGTTTTACCTTTTGTCCGATTTGCCCTCAATAGTGCTCTCACTGTCTCCACTGGTTCTTCTCCGGCTTTCTTGACCTTTGGTCGTGAGCTCCGCTCCCCGCTGGCTGTTCAGGCGGATCTACGGACAATAATCGAGTCCGAAAACTTTGTCCCTCAGATTACGCCTTACCTTTTTAAGCTCGCTGACTTTTTCTCCCAAGCTAAGGAGAACATCGAACATCAGCAGGACATCCGTAAGGAGCAAGCTGATTCTGGTCGCCGTGATCCAGATCCCTTCGAGGAAGGTGACCTCGTCCTCATGAAGTCTCACGTGCTGAGTAATGCTGCCAAAGGTGTCACTTCAAAGTTCATTCCGAAACAGGATGGTCCATATGTAGTCTCCAAGAAGGTGAGTCCTACTACCTATCTACTAACCTCGCGGAAGACCGGTGACGTCGTAGGTAAGTATCACATGTCGGATCTGCGTAGATATCACGATAGAGGTGGTGAATGTCCGGAGCCGGTTGCTCCTAAACGCCGTAGAGGCCGCCCTCGAAAGTCTCTTTCATAAACCGCTTTGCATATTGGATTTGACCATTCGGGAAGTTTCCCTCTTGGTCAAAAGGGGGAGTATGTAACGTTGTCTTGTCTATAGCGCACACCCCGCTCGTACGATACCCCGCGCCCCTCTGCCGACCGCCGCCTGCGTTGCGGCTGGCAGCCATTTTTTTTGTCAGTCGCCCGAGGGCCGTTCTTTGTAAGCTCGTGTCGCTCGCTTGTATGGGCACGCGTCGACGCCGCGCGCTTCGACGCCCGTATTTGTTGTATTTGTATTACATATTCACCTGAAGTAAACATTGTTAGTTGTGTGAATCTCGAGTTTCATTGCCGGACACCATAACGCTAATTTTACCGTTAAAATATTTTTAACGTTATTTTTTTATCGTTATTTTTTAACGATATTTCAATCCCTGAATAATCCTAATGAGTTACCCTTTCGGTCGCTATCGTGAAAATAATAGTTTTTTATGTATTTGGTGGGTTCAATTCCTGATTAAGACAGGCTATTAAAAAATGCAGTTCCAAAAAATGAAGTCTTTCAGTAAAGGACATCAGGCACATGAGACCCAAAAGTGTATAAACATAATTCTGTTATCTATTAACACTTTATGTTACTAGAATCATAAAACAGCAGCAACATTATTTTTTAACTGCTTCATTTAGCTTTAATTAATTATTGAAAAAAACAAAAGCATATCAATGAAACGGACATCTTTGTCAGCGATTTTACAAGTCTCCCCTGAGTATATTTGTTCTGTGGCGCAAGTGATTGCACATTTAAAAAAAAGAATGTCTGCCGGCTGTCAGTCAACTGTCAAAAGTGCTGTGTATAGCCTCGATTACATGCGCCAATTTACACCCATTTGCACTAAACTTAAGAATCGCCTAAATCTTTTCTTAACTAACTTAAGACATTCTTAGCAAAAAATTGCATTGCACCAACCTTAAGACGTTCTTAAATCCACTTTAGGCTATTCTTAACTTACGGGCCCAATATCGAGCGTCCAAGGCTAAAGAAATTCCTATGTTATGAATTGTAAATCTGTGGTTATAGCCTGTGGCCGTCAATTGTGACAAAAACAGAAATATTTGCTGAAAAATGGAAGATTCATGGAACATTCATTGAAATAATTGAATTACTAAACGACTCGGTGGAAAATCGCAAAAAATGCCGTATTTCAATACAATTGCTGCACTTATAAAAGAATAAGAACGTATGAAATAACCGTACTTGTATGTAAACTTCTGGCATAGGCTGCCGTGTCAAAGTTAATTTTTGACCCCAATTACCGCATAATACGGCAATTACCGTACCATTGGCAACACTGCCATGATTTGATTTCCATTTTCTAAATTGAAGGTGGAAACAAATTATCGGACGCGGCTTACTGCCGCGGATGATAGGTATCAGAGGGCCTAGTACGAGTTGTGTTTCTCACCTCACTTTGCGAATAGTATCGAGTGAAAGAGAGAAGACGATAGTTTACTATTCGAAAAGTGAAGTGAGTACAAAAAATCAACACGTACTAGGCCCTCTGGGACTATGAAAATACACTGAGGTGTGCAAACTATCGGACGTAAGTCGCGGACGTAACCATAGACTAATGTGACGTCATCGGACGTCCGATAGCTATCTGGCACGCAAGAGTGTGCACACTTTGTAACACTTTTTTTACGTAATCTAAGTAATTCCTGAAAACAATTAATAATTTGTTTACTTTTAATGGTTAAGTTCAATGACATTAGTTGAAAGGTCAATCTGTCACTTCATTTTGACGTTTTGCCCGCTCCGTTCCACGAACGCTTTGAGATGTTTTGATGAAATCTTAGTAATCCAAACATTATTTCTTAATTAACAACTTTCGTTTATTCGTTTTCTTATAAAAGAATATAAAATTAAATAAGTAAATTAAACTACATTAGTTCTGCAGTATCTTTCTTCTAAAAAACATGAAACGGAACAAGGCACCGTGTCACAGATAAATGACATCAGGCAAATACCTTCGACAAAAAACCCAAGAATGTATAGCATTTCTGTTTTTTCCAAAATTAAGACTTGTAATTAGTAAGTCGTAGAACATATTCAGATTTAAACAAAGCTTTATATTTTGAGAGTTATTTGTGTTCGAAACTTATTTTTTTGGTAACCCCGACACTATTATAGCAACACTAGTTACACGACCAAAATGTTTCGTTAACTGCGCTAGTGATTAATCGGTGTTCTACCGAAATACCGAAATGCACTAAAAACATAAAGTCGAATCTCCAGCGAAAATTTTTTTTAAACACTTAACAAAATATATCAATCAACACACAGGATAATACTTTTTTTGCTTTAGAGCCAAAACGGAAGAAATGTGCATATGTCGTAACAAAACGCAGTTTGATAGTTGACTGACAGAGACAGTTGACTGAAAGTAATAGTGACAGACCGCCACAGGCCGACCAATCGGCTTTCGCGTTTCCTTCGTGTTCTGTCAATTGACTGTCAATGTCAGTCATTCAAGATGACATTGATGACACGCGTATGTTCCGAAACCACAGAGTATCAATGACAAAGATGTCTTTTTAATCGAAATACTTTCGATTTTTCAGAAATTAATTTAAGCGAAATGAAGCAGTTTAAAAGTAAAGTTGCTACTGTTTTATGATTCTAATAATACATATTGTTTAAAGGTAACAGAATTATTCTTATACACTTTTGGGTCTGATGTGCCTGATGTCCTTTCTGATCATAACCCTTCTAATAGATTAATCGATTAGTGATCGATGAATATCGATTAGTAATCGCTTTTAGAGTTTTAACTACAAAATTATGATTTTTGGATAAAAATGTTAAATTGAATAGTTTTATCGCATGCAATTAACTTATAAATAAAATTCTTCACGATTTTAGTCTCGTTCTGGTATTTTCAGCGTTTTACTTTGAGATTTGGCAAATCGCTAGGTGTCCGAAGCTGTTAATTTTTTTTATCGTCTGACATGACATGATCATGCACTTTTCTCTTGTCCTTTTTTTGGCTCCAAACCATGAAGTGAAGGAAGCAAAATTATCCTTTTTTGAGTCTTAATTTGTAGGGCTGCGGCCCATTTTTATAATTTAAAATAACTTTAAAACCCATGCAGTAAACATGGTAAGAAATCCTTTTGGAAATAATATCATTTCATGAATTGCGAACACTGACCCGCCATGTGCTAAACCGCGTGTTCTTTTGTTCCAGGGTTTTTTTTTTATTGTTTTTATGTCTGTACATAAGTTTTAACACTGTTTAACAGTGCCTAGTTTTCTGGTCTAATCCTTAGTACCAGCCTCATTTTTGATGTAATCAAACCTTGAATTACACTCAACCTATCATGATGGAGATTGTCTCATATCTTCCATCGCCAATATGAAGTGGTGACCAACGCTTCATACTTCAAGCATCCTGTACTGTTCCGTACCTACTCAAGATGGGAAGTTGTATTTACTGATCAACGGCCTTGACACCAAGAGAGGAACGAAAACCTCACCGATGACATCCTTGGAAAGCTCTTAAATGGTGGAGATTCAGCAGTAACCAACCATTCTACTGTATGTACGGTAACTTTAAATATATTTCTTAACTTAGTGATAAGTTTTACAAGTTAATCTTTTGACCGTAAGCGGGATATATGTAATAAACGATAAACTGTTCTGAGAAATAAATGTAATTCTTTAAATTCAATCTTTCTCTTTATTTATCTCTGAAATCGCTTGCTGCAGCGTATAAGGCGCCCTTATCTTCTATAAATTCTAATACGCTGTACTCCAGGTGCGGAAGAGCCAACTCCCTGAACATGCTCAAGCCTAGCTGAGTAAGCCGCATTTCACTTGAGCTTAAACTATAACACCGAACGCTCACCCTTTAACTCTCAATAGTCGCCCTGTGGGAGAAAACCGTTACAACTTATCAGCCGCGGCAGTAAGCCGCGTCCATAAGCCGCGTCCGATAATTTGTTTCGACCTTGACAGTTGATGAATTAACTTTTTCGGTCACCCTACCAAATAAAATAAACCAATGCCTTATCTTTCGTCTCATTTTAACTCACGAATGAATCCATGTGATGTTATAACCAAAAAAGTATTCTATGACCTATATTACTTCGCCGGTTTAAAAATTCATAAACAATTAATATTTACATTCGTTCATTCTTTCACTTAGCAAGGCGATGCCCAAGTTACGACGTAGTCTGTTAGTGCAAACAAAAATTTCAGCTCGGCATTTTTAGGCTGTTCCTAAGCTAAGAAATATCTTAACTAGGACACGCTTAACTTGATTTTAGTGCAAACGGCTGTTAGCTTCCTAGCTAGGAACCAATTTCGGGTTGCCACCAGGGTTGGCAAAAAAACAGTTTTTTTTAAAAAGAACAAAACATCATGTTTTATTTAGTGAACAATAAAAACATGTTTTAAAACATTTTTTTATAAATGTTTTAATTGATTTGTTTTAAACATGTTTAAAACATGTTTTAAACATATTTTAAACATGTTTTAAACATAATAGGTAATTGCCATGTTTTAATTTTTTACAAGGTACTTTAAATCGGAAACCATTTCAAAGTTTTTCAGTTTCTGACATCGTACATATTTTTTTGGTGTATTTGATCAATTATTTAACGAAATATGTGGAAATAACCCTGTATTATCGAGATGAAGGTATAATACATTTTGTGATTGCAATAAGGGGAAGGAACAATAGCAAAAAATACCGCAGTATAAGCAGAGCGAACTATTTTCATACCTTTATCCCATTTACCCACAGTAGAATAAGTACACGTTATTCGTTGGTTCACTTGTGTAGTCTACTAGCCAAAACAATCAGAGTCTAGGAGATTCCACGAATTCAAAACTCGTCACAATTACAATTTAACTTTAAATAATAATGTTGCTACTAAAATGTTTTAAAAAGAACAAAAAATATTAATTACCAGTAATTTTAGTGAAGTAAACCTTAATGTTTTTTACATATGTTTTAAACGTGTTTAAAACAACATGTTTTAAAACGTGTTTTAAACAGATGTGTTTTTTTTCCAGTGTTTTAAACAGTGTTTTAAACACTTGTTTTAAACAAATGTTTTAAACATTGCCAACCCTGGTTGCCACCCGTATAAATAAGTTCAATTTTAACAGTAAATTTGCACAAATAACGGAAAAGTCAACATTTTATATGATTTTTTATTTTCTATTCTGATCTACAATCTAAACAATGTTTACTTTTCCGTTATAGTGTTAATTCAATTTTAAAATCGATGTTATTGTACAATATTTTATTATATAGTACGGGTGGCAACCCGAAATTGGTTCCTAGCTAGGAGGCTAAATCGGCGTATGTAATCGAGGCTTTACACACGTGCGACCAAGAAGCTTATTGCGTGCGACATATATGCACAGATTTTCCGTTTAATCTGGTTCCGACTCGTACATTGTGGTGCTAATCTGTATCACTAATGTTACGTGCACACTACCGTGATATGGCAATAATTATGGCCATAATTTTCCTTATTGCTATAAGCATAAGGTTGGTGTTGTCGTGGTGGTGTTGCTATTTAGTGTCGGTGTTACCAAAAAAAAAAACTTTCAAACATATATAACTCTTAAAACATAAATCTTCGTAAAAATGTGAATATTTTCTATGAATTACTAATTACATGCCTATAGGTACATTTTGGAAAATACAGAAATGTTATACATTCTTTGGTTTTTTTTCTATGGGACTCTGCCTGATGTCCTTTCCTATCTTCAATATTTAAGGTAGGTTTATTATCATTGGAACTGCATTTTTTTAATAGACTGCTTTAATCGGGAATCGAACCCTCCAAATATGAAAAAAAAACCTTTTATTTTTACGATAACGACCGAAAGAGTTACTCATTAGGGTTATTTTTTCTTAAATAACACAGCATCTTAAGTTCTAAGGAAAGTCTATTCCGACGTGACCACCGACGTGGGCCACGCCGATCGTCGGTCTCCATGCATTTAACAAAGAGGCTATTCGTTTAGAGCAGGGGTGGCCAACAAGTCGATCGCGATTTCGCGATCGACCAGTCGATCTCTGTAGGGCTATTCACGATTGTCGGAAATATAGTCGAAAGCATTCGATTCGAATCCGTTTCCGTACCGATAGATTCGAAAACTGCTATTCACAAATACATTCGACTAGCATTCGACTAACTTTCCGACAGGAAAGCGCAGTGCATTTACAAAGTTTGTTAGCGTAAGATAGAAAATAAAATCGTTAAGCTGGAATTGATATTTCGCGATAAATTACTAAAATTTACATTGATACTTCACAAGTTTCATCCTATTATCTAAAAAAAATAACACTCGTCATTAAATCTGCGACATTTAATAAATTATAAAAATACTGAATTTAACATAACATACATAACATTCTTTGTAAACGTGAACATTTACTTCTTTCCTACAATAAAAAAATCGCAGGTACCGCAGTTTTGGTAAATTTTGTTTTTTTTTCTTGGAAAATAAGGTTACTTAATAAAAGCAAAAGTATTGTTTGTTCAATATAATATTTTTTTTATACTTAGTAGAAATATTAACCTATAATCTTTATAGCACAAAAAATGAGATTACTTACTACCTACGTGGCCTTAATTTTGGGGTTTTAAATAAGCTTTTCGAATGTACTTAGGTGAATTTCATGTTTTTTTTTCATTAATTCCAATCTTCTTAGTGTACGGATCTCTTTCCGATAGAAAAATGCTCTCGGATAGTAAATCGAATTCAATCGACAAAGTAATGTCAAAAATATTCGATCCGATGATCGTGAATCGCGTTTTTCGGCAGACTTTCCGATTCGACTCGGAAAGTTGGTTTCCGACAATCGTGAATAACCCCCCTGGAGACAGTGCAGTCGATCGCGAGAGACAACAAATAGTGCTTTGCTTGTGGTAGCAAAGCAAGTAGCAACAGAACGGTGCGGGAAGCAGGTGCGGCGGTTTTGTATTAAAAATACCCCAAAAATTATGAAAATGCTTAAAGTCGATTCAATAGGCTAGGAAATTTTACTTGGAACTTGTCTAGGGGGACAGCCCTAGACAAGTTGGCCACCCCTGGTTTAGAGCTACAATACAACACCTTGCGAATTTTGGAATGCATAAAGTTTATTATGTGTCACAGAATTGAAGGCTTTCATATTCTCGGATTCTTTGAGTTTTTTGCAAACTTTACTGTCGTGTCCATTTTACAGTAATTCAATAAGCCCCCTAGTGTTAGAAGTAAAATATTTGTTGAAAGAATGTGCTACTTTAATAGTACATTACATCCGAGAACGGGAAGCTAGCGATTGCAAGTAGCTTCCAGTACAAGGTTTGTATAATACTTTACTCACGAAATGCGAGGAAATACAATTTTCTTTGTAAAAATGTGATATTTAAATTGGTTCGCGTGGCCATGTTTACTGACCGGTCATGCAACCATAAAGTTTCATAAAAAGAATGCTAGCTGATAAGTTCTACCGATTTGAATTTGGAACACTTACTTCCCGCACTCAGTGCGGGAAGTAAGTATTGAATTTCATTTCCGCACTGAATTTCAAATTTAGAATGTGATGAACCAGACCCCCACGAAAATGTTGAACGCCCCGCATTCTTTTTTCAAATGGAATGATAACATTTCAGAGCATAAGTGAGTAAATTTACTTATTACTTTAGCTTGGATTCCCGGTCATGCGGGCATTGAGGGTAACGAAGCTGCTGATTACTTAGCCAAACTGGCAGCCAGACAAGGCGACTCTTCTTCGCAGCGTATTTTCTCACAGGATTTGGCTTCTCTTCCTAGAAATTTATTGGAATAAAGCTGGTGTCGTGATTGTGAGAAGTCAACCCAGCTCAAAGGCAAATTTTATCGAGAAAATCAGCCCAATTTAACATTGAAACCTTGGTTCTCAAAACTACGCTTTGATAAAAAGCTAACATCCACTTTTTCCCGTTTACGTTTTGGCCATTGTAGCTCCCCATCCCATCTTGCTAAACTACGCGTTCGAGACTCCTCGCTTTGTGAATGCGGACTTGACGAAGGTAATATCCTACATATCCTATTCCAGTGCCCCCTCTATAATTCTTTGTCCTTCTATTCTATGACCTCCTTTTAAAATACAAAGCTCCTCTTCCCTATAACCTGTCCTCTATCCTGTCTTTATCTAATAGAGTCTATGTAAGATGTTTAATTAAGTTTTTATCTCACCATAATATTTATTTATAATCCGGCCTACCTACAGTTTGACCATAAAGAGTTGAAATTAAATAAAATGGAACTAAAATTTTTCAGTACAAAATTTAGTAAGTGTTGCCAATTTATTCGTGATTTTGACGTGTTTACATAGAAAGTGGCGCCCTCAATTTTTGTCAACTCTTTAAGGTCAAGCTGTATATTCCCTATTTACCCAACTATATTATATATATTTTCGTACGACCTTTGCCCAACTCCAAACCCATCCTTCCCTCTCCTACACCCGAAACTGGCAGAAGTATTCTTTGTTGGGGAACAACACCCTGACGTGAAGAGGAGTGAATTGCCATATCCAAAAAAGAAGAAAAAGAACACCTTGCGACGCGATACCCGTAAGGCCGGCTCCACACGTTGGCCCCAACGTGTGGATCGAGAAAATAGCGTTGGCCCCAACGTTGGGTTCGCGATTCTGTCCACACGTTGGCGATTTGCTCAGTCCTGTTGCAACACTCATCGAGTGCGTACGTCGAGCGAGAATGGCTTCCAGGCTTCCTCATCCACAAAATCGCCACCGGGGCGGGTCTATCGGCTACAATGAAGTTAATCTTAACTGTGTTTTGACAAAAAATGTAGCAATGTATAAATCCATCTAGGGTTGCCAACTTTTTGCATCAAATATAGTATTTTCAAGATTATTACGTGTAATATAGTAGGTGGCAGTTTTGTATGGAGGATTTTAAAGAAGTTGTATTTTTCATACTTAAGTAGGTACTAAACATTTTTATAATTTATTCAACAACCATAAACACAACGCAATGACTTATGTGCATATAAGTAATATTTTTTGCTGCTTATGTTTAATTTTTTCACTTGAAAAAATGTAGTAGTTTTGCCTACTATACAAGGTGTTTGGTAAAAGCCTTATAAAGCCGAATATGGTAGATAGGGACCATCAAACTGAACAACTTTTACTATAGGACCAACACTGAATTCGCGAAAAAAAAATCAGCTGTTTCATACAAAAATTAATAACGAAAATTTTTTCACGATTTTAGAGTTGGTCCCATAGTAAAACTTGTTCAGTTTGATGGTCCCTATCTACCTTATTCGGCTTTATAAGGCTTTTACCAAACACCTTGTATATTTATTTCAAAAATATAGTAGGCAAGCTCGCAATATAGTAGGTACTATATTATAGAATTTATTTTTTTATATAAAAAAAATAATTTTCAGTAACAACTAGGTATAATGTAAAGCAATTTCCACTTCTGTATCGGACGTCCTCACATTGGGCCTGACGGGACAGAACTAGTATAGTAGCCAACGTGTGTACGCGTACGCCTCACCAAACGTTGGTCCCAACGTGGGCGCCAACGTTGGGACCAACGTGTGGTGCCGGCCTTACGCGATACAACATGAATAGAAGATTCTTGGATACAACCAATACAACGGAAAATAAAGTCTTCTAATGCGCTATGCGCTCATACCCCAGATCGGAGTACGTGGCCCATTTCGGCCTAGCTAGGTGTATTCCGCCTATTGTACTCTTTGCTCTTTTTGAATCTATTATAACCACAGAGGAAATAATCACTACCTACGTGATTATAACAACCAAGAAGCTTATACCCACAGGTATAAGCTTCTTGATAACAACAAAGAGAAAACAGAGTTATTTATTTATCAAGTTGTCAATCACAGAATTTTTTTAATAGTATTGTCAAGTCAATGTCGGGTGACTTTTGGATTATTAATAAAATTACTTAAATTATTAAAAGTTTTCAGTAAAATATAACAAGATGGCAGATAGAATGAATTCAACCGAAACTATTTACACTTTCGCAAATAGAAGTAATGTACGTATAACTGTAGTTTTTTTGTATAACATACGCGTGAGAGAGCATTCATCTTTCATCAACATAAAAGCAATCATTGCCTTTCATATTAGGCGGCTTCGTATCAAAGATATTAGAATTTTGCTACCCTTCACTAACTTTACTTCGGCTATAGAGGTGTTGGACTAAAAGCTAGCGCCGGAAATTACAGAGCGACGAAATCCCTCCCCTATTTTCTTTTATCTTACTCTATGAAATCCCTCTTGTTAGTTTGACATACTATCATTATTAACAGATCCGGGCACCTCGCAGATTTTCAGTGGTGGGGGTGGGAGTGGTTGAGCAACAAAGGGGCTTAAAAGCGATTGAAAGTATGCAATTTACAGAGCTCTCGATTTGGTGTGGTTTAATAGCAAGCCAATCATGTATCTAAATCGAATATAATATTGCCTACTTATTCACCGATTTTTTTTTCTAATTATTTAATAAACTATAGTATTTACAAAAAAACATTGTAAGATAAAATTATGTTGTTAAAGATATTACCTACCATATGAAACCTTATCTGTTTAAATCGGACAAGTGGTTATTGAGAAATTAGCCAAACCATGATACCCGATTTCCGCATCTTTTCCCTCCTCCACCACTTTATAATGAGATAACCGCTAAATTCCTGTTCAGGAGATCATGCTGAAGACAATGATACCAGTACGACCTCCTTAGAGTCGGTAGAGCACTCTCCAGTCCGACGGGAATTCAATTTCGAAGACCCGGCCTCTACTATATGTATTATGTATTCTGTGTTAAAATACTTACAGTACGAGCATAGTACGAGGTACATATTATTATGTTGAAATCGGGTGGGGATTGCGCGGAATGCGTATTTTGGGCATGCGTGGCGGTGAGGGGCGCGGGCAGTTATGCACAAAACAAATTATAAACCCTTTGTACAGAGGCATATATCTTGAAATCGGGTGGGGATTGCGCGGAATGCGTATTTTGGGCATGCGTGGCGGTGAGGGGCGCGGGCGGCGGGAGAAGGGCGCGCGCTATTGGTCGCTCCCAAGAGCACATGCGCTAACTTATCCCCAGATATGCCTCTGTACAAAGGGTTTATAATTTGTTTTGTGCATAACTGTGGTATCACCGATGCAACGCAACTTCGATTCCCAGGGGGGGTACAATTTGTACTCGGTTTGGTTGGTGGTAGGGCTTATTTCAAGTCCGCCTGGCTAGCTACCACTATCTTACCTAAGTCTGACGCCATAACAACAATTTAAAAATTGTTGTGTTCCGGCAGTTAGAGGTAAAATAGCCAGTATTCCGGGTGTAGTGTGCTTCCACCTTTGGCACAAAATAGCCTTTGGCCTTATCGTCATTTAACATTAGGTGAGATGAAAACCAAGGAAGCACTATCCCGTTGTGTATTAAAAAAAAAATACCAACGTACTACGAAAAGATACCCACCGACAAGTGGACATTATTCAGACTAGATTCTCAACTGTAGAGCAATTGGTCGACGATGATATCGACGACGCACGTGCCGGGCATGGACGCGGCGATGGGCGGCGAGGGGCCCTCGCAGCGCGTGCGCGGCCGCCGCCGCCTGCGCGTGGGCACGCTCGCACTCGGCGCGTTACTTACGATGCACTGCAGGATTACTGCAGCCGCTGTCAGTGGAGGATTCTGTAAGTTTTTTATTTTTTTTATTAATAATAATTATTTATTTATTTCCAGTACAAATAACATAATAGCACAGTACAAACAGTTCAAGTAGGTATATCCAAATGTAATGTTACATATTCTGATCATCTGCGTCTGAACTAGGTCGAAAAACCTGTATCTCAGACTACAGCGCTCATCCCTAGGCTCAATCAAAAATTTTACAATAAAATTGTGCTTGTGCTCACACTTTATGGATCAGATTCTATTTTTATTGTGATTTTTTAGTAATAAAGTAGGAAGTAGGTACCTGTGTCGGCATAATGTATCATTGGACTGTAGACGTAGAAAGTAAAACAGCAGATTTTCCAGATACGTCCTGCCATACAGAAGAACCCTGTCAAAAGCCGAGTGATCATTTAAAGGCGTAGCACGCAACGCAATGTATCTGATACTGTGTGTACCAGAGCCTCGAATCGAACCTACGTACTCACTTGATACAGTATCACATACATTGCGTGCTACACCTTCAGGTTGGTCATCTAAATAAGAGTAAAAGTGGATGTTAAAACTGTTATAAGATAAGACACAGACACGTCATGAAAGGAAAATGCTGATTTCTTGAGCCGACAGCCTACTAACGTCTTTCACATTCAAAACCCGAGAAATTGGGCGAAAATTGCTCAAAGAGCTGATTTAGAGACTCAAAGTTTATTTTGCACATGAAATCATAACTAAACTGTTTGCAGTCGTATTCATAATGTTCCTGATAGTGGCAGTGTTGATACTCGCGAATCCTCTGCGACACTTCGAAATATATCTTGGGCAGTGGAGTATCAGTGGCCCTGGCCGCGCCTTCCGCATGATCCCCATGTTTGATGGTATGTGTCGACTCTAAACTCCACGTTTTCAAACGTATCTATTGGGTTATTCACTAAAAAGTTGAACGTTGCAGGAATTGGCATAGCGATATGTATAAACGCGATAGTGAGGGCTATAACTTGTTGCACTATGGCATCGATAGCGGCAGTATATGTCCTGCACTCTGTAGCCGATCTGCGGCTACCGTTTACGTATTGCAGGTAGGCAAATATACCTATATAATATGTAGGTATCAAATTTTTTACATTTTTAATATTTAGATGACGAAGTATTGACATTAATATGTTAGGCTCATAGACCGGAATCGGTCGAACAAAGCGAATTTCGCGTCGTGGTCAACATACGAAATGACACAACGCGTTGTGGAAATGAAGAAAAGCCATGATGCGTATGGAAACTATTGAACCATCATAAAGGTAGAATACGACGCACACTTATTTGCAATACCTGTGCGTGGCCTACAAGTTATAAAAACATTGATAGATCTTTAAGAAATATTTTTGTACTTTATTAAGTACTTAGGTACTAGGTAGACGGAAAATTAAAAATAAATCGTCTCATTTAATGATAAGGACATAATTTGTTGGATAAAAGAAGTACTTATAAAAAACAAATTGTTGACTACAAATGATTTTTAGTCATAATTGGAAAATTTTAGAACTATTAACAATTTATTTAAAAAAATCGATTTATTAGTCATTGGAAATTTTTGTTTTTTATTACATTTTTTTTTAAATCAACATAATTGGTGAACACAAAATGAAACTACAATTTAATTAAATTAATTTGGAAAGTTAAGTTTCTTGTAATAACAATAGAATTTTTCAAATCAACATAATAAATAAGGCTACTAATTGTTGAACACAAAGAAGTTATTGGTCATCATCATCAGAAACTACAAATTACTTTCTTCAAATAATTTGGAAATTTAAGAATTTTTATAATTATAACTCCCCGAAATTGACAAGAAACCAATAAAGCAGTTTACCTATGTCCGTCGTGTTATGGCTGCACCAACTAGTGCTCAGAACGCGTCATGGCTTTTCTTAATTTCCACTGTAAGGATACACATATCTCCTAAACGCAAGATCGACAAAATCTGGTTCTTGGTGACAAAATCCGACAAACTACCGGCTACACATACGAGTAATCAGATTTTCGCTACGACCTTCCGTTTTCGAGATCTGTGTGGCCCAGCGGTAGAGACGTCTCTACAGCTGCGCCACACGTATCTCCTAAACGCAAGACCGACAAACTCTGGTTTTTGCCGACAAAATCCGACAAATTACCGGCTACATATACGAGTAATCAGATTTTCACTACGACCTTCCGTTTTCGAGATCTGTGTGGCCCAGCTGTAGAGACGTCTCTACAGCTGCGCCACACGTATCTCCTAAACGCAAGACCGACAAATTCTGGTTTTTGGTGACAAATTCCGACAAATTATCGACTTCATCATGGCATAGTCAAAAAGTCAGATTTCCAACCTTTTTTTGTGGCCCAGCTGTAGTCCGGAACGTGAAATAAACAAGTATATTGTTTCAGCTATGATTTAATACTGCACTAAAATACAAGAGGATCGATAATATATTTGGTTCTACGAGTACATACTTACTACCTATATTATACTACCTAGTTGGTTACTAAGTTCTGTAACTATGGAAAACATGAATAATACTAAATTTACAAATAATGCTACAATGAATTATATACCAAATGAAAGCACAAATATTTAAGATTATCATGTATTAAAATTATTCGAAATGACCGCCTCTGGCATTAATACACGCCTTTAGACGACGAGGCCAGTCATCGATGGCAGCACGAACTACCACCATATCCAATTCTGCGACTGCCTTGAGAATAGCGCGCTTAAGAGAGTCGAGATTCATGTGGGGCTTAGCACATGCTTTCTCCTCAATAAGTTACCATATGGCATAATCCAGAGGATTTAAGTCTGGGCTGGAGGATGGCCATTCTTCCTGCGCGATAAAATCAATTTTGTTAGCCCAAAACCATGCTTGTGTAGATTTTGCTTTGTGCGCAGGGGCAGAGTCCTGCTGGAAGACCCATGGCTGGTTTTGAAATAAAGTGTGGCTTAAGGGTTTGACAACAGGTTCCAGAACGGTATCTTGATAGACTCTAGCGCCAGTTTTCACACCTTTTTCACAGAAATGAACCTTACTTAGCCCTGAATAGGACACCCCCAGCCAAATCATCACTGATGAGGGGTGGTGACCTCGTTGGACCCTCGGAGCAATCATGCTGGCTTCTTTACTATTCTTAGCGTATACTCTATCATTTTGACGGTTAAAATTTTCTTCGACTGTGAAGATTTTTTCATCAGTAAACAAGATTTTTCGATGGCCGTTTTGTGCGTACTGCTTTAGTAGAGCGCGACTTCGTGCTAACCTCATAGCCTTCAATCGTGCGTTTAGCAGATGGCCCTTTCTCTACGGTAAGCGTGAAGCCCAAGGTCATCATTGATATTTTTTTTAAGGGAACTTCTCTTCACAGTCATCTGTATTGCCAATAACTTTTGCTTTCGGACGGGATTTCTCGTGATTCTCGCCTTCACTGCCTTGATCACAGCTGGTGTCCGAACGGTGCGTGGTCTTCCTGATCTTTTTCGGTCATCGACGGTCAAGGTATTACTGTACCTATGGATAGTGCGATAAATAAATTGCTTGTTGATTTTCAACTTTTGTAGCAACTTGAAAATCATATTCGGTGGCTGCCCACATTTGTGCAGAGCAATTACAGCGACACGATTCTCCTTCAACCCCCATTCCATGGTGAAATAAACAAAATATGATATACGTGTGGTATGGAATTATAGCTTATAAAACTGTCAATAATATGTCATTTTTATTTTTTCTTTTCATTTGTTTTAATGGCCAGTAATCGATAAAGAAACTCAGTAACAGAACTTTTGACCAACCTGTGTATATAATACACTACACCACAACGCGTTGTGGTCGTTTGGTATGTTGACCACGACGCGAATTTCGCTTTGTGGTATTTCTATGCTTACCACTACGCGTTCTGAGCGTTTTGAAAAGAGCCATGACATGAATTTAGCGTTGTGGCATTTTGGCAGTGACCAGTACGCGTTGTGAGCGTTTTTTCGCTCAAAGACCGATTATCATAATTATAAATAACTCATTATTTTCAGAGATTTCAATTTAAAATCTTATGAGCCGACAATACAGGACGTCAAAATTCTAAGAAGCGAAGAGGTAAGACAGATGACTTGCTTTTTATGCTTAATTTATAGGTAACTATATATGTTACGGCTAATACCCGAAGTGCGGCTAGCCGGCTAAAACTAGGTCCAGCATGGGACTAACTGATATGCCTTTGGGTGTCACTCCGACTTGAGCGTATCTGTTCGTCGGAGTGACACGCAATGGAGAGCTCAGAACGATCTTGATGGGGTGGGTCGGAAGGCGATAAAACCGCGTTTCCTCCTATAAAATAAAATTAAAAAAAAGTCTAGCATGGGATATAACAAAAGTTTTTTCTGTGGTCTGTTAAAAAAAAATAACCTCGAAATTTAAGGCTCACGCTCCGCTGCGCTGCGCGCTCGCCTTAAATTTCTAACCTAACCCGGGACCTACAGGAGTATAGCAGATCGGTTACGCCTAGTTTTAGCCAACAGCTATCGGCTACACCTAGTTTTAGCCGGCTAAAACTAGGTTTAGCCGCACTTCGGGTATTAGCCGTAACATATACATACTTCGTAAGTTTATATACTTACCAAGTTTATTTACTTATGCAACTTGTTTTCATCCATTACAGGAATATAAACCAGAATCAACCTCTATGACACCATCGACTGTCGGGCTAAGTGAAGGCGCTTGGCGGAATGCTACATTTACACTGTATCTATTTATGTTTTCAAGATATAACAGTATTCTGATTCGTGAGCGATAAATAATTACTACGCGTTCATTTCGTGATTGCCGTCGTCGACCGTTATGACGTCACTGCTAACGGTACTTTAATCATGTTTTTTATCTGATATAGTGCGAAATGAGTGCGAAGAATTGAGCGGGGCGGGCGCGGCGCTATGATTGATTGATTTTAATTGACATAATGGCGTTATGAATTACTGTTTTTTCTTTTCTTTAGTTTTACGTTCGACATTGTGTAGAACCTTTCCTCTTTTACATTATAGCAATACAAATAATGAACGTAAATAAAAAATCAGCAGAAACAAAAATTAAGATTTGATTTGCTATCCGTAATGCTAAAGTAGTGATACAGGGGGAAGTATAACGCGAGCCGAGAAGTAGCGGCAATCATGAAGTGAACATGTAATAAATAACTGAAAGGCCACCACTACAGGTACAGTCCGTTCAACGTAAGAAGTCCCACGGAGTGTTACTGTGGTGTAGATACTTATTTTTATAGTAATAAAGCTTATTTTCGAATGTTGAAGACGACTGCAGCGCCACTCTCACGGGACATCTTACGGTAAACAGACTACGCCAGTTACCCAGAGCACCTCAACCTAAGACAAACCAACCTTTATTTACTTACAGCAATGATGATGATGATGTCATACCCTTTGGAATAACGCGTAAAGTTGCAATGTGCAAGGAAGTTTACCCGGGTCCCTACCCACCGTTTTATCGTACTCCCGCATATAATTTTTTCTTGTAAGTAGGTACCTCTTAAATATGCAAAAAATACACTACACTAGTGCACGTACCGGTTATGAGTTATGAAGTTTGCCGCGCCCCGCAGCCTTACCTCCCATCGGTGGGGTTATATGGTTTTATTAAAGAGTAACCTGTGGCCTTCCGGCTCCATCATTAGATCACCTCAATGACACCATAATATTGCAATGTCTTCCAGTTCTGACCTATGTTCAAAGTTTCAAGTCTTTAACTTATCGGGAAGCTTGTATAAAATCGTTTGCTTTTGTGGACAAACAAAGAAACATTAGGTACTTAAACGAGAAAGCATCCTAATAAAAATGTGTTAATTACTTATGTACAAATGAAGTAGAAATCTTTTTCTATACGAAATTAGTTAAGTAAGGGGAATTAATTAATTGGGTGACTGGAAATAATTAAAGGTGACTGTTAATGGGATATCTAAATGTAAGTACTAAACCTGGCAGCGGTTTATTTTTTGGGCGACAAAATAACTAAACGGGCGACTAGCTGTGGATTACAAAAAATACGTAAAACTGGCGACTACATTTGGGAGATAAATAATTTAAGTTAACAATGAAAATTCTAAATGAGTGACAAAAATACTGAGTGGGTCACTATTATACCAAGTAGGTAACTATATAACTGATTTAAGCTGCCCAACATGGTATTTTTGACATCTCCATTAGGATAATGGTCACCTTTTTTAAATAAAGTATATGCCAATTTTTTGTTTTGTGTGCCCTTTTTTGTATGCCGAGGTAAAACGCATTTACGCGCTTCCCCTCCCGCAGGTGAGCGAGAGGGGGGCATGTGGGACTCGCCAGGAGGGGACCGCAACTTCGGCGTTGCAGCTCCCTCCACGACTGCCTCCCGTGATCCCACCCATCCCAGTGGTTCGATCGGAATGTTTTGTGTGTCCTAAGGTTGTCGCCCAAATAGTGATTTGGTCGCCCGTTTTGAATAACTATAGTTACCTACTCAAATTGTATTAAAGCACAGATAATATAATACTATACATTAAAGTCACCCATTTTCAATATTTGTAGTCGCCCTCAGTCCGTCGCCCACTTAGTATTTCAGTACGCTATATTCAGTATTTTTGATACCCAAAATGCGGATTTATTGTTTCCCGATTAAATACTACCCGAAGTAATCATATTTTCTTGTTGGCAGTGTGGAAGTAGTCCAGTTACGACCAGATTTAAGCGCGGACTTTAATGTCTCGTTATTGTTATGTCTTGTAACTTTTTGGATCTTGATTTGGGCAGTAATGATAAAGGAAAAGGTTTCGCATGGTAGAGTAAGTTTGTATCATTATTATCTCTAGTAAGTTTGTATCATTATTATCTCTAGTAAGTTTGTATTATTATTATCTCTACTACTTATAATACGATTCGATCTTATTGGCCGCTGTGAAGTTACTCACTATGCGCGTAGCCGTGCCCCACCACACGACTCTCTCACACAGAATTTGTGTTCTGCGCATCGACTCGCGCGATGTTCACAAAAGTCATAAAGTTTGAATCGGGCTATATTCATACTTTTTTTCTCTAAAATCTCGACCCTATTGTTTTATTTTTTAATTTCTACAAGCTGACGATCATTTTGAATCTACAATTATTTTTTTCTTAAAATCTGTCAAGGTAGGTAGGTACCTATATTGATGTTAGTGGTAAACTGGTGTTTGTATGATGTATCGGATTATTTTTTGCAAGAATGATAAACAAGCATAACCTTTCTTATTTCTCAAAGATGATGCTGATATCGAGAGGGAGCGTAGGGCTCTGGCGATTAGAGGTAACATGTTGGCTCGCAGATTTTCCCGTTGCACCGAAGATGTTAAAGTCACACTTTTTAAGGCATATTGCCAAAGCATGTACACGGGAAATCTGTGGGTAAATCACACTAAAAAATCGCTGGAGACTACGAGTCCTTTATAATAATGTCTTTAGGATGATGTTGGGTCTGCCTCGTTTTTGCAGTGCATCCGGCATGTTTGCGGAGTACCAAACTGATGGCTTCGAAGCCATCTTACGTAAAAAGACCACCTCCCTAATCCGCAGAGTGAGGGACAGTCCCAACAGCATCCTAAAGACTCTGGCAAATCGATACACTTCCCCACTGTGGAAGTGCTTTATTCGAAGAGTGACAGTCACGGGAACCTACCCTTTTTTGTGATAGCCAGTCGTGGCACAGTAATGATTATGTTCTAATTCAATTCAATTTCAATATAAATTCAATTACTAACAATAGTATTAAGATTAGTTACTAACACATATGGATGTAATTTATCTGAAATAAAAATTATTTAATTTTAATTTTATTTTATTTTTCCAATTTAGTTAATTTGGAACAACATGTACTCGTGGTTCGTGGTGGTACCATGCTTATGGACAATTTTTCTGGTCGTCACTGCTCTGCTCAACATTCCATCGTTACAACACATTTTGCGTAAAGCTTATAAACTTGAAACCATTGATGTAATTACGGTATGTATTTTTCAAAACTGTTTAGTGTGTAAATAATCGGCTTGTTTTGCTACATACTATTTAAACTATAATAACATTTCAGGCAATAGGTGATGCTTTACAAGTAGCAATATATATTCATGCTTCAAGCACAGGTACAGAAATTATTCTAGGGAAAGGCCTGAACCATTACGGTACCTATCTTTTTTTCTTTCCATTTTCTAAATTATATTCCTAATGTTTTCTATTATAATAGCGAACAAACCACAAAGTGAAGTGCCGGCGCCGGCCTTGGGTAGATGAGCGGTGTGGGCGGGGGTAGCTAGGCAGTCTACTTTTTTAGGTTTCCGTACCCAAAGTGTAAAAACGGAACCCTATTACTAAGACTCCACTGTCCGTCTGTCTGTCTGTCACTGAGCTGTATCTCATGAACCGTGATAGCTAGACAGTTGAAATTTTCACAGATGATGTATTTCTGTTGCCGCTATAACAACAAATACTAAAAATTAAAAAAACCCGTCTGCATAAAAAGACAAGTCCACTGAAAAGATGGAAACAAGATTAAATATTAAAGGCAACATAATAACATGCAGTCGGAGGCATGCATTAAGAAAGTGACGTTATGAATGATTTGAATTACTATATGCCTCCGACTGCATGTTATTATGTTGCCTTTAATATTTAATCTTGTTTCCATCTTTTCAGTGGACTTGTCTTTTTATGCAGACGGGTTTTTTAATTTTTATAATTTATTTTTTTATTTATATCTTTTTAGTTATTTGTACAATATTACGGTCTTGATATACCTTTTTGAAATCCTTACAATAAGCCCTTTAATTTGACACCCATATTGCAGTATTCTAAAAAAAAAAAATTTTTCCCACTACGTATATTAGTACCGTACAGCCGCCATGTTGTTTTTTTTTATAACGCCACCTTCTTAAGAACATTTGGGCTGATGAGACAAATCTAACGATATCTTAATTACAGAAATCCATTCAGCCGTTTGAAAGATATGAGGTAATAAAGAATATTACATACAAACACACATACAAAATTACTTACATAGTTACATACAAGATACGCGCGAAAAACATAACCCTTTCTTTGCAGTCGGGTAAAAACAGAATAAAATAAATATTTGAGTGGGGCTCCCATACATCAAAAGTTTTATTTTTGCTATATTTGGTACGGAACCCTTCGTGCGCGAGTCCGACTCGCATTTGGCCGCTTTTCTCCCTCCCGCACGTACGTCTGTTGCTGCCATTCTTGTTCGGTGATTGCTTCTTTCTCTCTCCGCCCGCCACGTCTGACACTACACAGCGTGACACAGCGCGCTTGTGGTCAAATTATAACTTATATTCACGTTTCTGTTAGCTTCTGGTCATATTGATGCGTACCTGAACGTTGAGAACGTTTGGCATTCTTGTCTGTTGCTACTGCTGGCCGTATTGAATTCCGTCAGCTCCGCTTTTTGTGCTCTCGCCGACCTAATGCAGGTTACTACGCAAGAGGCCCATATTTTGAATGAAAGTACGTACGTATAAGAACAACATAATTGTTAATAAATAGATCTCGTACATAATTTATTATAATTATTATCTTCATTTAGGTACTTTATGGATTATACCGATGTATTCGAAGTGTACATCAATAAGTTCCTACTCGCATTTGCTGTGAGTTTATTTTTAGTTGTTTTTGATCTTCGAATTCGAACAAACCGTGGGTTCGTGGATAGGCCGTAGACTTAGTTACTTACCATTTTTTTTTTGTTCTAGATCGACCATAGTATTTTCTGGCATTACATTTTCTTACTTGGTCGTAGCTTACACACTCCTAAAGGCAGCTCTGCATACAATTTTCGAGTATAAAGTAAAACTGGTGTAAGTTTAACAACTTAACTTCTCTACATTCGTACCATAAAATCATAATATAGATACCCTTTTTTTCAGATTCTTAGAACAAGTAATTGTGTGTATCCTAATACTTACATGCATGGGATTAAGTTTATTTTTTATTTTTCTTGTAAGTACCATGTTATACTCGTAGAGGTATGATTGTGTCACTTTTTTTTTACTTAACAATAATAAAAGATGATTCTATTCAATGTATTAGGCAAAGATTACTAACTATTACGTATATGGGTACTTGATTCAAGGTTCACTTTGCAAAGTTTGATCATTTTTGGGATAGTATACATTTTTGGGATAGTAACAGATGGTGTTTTATGGGTGTTAGGTTAGTGCATATTCTGCATCAAACCCAAATGAAACAATAATGCAGGGAGGCGTAGCGCTACTGGAAAGCGTAGACGCCATCATGACGGGCATAACGATGCCGCTACTGTGCTTCCAAGAGCTGATGGTGATGCTGTGGGTGTACCGTAGCCGCGATTTTATGTCGGACCTGAACGTTGCCACAGAAGAGAACACCTGTCCCACTCGCCTCGCAACACAGTTTCAAATCCTCCCATTCATACTCCTGGTAAGTTATCACGAATGAACATTTGCTGAGATTTTAATCGTCTTGGCGCATATGGCATAATGTCCTTTCTCAAAAAGTCCTTTTCTTGAAATGTCTTTTTCTCGAAATGTCCTTTTCTCAAAATGTCCTTTTATTATCATCAAAAACACAGACATGGAAAGCATGTAAATATATATCACTCTTACTCTTACTGTCCAAGCTTGCTTATTATAGACTCGATGCCCAAGCTATCAAATGGTTTGATAGTTATCTGAATCACAGACAGCAGTGCGTGGAGCTTATGAAGAGTGGTGAGAGGAACAGGTCAGCCCCTCTCCCTGTGACACGCGGCGTGCCTCAGGGCTCAATTTTAGGCCTAATACTTTACGCCCTGTGCCCTGTACAGTGCTGACATAATAGCAAATATAAAACACTGTCAGTATCATATTAACGCCGATGATCTGCAGCTCACTATGTCATTTACACCAGAAGATCAGCAGTAGCAAAATTAAATGAGGATTTAGATAGAATCTCTGTCTGGTGCCGGTCAAACTGCCTTGTCCTCGACCCATCAAAGTCGAAGTACATGTTGATTGGTTCAAACCGGAAACTCCATAGGCTGAATAATAGTGGCTCACCTTTGCCTATTAATATTGAAGGTAATGCCATTGAACGCGTGTATGTGGCCAGAAACTTGGGGCTAGTCTTCGATAGTCAACTTAATTTTGAAAATCACATCATGGAATGTGTTCGAGGCTGTTTTTATCGTTTAAAATTGCTATATAAAATAAGACCTTAATTGTGTGAAAAGCTTAGGATACAGTTGTGTGAGACTTTGATTTTGTCTAAACTCAACTATTGTGATATAGTTTATGGACCATGTCTGCTGTCTAGAACAACATGGTGCAACGAGTGCAGAACGCCTGAGCTCGTTTTAGCTTCCGTATCCCACCAAGATCGCATGTAACACCTTTTCTTGTCTCTGCTAATGCCTTGAAAATGGAAGCCCGCCGAAAACTCTATTTGGCCTCTTTAATGTTTGGTATAGTAAACACTGGAAAACCACAGTACCTTCACAGCAAACTGATATGGGCCCAAAATCCCTCCAGACCCCCGAGGCGTGCCTGCACACATGTCCTCTCAACTCATACATACCGTACGGTAGCATTACGGGGGTCTTTCAGATTTGCCGCCACTCGTTGTTGGAACGACATTCCGCCACCAATGCGCATTTTGAGACAAGGACATTCTGAGAAAGGACATTTCGAGAAAGGGCATTATGAGAAAGGACATTTTGAGAAAAGGACATTATGCGCCAAGACGATTTTAATGTTTATGATTTTTGTTCAATTCGTACCTATATTTCAAATTTCTATTTTAAAATTGCTTCTTACAAAATGGTCAACACTGCATAAAATACATAGTGCCATGCCAGTTGTCCTAAGTTACAGTCTGTTTATAAGGATAAACAGACTGTAACTTAGGACAAATGGCATGGCACTATGTATTTTATTGTACTTGTCCTATACACAGTTGTCCTATAACCATACTTGTCCTATACACAGTTTTTGACAGTTATCCGTACGTCTTTGAAACTAAACGCTATTTAAAAATCTCTTATATAAAAGTGAAGGGGTGACTGACATATCAACGCACAGCCCAAACCGCTGGGTCTAGAGACTTGAAATTTTGTACAAAGATACTTTATACAGTGTAGGCATCCACTAAGAAAGGATTTTTGGAAATTCGACCCCAAAAGGTGTGAAATGGGGGTTCAAAGTTTGTATGGAAAAAAATATTAAATAGTCAATTCGACTTGAAACTTCGTAGTAGTACTTCTAAAGACAAATAAGTAAACACGTGTTTCGTGGTTTTCCGAAAATCAACCCTTTAGGTAGTAAATAAGGCAAAAAAAGTCCAAAATGACTGATAAATCAACGCACAGCCCAAACCACTGGACCAAATTTGGCACACAGATACTTACACAGTGTACGTATCCACTAATTAAGGATTTTTGAAAATTCCATCCCTAGGGGATGAAAAAAGGGATGATAGTTTGTATGAAAGTCCCTCAGTTTTGAAGCTAAAATCTCAAAATTTTGTATATTCTACCCCCGAAGGGTTCAAAAGGGGGGATGAGATAAAATTGTGTATTAAAGAAAATCCTTCATTTTCGAAGTAAAAATCGCTAAATTTATAATTTAGGATTATGGATGAAAATCTAACGCAACGTAGATTGTTTTTGTTAGTATTTTAACCCCTATGGGGATGAAATGGGGGTGAAAAGGGGTAAAAGACCTAAAATAGATATGGATGTCGTTATCGAGGTTTTGTGGGATGACGATTGCAAAAATGACATTTATTTTGAAGTCCAACACGGTGGACATGATTTAACCCCTAAAGGGGTGAAAATAGGGTTAAAATTTTGGGTGCGATTCGGTTGCCATAAAGACAGTTAATCTAATTTTAATGTCACTAACGTTGACTTCATCTAATTTTCATTTGACCTAAAAATAAATGACATAATTTTTATTTAACCTATTATTCATTTGTCATCATTATTATTTGCCATATTTACATTTGCTCTAACGTTTATATCCCATAAGTATCATTTGATATATTGCTTTTTTATCTAACTTACATTTCTTAAACATATCATTTGATCTAATTTTACATGTTATAATCAACTTTTACTATAAAATAGAAATAACTAGCTTTTGTTATTATGATGCTTGCTTAATTGTCAAATCCACTAATTTTTAATGTAATAACATCAATAGCATACAAATATTATAACATAACAATGACTAGACATGCAAGCAAGCATACAAGCATGCATGTAGCTTGCCAGTAGGTTAGGTTAGGCTAGTGCTTTGACCACTCGTATGCTGCATCCTTGCCTGCATGCTGCATGCCTGCTTGTATGCATGCTGCATCCTTGCTTGCATGCTGCATGCTTGCTTGCATGCTGAATGCTTGATTGCATGCTGTATGCTTGCTTGCTTGCAAAATGCTTGCGGGGGGGTGCAGGGGGGCTGGCCCCCCTGCTCGGGGGGGTCGGGGGGCCTGAGGCCCCCCGCTATAAAGAAAAACTTTTAATGGATGTACCAGTAGGTTAGGTTAGTGTTTTGACCACTCGCAGCGGAGCGAGCGAAGCGAGCAGAGCTCCACAATGCTTGCATGCATGTTGCATGCTTGCTTGAATGCTGCATGCTTGCGTGCATGCGGCATGCTTGCTTGCATGCTGCATGCTTGTTTGCATGCTTGCTTACTGCATGCTTGCTTGCTGTGCTTGCTTGCATGCTTGCATGTTGGGTGCTTGCTTGCAAAATGCTTGCTGGGGGGTGCAGAGGGCTGGCCCTAGGCCCCCCGCAATATAAAAAAACATAATGCACCAGGTAAGTTAGTGTTTTGACCACTCGCAGCGGAGCGATACTGTAATGTTGGCAGTAAGCTGTTTCAGAACCCTTTATGGAGGATTTAAAGCGTGAGTGTAGATAAAAATATATAAGTACTGAAATCATATTTTTTGGCTATGCTTGTTTTTATAGCATTTAAATCATAGGTCAAATGAAATTATTTTAAATGTTGAATAGAGTAAATGAATGTTATATGAAATGTGCTTTATATCATCTGTTAATTAGATCAAATGATTATTATGTCAAATAATTTTTATATCACATGTATTTAGGTCAAGTGAAATGATATTAACCGTATGTTTTATTATTCGATCGGTATGTCAAATGAAATTATATGAAATGTTATTATATCCTCTGATCGTTAGTGCATATAAATTTAGGTCATACATTACACACCCTAAAATTTTGTATCGAAAATTAATATAAAATAGACATTACAACTTTAAACTTCGTAGGAGCACGTCCAAAAATAAATAGGCAAATATATATTTTGTTATTGTGAAAATTAACCCCTAAAGGGGTAAATGGGGTGAGTAAACATAAAAATTGATATAGATGTCGTTATTTGGGTTTTCTGGGATGACGATTGCAAAAGATACATTTATTTTTGAGTCCAACACGGTTGACTTGATTTAACCCCTAAAGGGGTGAAAATGGGGTTCAAATTTTGTATGGAAAAATAATATAAAATAGACATTAGGTACAACTTTAAACTTCGTAGGAGCACGTCTAAAAATAAATAGGCAAACGTATATTTTGTGATTTTGAAAATCAACCTCTTAGGGGGTAAATGGGTGAGTAAACATAAAAATCGATATGGATGTCGTTCTTGAGGTTTTATGGGATGATGATTGCGAAAATGACAATGCGACATGAAACATCATTAACCTGGACCTGGATATGCACATCCAGGGGATGGAAACGGGAACAAGGACGGGAACGGGAACGGCTAAAAATGGCTGGACGGATCGTGGTTGAAGGTTCCCTAAGGATTTTCTCTAATATCCACGCGGACGAAGTCGCGGGCAGAAGCTAGTATGTTATAAAGCTGCGTTGACATGATCAAAATATACTTGGACCAAGTAGTTTGGATAACTATTTGGACGCACTTGGATCAAAATATTAGTCAAAGTAAACTTGGACCATACCCTACTTTAATCTAAGCCTGCTTGGACCAAGTAGCTTTGACGACTACTTGGATCAGGTAAACGAGCAATCCAAATGCAATCCAAACAAGTGCACACGGCGCCGCCGTATCGAAAAAGCTACTCTGTCCAAGTTACTTGGTTCAAGTATCCTTTGATCGTGTCAACAGGTATCCAAGTATACTTTGATCATGTCAACCCGGCTTAAAACAAATTTTCATTAAATAATAACTTATGATATCTTTCGTATTCTATGTGTGGAAAACCATATGTTGTATTCAAATGATTATTTCAATAAAGAGTTTAGGTGAAGTACCAAAAAGGACAGGTAATGATAAAAGTAAACACGTATTTCAGCTGACGTTCGTATTGAAAATAACGGTGCTGTGCATGTCAGAACTACCGCATCCGCACTTGTACTGGGCGCTGCTGCCGCTGTTCGCCGTGGTGGCGGCGGTGCCGGTGCGCGCCGTCTGGAACGCGGTTATTTACTTGCGTCCTACCACACCTAATTGATCGGTTCGTAGGTTTTGACGCAGATCGTCACTTTCGCAAATGGTCATCACTAAAAATTTAGTCACTTTCGCAAATAGTCACATTCGCAAAACGTCACTTTCGCAGAATGTCATTCACAATTTTCAAATATAGGAGAAAAAAAGAAAAAATTCCGAATGACATTCTGCGAAAGTGACCATTTGCGAAAGTGACCAAATTTTTCGCGATGACCATTTGCGAAAGTGACGATCTGCGTCAAAACCGGTTCGTAATTGTGCATGGAAAGTCTCAAACCTTATGCTGTATCACATATCTGAATATATTTGATTAAAATGTACGGATCGGAAGATAAATAATAAATAAAAAGACGACTGATTGAAAATAAATGTTTATTTTATCAATCATTTAAAATATTTTATAAATATAGATCTTTGTACAACGCATTTGCTATGCGTACACATGATAGCTGGTGACACATATGATAGCCGCGAGGAGACTGGCATTAACTCTACGGACAAGTTTATGAAGGTGATCACTGATCAGTACTGGTCGCCGCGGCGCGGCACCCTGCAACGCTATTTACACTAAGCCGGTTTCACCTCCTCATACCTTATCCACTGTTCAAATAGTATCCTATTTTGATCATAATATGACAGGAAGGTCTCGATTCAGTGGATAGGGTAAGTAAGTATGTATTACATCACTACTTTAATCCTACAATGCCTATTACACGATTAAATTAAAATATCACAATATGTACATATTATTTTCAAGACTATCTTGATAATATCAATAATATTCCAATTTGACACAGGGTTTGTGTAAATGGTATTTACACTGGCTGGATAATGGATCCCAAAATAGTATTACAAATAAAATTTCAGTGGAGAAAGATAATAAATTACAATAAATCAATATTAGCAGCTGCCCTACATTTCGTACTGCAACAAATATTTGTGACAAAAATGACATATCGTTAGACCAGAGACACACAAATTATTCCAAATAGAATATCAAAACATAGGTCGGTAGACAATTACCATTCATTACATGACGATTTAATTAACGATATTCGTATATTCGAGGCCGTTCATAGCGATTCCCACGATACTATCGATTACTTCACTAATATTCACCTGCATTCGATTAGATTTCGCTTATAGCGTATGAAGGCACTTGTAGCACTCGGCGTCCCTCCAGCGAGGGTTTAAAGTTCGACACTAAACTTAGCTACAATATACAGTCACTTATCACACATCGGCCGCCCGACACCTCTAGTTCGCTTTGTTCCACCACTAACGTTCGTGCGGGTTCACTCAGTACCATGCCACCAATTTTCACTTTCACTTTACATTTTGATCGTAGCGTTATGCGCACTGGAAGAATGTTACCAAAATAGTGTTCGCTATATTTTTAGAAAACAGGTAAATAGGTGTTATTTGCATGATAACTTAGGATATTACGAATGCGTAATTTAAACATTTTACCGTTCACTATATCTTGATGGTTCACTGATGGTATATTGCGTGCAGGTATTTATAATTTTTTTCATATTTAAAATTGTTATTAAATAAAATACACTATTTTGGTTACATTTTATATGTTATATTGTAACAGCCCGTTAACACAGAGACTGCGTTTTAAGTATGCACAACTAAGTTTTTCACTGGGTATAGTTTTGATGGAGATAAAAAAATTGTTGAGCTACCATTACTTACTCGTTGTTCATTACTATCATCAGATCTCGCTACGTCGGTAAAGTAGTAGATTCTATTCATAATTATTCATTAGCAAATGTACAAACTCGATTTTGCGATATTTGATGATTATTCATTATAATATTGCTTCCTGTATATATTTTACAATATCAAATACAAAAATGTATGGAATCAAGGTATCCGTAAACAAGGATCAGTGTTAATCCCACACATTTTCGACTGCCGTTGAAGGTTTTAGAAGAGCCAGTAGTCAAGAAAGCATAGTTTCTACATTAATATAATGTACTGCCTTTACTAAATCTCTACAGAAAAGACGAGTCGTTACGATAACGGGCCGTTACACGTAATATCGATTTCAATAGAAATTGTTAAAAAGGTAAACGATCTTGGTAAATCTCTTTAACTTGACATCATATGTCATATTACGTTACAATTAGATGTTTAAAATTTACAATCACTGGTTCCAGTTCGGCGGGCTGATTATCTAACTAAAAACCACCTAGCGACTGGTTGCAATTCACAGATAATCGTGATCCATTGCTGCTTCTTTTTGGGTTAAAAAAAACATACCAAAGAAAAGTGGCAATGTATGTCAAATGCAACCGGTCGCTAAATAGTTTCTTTTTAGATAATCAGGGTGCGGTACGTTACATATCAGTCCGGTAATTCTGTGTAATCAAATCAATGGGAAAATGAAACAAAAAAAAAACTTGTGCGACAATATACCTTTGGGTCTGCTGTTCAAAACTCAAAACTCACAATTCTCCCCCCTTTCCACATGAAAGTTCACCCCGCACCGTTAGATTTGTCCCCGTTAACGGATTTTTCAAGTATTTTGCGAAAACTTTAATAAATACAAAAAAGGGTCAAAGTTAAAAAAACATCCTAATTAAATCTCTCATAGGTATCACGTCACATAAGTTTCAAAAACTTATTCGTTTGTCTGAAAACATAGTCTTACCGGACTATATCGCATTAAAAGAACGTGAAATGTTTACATCTTTGACAAATGGGGATGGCAACGTAAAGCTAATTGTAGATGTCGCTGCGTACGCTTGTTCCTAAGACAATAGACGTTTAGAACAAATGTATGGTATTTATTTTGTGGTATTTTTTTACCGAAGAGGACCCATTGACACAAAATGGATATAAAAGACTATTCTACAATGTAAATGCTGTAATCGAAAGCCAAATTAAGGCGTTTTTATTCTTACTGAATTTATCATTTTTCTTAATATCCAGATTTTTCGGAAATTTGTAAGTGCCTACATTTTTACAGCTTATTACACAGAATTTGGTCATTTTAAAGATATAAAACGATTTTTAAAGAAAAAGCCCTTTGTTTTGACGGTTTTTGTGGAACAAGCGTACGTAGCGCCACTTTGAAAGTTGCCTTCCCCATCGGATCGACACGGAGTGTGGTAGTGTAGTGTGGGCGCTAGGCGGGCGGTGGCGGTGGCGGCGGGCGTCAGGCGGAGGCGGCGCGGCGTCAGAAGCGGCGCAGCGCGGCGGCCGCCTTGCGCGTGGGCTGCACCGACAGCGGCGCCACCAGCACCGACCCGCCCTCCGCGCACGCGCCCCCGCTCGTACCCATCTCCTGGTCGACACGTTGTCGGTTAAGGGCGGCCGCATATTTCAAGAAATTTCTGTCAGAAAAATTCAGACGGTCGCCGGAAGGCATTCGGTGCATACATTTTGTATGAGCGCCATCGCACACGGGCAACTTTTGTCTCAGCGACTATTTTGTCTCTCACATTATTTGTACGAAAAGTTGCCGACGACCGCGTCGCCCCGTGTGCGCGCTTTCATATAAACCCGTGGACTTGATGTGAGAGACAAAAGTTGCTCGTGTGCGATGGCGCTTAGACCCCGAACACAGTTGGAAAAAATCTAATTCTAAGCGCCATCGCACACGAGCAACTTTTGTCTCCGCAACTATTATGTCTCTCACGTGGTTTGTATGAAAAGTTACCGACGATCGAGTCGCTTCGTGTGCGCGCTTTCATATAAACCCGTGGACTTGATGTGAGCGACAAAATAGTTGCCAAGCAACAAAGTTGCTCGTGTGTGGTGGAGCTAACAGTGTGCGGGGTCTAATACAAAATGTACGCACCGAGTGCCTTCCGACGACCGTGAATTTTTCTGACAGAAATTTCTTACAATATGCGGCTGCCCTAAAACTGGATGTAATTTTTACCGCCTTCAAAAGGAGGAAGCTCAATTCGACCAGTATTTTTATTTTACCTGTTATGGAATGGTATATTGGGCCACCCGACTTAACCCTTTTTCTCTTATCACCATCGAATGCAAATCGAATTCATATCGAGACCATTTTTTTTTGTGTAAGAACATGATAAAACAATAAAAAAGAGGTCAGGTTAACATAGCTTAACCCTATAACGATCATAATATTGACAGCAAATAAGTAAGAAGGGCTGGAAATTGGTGGATTATTTTTTTTGGGGCTTTCTGTTTCGTAGAAATATGTAACAAAAAATGTTTAAACTATGTAAAGCTAGTAGAATCCCATGCACTACCATAATTTAATCGAATTTGGGTGACTATGACTAGTGTAAATTAGCATAATATGCCAGTGCAAAAAAAGGTCGGTTTACCCGCTTGCGGTAGTAAAACAGTTTCAGATACCCGAAAACGGGTAAATAGCCAAATAATTCGTGCCATAGCCTAAATAAACGACATAATACTACCTGTATCGAAGTGGACACAATTTAAAAAGTGTCATGGACGTAAATTCAGCTAAATTACGTTCATACCTGTCAGAAATACGGAGATCAGTTAGTTAAGCCGCAAGACCACAAAGGTAAATTAATTCGTAGGCATAACAAACAATTAAACTACTGAAGACTTACATTGATGTTGTTACAACTCGCGAGACGCATCTGCGCAAGCTGCGCGGCGGGCAGGTTGGTGGTGGAGCCGAAAGGCGAGATCATCGACGACATGGCGCGTTTCAGCTTCGACGGCGTCTTGTTGAACGACAGCGCGCGCCCCACCTAACGCACATAATGATCATATACAACAAGCACAAACCCTAAATGAAAACCATCATATTAAAAATAGACGTGGTTTCGTTACAATAATACGTTGACTTTTCGTAAAATTTAAAACGTGCACTGAGAATTGGTTTCCTCTAAATATATTTGCTGTAAACAAATCATCACAGATAGTGGCACAAAACTGTCAAGTGGCATAATGCAATAATATCATAAGACTTGCCATGCCATAACTACAGGTTTATATTTACATTTACTAAAATTATACAACAATGTTATTTTGCTTACGTTACGTTACCTTTAGTTGTCCATGCTTTAAATTGTTACAGGTTGTTAGTAGGATATGTTAACGTAGATTTTTAATGACGAATATGAATTTCAGACAACAAGACGCAACATGGGAGACATAAACATGAACAAAATGAAGACAGTTAGGTTGTGAATGATTATGAACCCAAATCCCTTAGGTATGGCACGCTCACGAAAACTGTTAATAACAAATGTGTGAAGCGAAGCATTATTTGGACATTCACTCCTCCGACCTCCTGAATCGTGTAAAACGTTTCACTGGTCAGAGTATTCCGTCATCCATCCCAGGCAGAAACGCTACAATGACGCCTTTGTTAAAAATCGTATTATAAAGCTGTGAATCCTCGAAAAGGCGACCGATTATTCGATTACAATGTGCGTACACACTGATTCCTGTGTCTATCGGGAACGAGGCGGACGCTCAGGCAGGACAGTGCTCGAACCGTAACCGTGATAAGGAGGCGACGCGGGAGCATCGCGGGTAGGGTTACCAGATCTAATAATGAGATTTCCTGACTTTTCCCTGACTTTTTAGTAAATTTCCTGACATTTTGTAGACCTACATATTAATTTAGGGTACGTTCAGATGACAAGCGCTCAACGCGAGTCAGCGTTGAACGCGCGTTAAATTTTTGTATAGTGTTCACATGGAGCGCGCTTGTAAGGCGTTGAAAGCGCGTTGCCGCGGCCGCCCTGGTTCAGTTTACATATAGCCCAGGACTTTTAGCAAAAATTTCAAAGAAACCTAGGACTAATTCCGGCGGAAGGTTTTTTGTTTTTAAAGTGTTCCTTGGGTCTCTCTGAATATATTTCGAAAATTCCCCGTGAATCCCATGTACGCTCCCCCCTCCCCCCCCCCTCAAACGTCTCCCTGATTTTAGTTTTTTCTATTTATCTCAGAAACGGTTGAAGATAGAAGAAAGTTGTCAACGTATGATATAATACATTGTTATAGCAGCATCGGTTCTCGATTCACACGGAATGGTGTCAACGCCACGATGTACTTTTTAGCCCAATACTTTTATATAAAAATTTCGCGATACCTAGGACTAATTCCGGTGGTAGTTTTTGTCATTTTAAAGTGTTCCTTAGGTCTCCCTGAACATATAGATAGATAGATAGATAAACATTTTATTTCTTGCTACAGACACATACATATTCATTTAATACAAATAGGTACATAATACTACAAACAAAAAACAGTAGTCTATTCCCTAATAAAGATGTGTGTGTGCCGTAGCAGTACGCAAAGGTCGCAGCTCAGCGTCATATTCACTCGCGTCGCGAGCAAATCGCTGATTTTCAGCTTTATTTATATCTGGAAAGTTCCCCGTGGATTCCGTGTCCGCTGCCCCTCCCCCCTCAAACGTCTCCCTGATTCAAGTTTTTCCCATTTATCTCAGAAATGGTTGTTGATAGAAGAAAGATGTCCACGTATGATATAATTCTTATAAAATATCCGACCCGTCGACACTTTGATCGTTTCGATGTGAGCTGACGTCTTTGAAATATAACCTACAGACATCACTAAAAAAATGATTTGCCCAAAAATCATTATTTGTACAATTTTTTAAGGAAAATTAGTGGAGTTGTTGCAAAATAATCTGAGTTCATATGTATTTTGATACATTGAGGAATAAAACGTAGTATATAATACATTGTTTTAGCAGCATTGGATCCCGATTTATAGCGAGTGGTGTCAAACGCCAAATAAGTTTATTGTAATTGTAAATAAGTTGTACTCGGATTCGTCCTTCGATATTAGTATATTGACTACTTGTAGTACCGCTCGTGTACTATCACCACTTAGCACGTTATTTTAGAGTAATAACCTAAAAACCCTAAAAAGAGAAGGTTTTGACTTCAAAATGACAGATTTGACATTTCCGGTTCGAGTCTTCCCCGTCACTACTTGGCGCCAACACTTCATTCGCTTTTTGTGCTTCGCCACGAACGCACGTACAGTCTCAAAGTGAGAATTCGTTAGGATATTATATTCATTTAAAATTTAATTAAAGTTAAAATGCTTAGCGAAGAAAATAATAAAGTCGGAGAAAAGTAATGTTACTAACAAAAGATCTATTGCAATCGAAATAGTCAAACGGACTATTTCACCGCATAGGTCGGTTTAGTATTCGGCGGCATCAGTAATTTCGCGGCATGAACCAATTATATCTATTGCACCCGAGATAGTCATTGGATTATTTCACCGCATGGATAGGTTCTATTATTTCATCAATGATGAAGAAGATTATTTTGCCGCTTGAACCAAAAATCTATTGCAATCGAGATAGTCATTGGATTATTTCACTGCATAGATCGGTTCAACAACGCAACTGTAACAAGCGCAGCAACCCAAAGCACCGCTGACGACAGTGACGACGCGACAGTGTAAAAATCAATCTGCTCAGCACCTCTCGGGTGACTCCGCCATCCGCCGAATCCGTCGCCATCCGCCTCCCAGGCAGGTGGCTGCTGTGCTAGAGCTGCTGCTGCAGCAGCAGTTCGACAACAGCGTTGCTCATCAGGTATGCATTTTGATATCTTAGATATCCTTGGGTACCATCAGGTTTCAGATTGACATAATATTATTATGTATGATTAATTCATTGTACATATTGTTAGAAACAATGTGAATGTGAACCAATGAAGAACTGCCAGTATAGCATTCATAAAACCTATACTTCATGGAACCACATAATGAGTTATGTAACTAGTTGATACCTGATGCATCACACCTATTATGTGATATAGCTTTTATAATCTAGGTAAGCCTCAAACATGGGCCTGCTGATAGAAATTTCAATATGAAATGGAATAATAGACTCCTTAGTTTATCATCCATAAATTCAGTTAGTGTTTTATGGTACAATAAGCTTACATATGTAAAAAAAAAGTGTACCTGAACTAGAAGATTCTGTGTTTCATGCGAGTAGAACTAGCATGTTGAAAAACTAGTTAATCACTAACTATGTACTGTCTATTTCTAAACTGGGCGCCCTTTGAACTCTTCATGCCTGTAGTACAGTTGGGATTGTTTATACAAATTACTTACTGTCTATTTCTTTTCAAATGAAATTTGTGTGTGTGTATGTAATACAGATATTCATTTATTTTTATGATAATGATTATCGAAAAAGTATTAATAAAGCTTCTTTTTTAATAACTGTTTGAGACAGACATCTTTTTTTTACATTATGCGGTCAGACAGTTTTTTGGTTATTTATAACCTGTATATGGTCAAATTTGGTGCAGCTGAAGCAATTCACATGTACCGTCACCGATAGTTCAGTTGAATACAGTTAATGCATTGGCCATGGGCCTAAAGTGAATGCACCATTAGTCAAAATCTTGAACAACGTAAAAACTGCAAGTTAATCGGGCGCAGAACTCAAATGAAACAGTTTTTCAATTTATTTATTTATTAGAAGATACCTCATTCTTTTTTAAATAAATCAAACTGGAAAACAACGAATGAAACACGCAGCCAGGTATGCAGCATGCTCCAGCTCCAACGACATATGAACAGCAGGATGCGGTGAGGAAATCCCACGAGCGATTTGTTTCGTTGACCGCAGCAGGCTACAGGCGCTAGGCGGCGTTTCAGCCCATACAAATATCTGCCGATGATGCATTCGTCTATATTCGCCTTGATCATCGTACGCAGGGTAAGGGCACTCGTAAGGGTAAGTACCTACTTGTAAGGCTGCGTGCTGGTGCGGCATTTGTCTGTATTCGGTGAATACAGGCAGTGGTCGCCAACCACAGGTGCACAGGCGTCTCCATACAATCGTGCGCCAGTATTCATCTATATATCCGTAACTAGTTTTTCGCCCTGGTGCGCGGGCTGCTGAAGCAGCCCGCGGGCATTGCCCTGTTGGACTGTAAACAGCGGCCTTTGGACAGTCTGACTGCGAATTGTGGAATGCGGTATTTATTGCCATGCCATCCGATAAAATCACATTGGAATTTGTCTGCAAGTTGCAGTGCGGTGTAGTGACGGTGATGCATGGTGAAAATTAATACTTATTTTTTTCTAAAACTTTGCTGGCTTATATTAAAATCATCATCATATCGGCCCCCCGACATCCACTGCTGGGTATAGGCCTCCCCCAAAGATCTCCACGACGATCGCTCTTGCGCTGCTTATATAGCATGAGCATCCGCTGAGCTCTGAAACTTCATTGCATATGCTGTTTTCAAGGGCTTCAAAGCGGTTTTGCAGTTTAAGCATTAAAACCATAGAGAAACTAATAAGAAATTCTGTTTTCGTGGCTTTCTATTAATCCATTTCCAAACTATTTGTGAATTTGTCCAGAATAATCGTTTTGCTATTTCGAGTTTCTGTTCTTGCTTTTACCATTCATGGTGTGACCTAAACGGGATCCCATTAAAGCAACCTGCAGCTCTAGCTTAGGGATCGTTGCAGTTTTCAGGTGCAACTTTATATTTCCCAGCTACAAAGGCCACATCGTCATCTCTACTCAGTAAGCTAAAGTGGCATAGTGCTTGCACGCCTCTGAGGCGTCAATAGAAATGTGTAATCTTAACTTAGTCATCTGTGAGAAACGATAACATCTGGGTACTGAAAATAATTTGCAAGTCTCAAGCTTCTGAACCAATACCAATCTTTGTTCATCTTCTCGACGATTTGATCATCCCATTTGATCGTAGACCGCCAAATTTCCTGCAGCAATATCTTTCAATAAATCAGGAAGGGACATAAACATACCCAGTGACATTAAAATTTTTAGCAACTCGCGATTTGTTGGCGGTCGCAAACCTTCGTTGATCTCTTTGTCCACCTACTTAAAGCTGAGATCAAACCCTAAAGTATATGTGGCTGGTTTCCAATTGCTGGGTCTATTAGAGGCCCAACTTTAAGTCAAAACCTCCTGCCTTATGAATCACAATCAGTCGCTTCATCCCCTTTTCGTTAATTATCCGTGGAGTCGAGATAGTCATCAACGTAGTGCCTTTCCTTAATGGTTTCCACTGCTTGTGGATGATGACATGAAACAAAATCATCAGTATTACGACGAATAATACAAGTAGCTGTGCATGGAGATGATGTGGCACCAAAGGTCATCGAGGTGAATTTATAAGTTTCTGAGAGCTTCTTTCTTTCCATAACCCTCCAAAGAAAGCACTGGGTATTTTGATCCTGATCATTTACTTAAACTGCAGAAACAATTTCCTGATATCTGTAGTAACGGCTACTTTTCTTTTTCGGAACCTAACCAGGACATCATCTAATGAATTCTAAATATCTGGGCCAGTCAGTAATTCGCTATTCAGAGACACTTCTTGAGTTTCGGCTTTCGCATCAAAAACAAGTCTAAGTTTTCCAAGTTTTTTGATATTTCTAACGCCAAAATGTAGGAGATGCCAAACTCGAGCAACTGGTGCCTGAGCAGTTTTCTTGGCATAATCTTTTTCCAACATGTTATGCGTCTGCTTCGTGAAGTCTACTGCGAAGCTCGGATCAAAATCCATTATCTTCTCAATCAAACGTAATCTACTTTCGGCCTTTCTCTTGTTGTTGGGTTGGGAAGCTTGATGTCATCGTTTCTTCACAGCAAAGCAGACTCCCAGAGCCGTCGATTTTCTTCGACTTAGTATCGATAATGTGAAGTGCTCGTCATTCTTCTCGAGAATATCTAGGTAGCTTAGAATTCCTGATGCCTATGCTATCAAGTATAAAGAAATTCTCTAATAAGAAGTGAAGTTCATCCTCTTTTTCGGACTGTAGTGACAAGAAAACTCGGGCATAATCTTCCTCGAAATTGACGACGAAACTTCATGCAAAATCCAACTAAGTTCAGTGAGAGAGGCAACAGGCTCATCCTTCCTGCCTTCTTTTATTTCTCGGCTTATATTCAAATGACAATAACCTTGGCCTTTGAGGAATTGAGGATTGTCTGTCGATCGAGATGGTCGTATTAAGAAATCATATTGCCATCAATAGGGAATATGCAGCATTTTTTTTGTATCAAATCAAAAGTATAATGCGTGAGAAAATCAACTGTAATATTAAAACCTTTCCCTTCCTTTTTTTCGTGATATAGTTAGGTACTTGAAGTTAGCACGCATCAGCACCCGCCGAAAACACTCTGTACAAAATGATCATGTTTTGTGACTTCACCAACCATGATTTTAGGCGCGATTTTTATGGAGTTAGCCAAAAAAATGATATCCCTAAATTTTGCGTCTAAGTACCGTATGAATGGCACGTAGATGTAGGACTGTAGATGATTGAAACTCACTGGTAGCTTGACTGAAGGCAGGGTTTATTTTTGGAAGCAAAAGACACATACAAACTTGTATATTTTAACTCAAATTACTTATAAAAGTATGGAACAGGAACCACACGCAATGGTGCCCGGAAACGAAGAGAGAGTGGGAAGCGAACCTCCAATTGAAGCAGTGATGTACAATAAAAATAGTGTTGGGTAACATGCCAACACATGTGTCATACAAAATATTATTTCTCATTCAATATTCTATCTGACTGTAAAGTGCATTATATCCAAAAATGAAAAAAATCGTTATGTTCCCCTGATTTCATCGTGTGATAAATTTAAAATAATACATTGTTTTTCTGTTCCATCATGTTTTTAATACGTATCCGCAGCGATCAATCTCAATTTTTTTATCAAAATCGGTGACTTATGCATATTCCCTGTTGAGTGTCTTGGAAACGTGAAGTTCTTCGTACGAACTCATTCAAGGCTGAAGGATACTGTATCTGTCATAATAAGCGTGAAAGAGACGATCTTGCCAGGTTGTTACAGCCGCCCACCGCATCCTGAAACGCCAACTCAACGCTCCACCTTCCGGCTCCTGCCACGTTGGCTACACTGCTCTCCACGAGTGACACGGTGGACCCTTCATCAAGCAGAGCACACGTGTTAAAGTTGCCTTCAGTTCCCTGGACGGTACGGGAAGCACCTTCAAAAAGACTCATTTTTGAAACTTGCTGATGCCGACCAGATGTTTGCGGTAGTCGCGGTAGTCTTTGGGTCTTTCTTCTATGCGTTTTTCGTCTGCGTTCAGACATTTTATTTTATTTTATTTTAACAATCTTCGGGAAGCTTACAGCTAGGTTAAGAATAAAGTGGTTAACTTAAATAAATATCAAGGGCCAAATACAAGCTTCCACATATAGGTGAAAATCATTAATAAGAACAGTGTTAGCCTACATTATGTTAAAAATTTAAGGTAAGTACCTATATTACACCCAGTAATTAAAGTATAAATGAGTAGGAAGTAGTTTTCAAAAATATTTGTTAGAAAATTAACTATTACCTAACATTCGCCTAAATTTACTTGAAGAAGTGTTGAAAATGTCTATTTCAAATTGTTTTGCAACACTATTGAAACACCTGCTGGTTCTGATAAAGAAAGAATTTCGCCGATACTTCGTTTTGCACCAGGGAACGTGAAGTACGTTAGGTTTACGGAAGGAAGCTACTAAACGTAAACTAATGCCACTCAAAAGCTCAGGACAATCAACAGAGCCACCTGCTATGCTGAGAAGGTGCGATAGATCTGCAATGCGTCTTCTTTCTACAAGTGGTAAAAATGAAACTTACGACATCGCTGATCGTAATCACGAGTATATTTATTCGTTTTAAACTGTAAATACCGCAGAAACCGTTTCTGAATCCTTTCAATTCGCGTTTCATATAGTTTGTGACAGGGGCTCCATACTTGAGAGGCATATTCTAAATGACTACGTACGTAAGCACAGTAAAGTATTTTTAGAGCTTTTATAGAGTTGAATCGTGTAACATCATCATAACGAAGCCGAGAGCTTTAGATGCCTTAGCCACAATGTTGTCTATGTGTTCATCAAAAAGCAAATTAGCTATCAAAGGTTACTCCTAGGTCACGTATGGTAGTAACTCTGGTAACATCAGTGCCTAATAGTTTGTAAGATGATAACATGGGTTTAGATTTTCGGGTATAAATACAGACATAGCATTTGGAGACATTAATGTCAAGTTTGTTAACATGGCAGTAATGCTCAAATCTAGTGAGACCCTCCTTCAGATGCTGAGCGTCTTGAATTGAGTTGATTGGCATCAATACCTTCATGTCATCAGCGTACATAATGATTTTGGCATGAGTAAAACATGACGAGATATCGTTTATGAAGATGTTGAAGAGCAATGGTCCTAGTAAAGAGCCTTGAGGAACGCCCGATGGTATTAACATGGGAGAAGAAGTGTGGCCATTAAGAACAACAGTCTGGAATTTTTCTTTAACGTAAGAGGAGAACCATTTAAATAAATTACCCTTAATATCTATAGCTTGCAGTTTACGTAAAAGTGTTGTGTGATCAATACGATCAAAACATTTATTATAGTCCGTGTAAACTACATCAACCTGAGACGGTACAGTCAAATGTTTTGTCAGGAAGTCGCTACATAAGATAAGGTTAGACGTCTTCGATCTGCCCTTAACGAAGCCGTGCTGCTCTGGACATAAAGATTGCGTAACGGATGCGTAGACTTGTTTGTAGACAATTTTTTCCAAATATTTTGCAAACAAACTAAGGTTGGAAATCGGTCTATAATTGTCGACTACATTTAAGCCCTTTTTTGTGAATTGGCGTAATAAACGCAGATTTCCAGATATCAGGCATAATGCCTTCACCCAGTGAACGCCTAAACAGGATACTAAGAGGAACTCGGAACAACTCGCAATAATTATAATTGCTGGGATATTGTCGGGGCCGGCAGACTTATTTAAGTCGAGTGATGCTAATAGTTTGGAAACTTCTAATGTGTCAACTTCAATCTTCACAGGAAGAGTCCATGTCCACTACGTCATCCAAAATATTAACGGACTAAGTATTGTGTGAAAAAGTGGAGTGAAATTAATCGCTAAACAGTTCACAGATAACTTCCCCGTCTTCAGATGTGCGCTGTCCAAAGTGAAAAACAGAAGGATAGTAGAGTATTATGTTGATTTTTCAGCTTTACATCACGTCACTTCACATCACATCAGAATGAAGTAACTTATGGTGACTGCCTTTGCAAGTTGAGCACCAGACTTTTAATAAGCTTATTTTGCGCTTGAAGATCCACTTCCAGCGTTGGATAACGTCTTCACTTTTGAACTTGTCACAGGCAGTAGGTAATCTGATGGCCCGTGTCATCACAAAAATGCATTTAGCTTGTAGCTCGGGTTTTTCTTCGTGTTGTTCGTCAAATCTACCTTATTGTGCGAGATCGGTCGTTTGTATGTAATTGATTTAGAAGACTTTGGTGGTGGTGGTTCTATGCCGCCCTTCCGAGTCCGCAAGCGGTGCTCATTGATTCATTATTGCAGGCGGGATGAAACGATCCGTTTTATTTTTAGCAAGCAAGAGGGGTTTTGGTAATAACAATGTGGCGGTACTTGGAAAATAACTTTACTTTCAAATTCCAGTGCCATCTTTTCGATATAAAAATAGTCAAATGTCATTAGTATTGGCAATATCTAATGGTTTTTAAGATAATGATTGTTTAATTGAAAATAATAGTCTTTGAAGAAAAAATTTGAGAGTAATTGTGGTGAAACAAAAAGGTTTTTGTCTTAAACTCTACAGCACTTCAGAGTTGTGGCCCCGCGGTTTGGGGTCCAAAAATCGAATTTTCAAAACTCTCCAGCGTGGCCGCCATTTTGTTTTGAGTTTTTTCTTATTTTTCTAAATTTTAAATGTCAAAATCTACCACTGTTGTAAGTTTGAACAAAATCGGTTGGAAAACAAAAAGTTACAAACCTCGCCACAGCCGCCATCTTGTTTTTCCCAAAAGTAATAATTTTTACCTAGTTCGATTAAGATTTTGCCCATTTCCCCCAAACATCATTATACTCTTTTCCATCAGTCAGTGAGTGAGTAGTTATTAAACAATACTAACATAGTAGTTATTATCGAGGTATATAAGTAATCAGCCAGCTGCGACCAAATAGGTTTTCTGTAATTTTGTGTGGCGGTCATTTTGTTTTTCACCATTTCGATTTTTTTTTCTCGCTTCAGGATCTGCTTATAGTCTTCTACAACTTTAGTTTGAGCACCATCTACCTATGTAGTGCCATTTTGGCAGGCAGTACCCCGTCATGAGGATCTTGACCTGGACTTCAACTTTTAATTTTTCCCCAGTTCGACTGGGTTTTGCACATACCTTTTTCCACCTCCTTCTGGGAGAACAATTATGTGAGTAAGTGGTGTTTAATTTGGTTTTCTGTAATTTTGTATGGTGTCCATTTTGTTTTTCCACCATTTTGATTTTTTTTTCTCGCTTCAGGATTTTCTTAGAGTCTTCTACAACTTTAGCTTGAGCACCATCTACCTATGTAGTACCATTTCGGCAGGCAGTACCCTGTCATGAGGATCTTGACTTGGACTTCCACTTTTAATATTTTTTTCTGATAGTTTTATAAATTTTAAATACTTTTTCCATACATTGTAAACATCTACAAATGCTCCTTTTTGGTAATAAAAATGTAAGGTTCTTGGAAAATAAACCTTTTTCAATTTCAGTGTTGCCATCTTTTCGCTACGAAAATAGTCAAATGTCATTAGTATTGGTAAAATCTAACGGTTTTTGATAAAAAATATTAAAAAATGCTGCTTTTTCTATTTTTCACTTTTTTGGGGTAAATCTCAAAAAGCACCCTAAAAATGGTTTTTTTTTCAATACTTCTTCATAATATACATAATTTCTCAGTACATGCCAACTTTCTCAATTGTCGTAAACTGCCTCAAAATAGTCTTAAAATATTTTAAAAAATGTATAAAATTTACAAAATGGCCGCCACCGCGTCCGCCATATTGTTTTTTTTTTTGCACATTTTCTTAAAATATCATTATACCATTTTTCACCTCCTTCTGGGAGAACAATTATTTTAATCAGTGAGTCAGTCAGTAAGTGAGTAATCGAGCTGTATATGCTGGGTTTTCTGTAAATTTGTATGGCGGCCATTTTGTTTTGCGACCATTTTGATTTTTTTTCTCGCTTCAGGATCTGCTTAGAGTCCTCTACAACTTTAGTTTGAGCACCATCTACCTATGTAGTACCATTTTGGCGGGCAGTTCTCCGTCATGAGGATCTTGACCTGGACTTCCACTTTAATTTTTTTTTTGTAATTGTTATCTAAATTCTAAATACTTTTTCCGTACATTGTACCCATCTACAAATGCTCCTTTTGGGTAATAAAAATGTAAGGTACTTGGAAATTACCCTTACTTTAAATTCAAGTGTTGCCATCTTTTCGATATGTAAATAGTTAAATGTCATTAGTATTGGCAAAATCTAATGGTTTTTAATAAAAAATATTTAAAAATGCCGCTTTTTCTATTTTTCAATTTTTTGGGGTAAATCTCAAAAAGTACCCTAAAAATGGGTATTTTTTTTTCACAAGGCAATACTTCTCTATTATTTGCGTAATTTGTCAATACATGCCAACTTTCTCAATTGTCGTAAACTGCCTCAAAATAGCCTTGACATATTTAAAAAATGTATAAAATTTACAAAATGGCCGCCACCGCGTCCGCCATGTTGTTTTTTTTATATTTCATATTTTTCCTATACTAAGCAACATAAACTGCGTGCAATGACGTTTTGTTTTTTTTCTCACTTGCACCCAGTCGCCGCAATAGGACTTGAAAAAAGGGTATCTCGAAAATGTCTTTTTCCTTAGCAGTTTCTAGGGTTGCCAGACGTTGCCAACCAAAATACCATAAAGTCATTTGTATACAGACTATACACAAGTCCTTATACTCGAAATTGTCAAAAAGTGGTTATTTCACTTTTTTGCATTTTGGGGTAAATCTCAAAAGTTACCCCGAAATGGGGTTAAAATATTTTACTAATGAATACCTTGTACCTATAGCTATAGCCGTTTTATGAACCTCAAAGCGCTCCGGTGTTGCCATCTGGAAGAAAATCAACTTTAAAAATGGCGTGTTTTCGTACCCCAAACAAAATGGCCTCTACGACAGGCGCCATCTTGAATTTTTAAAAAGTTTCCCCGATTGGTAAAATTTGAGGGTAATTGTGGTGAAACAATAAAGTTTTTTTTCTTAAATCAAATAACACTTTAGAGTTGTGGCCCCGCGGTTTGGGGTCCAAAAATCAAAATTTTCAAAACTCTCCAGCACGGCCGCCATTTTGTTTTTGCATTTTTTAAATATTTTTCTCAATTTTAAATGTCAAAATCTACCACTCTTGCAAGTTTGAATAAAATCGGTTAGAAAACAAAAAAGTTACAAACTTCGCCACAGCCGCCATCTTGTTTTTCCCAAATGTCATAATTTTTCCCCAGTTCGATTGGGGTATTGTACATTTTCCCCAAACATCATTATACCTTTTTCCACCTCCTTCTGGGAGAACAATCATGTCAATCAGTCAGTGAGTGGTAATCGAGCTATATATAGTATAACTAGTGTTTCGCCCTGGTGCGCGGGCTGCTGAAGCAGCCCGCGGGCATTGCCCTGTTGGACTGTGAACAGCGGCCTTTGGACAGTCTGACTGCGAATTGTGGAATGCGGTATTTATTGCCATGCCATCCGATAAAATCACATTGGAATTTGTCTGCAAGTTGCAGTGCGGTGTGGTGACGGTGATGCATGGTGAAAATTTATACTGTTTTTTTTCTAAAACTTTGCTGGCTTATATTAAAATCATCATCATATCGGCCCCCCGACATCCACTGCTGGGTATAGGCCTCCCCCAAAGATCTCCACGACGATCGGTCTTGCGCTGCTTATATAGCATGAGCATCTGCTGAGCTCTGAAACTTCATTGTTTTCAAGGGCTTCAAAGCGGTTTTGCAGTTTAAGCATTAAAACCATAGAGAAACTAATAAGAAATTCTGTTTTCGTGGCTTTCTATTAATCCATTTCCAAACTATTTGTGAATTTGTCCAGAATAATCGTTTTGCTATTTCGAGTTTCTGTTCTTGCTTTTACCATTCATGGTGTGACCTAAACGGGATCCCATTAAAGCAACCTGCAGCTCTAGCTTAGGGATCGTTGCAGTTTTCAGTTGCAACTTTATATTTCCCAGCTACAAAGGCCACATCGTCATCTCTACTCAGTAAGCGAAAGTGGCATAATGCTTGCTCAGAGGCGTCAATAGAAATGTGTAATCTTAACTTAGTCATCTGTGAGAAACCATAACATCTGGGTACTGAAAATAATTTGCAAGTCTCAAGCTTCTGAACCAATACCAATCTTTGTTCATCTTCTCGACGATTTGATCATCCCATTTGATCGTAGACCGCCAAATTTCCTGCAGCAATATCTTTCAATAAATCAGGAAGGGACATAAACATACCCAGTGACATTAAAATTTTTAGCAACTCGCGATTTGTTGGCGGTCGCAAACCTTCGTTGATCTCTTTGTCCACCTACTTAAAGCTGAGATCAAACCCTAAAGTATCTGTAGCTGGTTTCCAATTGCTGGGTCTATTAGAGGCCCAACTTTAAGTCAAAACCTCCTGCCTTATGAATCACAATCAGTCGCTTCATCCCCTTTTCGTTAATTATCCGTGGAGTCGAGATAGTCATCAACGTAGTGCCTTTCCTTAATGGTTTCCACTGCTTGTGGATGATGACATGAAACAAAATCATCAGTATTACGACGAATAATACAAGTAGCTGTGCATGGAGATGATGTGGCACCAAAGGTCATCGAGGTGAACTTATAAGTTTCTGAGAGCTTCTTTCTTTCCATAACCCTCCAAAGGAAGCACTGGGCATTTTGATCCTGATCATTTACTTAAACTGCAGGAACAATTCCCTGATATCTGTAGTAACGGCTACTTTTCTTTTTCGGAACCTAACCAGGACATCATCTAATGAATTCTAAATATCTGGGCCAGTCAGTAATTCGCTATTCAGAGACACTTCTTGAGTTTCGGCTTTCGCATCAAAAACAAGTCTAAGTTTTCCAAGTTTTTTGATATTTCTGACGCCAAAATGTAGGAGATGCCAAACTCGAGCAACTGGTGCCTGAGCAGTTTTCTTGGCATAATCTTTTTCCAACATGTTATGCGTCTGCTTCGTGAAGTCTACTGCGAAGCTCGGATCAAAATCCATTATCTTCTCAATCAAACGTAATCTACTTTCGGCGTTTCTCTTGTTGTTGGGTTGGGAAGCTTGATGTCATCGTTTCTTCACAGCAAAGCAGACTCCCAGAGCCGTCGATTTTCTTCGACTTAGTACCTATCGATAATGTGAAGTGCTCGTCATTCTTCTCGAGAATATCTAGGTAGCTTAGAATTCCTGATGCCTATGCTATCAAGTCTAAAGAAATTCTCTAATTAGAAGTGAAGTTCATCCCCTTTTTCGGACTGTAGTGACAAGCAAACTCGGGCATAATCTTCCTCGAAATTGACGACGAAACTTCATGCAAAATCCAACTAAGTTCAGTGAGAGAGGCAACAGGCTCATCCTTCCTGCCTTCTTTTATTTCTCGGCTTATATTCAAATGACAATAACCTTGGCCTATGAGGAATTGAGGATTGTCTGTCGATCGAAATGGTCGTATTAAGAAATCATATTGCCATCAATATGCAGCATTTTTTTTTGTATCAAATCAAAAGTATAATGCGTGAGAAAATCAACTGTAATATTAAAACCTTTCCCTTCCTTTTTTTCGTGATATAGTTAGGTACTTGAAGTTAGCACGCATCAGCACCCGCCGAAAACACTCTGTACAAAATGGTCATGTTTTGTGACTTCACCAACCATGATTTTAGGCGCGATTTTTATGGAGTTAGCCAAAAAAATGATATCCCTAAATTTTGCGTCTAAGTACCAACATACATGTTGTGGAATGGCACGTAGATGTAGGACTGTAGATGATTGAAACTCACTGGTAGCTTGACTGAAGGCAGGGTTTATTTTTGGAAGCAAAAGACACATACAAACTTGTATATTTTAACTCAAATTACTTATAAAAGTATGGAACACGAACCACACGCAATGGTGCCCGGAAACGAAGAGAGAGTGGGAAGCGAACCTCCAATTGAAGCAGTGATGTACAATAAAAATAGTGTTGGGTAACATGCCAACACATGTGTCATACAAAATATTATTTCTCATTCAATATTCTATCTGACTGTAAAGTGCATTATATCCAAAAATGAAAAAAAATCGTTATGTTCCCCTGATTTCATCGTGTGATAAAACTAAAATAATACATTATTTTTCTGTTCCTGATGGAATTAAAAACATGATTGTTTTTAATACGTATCCGCAGTGATCAATCTCAATTTTTTTATCAAAATCGGTGACTTATGCATATTCCCTGTTGAGTGTCTTGGAAACGTGAAGTTCTTCGTACGAACTCATTCAAGGCTGAAGGATACTGTATCTGTCATAATAAGCGTGAAAGAGACGATCTTGCCAGGTTGTTACAGCCGCCCACCGCATCCTGAAACGCCAACTCAACGCTCCACCTTCCGGCTCCTGCCACGTTGGCTACACTGCTCTCCACGAGTGACACGGTGGACCCTTCATCAAGCAGAGCACACGTGTTAAAGTTGCCTTCAGTTCCCTGGACGGTCACGGGAAGCACCTTCAAAAAGACTCATTTTTGAAACTTGCTGATGCCGACCAGATGTTTGCGGTAGTCGCGGTAGTCTTTGGGTCTTTCTTCTATGCGTTTTTCGTCTGCGTTCAGACATTTTATTTTATTTTATTTTAACAATATTCGGGAAGCTTACAGCTAGGTTAAGAATAAAGTGGTTAACTTAAATAAATATCAAGGGCCAATCACAAGCTTCCACATATAGGTGAAAATCATTAATAAGAACAGTGTTAGCCTACATTATGTTAAAAATTTAAGGTAAGTACCTATATTACACCCAGTAATTAAAGTATAAATAAGTAGGAAGTAGTTTTCAAAAATATTTGTTAGAAAAATAACTATTACCTAACATTCGCCTAAATTTACTTGAAGAAGTGTTGAAAATGTCTATTTCAAATTGTTTTGCAACACTATTGAAACACCTGCTTGTTCTGATAAAGAAAGAATTTCGCCGATACTTCGTTTTGCACCAGGGAACGTGAAGTACGTTAGGTTTACGGAAGGAAGCTACTAAACGTAAACTAATGCCACTCAAAAGCTCAGGACAATCAACAGAGCCACCTGCTATGCTGAGAAGGTGCGATAAATCTGCAATGCGTCTTCTTTCTACAAGTGGTAAAAGTGAAACTTACGACATCGCTGATCGTAATCACGAGTATATTTATTCGTTTTAAACTGTAAATACCGCAGAAACCGTTTCTGAATCCTTTCAATTCGCGTTTCATATAGTTTGTGACAGGGGCTCCATACTTGAGAGGCATATTCTAAATGACTACGTACGTAAGCACAGTAAAGTATTTTTAGAGCTTTTATAGAGTTGAATCGTGTAACATCATCATAACGAAGCCGAGAGCTTTAGATATAGCAGCAAATTATAAGCAAATTAGCTATCAAAGGTTACTCCTAGGTCACGTATGGTAGTAACTCTGGTAACATCAGTGCCTAATAGTTTGTAAGATGATAACATGGGTTTAGATTTTCGGGTATAAATACAGACATAGCATTTGGAGACATTAATGTCAAGTTTGTTAACACGGCAGTAATGCTCAAATCTAGTGAGACCCTCCTTCAGATGCTGAGCGTCTTGAGTTGAGTTGATCGGCATCAATACCTTCATGTCATCAGCGTACATAATGATTTTGGCATGAGTAAAACATGACGAGATATCGTTTATGAAGATGTTGAAGAGCAATGGTCCTAGTAAAGAGCCTTGAGGAACGCCCGATGGTATTAACATGGGAGAAGAAGTGTGGCCATTAAGAACAACAGTCTGGAATTTTTCTTTAACGTAAGAGGAGAACCATTTAAATAAATTACCCTTAATACCTATAGAGGGCTCCACACTCGCGCCGCGAAAGCCCGCGAAGGCCGCAAAGCGCGAGTGTGGAGGGTTTCGCGGCTTCGCGTATGGGCTTCGCGGCTTCGCGTTCGCGCTTCGCGGCGTTCCCCGTCCGGTGGCGGTTTTTTGGTCCGCGTCAAAGGACTTGTGTGCCGAACTAAGGTTGCCGTGATTCGCGGCCGCAGTTCACGCGCGAGTCTGGAGGGCTATATTTTTCGCACCGTTTTCATGCGCGAACCGCGCCCGTGATTCGCGGCCGCGGTTCGCGACGCGAGTGTGGAGCCCTCTTATAGCTTGCAGTTTACGTAAAAGTGTTGTGTGATCAATACGACCAAAACATTTATTATAGTCCGTGTAAACTACATCAACCTGAGACGGTACAGTCAAATGTTTTGTCAGGAAGTCGCTACATAAGATAAGGTTAGACGTCTTCGATCTGCCCTTAACGAAGCCGTGCTGCTCTGGACATAAAGATTGCGTAACGGATGCGTAGACTTGTTTGTAGACAATTTTTTCCAAATATTTTGCAAACAAACTAAGGTTGGAAATCGGTCTATAATTGTCGACTACATTTTTAAGCCCTTTTTTGTGAATTGGCGTAATAAAGGCAGATTTCCAGATATCAGGCATAATGCCTTCACCCAGTGAACGCCTAAACAGGATACTAAGAGGAACTCGGAACAACTCGCAATAATTATAATTGCTGGGATATTGTCGGGGCCGGCAGACTTATTTAAGTCGAGTGATGATAATAGTTTGGAAACTTCTAATGTGTCAACTTCAATCTTCACAGGAAGAGTCCATGTCCACTACGTCATCCAAAATATTAACGGACTGAGTATTGTGTGAAAAAGTGGAGTGAAATTAATCGCTAAACATTTCACAGATAACTTCCCCGTCTTCAGATGTGCGCTGTCCAAAGTGAAAAACAGAAGGATAGTAGAGTATTATGTTGATTTTTCAGCTTTACATCACGTCACTTCACATCACATCAGGGTGAAGTAACTTATGGTGACTGCCTTTGCAAGTTGAGCACCAGACTTTTAATAAGCTTATTTTGCGCTTGCAGATCCACTTCCAGCGTTGGATAACGTCTTCACTTTTGAACTTGTCACAGGCAGTAGGTAATCTGATGGCCCGTGTCATCACAAAAATGCATTTAGCTTGTAGCTCGGGTTTTTTCTTCGTGTTGTTCGTCAAATCTACCTTATTGGGCGAGATCGGTCGTTTGTATGTAACTGATTGAGAAGACTTTGGTGGTGGTGGTTCTATGCCGCCCTTCCGAGTCCGCAAGCGGTGCTCATTGATTCATTATTGCAGGCGGGATGAAACGATCCGTTTTATTTTTAGAAAGCAAGAGGGGTTTTGGTAATAACAATGTGGCGGTACTTGGAAAATAACTTTACTTTCAAATTCCAGTGCCATCTTTTCGATATAAAAATAGTCAAATGTCATTAGTATTGGCAATATCTAATGGTTTTTAAGATAATGATTGTTTAATTGAAAATAATAGTCTTTGAAGAAAAAATTTGAGAATAATTGTGGTGAAACAAAAAGGTTTTTGTCTTAAACTCTACAGCACTTCAGAGTTGTGGCCCCGCGGTTTGGGGTCCAAAAATCGAATTTTCAAAACTCTCCAGCGTGGCCGCCATTTTGTTTTGAGTTTTTTTCTTATTTTTCTAAATTTGAAATGTCAAAATCTACCACTGTTGTAAGTTTGAACAAAATCGGTTGGAAAACAAAAAGTTACAAACCTCGCCACAGCCGCCATCTTGTTTTTCCCAAAAGTAATAATTTTTACCTAGTTCGATTAAGATTTTGCACATTTCCCCCAATATCATTATACTCTTTTCCATCAGTCAGTGAGTGAGTAGTTATTAAACAATACTAAATAGAGTAGTTATTATCGAGGTATATAAGTAATCAGCCAGCTGCGACCAAATAGGTTTTCTGTAATTTTGTGTGGCGGTCATTTTGTTTTTCACCATTTCGATTTTTTTTTCTCGCTTCAGGATCTGCTTAGAGTCTTCTACAACTTTAGTTTGAGCACCATCTACCTATGTAGTGCCATTTTGGCAGGCAGTACCCCGTCATGAGGATCTTGACCTGGACTTCAACTTTTAATTTTTCCCCAGTTCGACTGGGTTTTGCACATACCTTTTTCCACCTCCTTCTGGGAGAACAATTATGTGAGTAAGTGGTGTTTAAATTGGTTTTCTGTAATTTTGTATGGTGTCCATTTTGTTTTTCCACCATTTTGATTTTTTTTCTCGCTTCAGGATTTTCTTAGAGTCTTCTACAACTTTAGCTTGAGCACCATCTACCTATGTAGTACCATTTCGGCAGGCAGTACCCCGTCATGAGGATCTTGACTTGGGCTTCCACTTTTAATATTTTTTTCTGATAGTTTTATAAATTTTAAATACTTTTTCCATACATTGTAAACATCTACAAATGCTCCTTTTTGGTAATAAAAATGTAAGGTTCTTGGAAAATAAACCTTTTTCAATTTCAGTGTTGCCATCTTTTCGTTACGAAAATAGTCAAATGTCATTAGTATTGGTAAAATCTAACGGTTTTTGATAAAAAATATTAAAAAATGCTGCTTTTTCTATTTTTCACTTTTTTGGGGTAAATCTCAAAAAGCACCCTAAAAATGGGGTTTTTTTTTAATACTTCTTCATAATATGCATAATTTCTCAGTACATGCTAACTTTCTCAATTGTCGTAAACTGCCTCAAAATATTTTAAAAAAATTATAAAATTTACAAAATGGCCGCCACCGCGTCCGCCATATTGTTTTTTTTTGCACATTTTCTTAAAATATCATTATACTATTTTTCACTTCCTTCTGGGAGAACAATTATTTTAATCAGTGAGTCAGTCAGTAAGTGAGTAATCGAGCTGTATATGCTGGGTTTTCTGTAAATTTGTATGGCGGCCATTTTGTTTTTCGACCATTTTGATTTTTTTTTCTCGCTTCAGGATCTACTTAGAGTCCTCTACAACTTTAGTTTGAGCACCATCTACCTATGTAGTACCATTTTGGCGGGCAGTTCTCCGTCATGAGGATCTTGACCTGGACTTCCACTTTAAATTTTTTTTTCTAATTGTTATCTAAATTCTAAATACTTTTTCCGTACATTGTACCTATCTACAAATGCTCCTTTTTGGTAATAAAAATGTAAGGTTCTTGGAAAATAAACCTTCTTTCAAATACAGTGTTGCCATCTTTTCGATATAAAAATAGTCAAATGTCATTAGTATTGGCAAAATCTAATGGTTTTTATTAAAAAATATTTAAAAATGCCGCTTTTTCTATTTTTCAATTTTTTGGGGTAAATCTCAAAGAGTACCCTAAAAATGGGTAAATTTTTTTTACAAGGCAATACTTCTCTATAATATGCGTAATTTGTCAATACATGCCAACTTTCTCAATTGTCGTAAACTGCCTCAAAATAGCCTTGAAATATTTAAAAAATGTATAAAATTTACAAAATGGCCGCCACCGCGTCCGCCATATTGTTTTTTTTATATTTCATATTTTTCCTATATTAAGCAACATAAACTACGTACAATGACGTTTTGATTTTTTTTCTCACTTGCACCCAGCCGCCGCAATAGGACTTGAAAAAAGGGTATCTCGAAAATGTCTTTTTCCTTAGCAGTTTCTAGGGTTGCCAGACGTTGCCAACCAAAATACAATAAAGTCATTTGTATACAGACTATACACAAGTTCTCATACTTGAAATTGTCAAAAAGTGGTTATTTCACTTTTTTGCATTTTGGGGTAAATCTCAAAAGTTACCCCGAAATGGGGTAAAAATATTTTACTAATGAATACCTTGTACCTATAGCTATAGCCGTTTTATGAACCTCAAAGCGCTCCGGTGTTGCCATCTGGAAGAAAATCGACTTTAAAAATGGCGTGTTTTCGTACCCCAAACAAAATGGCCTCTACGACAGGCGCCATCTTGAATTTTTAAAAAGTTTCCCCGATTGGTAAAATTTGAGGGTAATTGTGGTGAAACAATAAAGTTTTTTTTCTTAAATCAAATAACACTTTAGAGTTGTGGCCCCGCGGTTTGGGGTCCAAAAATCATAATTTTCAAAACTCTCCAGCGTGGCCGCCATTTTGTTTTTAGATTTTTTTCTTATTTTTATCAAATTAAAATGTCAAAATCTACCACTTTTGCAAGTTTGAACAAAATCGGTTTGAAAACAAAAAAGTTACAAATTTCGCCACAGCCGCCATCTTGTTTTTCCCAAATGTCATAATTTTTCCCTAGTTCGATTGGGGTATTGTACATTTTCCCCAAACATCATTATACCTTTTTCCACCTCCTTCTGGGAGAACAATCATGTCAATCAGTGAGTGGTAATCGAGCTATATATAGTATAATATGTAAAAGTACCATTTAGCCGCCCTACGCAAGGCACATAGATTTGTTTTGAGCGCAAAATCTATATGAGAGTGTATATTTAAAGATTCACTTTTGTACCATATCCAGAGATATTATGGTCTCTTACTAATAGTATGATCAAAATCCAGGCAGAATGTAATATTCACAGAATAGATCATAGTACTTAACAGTGACGCCTTGAACCATTTGCCAACTACACATTTTGTTGAACATTCAACAGCAGAATGTGTCCACTGTCTAACATATCTAAATAAAAAAAAATAAAAAAACTTAACCAAACCGAACGATACTATCTATCAGGTTATTCTATATGTTTAGTTTAAATCTAGAAGAAGTAATATAAACTATCATAAATATCATAAACTGTATATGTATAACATAACAGTTAACTATAATAGATTTTTTTATGTTGTCATTATCGTATAATATAGCCATTATACAAATTAATAGTAATAATAATAAATAAAATAATAACAAAATAGAAATGCCAATTGTTTGTAAATATATATCTCCTTTAAGGTTTTAATTTTGATATGGAATATTGAATAGAAAGATAATACTTTCTTTCCCTAATGGAAAGAAAGTCTAACCTTCGGCCCATATTTTACAAAACTATGAGACAGTTTTTTAGACATCATGATTTTGTACTTGTACGTGATATTTAAGTAAATAGGTACTATAATAATGGGTCTACAGAATATTTTTTGCTTTGCAGTTCACGATAAATTATTAAGTATTTTTTTATTACGAATGTAATGGTTATACAATCCATATTCAGTAAGCCCCGAGTGGCCCGATGGGGCCGCACAACAATGGAGTATCCGTTGTGTCACAGTTTTCGGGCTTGAAAGGTTAAGATTTTTTCTCAAGGCAAAACTTATACAAATTAGCACCATTTTATTAAGTCAATGTACCGGTAGATACCGGTATATTACCGTACCGATATTATAATATTGTACATGGTGATTGAATGTAATCAATACTTACACCGAAAATTTGTATTGTATTGTATATACAACATATTATTGTAGATAGATTTTGTCTGATACCTCTCAACAAAGGGGTAGACTGGAACACTTGTGTGTGTGGTCACTCATGATTGCATAATATTTGTATATGAATTTTGTTGTATAAAACATGTTTTTTCGCAGTACTGGGTGGAGTTTTCTAGTTCTAGACAGTATTATTCTGGTACTGAATAATAATAAAAATAAAAAAGATTGTCTAAATTAAAAATTATTACCAGTTTCAGTTTTTCCTACATAAAAATTGAGTTCATTCGAATACAAGTCGAATAAGTTGAAATATTAATGTTTACGTTTCCTAGCATTTGGATGCCAAAGTCGAATATGTTACTATTAGTTGAGAAAAATTCTTTTTTATCATTTTATACCAGTTTCTTATACTAGTGGTGTAAAGAATGTGCCATCATGACCATCACAATCTTGAACCTGGGTACCTCTGGTTCACACGTAAAAAATAGTGTCTTATGTAAAGTAATAGGATTTCAACCTTGACCATCTTATAATTCCCAATTTCAGGGACGCAATATTCATCGTACAAGTAAACTGGTTGTTAGACGCAACATTATTAAGATATTATTATTGTTTTCACTTATATTATGCTATTACTTTCCTGCCTGTTAATACTATCGGAAATAACAGAGTTTGGTTACCAAAATGGTTTGATAATTCAACAACAAAATATATAGTAAATACATTATATATTTTGTGATATATATAGATAGAAAAACACAATTTTTCTTACAGATGTGTAGAACAAATTTAATAGCATTACTTACATAATATTGGGTTCATTGATGAATGTACAAAATTGAGCTAACATTTAATAAGTGTGGTAAAAATTTTTACTATGTCCTTGCGCAGATTTCCATTGCTCAAATACAACATATAGTTTAAGATTACTTGATATAGTTCATTTAATCTATTCCAACTGTGGCACAATCAACAACAAAAAATACATCGACTGCCTATTTTCAGAATACAAAAAATATAAAATCAATGGGAACAATACTTACAATTAATTATAAACAGTTCATTGTTTAGTTCAAATATAAAACATCTCTTCTTAATTTGACGTAAACCATCTTACAATTACTTTTTTTCTCAAGAAGAACCGCTTTTATACACAGCGTATAATATAAACATTTGGTAATCATTTCATAATTGTAAAAAAATATATATATATAAAAATAAAATAAAAACTATTTTCTAATATTATTAGAATGCTGAAATTACATCTAATGATAGTGGAAAAGATTCGTGTTATCACGTCACTAAATTGTAGCAATCGACGTGCGCCGATACCCATTACCTATAGCTATAACATAAATGTTATTAGAGACATTCCACGTAATACGGGATGGTCGATGACTCCACCATCTCTCCAAGATATTCAAACAAATACTTTATCATCGATTAATGATAATTATAGGTACTGAGTTTTCCGACCGTATGTACCATCTCTGATAAATGTAATAAAACATGCAGAATTATATTAAATATGAATGGCATTCTTTTAAATTTATAAGACACAAGAGATGATATTTCCTTTTTTCTTATACTCGTAAAATACTCTCAACATCTACAAGTAGTCAATATACTAATATCGAAGGACGAATCCGAGTATAATTGATGATTAAACGAACTTACCTGTAAGTGAAGTTCAATCATAATTATACGAAGGATTCGTCCGAAGATATTAGTATAGTGTCCCACCCTCCCTACTGATAGATTGTAAATTACAATATTCACCCTTTGAGGAAACATCATTTACGATTTGGACTCTGAACTAAATGAAGTGTTGGCGCCAAGTAGTGACGGGGAAGACTCGAACCGGAAATGTCAAATCTGTCATTTTGAAGTCAAAACCTTCTCTTTTTAGGGTTTTTAGGTTATTACTCTAAAATAACGTGCTAAGTGGTGATAGTACACGAGCGGTACTACAAGTAGTCAATATACTAATATCTTCGGACGAATCCTTCGTATAATTATGATTGAACTTCACTTACAGGTAAGTTCGTTTAATCATCAATTAATTTCTGAGTTAATTCGTTCAAACATACATACATTACAAATCTTTCGTATGTACGATGCAGGTAAGTGAAGGAGAATAATCAGTGTATAATTAATGATTAAACGAACTTACCTGTAAGTGAAGTTCTATCATTTTTACAAGAAGGATTCGTCCGAAGATATTAGTAGGTACTATAAATTACATGTAGAATCGCTTGATACCTACCTCGTAAATCGAGAACCAATACTGCTAAAACAATGTTTTATACCTCGTTTTATTCCTCAATGTATCAAGATTCAAATGAACTCAGATTATTTTGCCACAACTCCACAATTTTTACTTAAAATTAGTACAAATAATGATTTTTGAGCAAAATATTTTTTTTGGTGAAATGTCTGTAGGTATATTTCAAAAACTACAGCTCACATCGAAACGATTAAAGTGTCAACGGGTTGGATATTTTATATCAATTATATCATACGTTAAGAGCTTTCTTCTATCTACAACCATTTCTGAGATAAATGGGAAAACTTAAATTAGGGAGACGTTTGAGGGGAGGGGCAGCGGACACGGGATCCACGGGGAACTTCCCAGATATGTTCAGGGAGACCTAAGGAACACTTTAAAAGACAAAACTACCACCGGAATTAGTCCTAGGTATTGCGAAATTTTTATACTACAAGTATTGGGCTAAAAAGTACATCGTGGCGTTGACACCATTCCGTGTGAATCGAGAACCGATGCTGCTATAACAATGTATTATACCTCGTTTTATTCCTCAATGTATCAAGATTCATATGACCTTACATAATTTTGCCACAACTCCAGTCACTTTTCTTTAAAACTAGTACAAAGAACGATTTTTGGGCAAAATCATTTTTTTGGTGAAATGTCTGTAGGTATATTTCAGAGACTACAGCTCACATCGAAATGATTGAAGTGTTGATGGGTTGGATATTTTATAACAATTATATCATACGTTGACAACTTTCTTCTATCTTCACCGTTTCTGAGATAAATAGAAAAAACTAAAATCAGGGAGACGTTTGAGGGGGGGGGGGGGGAGGGGGGTGCATACATAGGATTCACGGGGAACTTTTCAGATATATTCAGAGAGACCCAAGGAACACTTTAAAATCAAAAAACCTTCCGCCGGAATTAGTCCTAGGTTTTTTGCTAAAAGTCCTGGGCCATACATACGCTCACGCCTGTTTCCCATGGGGGTAGGCAGAGACTATGGATCGCCACCTGCTACGATCCTTGCACACTTCTTTCGCTTCATTCACATCCATCAATCTTTTCATACATGCCCTGCGGTTTTTGTCACTGCGTACACCAGCCTTTTTTATAATAACCCCTATTTGGTCCGCATAGGTTTTTCTGGGACACCCTTGTGCAATCGTTCCTTCCACATTCGCACAATATATCTCTTTCGTGATTCGCCTTTCATTCATCCTCTCTAAGTGGCCAAACCACCGGAGCATTCCTTTCTCAATTCTTGTCACTATATCATCCTTCAGACCACATCTTTTACGAATCAACTCATTGCTCACTCTATCACTCAGTTTTACTCCGCATATTTTCCTCAACGATCGCATCTCTACCGCATTTATTCTGCTTTCATTTGAGTTCCACATTTGTCGAAGATGGACTTAAAGACAGTTTTAACGGTGGATTTATATGGTAATTCGATATAGATACGATAATTCGGTATTAAAAGCTTCCGTTTCCATTTCGGACGATTTCTGGATGAACTGCGGACCCTAAAATACGTCTATCCGCGGCAAAAGCGCGCGCTCATCTGAACGGCAACGTAGAAAACCAATGATCTCAAAGCGCGCGTTGACGCGTGCTGACAACAGACAAGCGCTAGCGCAGCGTTCAACGCGCGCTTTATCGAAACGCGCGTTAGCATGTGTACGGCTTGAATAAAATGTATGTGGCTCTTATGCAGTTGTAAACGCGCGTTATCAAAACGCGCGTTAAGCGCTTGTCATGTGAACGTGCTCTTAGTTGACAATTGGTATTTTTATCCTCACTAAAATAATTAAGTAAGGACTTACACTTTTTTGGGATTAAAAAAAATTTTGACAACAGTTTTTCCTTGTTTTCCTGACGGATGCCTAAAATTCCTGACATCTGGTAACCCTAATCGCGGGAGTATAATGAGTGAAATAGGGAGCGTCGACTGGAACACAGGAAGCAGCATATCGATTAGTCGGGGGTCGTGTGAGAGGAGTGGCAGAGTCGCGTCAGACCTGTGCGAGTAAGTGAGCGCGCAATACCCATGTGTCTAGCAGCGCGGAGCCCGGCTCGGCGCGCAGCCAGCCGCCCAGCCCCGCCAGCGCCTCCAGCTACAACCACAACAACCAGCTACACGCACGCACGCACACACCTGCTGCCCCGCCCCCGCTACTACTACCTACGCCACGGATGCCGAATGGGGAATATGCATAAGTCACCGTTTTTCCTAAAATTGAGCTTGATCGCTGCGGACACTTGTAAAAACATGATGGAACAGAAAGAAAAATAAAAAAAAAATGATTATTTTCGTTTTATCACACGATGAAATCAGGGGGAAATAACGATAATTTTTTTTCGTTTTCGGATATAATGCACTTTACATTCAGATAGAATATCGAAAAAGAAATAATATTTTGTATGACACATATCTACTTAAACGCAAAATTTAGGGAGATAATTGAAGATTATTGGCTAACTCCATATTAAACGCGCCCGAAACACACCGAAACGTGATGTGTGACGTCACCGTTTTGTATAGAGCGTTTTCGGCGGGAGTTGATGCGTGCTAACTTCAAGTAACTATATTACGAGAAAAAAACGCAAGAGACAAGTTTCAATATTAATACAGTTGATTTTCTCACGCATTATACTATTGATTTTGATAAAAAAAAATTTGATGCATATTCCCTATTGGCGAACCTTTATGTATCAACGTGTCATTTTTCTAAAGAAATGTTTAATGGTCATAGACTTGCCATCAAATAATGTTGACTTTGTGATTATTGGGGAAATAATAATGATAGCTAGGTATCAACTCAAAAGTCTATTTACTACAAAAAATAGGTACATTTTGCTTTCATGTTTTCATGTTTCAATTATATGCTTAATTTAAATTAATTCGCAATTTTTTCGGAGTGCAAAATGAATTTTGTGATCGGTGACGTGCCCAAATATTGCATCGCCATTGGTTCGCCATCCATGACCTACGCCAACGCTACGGCGGCTGTTAGCCTCGCTATGGTTACTTTACTGTACAGATACGACTTGTGTGAACATTAGTTGTGATCGTGTATTTCAGATTTGAGGTTATACCCTAGTTACATATAAATGGGTGCCAGATTATTCTAAAATTATTATAAAATGAAAGACATCGGTCAAAATTTCGTCGTTTCTCCCTGCGTGAATATCTACATGAGCCGAGACAACGTTTATTATTTTGTGGGTGAATGACTTTATGACCACAGTATGTGGGAGACAAATCGATCCTTCCATGCCTTAGTTACATAAAAAATACGGACATGACAGTAGTGACATCTCGAGAATTTGGCAGGAGCATTATTACACTGTAGGTACTGATAATTTATCGGTATAATTTTGTTATTCATTAGTGAGTTTTCAAAGTTCAAGCTAAGCTAGATACATCTCATACTAATCATGCTGTCTTGAGAATACTTTTAATAACTTCTCAATAATGAGGTTCTCTTATTTTACTAATAAGTAAGAGTAATATTAATAAATCATTACAGAGTTTGATCAGAAGAATAACCAGTTTTCACATTATACTTTTCTATTTGTGCTGAAAAAAAATGGGTGGAGTTTCAACCCTAGTTTCGATAATTATATCTTACGCAGTGTATATGTATATCGACATCGCGAGGCTTTTCGCCAAATGCTGAAGTGAAAAAAGTGTGGAAATGGCAAAAAGGCAACGGCTCGCGAGCTAGCCTCGCGATGCGGATAGGATACACGGCATTGGCTACAATCATGAATCATGATATTCATGATTCATTAAGTTTCTCCAAAAAGTATTTACAGGGAATCACAATATTATTTTTCTGATCATGCTATTCTAGCATCCTATGGAGGGTAGGTTTACACGTGTGCCGTATGCTTGGTACAATACCTTTATTCTGGTTCGCGCTGCGAATTTAGATACTTTGGAGAGCGTGCTGAGCGCCAGGTCGCTCGTGTCGATTTCCAGCTGATGCGACTCCAGGCACGCCAAGAATTTGTCCTGTGTACAATGTACTTCATATCGTCATCTTCATGAAACGAAATAACTATAAGGCGTTAACACGCGTCAAATCCCAATATTCAATTAAATTAAAATTATTGAAAAACTATACGCATGAAGCTATCATGGAAAAAATATATTATGTACTTGAAATAATGCACAATAGATTTAATTGAAAGCATTTATAAAAATGTTACCACCTTTGATGTAAAAAAATATCCCGTGGACCCTGTTTTTGGTTGAAACAATATATGTTAATTAATCTTAATGAAATAGTTTATTTTTAACTGATTTGAAAGCAAAAAAAAATGTAATTAAAACATGTAAAATCGAGAATTCGGGCCTCAACGCAACCGTCGCACCGCCGCATTGGAACGCACCCTGATTAAATCCCAAAGTGAGTACAGTGCCGTTTGATTGCATTCCATCACGGATTGACCCGCTCGGGTTGACGCATGTTAACGTCTTCTAAACGTCGCTAGTGAATAGTTACCTAATTTACACAGCAAATTCGGTTGACGTTTACTTACTGTTAGAAAGTAATGCCCTTTAGCAGATCTTGCTAAGTCTGCCCACCCTAAGTACGCAGGGACAGGAAACAAAAATACATACTGAAAATACACTGAAAATTCAATGTTTGACGTAAACCATTTTTATTGTCCCCACTGCTGGGGCGCAGGCCTTCCTTATGGGTGGATGAGAAGGAAGGGCCATAACTCACTACGAGGGCTCAATGCGGAATGGTGGAGTGTTGTTAACGACTACAAATGCAGCCGGGATCAACGGCTTAACGTGCCTTCCAAAGCACGGAGGAACTCAAGATAATAAAATTTTGGTTACATATCCCATGACCGACTCTAGCGAAAGTTGCTTAACCTCCGCAATCGCAGGGCCAGGCGCTAAACCACTGAGCTCCTCAACATGTTTTTAAAAAAGTAATTATCTAAGTATTTAATAGATATTAAAAATAAATGATGCTAAAGAGTTAGTTTTAACATTACAATAAGTAATGTACAACATGTAACGTGTAGGTAACTGACCGCATCGGCCTTGCAGACGGTGTTGGCCATCTGGCGGCACAGCTGGCGCAGGAAGTGCGGCTTGTCCACGGCCTCGTCCGCGATCATGAACGAGTACAGCTTCTCCTTCAGCTCCTGGTTGCTGCGGCACATCAGCGCGAACACGTTGTGGCAGTCTGACGACAATCAAATTTCAATACAACATTCACATTTTGATATTTTCGTTATTAATTTTTGTATGAAATAACAGTTTTTTTTGTGTTTTCAGAGTTGGTCCCATAGTAGAAGTTGTTCAGTTTGATGGTCCCTATTTACCATATTCGGCATTAGAGGTTATTTTGTAACACATTGTATATTGTTTAAAATTTCCATAATTGGGTAAATTCGCGGGCGTTTTGAACGCCGTCATTACCATCGTCATATAATTGTCATGATAGGTTGTAAAAATAATAAAACGTATGCTGCTAAACGCTACTCGTATGGGACCAATTCTCGTTACAGCACACGGGGACAGAATTTTCTTAATCTAAAATTCTTCCGTGACCACGGCGCATGCAACGGCGCCAATATATAGGAGTCTCTAAAATAAACAGGTACATGATGTAAATCCCGACTTCGTTTATTCTAATTAAATATCAATTAAAAAATAGGCTAAAAATTAAATTCATACAATAACGCCTGTAGAACACCTCCGCCGCGAAACAATACCAGCGAAACCACAGTAGTTCCGCAATGAATTGTTTTCTATCGACGACGATATATGACGTTTCAGTAGTTTCGTGTCAGCAGACAGCATCACTATAACTCTATGCGTTAGAACAGGCTGTTTCACATCTATTTCACTTATCGTACGACTGACAAGTCTTGTTTCGGTGGAGCTCTAATCAAACTCTCGAACTCTGGCATCATGTACACGATCGCTGACTTCTCTTTCCGTCAATAGTTATTTGTTATACAAGTGACCAAAATCAATTTGTGCTGCGAGTGCCGACTTTAAATCACGAACTAGCGAAGTAGTCTAGAATTGAATCACGAGCGTAGCGAGTGATTCTAATATATACTACTGAGCACAGTGAGTGATTTAAAGGCACGAGGCAGGGCAAAAGTTTGGTCTCGTGTAAAACATACAACTTTTCACCTCTGCCAGCGAGAAAATTGTCATGTGACTTTCCTGGTAAAAAGCTTAATTCAGCATTAGAAACTTGTTCACTTAACTCTTTTGGAGTTAGACAACTATCTTTATCGTTGGACGCATTCATTTTTGTGATTTAACACAAAAATAGTTTAATTAAACATATGCAAAAAAATTCATTCATAGAGTAATATCAGTAAAGTTCCCGTCGTGTTGATTACATTACGTTGTGTTTTATTTTATTCATGAATATCCCATCATAATTATTTATTTATAATCATAAAACATATAATTTGTTAATAAATTTCAGTAAATTTTCTTATTTCATATTTGTTTCATACATGCGACCTTTACGTCCATACTCTTTATTTCGAATTATCAACCTTCTTTTTTAACAATCCTTATTTAAAACTCCTTGGTATATCCGTGCATTTTACTTTTTTACTTTTTAATTCATGTATGACACCATAAAGCACTCTATCTATCCTTTTCTCACATATCGATTATACAAGTATCGTCCTTGTCACTTTTTTTCTTTTTTATTATTATTTTAAAAGTTGGTGTTAGAAATTAAAAAAGCACTTTGCCTCACGCTCGCAGCAAAAACAGATTTTGCTGCGAGTTTTTACGTGCCAAAGGCGCCCTTTTCGTGCTGGAGAGGTGAAAAAACATTTACGTAGGAGCGAAAGCTCACTCGGCCGCTTTGCCGCTCTTCGGCATCGATAGTCGCCGAGCGGTATTCTTAGTCTGATGATTTCGAGCGGTGAAATAAGACAGTCCCGGAAATAGGTATGCTGACCCGGTGGTTTAATATAAATTACACCCCCAAATTTGACTTTAGGGTTAGTGACTGCTACATGGCTGCAAACCATGTCCCAACCCCTTGGTTGGGTTGACCTTGGTGGTTTACAACTGTGTAGACGGTTTACAACCAAATTTCAAAACTGTCTCGGATGCCAACCAAGTTCACCTTGGTCGGGACGCGTTTGGCAGCCGTATAGCAAGTATTTAACTCTGAAGTCTATTTTTTTTCTCTATTTTTTTTCATGAGTAGGTTTACCTTCAGCCTCTCGTATGTCGACGACCCGCTTGACGGTGCTCAGCGGCATCAGCGATATGTGCCGGTACGGCTTGCTCGACCCTAGCCGCATCGTGCTCGTGCCATTCGTAGGACTTTTGCTGTTGAATACCTGCAAATTATTGTGGAGTTTTATTTCTCATTTAAGAGCGCGCAGTCAAAATAAGGCAAGTCAAATTCTGCGCGGGAGAGGCAAGAGAATAACAACTACAGATGCAAATGCGTCTGTGTGCGTAAGCGCTAGTTCGAGCGTAGACTTCGGGCGTGAACAAAAATGTTGATACTTTGAGTTTATTTTTTAGTATGCATTATTTCAATAGGCATTGCAAATTGTCATATTAAATAAAATGCATATGTGAACGGAGTACGTGAAATGATTAGGAAGAAAAACATCGGGAACGACCCGGAAGTATGGGTAAACACATAAAAAAATGTGTTTGGCTTAAGATTACAAAAAAGAACATGAGGGAAAACCTAGGAGCTTTAGAGGTACTCGGATGTGCTTCCCCCACGGTAACTTATTTTTACGAAGCCGGAGGCAACATAATAGTTTAGTTGGGTATGTGAAAATGAAAGTGAAAATAAAAGTGAAAAATTCTTTATTCAAATAAGCTCACACAATAAGCATTTCTAAATCGTCAATACGTTGTATTGTTAGTTAGTTAGTAATAACTATTATTATAAATAGTAGACTACCAGAGTGTTAAAAGAACAATACCGAAGCCGTAAATGCGTCTAAAATGCATTTACGGCTTACGCCTTACGCATTTAAAACTTATTTAGTTTGATATAAAAAACTTTTTTTACATCAAACTAAATAAGTAATAATAATTGATAGGAAACGATTTTCATTTTTGATTAAAAAAAAACGGGTGCATAAAGGCAATGAAATTCATGAAATAACGTGTGCGTGTGTCTATACGGTACGAGTAGGTGGCCGAGGCCTCGGATCATTCATATTCATTACGATTTAGTAAATTCAAACGATTAATCATAAAAAATATCTGATCCTCAATAACTCGCATGACAGCTTTGAAAACCTAGCAAGGGACGTCCCTTGCTATGTTTTTGAAATGGTTTTTTAGGCTCTTCCGCGTTACGACTGTGTACTTGCTAGGTTTTTCAATTTTCAAAATCTTATTTCTATTTTTTTATTTATCCTTTAATAGCTATCCTACTCATATTACAGCAAAAATCCTGAATACTTCCATCTTAACTGGTGTTTTTCCTACATCTTGGAAAGATGCAAATGTTATCCCTCTCCCAAAAAAGACGACGGCAACGCATCCACCTTGGAGATTCCTCCTCTGCATGGTGTGACATCAACGCCGGAGTTCCTTAGGGTGTTGGCGTCTTATCTCCATTACTCTTCTCTATCTTTATTAACTCAATAAAAAAATTACTTTCAAGTTCCCATCACCTCTATGCTGATGATCTGCAGATCTACACTCAGGCACCATTATCAGAACTTTCAAGTGCAATAGCGGCTACCAATTCTGATCTTGCGCTTATTAGCGACTGGAGTGAATCATTTGGACTTACTGTTAACCCAGCCAAGACCCAGACCATCATTATTGATAGTCCTCATTACATTTTAAGGATCGACCTTGAGCAGCTTTCTCTTGTAAAGTTTGATGGCACTGTGGTTCTTTTTTCAAAAACTGTCAAAAACCTCGGCGTAACCTGTTTTTCAGAACGAAATTATGTATTTTTGATTATTTTGATTATTTTTTGCTTAAATGAAGGAATACTACTTGATAATATGTTGTAAAATTGTTATCTCATTGTTTTTCATAAAAATATTCAAATGTCAACATGAACGTAACATTTTGTGGAAAAAAATCTCATTGTTTCCGATTTTTTGAATTTGGCGCTCGATATTTTGGAAACGAAGAATGATATCAAAATTTTGAGAAATACTCCTCTGAACAATTTAATCAGCTACAATTTGAGCTTAAAACAAAGACGATCGGATTAAGGGTTTGCCCTGTAGCTTAACCTTTAACATTGATGTTTTTTCGATCGCTTCATTATAGCCCCCATTTTCGTTCAGAGTGCGACATCGCCTTGGTGTCGTAAGTTTTAAGGCTACATGAATGGTTGAAGCTTCAAATCAAAAGACGCGTTTCATCGAGGGCTACAAATGCTACAATATGTAGCGTGTTGGCGCAATTTCGGAAAGCGCGCTCCTTAGATGCGCGTCGCGTCACTGAGTTGACGTAGTTGAAAATAAATCTTAGATTTTTTTATATAATTTTGGGTTATAGTTAATACCTTTCAATAAAATAGTTATGTTTATAACAATTAAATATTTTTATATGAATTTCATACACACTAATCACTTTAAAATTTGATGTGATTTTAAAGTATTGTAAGTACTAATTCAAACAAAGGAATATATTTTTTATAAAATTCAATAAATTCATTTTCAATGTACCAGAAGGTCGTGAAAAGCACGAGATCTGTGAATTTTTGTAGTAGAAAGTTAAGTAAATGCGTTTTATTTAATTTTTGCATTTTTTGTTTATGGACCAAATGGGTCTTAAAATCTAAACCGGCCACAGAAACAGCCTTAAAATTGGTCTATGGTTTGTTCAGAGGGCCTATTATCTTTAGTATAAATTTGAAACGGTAACTCTAAAATGTAAATTATTATCAAAATGGCCAGACTGGTCTTGCGTATGGTGACTTTCCATAGTCTTACTCAGCCATACTCAACCTGCGGCCCGCGGGCCTTTGTGATTGGCCCACTTGGAATTTTAAAACTTTGACTAAGTTTTAAAAGTTATTGTTAGTTCTTTCAAAGTTAGCTCTTTCAAAATTTGGTCTATATTGCATGACTCTTCATCATAACTAATATTATAAAGGTAACAAAATCATGTATTGTATAGTTGGCTCTATTGTGACCACCTTTTCTTTTTTCAATATGTTTTTTTAACACCTAAATATTTTTGCGGCCCGCGCTTCAAGATCGAAACGTGTTTGTGGCCCAACAAAAAAAAAGGTTGAGGACGGCTGGTCTTACTGATATGTGTAGTAATTGAACAAATCTGTTTACCATCACAATAGGGAATATGCATCAATTTTTTTTTTAATCTTAATCAAAAGTATAATGCGTGAGAAAATTAACTGTAATATTAAAACTTTTCTCTTGCGTTTTTTTCTCGTGATATAGTTACTTGAAGTTAGCGCGCAGCAGCACCCGCCGAAAACGCTCCATACAAAATGGTGACGTCACACATCACGTTTCAGGTGTGTTTCGGCGCGTTTAATATGGAGTTAGCCAATAATCTTCAATTATCTCCCTAAAATTTGCGTTTAAGTACATATGTGTCATACAAAATATTGTTTCTTATTCGATATTCTATCTGACTGTAAAGTGCATTATATCCGAAAATGAAAAAAAATAATTGTTATTTTTCCCTGATTTCATCGTGTGATAAAACTAAAATAATACATTTTTTTTTTTTTTTCCTGTTCCATCATGTTTTTATAAGTGTCCGCAGCGATCAAGCTCAAATTTATCAAAATCGGTGACTTATGCATATTCCCTATTGTGAAACAATGCGGTAACCTCGAAAGTAAATAACTAACATAAATGGAGATTTTAGATTTATCACTGTCTATGGTTACGGCGGGTTAAGATCTTTAAGACTTCGGTTTTAGTATACAATATTGCAAAATCTATAACAATAACACAAAGACAAGCGGTAACCTTTTTGGTGATTTAGATGTCCGCGGGCTACAGTACTACATATTACTATAACTCAAAGCAACATTACTATAAATCAAAGAAACATTATTGGAACTGAGAAATAGTTACAGTCACAAAAGTATCAAATTGCACCAGTTGCACTGTACGTTTCTCATTTCTCGGGCGGGCGTATGGAGATGGTCGGTCACCGACCCGGCGCGCGGGAAGCGAGCGATACGTCCTACCGTTGGGATGACCCGGCGCGAACTAACTCGTCGATCTTCGCGCGCGTGATTATATAGGTAATCTTTAAAAAATGGTATTAAATAACTAGCCTCGTAAATTGATCAAATACAAATTGTATATTACTTTTTAACCCTTTATTGATACATAAAACGTAGTTTCAAATAATAAATTCGACCTTTTCTCATAGAAAAGCTGTATTTAAAAACGTATAATGAGCCGTTTTTATTTTAAATGTATAATTATTAAAACACACAATTTCTACAATTTTCTTCTGAGGTGCACTAATAGACCATATAAGCTGTCCAATGAAAATATATAAAAAAAGTTATTCACATATTATAATGATAACTTTGTATCTCAAAGAGAGCTCTGACCATCACTTTTGGAATTCGGCTTTCCGGAAATTATTTATTAACAAAAATATACAAATAAACACTGTAATTTTCCTCTGCAGTACACTTCTATAAGACTTTATCTATACATAATCGTAAATTTCTTTATTTGATAAGCTTGCAATAAGTGCAAAGTAGCTGGTCAAAACCACTAAAAGATTGAAGTTTCGTCGTAAATCGACTGTTCGCTCTTAAAGATTTTACAATTAAAGAGATCTTCAGACAGTGTTGAATAGGGTTCAGTGATATCGTTTCGGTTTGCATTAGAATGCAGGTGCATCGCATTCTGATGCTTCTTGGAGCACTTGGCACTAAGTATATCAAGTCAGTTTACTTGGTAAGTTTTGCCGAGGTAATCGGCGAAAAGATCAAAATGGTGGCTGTAGTCTGTCGAAGGTAGCTTGGTGATTTTGACAGATATATTTTTTAATTTCTTCTTAGGAGTTCTTGATTGCCACCACATCGTTATAAACATTGCTGAAGGTCTACGTATTCTGCCCATCATCAGGACCATTTCTGTTCAAAATTATTGCTGGGAAACTATTTTGATTTTTGGTGTAAAGCATTGCATACAATACCACGCAATGTAACGCGTACAACAGACCGCGCCTGCGAGTGTATGTTACACCGCTGCGTGCGGCCGAGTTGAAAGGCAGCGTTTATGTGCGTGCTCATGAGATAGACTCGATGACGTTTTGAAGCCATCGTTTCTTACGAAATACTTAAAATTTTGATAAAGTTTCTTTGGACAAAAATTAGGAAATAACGAATAAAATAAGATTTCATAAAAAAAAATTTTTTTTTTACTTTAACCTTCAACAACTTCGTAACGTTTGGTTTCCCAGGTATAGTCTTAAAAACAATGTTGACTGGTGATGGGTGGAATGCGTGGACTTCAGCTTCGTTGTGGGTCTTTTTTACATCCATTATATTTATTAACAAAGAAAAAGTATGTGTCAAAATCACCAAACTATCTTGGATAGACTAGTATGGAAGCAGAGCAGACTCACTTTGGATCGTTTCTTGCAGACCTCCATGGTGTCGGTGAAGAGGAACAGCACGAGGTGGTCGCCGCGGCCCGACAGCTCCTTGGACAGCTCCACCACCTCGCAGCGCGCCACGAACGTGCGGTGCGACGACACCAGGTGCGGCTGCAACATACATACATCGGTTACACTACAACCGGGGCTCTGTCACTGCGCGCGCGACTATCAAGCGCTCGGCGTCCTCTGAAAGGACAAAGGGGTTCGGGCACTTTGTTCCTTATGACCAATAGACTTGAATCGATGGATAGGTCTTGTCAAGAGGAAAATAGTTATTTGTTTTACAAGTGACCAAAATCAGTTTGTGCTGCGAGTGCCGACTTTAAATCACGAACTAGCGAAGTAATCTAGAATTGAATCACGAGCGTAGCGAGTGATTCTAATATAGACTACTGAGCACAGTGAGTGATTTAAAGGCACGAGGCAGAACAAAATTTTGGTCTCGTGTAAAACATACAACTTTTCACCTCTACCAGCGAGAAAATTTTTACGTGACTTTCCTGGTAAAAAGCTTAATTCAGCATTAGAAACAAACATATGCTGAAATTTTTTATTCATAGAATAAAGTCAGTAGATTCCCGTCGTTTTGATTACATTACGTTGTGTTTTTCTCTTATTCATTAAGAGGGCATTCGCATTTTACATACGTAAATCAAGAACTTGGGAGTTTTTGAAGCGATTTTGGTCACATAATTTATTGTTTTAGCTTCTTTTGACTTCAACCATCTTAATTATCATATATTTTTATTGAAACTGTATTAACCAAAATTCGTTTCAATTGGATAATTGACTACGTAAACAGTGGGTTTCGAAAGCGCGATTTCCAGAAGACGGGCGAAGGCTCATCTTTGAAGTAATGTTACACCAATAATTATTACTAGGCAAGAAAATAATAAGTATTCGTTCGAAGGGGCATATCCTTTAATTGAACTTGTATTAAGAAAATTTCGAATTTTAGTTCATTAACATGTATTTTTATCACATCTAAGAAAGTAAAAAATCGAGAAAATGACTACAAGAAAACACGTTATATCTCATAATCTAGAAGTTATTTGGCAACATAAATATTTTTCTACGTAAGAATAAAGATTGTACTATAAATGTGTAAAAATAAAAAAAATATCCGTCATCAATCTTTTATGAAATTAATTTTCAAAGTATAAAATCGGGCGCATCAATCAAGCGTTTCAAGTTAGTCGCGCGCTGGCGCCCTTCGAGGCAAGACCTTTGTCGGTTGACTTCCCGCCGCCGCACAAGTGCCACGCGTAATAATATTTCTATAAAATAAGTATAGTGCGACCAAATTTGGAACATTGATGTTGATCCGTAAGTAATTTTGTTTGTTTGTGAATCTGAATGGACTAAAATTAAAACTGTACTTAACATTAATTATAACAATTTTCTCTACAAACTTATTTTTGTTTTCCTTACAGAACATGGGTAGAAAAGAAAAAAAATATTATGGATCAAAAAAGTCAAGAAAAAGTAATAAAAATAATTTGCAGAAAGCAAGAGAAGCTGCGTTAGTACCTATTTAATTTTTAACAGGGTTAGATAAATGGCAAATCCACTAGCGGACACTTCTCTTCTTCTTCTTCTAAACAATACGGGTGGATTCTCTCACGGCAACTCGACGTTTATTGCGCCTATTTTTCGATCGGAGGGTGTGCGGCCGGATTACTCCAGCAAGCCCAGCTCATCCAGGAACGCCTATGTTAACCGTTAGCGACGAGAGCGGCAACGATTGCGGGGCGGCGAGCGGCAAACAACAAAAACGTGTACGAAGTATGCCACACCCACAGCACAAAATCCCTATTTTGTGGCCACAGCCACCGCGGGCGGGCTGCGTCAAAATGGAGTCATAACATTTAGCTACTTAGTACTTATCTACTGATAAATTAGGTATTTGACGAAATCGTCTAATACCTAATTTATAATTAGTAAGGAACGCCTAGCCTTTCCTGGTAGTAGGGGTGAGTTGGTACCTATTTATTGCTTAGTTGAGTACGTGAGTAGGTATTTATTGCTATGGGTTTATACACTTACCTACACGATCAGTAAATATCACGGATTTTGGTAAATACTGACGGACCATAGTATAAATACTGTACCCGTAGGATGAACAGCTATCGGAATTTGAGTAATTTTATTGTAATGTAGGTATGGGAAATTTGTAAAGCGCCGGCGTCTAGCGCCGATAATTCTATTCAGTCAGTCATCGCGATTGATGTTGTCCAAAAAGCCGCCGTGTTGGCGTGACGAATAGCGACTCGGGAATAGTGTAAGGGTTGTCACGCGTTGATTTAGTATTTTTTATTTATAAATTCCTAATTACAGATTTAGTAGTTATTTAATCTAGAACTTACTGATTTAGGTGTCATAGACCGTGGCCCGGCCACGGTGCCAAAAAATGCTGTGGTTATGTCAGTGTACCGTACGGGTACGTGCTTTATGGTACCCAAAATTAAAAAAAACTAGTGCCACTGTATTTTACGAGATATAGCACATTTATATTCGGGTATTTCAGCTATTCGGGTATTTAATTAACGACTTTTGCTTTGTCACAAACATAGTAAAGAATATTCGAATATCACCGACTTGAGTATTCGAATAGCAAAATAAGGCGAATATTCGAAGCATTCGAATATTCGAATTGCAAGCCCTAAATGTAACACACGATAATTATTTCATAAAATGTAAACACAAAATTTACCTTTTCTCTAAAGGCTCAATTACACTATACAATTTTAAGCAAGCGATTTTAAGACTGTCTTGAAAACGACTAAGAATGCGCGCATTTACACCACACAATTTCTAGCACGCTCGGCCGTGCTTACTGTCATAGTAAAAGAGAAGGCAGTAAGTCTCTAATGTCTTTTTCAATCAACGTAGTATTGGAGTTATTTACATTATAGTTTTTGTATTTGTTTTATTTTCTGTTTTAGTTCTTTAAGCACCTACCTAAAACCAAATTCCTTTTCTTTAATCATTGTTTGTTAAGAGGTTAATTATAAATATTTTCAATTTGCAGTCGTCGTGTCAAATAAAATTTTACGTACCTATCTCCTTACTTATATATTAATCAATCATTTTTTTCAACTTTTATCTACCTATTAGAAACCTACATAACATTAATATCTGACTAGGTTGAAAATTCGAAAGGCTCACGAATAGATATATTTTACCTAGTAGGTATGAAGTAGTAGTAGGTTTATTTACCTAGTATCATTTTATTTAAGTAGATAAAAACCTCGGAGGAGCGAGGAGCTCGGTGGCGCAGTGGTTTAGCGCCTGGCCCAGCGATTGCGGAAGTTAAGCAACGTTCGCAAGGGTCGGTCATGGGATGGGTGACCAAAAATTTATTATCTCGAGCTCCTCCGTGCTTCGGAAGGCACGTTAAGCCGTTGGTCCCGGCTGCATTTGCAGTCATTAGCACCCACCAATCCGCACTGGGCCCGCGTGGTGGGTTATGTGGCCCATCCTTCTTACCACCCATAAGGAAGGCCTGTGCCCCAGCAGTGGGGACATCAAAAAGGCTGATAGACAGATAAAAACCTCTAATGTGTAGCTACTTAATGCAAATTGCAAGAATCGTATCAAACAAAACAAGACTGTCGCTCTTGTGAATAACTCGACGGACACACACGCCGCACCGCACCGCACCGCACACCAACGCGAACGCGATGGCTCGCGCGCGGGCCGCGGCAGCGGCACCCACCCGCCCCTCGGCGTGACCCACCCGCCTCTCAGCGTGACCCACCCCGCGCCACGCCCGCCCACGGCGTCCGGCTCAGAAGGTGCACATCGTCGTTGTTGTCGGTCGCGCACGTATCGACCTACCTAGATATCGCATTATTATACGTTACACTATTTCCCAACAAAGTACTCGTCAAGACGATTCAAACGAGCCCAAACTCGATGGGGTTGCATGGTTTTATTCAACGAACTAAGATACTAAGGAAGTGTAATTCCGCTCAAAAAATAGCACCACGCAAACTAACACAGAGTGTGCGGGGCTAAAAAAGTACTAGTGAAGCACGATTTAGTAATGTCTGCCACGCGCTCGGCGACAGTCGTTAGCGTTACCACAAAAAAATCATTAGAAAAATGATTAAAATGACGTCATGTGTGGTCAAGTGGCGAAAAAGACCAAAAGAAGGCAGCAAAACTATACAGACATAACATAACATAGGAAAGTAACATATTTTTCGTTTTTTAGAAATATCTATGAGCGTATACATACAAAATATGGTCGTTATTATGCAACAAGTGTTCAGTCGCTTTGTGGGGCAGAGTCAAATCTTCACATTCACTGCTATCACACATTTTTAAACAAGAATAAAACTCTCTCATGGAATTCAGTACAACAAAAAAAGGAAAATTTAAATCAAAATTTTGTAATGCTAAAAATGGCGCGTCCTGCAATATGCAATACATAGAAAACAGGTAATCTGATGTAATCTCCTTGTTTTTTATTATTATACAGGGTGTAACAAAAACGCTGTCCAATCCGTGAAGGGATGATTAGGTAGGTACCTATAAAGATTCTATTCACGCAATCCTCTTTGATTAATGAGTAAAAATCCCTGGTTAAAATAGAATAAATAAAAAATGGAGAACTCACATTGCAACACCGAAGGCAGCAGAGTGGCACGACAAGTAGTGACGTCATGAGGTCAAGACCGTCAGATCAGAACACAAAGTAATGACAATTTCCAGAAACTATGATTTTTATGCAGCTCTGAAAACAGCTTTTTAATATGGAGTTTGATCCGCGGATCATTCTGCTGGAACCCTAATGTGAGATCTGCTGCGAAAATGCTACTTTATATTTCCACCACCAATAGAAATACATGCCTAGCAACGGTGCACTAGATTGTCCCAAACACTTTGCAGTACACCTGTATTCTACTTAATTAGTACAAATGTGGCTATTATTCGCAAACGCATTACGGATTCACTCTCACAAATGTTTTTAAACATCAACTGTAAACATGACCTCACAAATAAAAATCAAGGGGTGTCAAATCTGGAGATCACGCTGGCTACGGAGTTGGTCCACCTCTTCCAATCCACCGTCACCCATATTGCTAGTTTAGGTATTTGCGCACCGGTCAATGAGCATGTTAAAATAGTCTGCATTTGAAAAAGATCTTGACAAGAATAAACTTTGACTTGGTGGAATACGCTGCTATAAAAAATACATTACGACAAACTGAGAACTTCCTTCTTTTTTGAAGTCGGTTAAAAAGGTGTCGCTATAAGAATTTTGTATTGCCAATTAAGGCATGCTTTTTTAAGTAAAAAATACAAATAAAGCGACGTATTAATACTGTTGTTCTTTATCAGTCACACCTCTAAAAGACGTATTAAGGTGTTGCTCGCGCAAATGTGATAATTATCTACATAATATGTACTTACATGTTATGAAAAAAAAATCTTTACAGAATACATTGTCTTTTATCAAGCATACCTATTTTATTTCAATAGCTTGCCTAATTTTAGTCCTTCTTGAAATCATATGTCTTACGAATTCGTGACAAATAATATGATCATCATTCATCAACATCATCATTTTATAATTTTCATAAAATAAAATAACAATAAAATCATCACAGCCGAAAGACGTCCACTGCTGACATAGGTCTCCTTTAGTTTTTTAGAGCGACTAGTTACAGGCGACTTGCATCAAGCGTATTCGAGCGGTCTTTACCAAGTCGTCCGTCTACATAATAAAACAAACATTATATCTAACAAACAATAATGTACTAATTTCATAAAACAATTTTATGATGCCGCCCAGAGCGCGCCGTACTAGGTTAGGTGTACTGACTGCATTCTACGTTACACCGTCCTCGCCTCAATGACAAAGGCACGACAACGGCCCAATGAGTGACACGAGGCGAGTCAAATATCCAATCATGTTTGATCTGCGTTCAAACCCCAGCCAATAGAAAACGTCATATGCGTTAGAATACAATCTAATGCCGATTATGCGTGCATTGTAATAAGGTATGTTTTTACTAGTTCATTGTTGAGTTTGCGACCTTTTGTGTTACAGAATATGTGAAGGTGCCATTTTTTATGCAATATTTGTTAGGAGTTAGGCTTCCTTAGATCTTAGTTCGTTGGTTTTATTATAGAGTTCCTATGGCCTTCTTTCGGCTCCATCATCAGATCCTTGGACACTATTTCCCATTAGAGTACTCGCCAAGACGATTCAAACGAGCCCAAACTCAATGGGGTAGCGTGGTTTTATTAAAGAGTTCCAGTGTCCTTCTTCCGGCTCCATCATCAGACCCTGGACACTATTTCCCAACAAAGCACTCGTCAAGACGATTCAAAGGAGCCCAAATTCAATGGGGTTGCACGATTTCAATATTGAGTTCCTATGGCATGGCCTTCCAGCTTCATCATAAGAGCCTAGACCTCATCTCCCTTTAAAGTACTCATCAAGACGATTCTAACGAGCCCAAGCACGATGGGGTTGTATGGTTTCATCATAGAGTTCCTGTGGCCTTCTTCCGGCTCCATCATCAGATCAGCCCAATGATACCATAATATTGCATTGCCTTCCATTTCTGACCTATGTTCAAAGTTTCAAGTCTCTAGCTCATCCGAAAGCTAGTTTAAATTGTTCGCAAACTTTGTGGAGAGACAAACAAACAAACACACAAGCAAACGAGAAAGCGACCTACTAAAAGCGTGTTAAAAACAACCTACCTACCTATAAGTTTCAAGTCTCTAGCTCATCGGGAAGCTAGGTAGGTAGGTACTTACCTAGTATAAAATACTCTTTTCTAAAATTACGGACAAACAAATAAACGAACCTACTTATAAATATTATTAGTATAAATAAATAAATAAACAAGAAAACGTCCATATGAAAACGTGTTAAAAAACCAACATTCCTTTTTGAACTTATCTTGTACTGTGGCAGTATCGTCTATCTGTGGCGAGTCAGACAGAGTCTGTCTCTGTCTGTCACATTACCTCTACACGTTGACCTTGAGAACGCCTTTATGCCTTAGGTATAAAGTTGGTTTTTGTAGTACAACTGTTACGTCTGACGTGCCGTCGTAGGTACAGTTAGACTGTCATGAAATCGTGCGTGCATTTAGACGACACAATTTTAAGAATCTTATTATCGAGCGGGCTAGGCCGCACGATTTTAAGATTCTTACTGTCTTAGTCCGTTTACACCATGCTTAGTCTTGAAATCGCGTGCTTAAAATTGTGTAATGTAATTGAGCCTTAAGTACATTTGGTTCATGATTGTAATTCTGCATATTTTTTGAAAATATTTCATGTTGTTGGTCGTCGTTCAGTTTCGTATTAAAAATATGCGTTAATAATGCTATGCTTAAACATAACATAATTATGCTTAAAGTAGTCATGCTTAAAAAAATATGCATAAGCTGTTATGACTAAGTAATATTATGCGTAAACATCATTCGGTGAAATCATATTATGCTATGACATATTATGCCTTAAAATTTTATGCAAATACAAAGAGAACCACTGGGCCTCTGTACGCGGCATAAACACAGATCAAGATCGTTCGGTCATTGCAGCGTATGGTAGCAACTGTGTGCCGTACGTGAGGAGAAACGCACACACGCACACGCGCGCTCACTTCGCGCGGCGATCGAGCCGTAAATACCTAAAACCCGAGCGCGTAAATTAGGGAAAGCCCTCTTAATATCCCATCTTATTTATTTATTTTATATATAACAGCAAAAATCGATTTTGCTGCGAGTTTTTACGCGCCAAAAGCGCCCTTTTTGTGCTGTAGAGGTGAAAAAGTTATTATGTGGTTACATTTGGATTTGTTAATGTAGCTATATTTGGATTTATTGTCCGATTCGAGATATCAGCTTATAAAGTATGTGTTTTCAGTATCTTGGATAGTATAGTCAGCAATGAAAGTCGCTTAACGGCGGCGGGTCCATAGAATATCAGGACAAGCGCTATACCTATTCGTGCTCTATGAGAATATACCTTTCTAACGATATACTATTTATATCTATTGGGTCCAGGACCAGAGTCCATATATTTGTGCCCATACCCCTTTCAAACGTCAGAAAAGATAAGACCTACGCGATAGAAAGAGAAGCAACTACTAGGTGAATATTTTGTAGAGAAGAGCCAGGCGCTGTGTGACCAGAAATGTACTTTATTGTGTCGGGGCATTAGTCCCAATTTATTTAAACGATTTTGCGGAGTGCAACTTCTGTACGCTAGCACTATTATCTATTCTGTGCCACAACCAACGTACGGTGCGCCGACACCGACAGCGCGTGGTCAGGATTATTGTGCGTGTGCTTCAGTAGTCGACTATACTGACCGGGCACTGGTCGATGTCGTTGTAGATGTCGAACATCTGCAGCTGGCCCTCGGTCTTGCGCTTGTCCTCGTTGATGTGCGACATCACCTCGCGCAGGCCCGCCAGCGCCGACACCGACAGTGCGTGGTCAGGATTATTGTGCGTGTGCTTCAGTAGTCGACTATACTGACCGGGCACTGGTCGATTTCGTTGTAGATGTCGAACATCTGCAGCTGGCCCTCGGTCTTGCGCTTGTCCTCGTTGATGTGCGACATCACCTCGCGCAGGCCCGCCAGCGCCGACACCGACAGTGCGTGGTCAGGATTATTGTGCGTGTGCTTCAGTAGTCGACTATACTGACCGGGCACTGGTCGATGTCGTTGTAGATGTCGAACATCTGCAGCTGGCCCTCGGTCTTGCGCTTGTCCTCGTTGATGTGCGACATCACCTCGCGCAGGCCCGCCAGCGCCGACACCGACAGTGCGTGGTCAGGATTATTGTGCGTGTGCTTCAGTAGTCGACTATACTGACCGGGCACTGGTCGATGTCGTTGTAGATGTCGAACATCTGCAGCTGGCCCTCGGTCTTGCGCTTGTCCTCGTTGATGTGCGACATCACCTCGCGCAGGCCCGCCAGCGCCGACACCGACAGTGCGTGGTCAGGATTATTGTGCGTGTGCTTCAGTAGTCGACTATACTGACCGGGCACTGGTCGATGTCGTTGTAGATGTCGAACATCTGCAGCTGGCCCTCGGTCTTGCGCTTGTCCTCGTTGATGTGCGACATCACCTCGCGCAGGCCCGCCAGCGCCGACACCGACAGTGCGTGGTCAGGATTATTGTGCGTGTGCTTCAGTAGTCGACTATACTGACCGGGCACTGGTCGATGTCGTTGTAGATGTCGAACATCTGCAGCTGGCCCTCGGTCTTGCGCTTGTCCTCGTTGATGTGCGACATCACCTCGCGCAGGCCCGCCAGCGCCGACACCGACAGTGCGTGGTCAGGATTATTGTGCGTGTGCTTCAGTAGTCGACTATACTGACCGGGCACTGGTCGATGTCGTTGTAGATGTCGAACATCTGCAGCTGGCCCTCGGTCTTGCGCTTGTCCTCGTTGATGTGCGACATCACCTCGCGCAGGCCCGCCAGCGCCGACACCACAGCGCGTGGTCCGGATTATTGTGCGTGTGCTTCAGTAGTCGACTATACTGACCGGGCACTGGTCGATGTCGTTGTAGATGTCGAACATCTGCAGCTGGCCCTCGGTCTTGCGCTTGTCCTCGTTGATGTGCGACATCACCTCGCGCAGGCCCGCCAGCGCCGACACCACAGCGCGTGGTCCGGATTATTGTGCGTGTGCTTCAGTAGTCGACTATACTGACCGGGCACTGGTCGATGTCGTTGTAGATGTCGAACATCTGCAGCTGGCCCTCGGTCTTGCGCTTGTCCTCGTTGATGTGCGACATCACCTCGCGCAGGCCCGCCAGCGCCGACACCGACAGTGCGTGGTCAGGATTATTGTGCGTGTGCTTCAGTAGTCGACTATACTGACCGGGCACTGGTCGATGTCGTTGTAGATGTCGAACATCTGCAGCTGGCCCTCGGTCTTGCGCTTGTCCTCGTTGATGTGCGACATCACCTCGCGCAGGCCCGCCAGCGCCGACACCACAGCGCGTGGTCCGGATTATTGTGCGTGTGCTTCAGTAGTCGACTATACTGACCGGGCACTGGTCGATGTCGTTGTAGATGTCGAACATCTGCAGCTGGCCCTCGGTCTTGCGCTTGTCCTCGTTGATGTGCGACATCACCTCGCGCAGGCCCGCCAGCGCCGACACCACAGCGCGTGGTCCGGATTATTGTGCGTGTGCTTCAGTAGTCGACTATACTGACCGGGCACTGGTCGATGTCGTTGTAGATGTCGAACATCTGCAGCTGGCCCTCGGTCTTGCGCTTGTCCTCGTTGATGTGCGACATCACCTCGCGCAGGCCCGCCAGCGCCGACACCACAGCGCGTGGTCCGGATTATTGTGCGTGTGCTTCAGTAGTCGACTATACTGACCGGGCACTGGTCGATGTCGTTGTAGATGTCGAACATCTGCAGCTGGCCCTCGGTCTTGCGCTTGTCCTCGTTGATGTGCGACATCACCTCGCGCAGGCCCGCCAGCGCCGACACCAACAGCGCGTGGTCAGGATTATTCTTGTGCGTGTGTTTCAGTATGTCTGCGGTACAAACGAAACGAACAATGGGTGCATTATAGCAGACCAATCGCTAAGTCATCGATCAAAACAGAATATATTTTAACCGATGAAAGTTACTTTCTTTGTAAACACGTCAAAATCACGAATAATTTGGCAAGTGTTGCCAACTATTTTATGTACTGACAAATTTTAGTTCAATTTTATTTTATTCAACAACAACTCTTTATGGCCAAGCTGTTGTTTTAATGTTCAATAGTTAATATTTTCCATGGTTAAAATGTACTCTATGGCGATCGATAACCCAGCGATTAGTCTGTTGGAATGAACCCAATTTTAACCTATGTCCTATAATACCTTGGCATAATTTAGTGTTTTACTTTTGAGACATAAAAAATGGTTGTAGTAAAATAGTTCTAACAAATATGGTAGGGTAGTCTCGTGCTCATGCTATGTTATGCAAAAAAAGTTAAATATTAAGTGGAAATTCTTTGTAACAGAAGCAACGATTGAAAACTTGAGAATGTGATTATACCATGTTTGTAATGACTTTATTCAACAAGCTATTGATTGTGATTTAAATTGAAAAATAATTACCATCCAGTAATAAACTTATACTAGGTAGACGCTGCACAGGTCTTATAAGGAGTTCTTGTAAACTTTGTCGGCCACACTCAGGTTTGGTCTGACAGATTTTCAGGAATGCATGAAATCTGAAAGAATAAAAAGCATTTTTAATACCACATGCACCTGGCAGATTTGCAGTGGGCATTTTGACTGGTGACCTTTGATGCCGCCTGGCACTACTTTTCCACTAGTCAAAATGCCTGGCAATGTTATATTCGATTTAGATACATGATTAGCTTGCTGTTATACCACACCAAATCGAGAGCTCTGTAAATTGTATACCTTCAATCGCGTTTTCAGCATAGACTTAGAAAATTATTCGCTATGCTCAAGTAGACGGACAAAGGTGCGAGTGAGAAACCGATTCTTACGGCTTATGCGATGTGCGAAAAAGAGTAAAAACAAACTGACAGCTGAACCTGGTTTGACTTCATTTATCATCGTTTATCACCTTGGTGAAAAGCGTCAACAAGATTATTTTGTAATTTTGATCGCGATCGGGTCGGTTTGGCTCTCAAAGCTATATAAATCAATAATGGTGTCGTGTTTTGTACTGGATTGTAATGTTACTTACGACAATAACCCAAATAAACACTCATTTCACAGGTAAATATAATTGTACTATTACCATTTTCATAATTTATATTTTAGTTGAATATATTCCCAAACACACTAAGTTATATACTAATATGATGCTATTAAACGCCTATTTCCTAAATAAAGGCTGATTTCTAAACATTATGTGTTAGATAAAAAGATATTATGTCCGTGAACTTGAGAAAATAAAGCGTAGATATTGATAAAAAATTATCGATATCGATACTCATGTCGATGATTTCCAATATAACTTTGTTTGTCTTTGTGAACACTGATAATTTTATTTAAAGCTGCTTGTAACCGACAGTTTTCAAATGGTAAATTATACCAACTTAAGTACTAATTTAACAATTATTTCCAGGTTTTCTGTAAATCCAGTGATTAAATTAAACTGGATAAATGTCATAAATAAATAAGCAGGGAGCCTCAAAGGAGACCTTAAGAAATTATTTAAATAAAATCGTTCAAAATTTTGTTTGTGTTTTATTTATTAGAGCAATAATACATTATGGTTATCTACAACCTAAAATGGACTTCAGTGCATCTCTAAATTCACGCACACGTTTACATATTTACAAACACTGGCTCATCTCACTTTTGGTTTCGCAGCCAAGTGAACTCTGTTCGTCTATTTCAGTGAATATTAAGTTTATGGTTTTCAGCCCCTTGTTGCTCGACCACTACCGCTTATAGCGCGGCGAGTCGCTATTTTCAACCCTATTTCTTATCTGCGCGGGTTGTAGTTAGACCACTAGGTTGGCCTACCCGTGTAAGACGCAGGGGTCCCGAGTTCGATTCTTAGGGGGGGGAGGGGTTCAATTTGTATTTAGTTTGGTGCCTTATTTCAAGTCCGCCTAGCTAGCTACCACCGTCTTATCTAAGTCTGACGCCATAACAACAATTTAAAAATTGTTGTGTTCCAGCAGTTAGAGGTAGGTTAGCCAGTCCCTCAGCGATGAGGATTCCGGGTGTAGTGCGCTTCTACCTTCGGCCTTATTGTCACTTAACATCAGGTTCAGGTTCGAAGCACTCATGGCGGAACTTGACAGACTGATCGATCACGTCTGTTAAACGCTCGGTCCAGCCAGGTGTACGTTAAGTGGCATTACAACTGAGCGCTTCCGTGCTTCGGAGGGCATGTAAACCGTCGGTCCTGGCTGTTGTCATCTGTTAATAGTCGTTAAGCCAAGTTTGAAGCCTTAAAGGCGGCTTGATAAATTCTAACACAAGAGGTAGCCATTATTCCTCATTCGATAAGAAGAACGTCAGGTGAGGTGAGCCAAGCAGTATCCCGTCGTGCATGAAACAAGAGTAACTGACCTAGGGTTCTCACGGTCACACTGCTGCAGCATGTCCTTGGTGTTCTCGAAGAAGTTGATGAAGGGCGGGTACGCCTTGAGCATGTCGGGCGTGTACTTGAGCACCAGCCGCCCTATGCTCACCTCCTCGCTCCAGTTGGCCTGCGCGTAGCGGAGCTCTTCCAGCATACGCCTGACACAACATATCACCCTCAACTAACATTTTCCCTCTTATTTATAAACGAAGATTAACGCCCAGGCCCAATAATCAATCCATAGATATGCCTAATCCAGATTAGTTGTTATGTAACGGTTGATGTTAATAAAAAATTAACGACAGTTGCTTAGCAACTAATCTGGGTTAGGCGTATCCCTATATGTGGAATGATTATTGAATCTGGGGGTAAATTTACACCTAGTTTAACCAAAAAAATTGTTTAAGTATATGACGCTTTGAGACGTCAAACGTAAGGAGTAATATTGCTAAGTCAAATTTTTGGTTAAACTAGGTGTAAACTTACCTTTCGTTTAATAAAAAGGACGTCATGTCTTATTTATATAAGATAAACAGATTACAACACCTAAATAATACTATATCAAAACAGAGGAAATCCATGACATCCTGAATCTGCCAACGGTCAAAGAAGTTAGAGTTTAGTCAACTAAAGATGAGACTGTTGAAAATGGAACAAATTTTGCGCCTTATTTTAAGGTTCAGTTTCCCACAACTTGTCCTCTTAATGTTACTTTAACAGGGAAAGTGGCGCCGCCGTTTCAGTCTCATCTTTCGTTGACCAGACTCTAGTGGTAGTAACTACAAGTCACGGCTACAAAAACACCCAAATAAGCTTGCGGGACAGCTAACCATCGACTGAAGAAGAGGCGAGAAATCTTTGACTTTAGTATGATTTATCATAATAGTCATACAGACTGTAAATAATAATGGGAGTGCTCTAGTAAGAGAGGCTCCCTACAAGCTATAAAGACTACATACCATCTGCTTATAGTCTACTTGACCGATTGCAAGATAAGGAAAAGAAAGAAAAATACTACAAAATAGTTCAGGCTGAGGAATAAGCTAACATGTAAAGGCAGGCTCTAAGTAAACTTACCGAATTTCAAAGACTAGTTTTTTTTTTTTATATGGATTTAATAAGCAAAGATTACTTTAAAATAAAAAAATAACTTACTGGTGTAATTCATAAATAGGCGGTAGGTTTCCGAAAATGTTTTTCAGTTCTGTGTTGTTGAGCAACGCTTGATTTTTCCCCGTGTTGCTGTCGTCTTCGACCATCTCCTCTAAAGGTTGTTTGAACATCTAAATGAAGGAGATAAACAATTTATGGTTTTATTTCTACTTGAGAAATATAATAATAATATTAGGTTCATGTTATGTAAAAAGCAGTAAAATGAAATAAAAATATTGAAGAATAGCTATAGTCTATTATTCTTTACTAATGTTATAAATGCGAAATACCGTTTGTTTCTTTATTTGTTACGCCTTCACATCTTAACTACTGAACCGATTATCATGAAATTTTTCATACACGTTGTAGGGGTACAGAGAAGGACATAGGTTCATTCCGAAAAAAGTATTGTTCCCGAGGGATAGCGAAAAACCTTTCCAAGCAGACGAAGTCGCGGGCGGCCGCTAGTTAAGTATACTTACAGTGACTATCGTATGCAAAATGCCGACGTAATTGGACTCAGTTTGCAGGAGCTCCATGAAGACTTGTTGCCGCGGAGACATCAGCTTCCGCACCACATTGTCGGGCACTTCCGACTCTACAAATGGTACATAACGTTTTACTAAAATATTTTATAATCTTGTAAAAAGAAATATTTACTACTGCTTGTGCAATCCATCTTTTGAGTTAACTTGCCTTTTAAGTTTTCTTTTCATCTATTAAATACATTCCTAGCTTCTGGAGGCACGTTTAGTCCTTCTGGGCCCAATTTCATAAACATTACCGTAGTAAATTACAACGATCATTGCGTCGCCAATTTGAAATAAGAAAATAAACTATTCATAGACACCGCAATGTATGAGAATTACTTTAGTAAATTACAAATTGTAATGTTTATGAAATAGGTTCTTGGTTGCAACAATGGCAGCATTGCAGCTACTACATAATTAGGTCTGGATTCACGTGGTCATCTAAAAACTTTCTAGGCTCAGCAGAGGAATGATGATGAGTGAAAACATCAGACAGGCTAACACTACATCAAAAAACGAGTGTAAGTTGACACAGGTACTGACTTTCCAACAGCTGCTTTCCATCCATCCGGCGAGGGCGTACAGTGCAGCAGGTTGCCGGACAGACTGAGTAGGACCGTGTCTCCGACGGACGAGCGTCGCTTGTGTAGCGCCTAGAATCAGCTCCCTCTTGCGAAAGACGAGTGTAAGTTGACACAGGTACCGACCTTCCAACAGCTGCTTCCCATCCGGCGAGGGCGTACAATCCAACAGGTTGCCGGATAGGCTGAGTAGGACCGCGTCGCCGACGGACGAGAGTCGCTTGTGCAGCGCTCCGCTACAGCTTCCTCTTACGAAAGACGAGTTATTGTCACAGATACTGACCTTCCAACAGCCGCTTCCATCCGGCGAGGGCGTACAATCCAGCAGGTTGCCGGACAGACTGAGCAGAACCGTGTCTCCGACGGACGAGCGTCGCTTGTGCAGCGCCTCGCATCAGCTTCCTCTTACTAAAGACGAGTGTAAGTCGACACAGGCACCGACCTTCCAACGGCTGTTTCCCATCCGGCGAGGGCGTACAGTCCAGCAGGTTGCCGGAAAGACTGAGTAGGACCGTGTCTCCGACGGACGAGCGTCGCTTATGTAGCGCCTAGCATCAGCTTCCTCTTGCGAAAGACGAGTGTAAGTAGACACAGGTACCGACCTTTCAACAGCTGCTTCCGAACCAGCGAGAGCGTACAATCTAGAAGGTTGCCGGATAGGCTGAGTAGGACCGCGTCTCCGACGGACGAGCGCCACTTGTGTAGCGCCGCGTTGGCGCCGCGCATCAGACTAACACTACATCAGAAGACGACTGTAAGTTGACACAAACACTGACCTTCCAACAGCTGCTTCCCATCCGGCGAGGGCGTACAATCCAGCAGGTTGCCGGACAGACTGAGTAGGACCGCGTCGCCGACCGACGAGCGTCTCTTGTGCAGCGCCGCGTCAGCTCCCCGCATCAGTTTCCGCTTGCGTAGCCGCTGCAGTTGGGCCGGCGTGCTGCCCGCGGTGGAGCCGCCGCCCGGCGTCCCCGCCCCGCCCTCGTCCGTCGCCGCGCCCGCCCCGCATGCCCCGCCCACCGACGACCGCCGCGATAATTCGCTTAGGTACTGCACACATTAATCCTTTAACTCCAGGAAAATTAGACACAATAAATATTTCAATGTTGTCCAGCTACCGGTAGCCGCGTCGGATTTCTTGAATTAAATTCGTTTATTGGTATATCTCTTCAATCTCACGAAGTCCCTTTGCTATGAATGTGTAAGGTGTGCACATGCACAGTGTGTGTAATACGAGAGCGTGCAGACGCACACTAAGACAACCTGCATGTACACTGTAGTGGTCCGTCGCGTGGCTCCGGTGCTTGTCGGCTGCTAATGACCCAGCTACCTGTGATATTTATTGTATCTGTTGTGATCATCTACTAGTGATTTCATATGATTATATTATACGAAAATATAGTTCAGCTTAAACAAGTGTGCCTTTTTTAACAAACTCGTCTTAGACGATGATATTGTTTACCTTCCAAATAATAAAACAAGGTGAGATAAGAGGTTTTCCACTATTGGCAAGTGATTAAAATGATTTTAACACACGTGTGGATTTAATCTTTGTATGTGCAACTAATTAATTACAATCCTAGCATTTTTCCTACTCTGATTTTGATAATCTCGTCAGACAGATGTCAATTGCTGTCTTTATTCCTTGTTATAAATTGTTTTGAAGAAGATACATTTTTTTATCTCCTTTTTTGTTAAAGGGTAGATCAGCGCATGAGCTCTTTCAATATAATATTCCTATAGTAAATCTACGTTAACTGTGATGAAAAGTGTGATGCTACATACGAAACTCACGTACGTAATGCAAAGACTACGTAGGGTTTGCTAAGTTAAATCCAAACAGCATGATCAATTCATAAAAATCAAATAATCAAATCTTTTCAATCAAAACCATTTTATTAAATGATTAAAATAACTTAACAACAAATTTAACTAAATCAATCCAATTAAAATAATTTCTTTAAACAGATCAAATAATACAACTTTAAAACGTGTTAAAAATACAAAAAATTCCAATAACAAAGTGATTTAACAACCATTCTGTATTCATATTTATTTCCCAATTTATAGATATCAGTGAAAAGCACTGACAAAATTATTTGCGTAGGTCCTAATCGCTAGACGATCACGGCCAGATACAATAAGTATCATATCCCTCCAATGGAGATTGCACGGCCAGTGTCATAGTGAAGATAGAAAAAATGTCCTTGAGTGACGTGACGGCTTATTGCTACCTCTTTCTTTAGTGTTACAATACGTGTTCGTTGTTCGTCGTTCGTTCGTTCGTGAGAAACGAAAACGTATTGTCAAACGAAAAGAAAGAGATAGCAATAAGCCGTGACATCACTAAAGAGTATTTTTTCAATCTTCACTATGGTACTAGACGTGCAATCTCCATTGTGGGTATAAGCTTCTTGGCAGCCGACAAGCACCGGAGCACAGTATAAGTTTTTTCAAACAGTAAAGAAGCTCCATGGAAACGTTCGAATTTGACGGCTGACGTCACTCAGAGCTCTAAGCAAAGTTCGCAGGACTTTGGTCAGGGTTGTGACATCGCGTCGCAGTTGTTTCCATAGCGTTCGCGCGTAGCATTCCACGAGACGGCCGGAGAATGCCAACTCTAGCGATCCGACGAAGTGCAATGACAAAAGGGCTTAAGTGACGTTAGCTCCTCTACTGTTTTGAAAAAACATATATATATATATATATATACTGTGACCGGAGCCACGCGACGGACCACTACACGTGGTGTCGTGACCAGGATCCTAGGTCTTTGTGTTAACTCAAAGAAATCACAACTTGGAATCGAACCTTAAAATAATTATACAACGATAGTTCATTAATATCGCATCCCAATATTATATTTATATTGAATGTTTACCAAACAATGCAGAAAGAAAGAAATGCAGAAACTTTGAATACTAATTCTATAATTTTTGATATCCTGGTCACGGCACCACAACACGCATAACAAAATTCATAGCAAAAGGGACTTATTGAGATAGAAGAACTAAAGTAGATGTGACAAATGTTGGGGTTGGGAAGTTAATATTAATCTTTACTTACGGTACAGATACCGGCATATAAATTGGCAAGAGAAAGTTGAGACAAAAGATGCGCAGTAGCTACAAACACTAAACGCCGCGCATCTTCTGTCTCAACTTTCTCTTGCCAATTTATATGCCGGTATCTGTACCTTGCATAATGTTTACCTGGTTCTAGGATGAATATTTATAGAACTTTAAAATCGGATACAAACACGAATAGTGATTCGTTATGTATCCAATGACACAAAGTGAAAAGTGTTTTTTTTTTCATTCAGAGCAACTGTAACATGGAAAATAAGTACGAAATAATTACTCACGTCTTTATATAAGAAGTCCTTCTCGTCCTGCGCCTCTTCATTTTGAACCGAGGCCCAGAACCACTCCGCTTTGACGATGTGCGCGCGCGCGCCACACTCCGGCGCGACCGCCGCGCTGTGTTCGTCCACCACCTGCATTACAAACGCTGTCTTAGTATTTGGACGTAGCGCTAACCTGACCACGCTTATGGTACGATCGGGAGCATTTATTTTCTGATAGCAATGTATGAGACGCGTTTATTATTTGAAACAGGAATGTATTAATATTTATTACATAGTTGTATAGTTACGTTATAAGCCATGTTATCGGCCATGAAGTAGGTATATTGATATGATAAAATAATATAAATGATACAAGCAAACGCTCCCGATCAGATCCCATCTTATAACCACCACCCTTTTGCCTCTCAGCATTCCTTGGCGTATATCATAGATACAGCGCACCAGTGCACGCCCTACTAAGCGCCTACCGATAGACGGTGACGTTATCATTCACGGGCATGCAACAGATGCCGATTGCAGATTTCTATCGAATCTCCCTATCTGGTTATGGCGACGACTGCTATGATTAGAAGCTTAATCTAATATTTAGTACTGAATTAAATGGTGTTAGTACCGGCAGCGATATTCCATGGCATTGCGATATGGCGCGAGCGTCGCGGGTGGGGAGCGTCGAGGCGGGCGGCGGCTGGTCGCGCGCGGAGGCGGGGAGGGAGGAGGAGGGGGCGGGCCGGATCTCCTCGCTTGCGCATATCGTGTGGCGGTGGGCTCTCAGCCAGACACTTTGGGGCGTCTTGAACAATGTCGAGTCGTCCAACTCGTCCAGATCTAGCCTAATAGGTGTCGTCATCTCCGTACTGTCCACCGTGTCCACTTGCACAGGTGATATATCAAGATTCATATCGTCCAATTCTCTCTTCGGCGTCGATACGTTTCTCAAGTCGGCGGGCAGGTGGCGTGCGTCCACCTCTACGGTGTTCCTATCTGCTCTTTTTTCATACTTTTTCTTTCTTTCGCTTCTGAACGAAGCTGTGAACGACTTTACACTCCTTCTCAATTTCGATGCAGATTTTACAGTCTTTGAGCTTCGTATTGATGCGAAGGATATATCGAAAAATCCAGACTGTTTACTTGTATTTACTGAGCAAATAGACGTGTTATCGTCTTCTCTGATAGGAGATGACGTGGACGCTAGGAATTCCCCTGCGGGATCAGTAGGTTTTACGCTGTCGGGACTCACGGGTTCAACTGTGATTTCACCAGTGGTTTTAGAAACGGAATCTTTTTTAGTTCTTTTGAATATCGTCGGTCTATTTTTGAATTTAAAGGAATCCTTTATTTTTAATCTTTTTATCGATTTCCAGTTACTCTCTTCACCTTTGTCGGGTGAGTGGTTAGCGTCAACAACGCTAACTTGAAAATTTGAATCGGTCGAATTACGGCTTCTCTTTTTACCAGATGAAATAGTAGTGGTGGATTGCTGCAGTTCATTACTAGCCGTCGATGTGGGCAGCTGCAAGTAACCTTGCTCATCTTTGGAATCCAAATCACATAAACTTTTAGTAAGTGATGAATGAAGTGAACCAGTCTCTGTTAAACAATCTACTAGGTTGAACACATTCAATGACTTATTCCTAAAAACTTCTCTTTTGTCTTTGACGTTCAATCCAACGACGTCATTCGCTAATTGTGATATGTTTTTATTTTCTTTTCCTGAAGATTTATATTTGCGTAATTCTACATGATCAACATGTGACGAATTTATGTTAGAGTCATTAGGGCTTAAATCGTCAATAAAAGACTTTCCTACAAAACTAATACTGTTGTCGGTTTGCTCTACACCTGCTAACTGCTTATCTCTAATACTGTTTCTTGCACATTGTATCCTTTTTTCCCTTTGGTCTTTACTCTGTTCATCGAGGTCAGTGGTTTGTATGTTAGGACTGTTGCGTCGGCCCGAGAGCCTGGCCGAGAGCCTCCGATATAGTGAGCTCTTGGGAGTGGTCTGGGAGCTAGGGCGGGAGAGCCTTGTTGGGGTGTTAGGTGTTTTTGGGTGAGGTGACAGGATAAGCGAACGACCGAAAGTCTCCCCATTGGCCATTACCTGAAACATGTGTGAAACACACCACGCAATGATGTAATGAAGCCATTCCGATACAAACATGCACGACGGTCGTATTTATTGTAACAGAGCCAGTTAAACACAGAGAAAGCAAAGACTTTATAGAGCATAGATATTTTAATTTAAGTATATGTCAGCAGTTATCAGTTTTAAGTGACATGGATATTGAAAGATTGACAGAAATTGCTATTTTCTATTGGACCATGGTAACGGATACTGTTACTACAACACAAAGTGTTTAGGTGGATTGTATAAGTTTTGTACAGACAGACACAAGCATAATTAACATAAGGTGATGATCAATGGACATAAACAAACATTGTGTTCATACAAGCCGAATGAGGTAGGTGCGAAACTATGTGATATCAATCATACAAAATTCAATTGTGACAACATACACTAGGGACATAACAAAAGTAGTGAACACAATTAATAAAAACAATGGGTTGACTTCGCGCCGTGCGGAGCGGGACGTGATGGGAAATGGTATTAAAACTCGGGCCTCCGCGAGATCAAAACAAGAGCTAGTTTGTGAACTCGGAATATCCAAACTAATGAATGTGGAATTTCTACAGAAATTATATGCGATGTGTCTATTGAGATAACATTAACATCATGTTTCTATTACGTAACCGCTTTAGTACTACTAGCATTGAGCCGCAACGAAACCAGTAATAATTATTTGTAGGCAAACAAACACCTTTTGACATTGATGGAAACCAATAAGTAATATAAACACAGTCATCGGAAGAAGATAGATGTGATAAAAAATATCGTCGCAACCATAACAATGAGCTACTAGCTAAATCATGTCTACAATGTAACTAAGCTAAGAGTGATTCGTGTTCCCAAGGTGCTACGCGCATGCTGACTTCATAAGGCTAAAATTAGTGGCTAATGTGGGCATAAAGTGTATAAATAAACGAGTATGCGAAGTATTTTGGGGGTAAATGTTCTGCAATTAAAATTGAGTGTGTTTTTTGTGTGATATTTACATAATGAGTTGTAGTAGTTTGGTACTCACGACATGCGTGCAGTCGGCGTCGTCGAGCGGGCACGCGGCGCCGCCGTTGCTGGCCAGCACCTCGGCCATGTGCTGCGTCTCATCCTCGGGGAAGCCGACGAAGCACACCCGAGCTCCCGCAAACACTTTCAGCTTATGCGCTTTCTGTCAAACACATTTTTGCTTTTAGGATTTTACAAAATAATATTATTGATCACTACATAGTATAAAACAAAATCGCTTCCCGCTGTCTGTCCCTATGTATGCTTAGATCTTTAAAACTACGCAACGGATTATGATGCCGTTTTTTTAATAGATAGAGTGATTCAAGAGGAAGGTTCATAAAATATGTTTAATACCATGGTGTCAAATTCCACACACTACACCGAAGCGAAGCGAAGGCGGGTCGCTAGTTATATTATATAATTTGTATGAAAAGAGTAGAGTATTACCACAGAATATAGTACTAAACGTGCAAAAGTTCATCGGCCAATCAAATAAGCTACTCTCGATGCACGGCAATAAAGTACAATTTGAAATTGCACAGCGCTGCGTGCCTAATATTACAAGCACCTCCGAGGCGCTTCTCTTTCTGTCTCAACCAACACATGACATCCCTCGTGCGCTGACTCGACTGAGTCAGCTGCGAGCGGTAGGCTAATATAAAAGTTTAAACGCGGAGTGAGACCCCCCTGGTATAACCATGTTACGGAAATACGTAACAGTACACATTCTAAATGAATCGGTCCTGAAATGAGCTGATAATCTTCAAACGGCTGAACAGATCTTCATAAATTATAGCTAAAAACGATCTCTATCACGTCAGCTTTCAAACAAACCGATCACGCAACAAAATCGGTCCTTTAGGCCGTATACAGAAAGAAAGCTGATAGCCAGCGCCGATCTACCAGCGCCTACCAAAGCCGATAAGCGCCGAACGTCACCGACAAGGCGACGTTCGGCCCTTGTTCATATAAATGCCTGCGCTGGTTACCGGTGCGGACCAGCGCCGATAAGCGCTGGTAGATCTGCGCCGGCTACCAGCTTTCTTACTGTATACGGCCTTAGTTTGGGAGCTACGTTTTGCCTCAGAATTTCAGAGCTCGAGCTTTAATCGTTTTCTTCTACTTATATGTGATGTTAGACCCATTAAAAGGCTTGTAACGAAGCAGGCGAAGTTGTCGCGGCGTAGTCGCGAACCGATACTTGCGTCAATGCCGATACTTACGATGACATCATCGTTGGTGGCGAGGCAGGCGGGGTCGTCGCGGCGCTCCCAGCACGCGTGCACCCACGACCGGTCGAGCACCGGCAGCGCGAACGTGGTCGCGTACCGGTACTTGCGTCAATGCCGATACTTACGATGACGTCATCGTTGGTGGCGAGGCAGGCGGGGTCGTCGCGGCGCTCCCAGCACGCGTGCACCCACGACCGGTCGAGCACCGGCAGCGCGAACGTGGTCGCGTACCGGTATTTCTCGCCGGTGGCCGCGGCCGCGATCAGGTGCGTTACTTTACTTGACATGTCTTTTCGTATTGAGCCCCCCATGTAGTGTATTAGCGTTATCAGGTACGTCTACGAACAAAAAGAATTGAATAATCACTTTTATTTCATAGATAAAACATTATCCTTTTCATTGCAATTAAATCAAGGTTTTGTTTGTCTACTAAACCAATAATTTTGAGTTATTTTTACTTTTCCTTTTAGCTTTACGTAATAATTATTGCAGTTATTACAAAAAGTTAAAAGATGTTTTTTTTTATGCAAAATGAGTTAAAAGTTGTTTTTTTATGGAAACGGTAGTGCTTGGCCTGATGTTAAGTGATGAGAAGACCGAAGGTGGAAGCGCATTACACCCAGAATCCTCATCACTGAGGAACTGGCTATCTTACCTATAACTGCCGGAACACAACAATTTTAAACTGTTTTTATGGCGTCAGGCTTAGGTAAGTTGGTGGTAGCTAGCCAGTCGGACGAAATAAGCCCTACCACCAACCAAAAAAATTGTACCTCGTTTGGGAATCGAACCCGGGACCTCTGCGTCTTACACGGGTGGCCGAACCACTAGACCACAGAGGCGGATGGTACATTTATGCATTCTCCTAATGAACATAATTAAAAAGTTATCTGATTGATCCGTCACAATGACAACAGTATTAAAACGTGACTAACAAGTTCTTCCTTGTCCCGGAAGCCGGAGAAGCATATGACGGCGCCGCGCATGGCGAGCGAGTACAACGGCCGCGCGTTCGTCGGCGGCGGCTCCTCCCGGTCCGCCAGCTGCAGCACGGCCGTCGGCCCGAGTACCCTGCAATGAAACACGGAGCTTGTTTATTATAGTCAAAACCAGGCTTCCTTCACTCGCTCAAGGTCGCACGATAAGTACCTACCGCTGGCCGTTCGTTCGAACGAACAAGTGAGCAGAGGGGCGCCACACGCCCGCCGCCCGTACAAGCGCGGCATTTTACTGCCTGCGTAGATATTACCTCTTTGGCTCTTTATAATAGTAACAATGTCGAATCGACATTACTGTGCCGTGTACGGATGTCAAAATCAAAAAACAATAAACAATTGTCGTTTTTCACATTATGATATATGCTACGCAGTTCATTAAAGAAGACAACCCTAACGTTGCGTCGTCAGAAAAGGTAAGAGCACCCGATAGAAAGAGGCAACTACTTGGTGAACTGCGCGACCTGAATTGCACTTTATTGTGTCGGAGAAAAAGTCGCTATTTATTTAAATGACTTTGCCGAGTGCTGCTTCTGTACTTGTACTATTAGCCCTCGTACGCACTGCCCGGTTAGCCGCGTTGCGGCTGTCCGTCCAGCTGGCCGCAGGATGCGGTTGCAGTTGCGGTTAGCCGGGCAGCGGCTAGCCGCAACCGCAACCGGAAAAAGCGGATAGGATAACGTTGCGGTTTCATCGTAGGTATATGTGCGCATTCATTGGCGAGCAACCGCAGTGCATCCGCGTAGCTCGTACAGCGAAAGTCCGGATAACCGCCAGTCGGACCGCAGCGCTGCGAGCGACCGGTGCGGTTGGGCGGCTGCCGTGTCACAGTGCGAATGGAAACTATTTTTTCGTTCATATTTTTGGTTGCGGTACACCGGACGGACAGCCGCAACGCGGCTAACCGGGCAGTGCGTATGAGCGCTTAAGCGAGCTTTATTTACAAATGAAAATGATTCCCTATAGTTTCAGTTTAAAATCTACATTTTTTAAATGTAGATTTATCAATATTAGACATTAAACTCTATTAACAATCTACATAAACAGAATAAAGTATGAATCAGATGAACAGAACAGAAGTTACAGGTATATTAAATATGCTGTAACTTCTGTTCTGTTCATCTGATTTGCTGGTTTCGCTTCATAGTTCATTCAATGGTGTTTGGTAATTTGCCAATTCAGTTCTTTATAAGTGAATTCATTTAACAGAATCGTGATAGTTAAGATATAATAATCAGAAAACATAAAAATCACAAGAAATTAAGAATTAACAAGAATTTCAACTCCAATTGCTTTCAAAATATTTCGTTGAATTCGAATAATTCATGATAGCACAAGTTCAGTGTTCTATCACAGAATAATATCACGAACATCGGTATTTTCCAAATAACTTCGGCAAGAAGTACAATACGAAATTCTTTACTTTGATTAAATCAATTAAATTTTATGTTTTAAGTTGAAGCTCGGCGAACCCGCCGATGTTCGATAACTTAGCCGGTAGGGCCCCTGATCCCTCATAATTTTTATTACAATAATACTGTCAGTCTGATTGTTTAAACACTTTTCATCGTATATAGGTACAGACACTTTAATCAGGTGTATTTTCGACAAATCTTTGAAATAATTTCTTCTTCAATCGTCATTTCTGTTTATTTTTTACGTGCAACACACGTCTATTAGTTATTCAACTTATGGCTCGGTTATGCAGAAAAAATTGTCTCTGTCTTTTTCCTTACGTGTAAAGAGTATGGTACAGCTTGACCATAAAGAGTTGACAAAAATTGAGGGCGCCACTTTCGTAAACACGTCAAAATCACGAATTATTTGGCAACACTGACTACATTTTGTACTGAGAAATTTTAGTTCCATTTTATTTAATTTCATCTCTTTATGGTCAAGCTGTAAATAACCTCATTTCTGCACTTTTTCGATGTTTTTCGTAGTTTTTTCATCATTATCTTTACCACAATTACCGCTATTTTTTCGTTATTATTTAAGCCAAAAATATGAACCTTTACAAGCGCTTTTGATGATATTCTGATTTTTTTACAATCATCTGAGTGGTTTATGCGCAATTTAATACTTGTAGCTACTAGAGAATCTCTTTACCCTGTCGTATGTTTTTTGTGGCTACAACTGTACGTTTTCTATATAAAAATATGACCCCCGCAAACCATGTTTTCCTATCATGGATTCATGGACCCTTAATACACTTCCATCAACAGGAGCGTAATATTCATATCACAGTTTATCTTTTTTTCACGATCATGGCACTATAATGATGATGAGTGGGACGAAATAGAAGGATTGAATCCCTGGAATACCAACAATTTTAGACAAGCTAATACATTGATGGATTCAGAATGGGGCCCACTGATGATGCACTTAGATCTAGCTCCGTCAAGGACGTCAAGGCTCTAGAGCAGCGATTCTTAACCTCGGGTCGTGACCCAAATTCGGGTCGCGAGAGGTATTGGGTTGGGTCGCGGGCCCCCAAAGACTTTAAAAAGTGATAAAATGTTACGTTATAAATTGCGAATATTTTTCTTTTTTATTCGATCGATGTCATAACACATAGTATTCTCAAATTTATTATTACTCCCATTCTAAACTGACCAAAAATCGCAAGTTTTTTGTTATAGACAGGCAAGTACAAGATTAGTGGATAAAACTGATTAAAAATCGCTCTGCGCGGCCATTTTTTTTAGGATAGACAGGCATATTAATTAGATAAGTGAATGTAACTAAATAAAAAAACGCGATGCGCGGCTAGTTTCTTTCTATAGGCAAGCATTAGAGTAAAATTTTTATTTTATCATTGACAACAACCCCAAAATCCCGACATTACATTTTCAAATTATCCCCACACATATACACAAACAGTTTCCCAGGTATAGCAAAAAATCTGTACACGCAGACAAGTCGCGGGCGGCCACTAGTCAAAAATAAATAACATGTCATTTTAGTACCTGTCACTGGAAAATAAAATAAAATATTAGGATTAGGGTCGCGGACTTCAAATATTTTTCTACTTTGGGTCGCCAGCCAAAAAGGTTAAGAACCACTGCTCTAGAGCCTAGAAAAAGAGGACACTGTCCCAAACAAATAGTCATACAAAAGAGAAATTAACTACATTTCCTGTTTTTTGAGATTCAAATGAAATGCCAACTTTTGCTTCATATCAATAATCGCCCCAGTAAGAAATATATCTGTCTGCTAGAGATGTGTAGTATTTTACGAGAAGAAACATGATTCATAACCGACCTTTTGAGAATGGCTGTAAAACAATAACAATTACTAACCTACTACCAAATACTTCTATGTTTGTATACTACCTACTACGCCACATATACATTGCAGGATAATTGCAATGAATAAAAAAATATTAAAAACACGACTACCCTGCCAAAACGAACTAAAAAGTTAAACAAAAAGTGTCATTGCAGTCGGGGGACCTTATCAATGGAACAATTTTTGATCAAAGAGGTCCCCCGACTGCAATGACACTTGTTGTTTAACTTTTTAGTTCGTTTTGGCAGGGCAGTCGTGTTTTTAATATTTTTTTATTTTTATTTTACACATTTTAGTGGCATAGTATATAGTTTTGGAATGTGCTCATCAAGGCCTTTCATTTGATGCCCATATTGTAACAATAGAAGAAAAAAATTTTTTTTTCACATTTGAAAATGGCGTCGTACAGTCGCCATATTGATTTTTTCTAAAAAAAATATAGCCAGTGTCACTCGGGATGTTGTAAGGATTCTAACGATACCCCATTTATCCAAATCAGTTCAGGCATTTAGAAGTTATGGTGGAATAAAGAAACTCACATACCCACAAACATACATGAACCCTGAACACATAACACTCTTTTTGCTTTGGGCAGTCGTGTAATAAACAATCGGGAAAAACAAAAATATCAAACTTTATTAAAATCTTTAAAATAGACCGGCGGCATTTTGGTTTACAGTTTAGGATCATTGTGAAGGTATAGGACTATGCTCTTGCAACATAACATTGAATGTCATTACAATTCGTAAGTGTATGTTATACTTGGTTACGGTATATTGCTCTTATATACTTTTTTTAACTGAAACCAGATAATATCTAGTTCCGTAGACACGTGGAAGACATGCGTGACCAATAGAATGTCAAAGAACAACAATGTCAATAAACAGGTGATCCGAAAACGAATGCATACATTTTATATGAGATACGTAAAATATGACTTAGATTCATAAAATATGACTATATATGGCAAAGGAAATTAATAAACTATGTTCCATACTGTTTTCTTCGTCGATAAACGAATAAATGTAGCGAAATTTGGTTTTAGAGAGTGTAGCAATATCTTATTTACCTGTGAAAAGTGTGATTACTTGGATTATTTCTTTTTGTCACATCACAATTACTTAGAGCACAAGACACCATGGCTCCACGATAGGTTTATTTTAAATTCTAATTAAGATTAACGAATATTTTAAATAAACTGTGATTGCTCATTTGCTAGGCGGGACGCTAGGAGCTCTTACTGTAAAAAATGTTGGCACATGTCACTTGATCCTTTGTCTCTTTTTTACATAGACCGTGTCCGTATGATGTTAACTTCTCTTTTCCACGCTTTGTTGGTCTTCTTAAGCGCAGGGAAATTTTTCTATGTCTATGTGCGTGACAATCAGATGTCATTGTTGCATTTCAATTTATAGGATGTAATATACTGTACTACCGCAACTCAAGGTCTACCTACTTAGTACGCAATGTAGACAGTTTTTATCAATACTATTTTATTCACTTCTCAAGCTTACGCGCTCACTAGACATGAAATAAAAGACTTTTTAACGGATACTAGCGCGGTTTTATTGAAAGTACTTTGGTAATTAGTTGGTATTTGGTTTGATTTTTGATTTTTCCGACGTTTCGGCACCTTTGCAGCTGCCGTGGTCACGGGGGACTGAAGCTACTCGTGAGCCTACCCTCAAGCGATGATTTTTTTTTAAGATGTTCAGAAATTAATATTTTACAATTTTATTTATCTTTTTAATTGGTTTAAGTTGATTTTGTGATTTAATTAATGCTAAAGAGAGAGAATCTACTGAAACTACCACCATTTCACAAAATTGGGAGGCCCCTCCAAGAAAGAAATGGCGAAATAAAACTTGGAGAGGAAAGCCGACCTCCGTCTTTTATATTTATTAATTTATTTGCAAAAGGAACTAACCGTATTATTAGATCTTGCAGTGTGTGTATGGGGCTTCAGCTTGTGAATGATGGGGTCCCAAGCTGGTGGAATTTTCCAACCATCATCTCTATTGAAATTAGGATATTTATTTATTTCGATAGCCTCGCGGAGCATTCTAGGAATAAATCTACGTTCCTTAGCAAGGATTTGGGGTTTGTCAAATCTAATGTAATGGTTGGGCCCCTCAAAGGCGTGATCACACACTGCAGACTTGTTATCGCGCCTATGTTTCATGTCAGCTACATGCTCTTTAACGCGGGTCCCTATACTTCTCTTTGTTTGCCCGATGTAGGAGAGCCCACAGTCACAATCTAGTTTGTAGACGCCTGCGGCTTGAAGGGGGATGTTACACTTGACAGGTCGTAAGAATTGGTTGATCTTCTTCGGCGGCTTGAAGTAAGTTTTGATTGACGCTCGCTTCAGAATGTTTCCAATCTTGTCAGTGACACCCTTCAAATAAGGTAGGATGGCAGGTTGACGCTCTACTGTGGCTGGTTTGTCGCGTTTTCTGTGACGAAAGCGTGGTACTTGCAACTTGTTTTTACGCAGTACTTGTTTGACGTGCTGAAGCTCAGCCGTCAGGTGTTGTTTGTCACAGATGCCGCGGGCTCTCTGAAACAAAGATTTCACTACGGTAGCTAACTGTATAGGATGATGGTGAGAGTCACCATTGAGGTATCTGTCTGTATGGGTTGCTTTACGATACACTGTATGGCTCAAGGTTTGGTTCGGATTCCTGATAATGAGAATGTCTAGGAAAGCTAGTTTATTATCTGTCTCTAACTCCATAGTAAATTGTATGTTGGGGTTTATGGAGTTAAGATGGTTAAGAAAAGCAGGGACACTGTCTCTAGGTAGTATTGTGAAAGTGTCATCTACGTACCGTTTGTAGAACCGGGGAGTCACTGGTGCTGTGGCTAGTGCTTTCTCCTCAAAATCCTCCATGAAAATGTCAGCAACAATGGGGGATACAGGAGAGCCCATTGCTACGCCATCCACTTGCACGTAGAACTCCTCGTTCCATAACAGATAGCCAGATGTTAGGCATAATTCTAGTAGTTCTGCATATTCAATTGGCATGTTGTTATCAACTAGCTTTTTCCTGATGATATCAATGCAGTCCTGTACTGGTAAGCATGTGAATAAGGACTGAACATCAAAACTAACCATAGTTTCATCATCAGCGAGATGTAGATGTTGTATCTCACTGACAAACTGGTAGGAATCTTTTACAAACGCTGATGTATTACCTCTCAGTGGTGTGAGTGTTTTCGCTACGTGTTTAGCTAATTTGTAGGTTGGTGAGTCAATTTGGCTTACAATGGGACGTAGCGGAGCATTGTCTTTGTGTATTTTCGGTAACCCATACAGTTTCGGCGGTATAGGGCAGGATGGAATAAGATAATCGACGTCAAGATCTAACTGTTCTGAATGTTTTTTGATGAGTTCTTTCGTGTTATTAAGGATCTTGATTGACACCCGTCAATGTCAAACCCGTGCAGTTGTCAATTTATCAAAACAAATATTGGATGAAGCTACTTTAAAAGTATTAAATAAGGGTCTGAATTTCGCGGTAACACCTCGCAGAATACCGTATGAGGATATTATCTGCAGCGTAGAGGATTGTCTAGTTAAAAATCAGATCAAAAAAGAGGACAGTGAAGCTATACGTCAAGATATTTCATCTGTTTTACGTCGTAGTAAACTGCCCAAGCAAAATCTTCCTTATGATGAAAACGTCGCGTTGAAGAACTTACGCACTAGACCTGAATTGACTATCCTTCGAGCTGATAAAGGTAACGCAACGGTAGTTATGGATACGTCGGATTATAACGCAAAAATACAAGAACTTTTGAGTGATGAGAAAACCTACAAACATGTTAAATGTGATCAAACCGCCAAGATCCTTAATAACACGAAAGAACTCATCAAAAAACATTCAGAACAGTTAGATCTTGACGTCGATTATCTTATTCCATCCTGCCCTATACCGCCGAAACTGTATGGGTTACCGAAAATACACAAAGACAATGCTCCGCTACGTCCCATTGTAAGCCAAATTGACTCACCAACCTACAAATTAGCTAAACACGTAGCGAAAACACTCACACCACTGAGAGGTAATACATCAGCGTTTGTAAAAGATTCCTACCAGTTTGTCAGTGAGATACAACATCTACATCTCGCTGATGATGAAACTATGGTTAGTTTTGATGTTCAGTCCTTATTCACATGCTTACCAGTACAGGACTGCATTGATATCATCAGGAAAAAGCTAGTTGATAACAACATGCCAATTGAATATGCAGAACTACTAGAATTATGCCTAACATCTGGCTATCTGTTATGGAACGAGGAGTTCTACGTGCAAGTGGATGGCGTAGCAATGGGCTCTCCTGTATCCCCCATTGTTGCTGACATTTTCATGGAGGATTTTGAGGAGAAAGCACTAGCCACAGCACCAGTGACTCCCCGGTTCTACAAACGGTACGTAGATGACACTTTCACAATACTACCTAGAGACAGTGTCCCTGCTTTTCTTAACCATCTTAACTCCATAAACCCCAACATACAATTTACTATGGAGTTAGAGACAGATAATAAACTAGCTTTCCTAGACATTCTCATTATCAGGAATCCGAACCAAACCTTGAGCCATACAGTGTATCGTAAAGCAACCCATACAGACAGATACCTCAATGGTGACTCTCACCATCATCCTATACAGTTAGCTACCGTAGGGAAATCTTTGTTTCAGAGAGCCCGCGGCATCTGTGACAAACAACACCTGACGGCTGAGCTTCAGCACGTCAAACAAGTACTGCGTAAAAACAAGTTGCAAGTACCACGCTTTCGTCACAGAAAACGCGACAAACCAGCCACAGTAGAGCGTCAACCTGCCATCCTACCTTATTTGAAGGGTGTCACTGACAAGATTGGAAGCATTCTGAAGCGAGCGTCAATCAAAACTTACTTCAAGCCGCCGAAGAAGATCAACCAATTCTTACGACCTGTCAAGTGTAACATCCCCCTTCAAGCCGCAGGCGTCTACAAACTAGATTGTGACTGTGGGCTCTCCTACATCGGGCAAACAAAGAGAAGTATAGGGACCCGCGTTAAAGAGCATGTAGCTGACATGAAACATAGGCGCGATAACAAGTCTGCAGTGTGTGATCACGCCTTTGATGGGCCCAACCATTACATTAGATTTGACAAACCCCAAATCCTTGCTAAGGAACGTAGATTTATTCCTAGAATGCTCCGCGAGGCTATCGAAATAAATAAATATCCTAATTTCAATAGAGATGATGGTTGGAAAATTCCACCAGCTTGGGACCCCATCATTCACAAGCTGAAGCCCCATACACACACTGCAAGATCTAATGATACGGTTAGTTCCTTTTGCAAATAAATTAATAAATATAAAAGACGGAGGTCGGCTTTCCTCTCCAAGTTTTATTTCGCCATTTCTTTCTTGGAGGGGCCTCCCAATTTTGTGAAATGGTGGTAGTTTCAGTAGATTCTCTCTCTTTAGCATTAATTAAATCACAAAATCAACTTAAACCAATTAAAAAGATAAATAAAATTGTAAAATATTAATTTCTGAACATCTTAAAAAAAATTCATCGCTTGAGGGTAGGCTCACGAGTAGCTTCAGTCCCCCGTGACCACGGCAGCTGCAAAGGTGCCGAAACGTCGGAAAAATCAAAAATCAAACCAAATACCAACTAATTACCAAAGTACTTTCAATAAAACCGCGCTAGTATCCGTTAAAAAGTCTTTTATTTCAATACTATTTTAATTTAAACAGTGTGTCGATTACTAAACGCGCACCTGTAAAAACAACGATTTAACTTGAGGCTGGTAGCTTAGCACTACTGGAATCGGACATAAATTCAGAACTTAAATTGTAGTATGTAGGCAGTGACCCTGAGTTCTTTCTCAAATTTTTACAGAGTGAATGTGATGAAACTACACTCGCATGCAACCAAATCGACTCAACAGGTTAATTCAGACAAACGTGGCCACTTTAGAGTCTCAGTAAAAGAATATATTCATTCCTGTAGTAATTTTTATAACTAGACAGGCCTTATGCTCATCTCATAAATTAGCAGACCAATATCTTGCATTGTTCTCTCAATTGGCGCAAAAAACAAATAAGCGAGTCTTTATAACCACTAACTTGTTTTCTTTTTTGTTTTTCATCAATATTTTTTTTGGTATGAAACTAATGTTATATGGAGTTAAAATCATGTGATGTTCTATCGTGATTGAAAAAAAAAACTTAATGCTTATTATACTAATGAAGTTTGGGCCCTTTTTATTACAAAACGTGAGACGTGAGTCGATTAGGTTGCACGCGAGTGTATATTTCATAATGTAACATTTGTGGCCATGTCTCGAAACGGAGCACGTCTTTATCGAAAGTTATTGATTAAATTATTACTTTTGATGTGTGGCTAAATGAATTTCTGTTGCACATTTTCTACACAATAAGATATATTTTTATATAACTACTTTAACCTAATTTACCTATGATTGTATTTATTTTTACTAGCTTCCGCCCGCGAATTCATATGTGTGGACACTTGGACAGATATTTTTCTATCCGTCGGGAACCGTACTTTTTAAATTAAAAAATATAGTTTGGATAAAGTCAAAATAAGGTTTCCTACCTACCTATAACTGTTACTAACATACTGGTTTTCTTAATTTCATTCATAAAACTAGTATGTTAGTAAAACAGAGTTCATTTATAAGACTTGACTCAACCCTGATATCGTTAATCTGGGAATAGCCGAAAATGTGAGATGCGAAACTTTATTAATAGGGCTCGCAGTTTGTCTCTACAGCCATGAATTAAAAGCATCCATGAATGTGGTGGGCGGCCGAGGTGCTGACGCGGTCGCAACGCAACGCAGCGCGGGGCGCCGCGCACCATCGGCGTGACGTCACGGGACATCGCATACGAGACGCAACTACGTGTCTCTGTAGAAATAGTTGATGAGTTACATTTGGTTTCCATGAAATATGTAAACAATTGGCGCGATCGAAATTAGCTTCGGCTCGTTTCATTGAAGTATCGTGCATATTCGAATGTGGCGTTAAAGCACATGGTAAACAAAAACCTTCTGATTCCTGTGGTTATAATGTCAACGTAATGGCTCACTAACTTAGTTTAGTACTAAGTAACGAAGTTTACCATATGCTTGGTTAGCGATGTCGGAGCTTTTAAAGGCAGATAATATGATCAATTTTATCGACAAATCCCCCCACATGTTGGGGTCTATCCCCTCTCCTGTTGGAATAACTGGCATTTTAAATTTGACTTTTTATTTTAGATGGCCCTGCCGAAAAATATTAATCTCTCCGGATTTAAAAGTCCTATTAAAGATTAAAACAACAATAACTCTCGAAATATGCAACTCAGAGCAATGATTTTGATGTCGTTTTGTAGATAATATTCCCGTGTATTATAAAAAAATGCATGTATTATAAAAAAATGTCCTAGTCTTTGAGATCTGTAAGAAAAACTAAGAAAACCACACTAGTTTCGGATTAAAATTTACTTAAGTTATTTTTTATGACGAATTACTTAGTTATTTTTTATGACTTATTGCAGTTAAAGTTTACATAATTATTTTTTTACTAGATAGGTGATTAAATTAAATCCAGAGTAATTAATATTTTTCGGTAGGGCCATCTAAATTAAAAAGTCAAATTTAAAATGCCAATCATTCCAACAGGAGAGGGGATAGACCCCAACATGTGGGGGGGGTTTGTCGATAAAATTGATCATATTATCTGCCTTTAAAAGCTCCTTTACTTACATAGTCTACAATTTTTAAATATTTGCACATCGATTGTATAACGATAGAATATGTTGGAAATAACTTAGCTTAAGAACACTTTTGTAACCGAATTCTTGCAAATAAACTTACTTACTTACTCCTAACCAAACATATTGTATGCAATTATCATCTCAAACATTTTTTGAGTAAATAAATCCATTCTTTTTTATAAAAGATACGTAATTCCAATACTAAGACATATTAGTAGCCATAACCTTTATCGTCTAATATAAAGTATTTTTAAAAATATCCCTCAAAACTAAGTATGCCTTTTCCAGGTCATATAGGTACCCTTTAACGTCTTTTTGGATGAGGATGACACATGCTTAATAAGATGTAAAATGTAACCGATTAAGTGTAAACTTCAATAACTGTTGTTTCTATCATAGTAACAGGTGGCTATCAAAACAAAACATTCTGTTCGCTCGTTAGAAACTTCAGGTGAACTGCGAACAGCGCATCGCACAATGCATACTTAACAATGCAAAAAATAAACACAGCCACCGACACCGTCAGTTTACCTACACAATACTCGTAGTTACATAGAAATGTAAAATAATCATACGGATAGCATTTAATCGGGGCAGCATCTGCCGTTTTCGGTTCACTGTGGGTGCCGAGTTCCTGCGGCGGCTCTTCCTCCTCAGGCGTAGGTGGTAACCGCGTGGGTCCCATAGTCACAACCACTATCACCTTCGATCAGGAACAAGTCCGATCTCCACTTAAAACCCACTGATCACAAGTTTCACTTTGCATTTTAAACTTTTATGCCAACTAACGTGTTACACTCGGCGCACATTTTCATTCCTCGATTCGATATCTATTTTGCAGGAATCGTTAAAGTCGTGTAAATTCGTTTAACGTAAAACTGTATTTGCAGCAGCGCAAACAAAGGCGCAGGCGGCACGCGCGTTATGCGTTTCACGTTAGATTGAAAAACAGTTGCGAGGAATGTGAGGCCGAAAATAGCGAGGAGCGTCGCGCGGCCACAAGGGCGACCCTCGCGCGGCGCGCTCCTCGCGTACTCGCGCCTTTATTTACATCCTTCCACCATGCGACGACGTCCGCCCAGCGAGCGCCCGCTTTACGACCGGAATCGCCCCGTAAGGACAAACTAACCCCGAGTTCACGGTGAAATAACGCCCATATTTTCCAAGGCAGGAAACATAACTCTATCTATACCGTACCAGCCACCACAACGTACAGTTATTTAATCGATAGACAGACGGACGGCGTCTGTAAACTTGTAACTTACCCAAATCAAAGAGAAAAATATTTCATAACTAATATAATGTCAGGCAGGCTTAAAGACCGAAATCGCTCGTTAAGCGAAAAACTGCTCACAACGCGTTGTGGTCACTGTCAAAAATCCACAACGCGAAAGCCGCGTTTATATATCTTATAAAATCGTCCATAACGCCTTGTGGAAATCACAGAAAGACCACAAAGTGAACTTCGTGTCGTTGTCATAACTGTTATGGTTAACCATATGAACACAACGCGTTATGGCAATGAAGAAAAGCCATGACGCGTTTTAAGCACTAGTTAGTGCAACCACGCAAATACACGAGGGACAGGTAATTGTAATTTCTACTGACTGATATTTTGTGTTCAACAATTCGTATCAAGTATTGTGTTAACAATCGTAGCCTTGTTGTTGATTTGGATAAACGTTGTCATAAAAAAAACTTAAATTCTACAATTTAATTAAAATAATTAGGAAAAGGTGTTTTTATGACAATTCAAAATATTACTTTACTCAAAAAAATCAACTTACTGTTTAACAAATTGTTGAACACGAAATATTAGCCATTCTAATGACTACGATTACGTGTCTCATGTTAGGGTTGCAACCAACGAACTAAGATACTAAGGAAGTGTAATTCCGCTCAAAAAATAGCACCACGCAAACTAACACAGAGTGGGCGGGGCTAAAAAAGTACTAGTGAAGCACGATTTAGTCATGTCTGCCACGCGCTCGGCGACAGTCGTTAGCGTTACCACAAAAAAATAATTAGAAAAATGATTAAAATGACGTCATGTGGTGAAAAAGACCAAAAGAAGGCAGCAAAACTATACAGACATAACATAACATAGGAAAGTAACATATTTTTCGTTTTTTAGAAATATCTATGAGCGTATACATACAAAATATGGTCGTTATTATGCAACAAGTGTTCAGTCGCTTTGGGGGGCAGAGTCAAATCTTCACATTCACTGCTATCACACATTTTTAAACAAGAATAAAACTCTCTCATGGAATTCAGTACAACAAAAAAAAGGAAAATTTAAATCAAAATTTTGTAATGCTAAAAATGGCGCGTCCTGCAATATGCAATACATAGAAAACGAGTAATCTGATGTAATCTCCTTGTTTTTTATTATTATACAGGGTGTAACAAAAACGCAAAAACGCCCAATCCGTGAAGGGATGATTAGGTAGGTCAAACCTATAAAGATTCTATTCACGCAATCCTCTTTGATTAACGAGTAAAAATCCCTGGTTAAAATAGAATAAATAAAAAATGAAGAACTCACATTGCAACACCGAAGGCAGCAGAGTGGCACGACAAGTAGTGACGTCATGAGGTCAAGACCGTCAGATCAGAACACAAAGTAAACAAATTTCCAGAAACTATGATTTTATGCAGCTCTGAAAACAGCTTTTTAATATGGAGTTTGATCCGCGGATCATTCTGCTGGAACCCCAATGTGAGATCTGCTGCGAAAATGCTACTTTATATTTCCACCACCAATAGAAATACATGCCTAGCAACGGTGCACTAGATTGTCCCGAACACTTTGCAGCACACCTGTATTCCACTTAATTAGTACAAATGTGGCTATTATTCGAAAACGCATTACGGATTCACTCTCACAAATGTTTTTAAACATCAACTGTAAACATGACCTCACAAATAAAAATCAAGGGGTGTCAAATCTGGAGATCGCGCTGGCTACGGAGTTGGTCCACCTCTTCCAATCCACCGTCACCCATCACCCATATTGCTAGTTTAGGTATTTGCGCACCGGTCAATAAGCATGTTAAAATAGTCTGCATTTGAAAAAGATCTTGACAAGAATAAACTTTGACTTGGTGGAATACGCTGCTATAAAAAATACATTACGAAAAACTGAGAACCTCCTCCTTTTTTGAAGTCGGTTAAAAAGGTGTCGCTATAAGAATTTTGTATTGCCAATAAAAAAATAAAAAAAGCGACGTATTAATACTGTTGTTCTTTATCAGTCACACCTCTAAAAGACGTATTAAGGTGTTGCTCGCGCAAATGTGATAATTATCTACATAATATGTACTTACATGTTATGAAAAAAAAATCTTTACAGAATACATTGTCTTTTATCAAGCATACCAATTTTATTTCAATAGCTTGCCTAATTTTAGTCCTTCTTGAAATCATATGTCTTACCAATTCGTGACAAATAATATGATCATCATTCATCAACATCATCATTTTATAATTTTCATAAAATAAAATAACAATAAAATCATCACAGCCGAAAGACGTCCACTGCTGACATAGGTCTTCTTTAGTTTTTTAGAGCGTCTAGTTACAGGCGACTTGCATCAAGCGTATTCGAGCGGTCTTTACCAAGTCGTCCGTCTACATAATAAAACAAACATTATATCTAACAAACAATAATGTACTAATTTCATAAAACAATTTTATGATGCCGCCCAGCGCGCCGTAGTAGGTTAGGTGTACTGACTGCATTCTACGTTACACCGTCCTCGCCTCAATGACAAAGGCACGACAACGGCCCAATGAGTGACACGAGGCGAGTCAAATATCCAATCATGTTTGATCTGCGTTCAAACCCCAGCCAATAGAAAACGTCATATGCGTTAGAATACAATCTAATGCTGATTATGCGTGCATTGCAAAAGGTATGTTTTTACTAGTTCATTGTTGAGTTTGCGACCTTTTGTGTTACAGAATATGTGAAGGTGCCATTTTTTATGCAATATTTGTTAGGAGTTAGGCTTCCTTAGATCTTAGTTCGTTGGTTGCAACTTAGACCTCAGTACGCGTCATGGTTTTTCTTCATTGCCACAATGTGTCGTGGTCGTTTGGTATGGTGACCACGACGCGAATTTTGCTTTGTGGTCTTTCTGTGATTACCACAACGCGTCATGGGCGTTTTTAGATGAGCAACACAACAACACGAATTTCACATTGTAATTTTTGGCAGTGACCACAACGCGTTGTGAGCACAGTTTTTTCCTTCAATGAGCGATTTCGGTCTTTGAGCTTAACATGATAAAATAATAGTAAACAAATTACCAAATTTATAGCCATAAACATTTAGTTTGCCCTAGGAGACTCGAACCAGGACACAATCGGGCTTTAACCTTTTCAGGAGAAAATATTTTGTACGATTCAATAAAAAATCAGAACTGGCTTTATGGAGGAACGCACCCTGCGTGGCCATCCATGGCGGGAGGTGTTTCAATCTTTAAAATAATTATGAGTCAGCTATCCTCGGAAGAGTGATAAGTTACTTGCCCACGTTTAATTTGCAGCAGAATAAACAAGCGCCAGACAAGAGAGGTGTAAAACAATAAACAATTAAATCTCATCAACATCCACCCAACGAATATACTGTTCCAAATGCCAAATGCAACACTTCAAACGAATCGCAATACTTCAATTTTGCTCCTCGAGCATCGGCATGATAAATTATATTCCAGACCAGGCATTTGAATCGTATCTCCTTTATTTAAATTAACGTAAATGAACACTATTGACGATAACGGGATCAAATTGGCATTCATATATTAATCAGACAGAACGTGTGCATAGTTTCAAACCGTTTTGATTTGGCGAAGGATACAAAAAAGTGTCGTTGAACTCTACGACACATTAATAACAGAATCAGAACAATTTATTCCAACCTAATGATTGTCGTGACAAACTTTAATAATAATACGAGAGCAGGTGGAACTGTGGAATATATAGCGTGGGGTGGAAAACAAAGGGTAAAATTAAACTAATATTGCATAAAGACACGCTCGGAAGACAAGCCCGTTACGTGAGGGCTGGGCATTTATAGAGCTCATAAATCGGCAGCAAGTAAGCCAGCCATCACCCAACATGTCGCGCTGCCGTCGACATTCCGACATACGCACGCCGACAATTCGTCAAGCTTCTGCTCCTCGCAAAGAGACTGACTCACGCGCAGTGCACGCGCCTCAATAATAACCAATATCACCTGACACGGCATTTCAACATTTGCTTATGTCAACATTACATCACGTTTTCACAATCAAGGTATTACTATAAAAAACGGAGCATTGGATTTCTAGACGTGTATGTAATGTAGGTATATCGATCATCGGAGCAATCAGCGGTCAAATTAATGTGCGTTTCATTACACCTACGTCCGTTCCGTTTTCACAATTCTAAACTTTCATTCACTGTCGACATTGCAAACTTCCAAGCGCGCTTTATCAGCACGCTCCATCTTAATGAGCACCATTATAGAATAACTAGACGTCATAAGTGGCGTACTAGAGGCCGTATTATGGAACAGCGTCGGAGAGCAAGACAAAAAGGCGTCGACGTTGACGCGTAACAAGCATCCGTCACGCTCGTTACAGACAGAGAGATCAGGCCGAGCCAAAATAAACGTCAATAACAATACCCTTCAATGCAGACATCTAAACCAAACGACATTTTGCACATAAGAAATATTTATTTTTTCTATAAAATAATATTTTTCAGTCAAATTATCAAGTGTATGGAATCTCAGAAAATAATGTTAATGAAACTTTACTAGACTTGACTCACGCACGCATTGACGAACCAAAATTCAACAGTTTTTTGTGTAAGACGTCTTCGGAATCATTGCTCCCTCCATAGGTAAGTACTAAGTAGGTAGTATAATTTAGGTCTTGAGGGCGTCCGCTGAGTTAAGCGGGATCCCGCTACGGGTACACGGCGCGGCAATATAGATTGCTGGTTTTTTGACGGACAGATGCTTGCAGTGCATGAGTAAGCTCTAATCTATGTCGCCCTGCGCCGGGATCCCTCTAAACGCAACGCGGGCGCCCTAATACTAGATGTGTTATTTTTCGGCTGACCTGTATTTGGCCTTGTGTGCTGCATCGAAGAGGTCCCCAGAGAAGTGTGCGGTGACGAGGTAGGCGGGCGGCGCGGGCGGCGTGAGCGGCGGCGGCAGGGCGTCCGCGCCGGGCGCCGCCGCCACCGCGCCCAGCCGCTCGCACGCCGCCCGCACCCGCTCCCACTCCAGGCAAGACTCCGTCACGTACACCACTGGCGTCGCCACACCTGAACAATAACGCTGCTCTTTACATCCAAATCCAAATCACAAACATTTTTTATATAACATATTTACATTTCAAATCCACGCAGTCCAGGGGCCGTACCGGCTATAGGCTAACGCATCGAACTTCGGCAAGTTTGCCCGGCTTCAAATTAAAACAGATAGAGCCCCAATCAGGCCAAAATGGCGAACCCCAATTCATGATGTCACACGAATATATCTTCCAAATAACTTCGGCAAATATTGCAATACGAAGTTCCTTACTTCGATTTATCTGTTTTAAATTGAAGCTCGGCATCGGCAGACCCACCGAACTTCGAAAAGTTAGCCGGTACGGTCCCTGGGGCCCTACCGCCTAACTATGGCTATCTTAGTCGCTTTCATTTGACAGATGGATGTGATACATTGCTACTTTTCATTGGTAAGTTTTTAATTGTGCCAAAAAGAAGCAGCAATGTCTCATCCATTTGTCAAATAAAAGCGATTACGATAGCCATGTAAGTTAGGCGGTAGGGCCCGGTTAGTATATCTAAACTATTTAAATAAAGCTCGTTATTAAGGATATAAAGCTCGTTATAAGTTTGAATTCAAGGAAACCATTAACGTTTAAGAGATATTCCTCCTAAAGAGCACTATTAACGCTGTCATAGCTATTGGAAGTTAATCAGTCACAGCTACGATAATTATGAACTGTATTATGTATAGTTTTAAATGTGAATTCCAAAGAAGGAATATATTTATTATATCGCGTAAGGGCATCCTCTGCTATAAACACGATTTGTCTGATTAAGACAAATTCACGTTGAAAAGAAGCAGACGCCGGCTTCCAACACCCTCTTTGATCATTCAAGTATTTGACTTGAAAAACAAGCAATCAACAAAATACATGTAATTGCTCTGAATGCAACATTGCAAACATCGGTCATTGACATGGCTTACTCGCATATTTCCAAAAACAGCTAGTTCCATTCCATATTACATAAGTAAATTAAAAACTAACTAGACTGACAGAAGCCATATAGGGCTCACGTGCAACTAAGGCATATAATTAATAATATTATTGCATATCATTAATATAAGTAATAATTTATTCATCGAGATAACATCCTTAAGAGTTGCCGCCTCCAGTGCATCTTATCTACTAGTGTCAAGTGGGATACTGGAGATAAGATGGAAAAATAAAACCATCGAGACATATGTTTTGCTCTAGAATGATGTACAATATCCTTTAGATATTTTTAATTATAATTTATTAACTAAGCATTCGGAAACTAGGGGAGGAACACAGAACAAACTAACACCAACCGCGTGTTTCGAGATCATGTATTGTCAACGACACCACTGGCTGGGGTGTCGTTTATATTTTTTTGGTAACCACACAACTTTCACCACTGTAAAGTTCTAATACTACATACATACATACACTCACGCCTGTTTCCCATGGGGGTAGGCAGAGACTATGGATCGCCACCTGCTACGATCCTTGCACACTTCTTTCGCTTCATTCACATCCATCGATCTTTTCATACATGCCCTGCGGTTTTTGTCACTGCGTACACCAGCCTTTTATATAATAACCCCTATTTGGTCCTAATCTAAGTCTAATACTAAACCCATGCTTTTATCGATATCGATTATTTATCATTCATAAGACCACGAATTCACGACATGATAGATGATCTCCTTGTGCAGATCTTATTTGCTTCTAGGAAAACGATGTTAAATTTACATACACATTGTAAATTCACATCTCTAGTTGGCATTGGTGTGGTTACCAAAAATTGTTAAAAATACCCCAATGGTGTCGTTGACAAAATATGTTTCGTGACACTAGCCATGATACACAGAGTTGGTGAACATGAAAAACTTTTTAAATTATCTAGCCCACAACAATAAAATTATGATTTACTTTCTCTTAGTTAGATATTCATCCGCGGCGGTATGATCATTAACAATAACAAGGTATTTTAAATTAGCAAGTATTTAAAATAACAAGTATTGTGCAACAAATAATTTAATTACAATATATTTTATTTCGTAATCTTTCGATATACAGAAAATAATAGCACAATGAAGAATACCCTTTACGACAGAGAGTTACGATGTTATTCCTATTAGTTTATTCTGTGGTTATTCTTTACAAAAATCACCTGTAAGACATTCAACCACTTTAAAAAGATAAGGCAGAATTTAAACATAGGAATCGGTGACCTTTTGGTATGCTTTTCTGTTAATGTTTCAGGGTCGATGAGTCACGACACGATTGCGACACAGGGAACACCCGGCTCTCTTGGCATCTAACGCCACCCTCTCAGAATGTTTCACAGTATCTTATTTCAAATTATTCAGAATAGAGCATTAGCGTCAATCCTTGGTCAGTGCCGTTAGAGATCTTCTATCGCAATCCGGCAAGATTCTGATAAGACGTCGGACAAAAACATGATGCGCCTTGTCAATGTCACAAAACAAACGCTTAAAAAAGATGACCGGAATTACAATATAATATGTCAGACAGGACGTCACATACATTTTATTAAATAGCATCTGTAGGTACTAAAAGCCATGCAAAGTCTAAAAGAAAACCGCTAAATAAAATAATAAGTTATTTTTTTAGCGCCTAGTAAGTAAAAGGCGTTTCAAAAAGCTCATCCGTTAGTTACATCATCCAATAATTTCGCGATCCTAGATACCCCAACTTTTTTTCCTCGACTGATGCTCACATGGTTGATTTCTGAATGTTACATTATGTATGATAATGACGGGGCACACACTATGGCAAATAAAAATCGGAAAAATTCAGTAATGACGTATGTCATTCGTAGCATTTTGATGAGTTCGGACACGGAGCACACATCATGCCGCAGGTCCATGCACACTCACATCCGCCAGCGAGGTACGACCGCAGTTGCTCTACCAGCGCTAGCATAGTTGGCATGCGTGACTTGTACCACGCTTTACGCCATCTGCAACAGCCGCAACACGCAACAACCGTCGATCAGGGAAACAGATATGTGCAGCGAATGATGCTGTGAGTGATAACAACATTTAACAATATCCGACTCCTCATTAGTACTCATAAAGCAATATCGGTAGGTCATGAAATTGTATGACATTGCATACAAAATGATGCGACCGCGCCGGGCATTAAGTGAGTGTTTTTGCTTCGAAAAGATGGTAAATCTCATGTGTCATATAATTAGATAATTTCCAAATGTGTAAAATCGATCATGAATTTACAATCTTCCAATCTTTTTCCACTTTTATCATACGAACGATACAAAGGTGGGGTTAGGGGTTGCATATTAGAAAATCAAAACTTTGTCGAGAAAATTTTTAAAGAACAACGAACAAAACAACAAAGTTGAATACATAGACCAAATGTTTTATTTAGAAAAAATTTATAATCCCAATGTATGTGACATCAAATGAACGACTGATCAAAAGTAGCTAGATGTAATTTTGAAATATCAAATATTTACTAATCTAATTACATAATTACAAATGAATCTAAACTATGAAATAAGTCTAAACTAGTCTACTGGGATTTAGAAACCGTAGACCGTAGGTCACGAGATAGGTGCGAGGAGCGTAGCGACGAGCATGTTGACATGGACCCAGCGCGCCGAGCGGGCGTAGCGAGCGTGCCGCGGCAGCGGCCGGCGAAGCGCCAGAAAAAAATATTTATTACACTATTGACCAAATCGTTCTAAGGTCAAAAGGATTGCGGGAGAAGAAGAAGAAGAATTACGTTAAATAATTGCGGGTTAACCTCTGCCTGTGCCTCCGCCGCACATCACCATAGCCGCGCCGCTCCCTGATTCGGTAGCCGGTCCCAGTCACTGATTCAGTAACCGGCGAACAAAATCCACCAATCGAGTTTGAAATAGATTTTAAACATTGATATTCCAGACTTTGGTTAATTGAACTTTTGGTCAAATGACCATTGTTATTTAAACTTTGTTGTTTTGTTCGTTATTCTTTAAAAATTTGCTCGACAAAGTTATGATTTTCTAATATGCAACCGGGTTAGGGTATATGTTTCAAAAATTGCTTTAGTGTTTAGTATGACGAACAGATCGAGATTAACGATGAACGTATTTGATAAGATGTTCTTTTTCGTATGAATAATTTTAAAGGTGAGGGTACAACACGCTTGGTTTGTTGAATTCGTATCAATCAGCAACGACATGACATGCTCAGACGAATCAGACACGCGCAACGCAACCAACAAACAAATCTTCCTTAAAAGTTTTAGGTAGGTATAACCATTAAAAAAGCGCTTTTTCCTCGACAGTGACTTATTATTATCAATTTATTACAAACGGTTTTGGTAGGGGCCTATTTCACAATCAATAAGCAACAGTCAAACCTTTTGCCGAAGGTTCACTAGATGCGACATATGGGGAATGTCCGAAAAAAATCAAATTGGCTGAATATTTTTCTATAGGTAGGAATAAGGTCCCTTAGTAATAGAATAAAGTTTCATAATTTTTGGATGCATGAAACAATTTTAAAAAATCAAAGTCTCTTCGACTTCACAAATGTATGAAAGTAACAGCAGAATGGAGATTATACCTTTGCCACCACCTGCCACAACCACAACATGGTATTAAAAAAAAGATTCAAGACAAAATGTCAAAACTTTTTTTTTTAAATACGTGTAGTGGTTGTGGCAGTTAGCGGCAAAGGTATAATCTCCATTCTGCTGTTACTTTCATACATTTGTGAAGACGAAGAGACTTTGATTTTTAATTTTTTTTTTACGCAACCGAAAAGTCTGAAACTTTATTCTATTACTAAGGGACCTTATTCCTACCTATAGAAAAATATTCAGCCAATTTGATTTTTTTCGGACATTCCCTATTTGATTGAAATTGGAGACATTAGATCATCACAAGTATTGAAATTATGAATTGGAATTAATGCAATAGAAAATAATAATTTGTAAAAAAGACAGTAATAGAAGTTAATTTTGACTTATGAAAATTGACTTACGTTACGTATTATCAAAAGCACATTGTAGTGAAAGCTTACTTATAAGATTGCGCATCAATCTGGTAAATGTGCAGTGTGCAGTAGGCGTTCATGGCACAGGTGCACTAAAAACTGTTTGGTGCGCATTTTTAGCATTACACTATACGTACGTGTACTACACATATAATGACGAATGCCCCTTTTTGCAAAGGTTCCTGCGTGAACTACACGCGAGCATAGTGTCTGATCTTCAGGCATACTTTTGAATCCAATAACAATTCCGATCGAATGTTTCTAGTTCATTAAAATTGAACTTGAATTCAAGAATGCCTTCTAACGGATTGCAGGATTTCAATTTTGCAATCGCAATAGGGAATATGCATCAATATTTTTTTTAATCTTAATCAAAAGTATAATGCGTGAGAAAATTAACTGTAATATTAAAACTTTTCTCTTGCGTTTTTTTCTCGTGATATAGTTACTTGAAGTTAGCGCGCAGCAGCACCCGCCGAAAACGCTCCATACAAAACGGTGACGTCACACATCACGTTTCAGGTGTGTTTCGGCGCGTTTAATATGGAGTTAGCCAATAATCTTCAATTATCTCCCTAAATTTTGCGTTTAAGTACATATATGTCATACAAAATATTGTTTCTTATTCGATATTCTATCTGACTGTAAAATTCATTATATCCGAAAATGAAAAAAAAATCGTTATTTTCCCCTGATTTCATCGTGTGATAAAACTAAAACAATTCATTTTTTTTATTTTTTTTCCTGTTCCGTCATGTTTTTATAAGTGTCCGCAGCGATCAAGCTCAAATTCATCAAAATCGGTGACTTATGCATATTCCCTATTAGTGCACTCAATGACTGTATGTACAATCTTGTCTTGACTCAACATGGCCCGTCTCGGTAATCAAGAGTACGAAAAGTTACAATTCATGAAGATTGGCGTAAAGCCGTGGTCGTGCCGCTGTACAAAGGGAAAGGGTCACGGCAGGATGCTAAAAACTACCGCGGGATCAGTCTTCTCAGCATTGTCAGTAAATTGTATGCAAAGGTACTGATTGAAAGAGTGATGCAAAAAACTGATCAGAGTATTTGGGATGTGCAAGCGGGATTCAGAAAGGGAATGGGATGCACGGATCAGGTCTTCTCCTTGAGGTGCTTAACCGAAAAACACCTGGCTAAGCACAAAAAGGTTTACTGTGCCTTTGTGGACCTGGAGAAGGCCTACGATCGAGTTGACAGGAATGAGCTATGGAAGGTGTTGTCCGAATACGGATTGGAGAGCAGACTGATTCATGCACTGAAATCTCTCTATGAGGATTCCCGTGCATGCGTCAGGATTGACGGCGTATACACTGACTGGTTTGGCATCTCTAGGGGTGTCAGACAGGGATGTGTTGCGTCACCATGGCTCTTTAATCTGTTTTTGGACAGTTGTATGAAAGGTCTGAAAGAACGTGACTGTGGGGTTGTGATGAATGGGACTCAAATCAAGTGCCTTCTCTACGCTGACGACCAAGTTATACTTGCGTCTTCTGCGCAAGAGTTGCAGGAAATGATGTCGGTTATGAATGAAGATTTTGTGAGAAAAGGGATGAAAGTGAATGTAACTAAGACTAAAGTGATGGTGTTTGAGAGAGATGAAGAAATGACTGACTGTACGGTAATGTTAGGTGGCGAAAAAGTGGAACAAGTCCGTGAGTTTGTATACTTGGGGAGTTTGTTCACAAGGGACGGAAAGAGTGAGGAAGACATAGAAAGACGAGTGAAGAAAGGAAATTCGGTGAGTGGTGCTATACACTCGGTTATGAGTAGCCAAACCGTTTCTGCAAAGGCGCGAATGGCTATTCATAACGGAGTGCTGGTACCGACACTGATGTATGGAAGTGAATCTTGGGTATGGCAGAAGAAGAATGAAAGCAGAATAAATGCGGTAGAGATGCGATCGTTGAGGAAAATATGCGGAGTAAAACTGAGTGATAGAGTGAGCAATGAGGTGATTCGCAAAAGGTGTGGTCTGAAAGATGATATAGTGACAAGAATTGAGAAAGGAATGCTCCAGTGGTTTGGTCACTTAGAGAGGATGAATGAAAGGCGAATCACGAAAGAGATATACTGTGCGAATGTGGAAGGAACGATTGCACGAGGGCGTCCCAGAAAAACCTACGCGGACCAAATAGAGGTTATTATAAAAAAGGCTGGTGTACGCAGTGACAAAAACCGCAGGGCATGTATGAAAAGATTGATGGATATGAATGAAGCGAAAGAAGTGTGCAAGGATCGTAGCAGGTGGCGATCCATAGTCTCTGCCTACCCCCATGGGAAACAGGCGTGAGTGTATGTATGTATGTATGTATGTCATTTGGATTGGATTTCGATCGGGATTGATTTGATGACTAAGATGCTGCCCGCGCGCTGTTCGAGTGCCGTACTAGGGAATGGTCCCGGGAAATCCCGGTCCCAAAAGTCCCGGGATATCCCGGAATTTGGTGACGACTAAAATACCCGGGACTCATGGCCTCGTCCCGGAACTTTCGTTTACTTTCGGGACTTAGTAAAAACCGCGATTCTTGAATTTTTGAGAACGAGGTATAACGAGCAGCAAAAATAGTTAAGGATTTCGTTATTTTAATCTATTTAGATTTTTCTCCTGGAGACTTATCATAAGTTAATCTATGTTGACTTTTAAGAAGATTTTTTTAAATTATATTTTAATCGAGCTGTTTGTTATTCTTTTTTGTCCAATAATTTTATGATGGCATGACAAATTCTAATGTTATGTTGAAATTATGAGAAGATTATTTTAACTACAGTTCTCTGTTATAATGACATAAGGTGACGGAGGCAAAGTGCGCCATACTTTTTCCATAGTTGGCTTTGGTGCAATATAACTTGTATTTTAGAGCCCATGATAGAAATGGTTTGTGCGGGCCATATTTTTATATAGAAAACGTAAAGTTGTAGCCACAAAAAAACATACGATGAGCTAAAGAGATTATCTAGTAGCTACAAGTATTAAATTGCGTATAAACCTCACAGATGATTGTAAAAAAATCTGAATATCATCAAAAGCGCTTGTCACGAGTCATTTTTTTTGGCGTAAATAATAGCGGAAATGTATTGAATTCTACATCAAAATACACGTTAACCTATTGTGAAGTTGCTCCAATAACTTTTTTGGTTATTTTCCATACTTTTTACACGTAAAAAAAAAGAGACAAATGTTTCCGCATAACCGAGCCTTAAAGTCACGAATGATACTTGTCGTGGTACAGTCAGCGTCAAATTGATGTGAGAGCTAGAGTAGTAAAAATTATCTGAAAAACATAAAAGCAATTTGTATATAATATACGCAATCTGAATCATCATACTGTTGTAAGCACACAAGGTGTTCAAAATACCATACTACTTATTGTTTCATATTTATATGAGCAGTCAGGGTGTTCAAAATTACGTAATGTAACACATAATAATTTTGAACACCTTGTGTGCTTACAACAATATAATGATTCGGACAGCGTATATCAAATTGCACTACTCTAGACGCTCATCTCAATTTGACGCTGACTGTATCATAGGGATCTGTGATATTTTGCAAATACAACCAATGTCATGCCATTGGAATCTGACAGTAAAATAATTATTTGTAGCACAAAATTAGAAAACACGTACCTTAGGCGCACTTTGCCGACAAATCGGGGAAGTACGCCTCCTATTAATAAAACGCAATAATGAAACATTAGAATTAAAACAGACCCATAATAATATTATTTTATAAAACTAGCAATGAATCACATAACATAGATATTTTTCTCATAGCCACATTCTAAAAGAATCTACGGTATTCAAACCAAATTTCGGCTAAGTGCACCATACAATCTTAAATCAGAGGCTGTGAACCTTTTTTTCTAAATATTGATAAATTGAGTGTCAAGTATATTTTTTCTTTTATTTACGATGGAATACCATAGTAAGGAACTATTTGATATCAATATTAAAATGGGCTAAAATAAAATAAGAGGAATTGCGGCGAAGTGTGCCATATAAAAAGTCAGTATGGCGCGCTTCCCCAACTATTCAAATTTGAGGTTAGAATATTTAACTTGCAAAAATATATAAAATTTTACTAGACAGAAGTAATATAAAGTCAGAATTTTAAATCAAAATATTTAAATTGAAGGCTTACCTCACTCGTATATCGATAAAAACACAATTTCTTGAGTTTTATGACGATGATCACCCCATAGTCATCTCTCCCCACCAATTTGAATGTCAGTGAAAATAAAATGGGGGGGGTTTCTCAAACACGCATGACTAGAGCCATCTGTGACTATCACCAAGAACTATGATTTACTTTGTAGCATAGATGTAAGATGTCGGTACTAGCACTTATGCAATCGGCAGTTATCGAGATATTTTTGGTAGGTGCACTTGTCCGCTAGGCACACTTTGCCACCTTCACCTTACTTGTTATTTTGATTGTGAAAAATACTCGTTTTAAATGAAATCATGCGTTTTATTGCCTATCTAAAACAAAACTAATGCATATCGCAACAATCTGGTGTAAAATTCCCAAAAGTCCCGAAAGTCCCGGGCGTCCCGGTCCTCCCTTCCAAATAATAATGCCTAGTTCCAAATCACGCCAACAGCACTGTTAGCGTATAATCCATTAAATTAAGTAGGTACGCAAAATGTTCAAGATTCTACCATCACCTGGCTCTGCCGGGTCACTCTCTCGCGGGACGGACGAGCAATCCGAAGTCCCGCGTGAGACCATTACTCCCGAAGGGAAACCGGAGGGATTGCATCAGGGGGACGCTGAGAAATCGGCACCCTCTGAACAACCACCAACCACACCTGCTTCGCAGGACCCAGTACAACTGGCCATCGAGAGAGGATGGACACTGGCTGGCAAGCCCGGGCGACAACGCAAACCCTCTAGGAAGGGGGTTGGCGGTGTTCCGGCTCGGGACGGTCAGCCACCGTCCGATCGGACCTCAGCTGGCGGCAAGAAACGTAGAAGGGCTGCGACTAAAACTCGCAACCCATCCACGGGAATTGACGCCGGCCCCGGTAGCTCGAACGCCAGCAAGTCGTCGGGAACGCGAGTGGCGGCCTTGCCGCTACCAGCTAGTACCGATGCGCACCCGGGGGGAGCGTCGGGATCGCAGGTTGAAGCCGGAAAAGGACGGGGTAACCCGTCTGGACCTGCGCTGATTCCGGCCAGTGCCGATGCAAACCCCAGAACCACCGACAAGTCGTCGGGAACGCGGGCGGTGGCCACGCCACTACCAGCCAGTACCGACGCACAGTCGACGACGGGTGGGAGGCGGGGAAACCCACGACCACCCAAGTCGGCCCGACGAGCTCCCAAACCTGCTCATAACATCCCAGTTGCAGGTGCTGCTGCGCGACCGAAGCCCAAAGCCAAAAGGGCTCGCCTCGATGAGACGATCTCTCCTCGAGGTGACCCCAAGAAGCTGAAGGCCGGGTCGCCGAGTACCTCGACAGGAACGCATACCTACGCTGCAGCCGTGGCCAAACCTAAGGAGGTCAGGTTTGCTGTTTCATCGCCTTCGGGATTCATCTCCAGGGCGATGGCGGAGCAGATCGAGGCCGAAATGGAGGAGGCCATGATGCAGCAAATACTGTCAGGCTCCTTCGAAGCAGGTAAGGTCGCTTTTTGTGGTAAGCCGACATATAAAGACGGGTGTCTTCATCTCGCGGGCACCAACGATACTACCATGGAGTGGACTACAGAATGGGCGAGGGGACACCGTATTCCAGACGTGGGAGAACTCCGCGTATTCAGAGCGGAGGAGATCCCGAGGAGGGTCTGGTGCGGTTTCGTTCTGCCCAAGCTGTGGAACCGCGAGCAGGGGATGGTGGGGAAGGTCCTGCACTACTCCAACCCCGAACTCCAGGTACAACGATGGCTCCTAAACGGCTTCCAGCCTCAGGAGTCCACTCAACGAACGTTCGTCGTAGTGTCGGTACCGGAGGACATCGTACCGGTGATCATGGCCAAAGGTCGCCGAGTCAGTTTCCTTACCGGCTCGGTGTACCTGAGGTTCAGGAACGCCAAGGGCCAGTACGTCGAAACTCCACCCACCGACGACCCCTGCGAGTCCCCCGGTGACGACAAGACGACGAGCACACCTACACAGGTCGCACCAGCGGCGGCCGCTGACACCGCCGAGCCAGCCGAGGTAACGATGGACATCGACGCCGCTGCTGCCGCCGGTCCCTCCTGTGGTGAGGCCTCGCCCAGAAGCGAGGAACTCCTGCGGGGGCTTGACGAGTTGGACCTGGAGGACGTTGTCTGAGAAGATGGCGTCCCTCTCTCGTAAGGCCCAACTCATACAAACCAACCTCCAGCACAGCATGACCGCAACGGCTCAACTACGGCACTGGCTGGAGACCAACACGACGACGATCGCACTGATCCAGGAGCCGTGGATCAGAGACGGCACTGTGCGAGGACTCTCCAGTATCGGAGGTAAGCTCATACAGGCCGCGAGTGGTAATGTAAGATCGTGCATATACATATCTAAAGATATCGAGACACAGCCCTTACTGAATTTCTGTTCCAGAGATCTAAGTACTATTACGCTGACAATTAACAATCAGGAATTGGTCCTGGCATCAGCATACATGCCTGAAGGGGAGCGAGCGCCACCTGAGGAGGTAGCGTCGCTTGCTCGCTACTGCAGGGAAAACAACATTGAGCTAATCATCTCGACAGACTCCAATGCCCACCATCCGCTGTGGGGAGAGGAGAAAAGCAACACTAGAGGTAATGAACTGGTGGAATTTCTACTAACAACCAATCTAGAAATAATTAACATAGGCAATGAACCGACCTTCGTCGCGAAGAGGTGCAGAGGGACGATTGTTGACCTGACACTTGCTACACCGTTAGCGGCATCCATGATAACGGACTGGCACGTCTCAGACGAGGCCTCATGTTCGGATCACAGGTGGCTACGTTTCAACTTACAGGTACCTACCATCACTATTGACCCTAAAAGGTATCCAAGGAAAACTAACAAACAACAATACAGAACACTCTTAGCAGAGAAACTTGATACAGGCTGCGACAGGAGGGACTTCCCGACCGCTGCGCAGCTAGAAGAACAGGTAGTAAAATTTACCAATACCTTAAGACAATGCTTCGAAGAGGCCTGTCCCCTGAAAGCTCCCGGCTCAGAGAGCCCCGGCAAGCACCAATGGTGGGGACCGGAGCTTAAAAGGCAACGTGAGATTGTCAGGAAAAGGCTGAACAGAGCAATGAACACCTGCGATGACTATGACTGGGACCGATACAAAGAGGCTAAGGCTGAATACAAACGTAAAATAAGGTACTGGAGGACCTCATCCTGGAGAAAGTACAGTAATGAGATAAGCTCCACCAAACAGGCAAATCGGGTAAGGAAAGTATTGTCTAATCAGTGCTATTAAGAGCTTCTCCCCTTTCAAGGCGGCTGGAACGGACAACATCTTTCCCGCACTACTACAATGGGGAGAGGAGAAAATAGTTCCAGTCCTCACCCATTTACTACAAGCCTGTCTGGCGTATCGCTACACCCCGCACCTATGGAGGGAAGTCAAGGTAGTGTTTATACCTAAACCAGGTAAACCCGACTACACTAATCCGAAGGCTTTCAGACCGATCAGCCTCACAACCTTCCTGCTGAAAACTATGGAAAGGGTCTGTGAGTGGTATCTACGAAGTGGAGCATTGGCGAAACTCCCACTACATAAACATCAGCATGCTTACAGCGCTGGAAAATCCACTGAATCAGCCCTTCATCAATTAGTCGGTAAGATAGAGGAAGCTATCCAAAACAAACTTATCTGTTTAGGCACCTTCATCGATATAGAGGGCGCCTTCGACAAAACTACATTCACCAGTATTGAGGCAGCACTAGTGAGACACGGTGTTGATAAACAACTCGTAGACTGGATCGTGAATATGCTACGCAACAGAACGGTACAGGTATCAGGGGCCGTCGGCCAAAGGGCCCTGGTGGCGAGAGGATGCCCCCAAGGAGGTGTGCTCTCTCCACTTCTGTGGAATCTGGTGGTAAACGACCTGATCTCCCATCTCAACTCTAACTATTTTTACACTATAGGATATGCGGACGACATTACCATACTAAGTATAGGTAACCAGGCTGGCATAACCTGTAACACCATGCAAGCAGCCCTGAAGAAGGTTGAGGAATGGTGCAAAAGACACGACCTGACTGTCAACCCCACGAAGACGGAAATGGTAATGTTCACAAACAAACGCCAGGTGGGCGACTTCCGTCTGCCGAAACTGTTTGGAACTACACTACAACTCTCTAATGAGGTAAAGTACCTAGGTATAATCCTGGACAGCAAACTTAATTGGAACAGCCACTTGGAGTACAAAACGCAGTCCGCCAGCGTCATTCTATGGCAGTGCCGAAAGATGATTGGTAAGCGTTGGGGCCTAGCACCCAAAATATTCCTCTGGCTTTACAACACGATCATAAAACCCCTGGTAAGCTATGGATCTGTAGTGTGGTGGCCAAAAGCCGCCCAAACCACCGGAGCCAATAAGCTACAGGGACTACAACGTCAGGCCTGCTGCGCCCTCACTGGGTGCATGAGCACAGCTCCCACAGCTGCTCTAGAGGTAATGCTGAACCTAACACCACTGCACCTCCACATCCAACAGGAGGCAGCCAAAACAGCGGTAAGACTAAAACAACTGGGATCTCTAAAATTCGAGAGGGTAAAACATCTCAGTGGACTACTGGAGGACTGGCTGAACACCCCTCTTATTGAAGCACCATGCGACAAAGTTAAGCCAACCCTCATTTTCGACAAAAAATACAGAATACACCTGATAGACGACATCAGCCCTAAGAAAAGACACAAGGCTCTCCTGATTTACACCGACGGCTCCAAGACCTCATCGGGCACAGGGTCGGGTGTTTTCTCAGAGGACCTCAACATACAAATTGCATCCCCCTTAAGCTCATACAACACGGTCTTTCAGGCCGAGTGCGTGGGCATAATAATGGCGGCTCGGGTAATCGAAACAAGAGAGGTAAAAGACCGCGACATCTTAATTCTCTCTGACAGCAAATCTGTTCTACAGGCTCTCCAGGGCAGTCGCATCACATCGAGCCTTTTACTTGAGTGTCACCACGCCCTAAATACAGTAGGTGCACTTAATACTATTACTATCCAATGGATCAAAGGTCACAGTGGATCACGGGGAAACGATGCAGCCGACGAACTGGCTAGACGCGCATCTGGTTCGGCGCCTATTGGCCCAGAGCCGATCGCGCCTATCCCGACCAGCTGGTTTGCAAGTAAGATCCGTGAACATACCATAGAACTACACCAACAGAACTGGAGCTCGCTGGACTCGTGCAGACAGGCGAAACTCGCTCTACCGCGCGTGGACGCTCGTCTATCCAGGTCCCTGATACAACTGTGCAGACCGCAACTTCGCCTAGTAACAGGTGCTATTACTGGTCATGGACAATTTAACAGACATCTTTTTAACTTAGGTGTCACGGACAGTCCCCTATGCAGAGGATGCATGGAGGAAGAAGAAACAGCCGCCCACGTTCTGCTGGAATGCAGAGGGGTGGCCCCTTACCGGGCAAGGTACCTCGGTTCGCCGGGCAGCGTCCAGGAAGCGATCACGAACGTGAAAGCCCTTGGAGCGTTCCTGGCTGAGCTGGGCTGGCTGGAGTGATCCGGCCGCACATCCTCCGACGCAAAATAGGCGCTATAGACGTCGAGTTGCGGAAACCGCCTGTACTGACATGGAGGGAGGCAAGAAGGACAAGAAGAAGAAGACAAGAAAGTAGGTACGCAAATACCATATTTGTGTAATATTTTGTGGCTTTTTAATTTGGTCGGATTCGCGCTAACAGCGCTGTGAGCGTGATTTGGAACGCGGGGTAAATAATACTTGCTATCACAACATGCCTTGCGTGAGTTCCGCTAAATATGCACACCAAACAGTCGCTCTAAAAAAACAAAATCTAAACATGTTTCTTTAATTATATTAACTAGCATCCGCCTGCGACTATGTCTGCGTGTTGACAATCAAATAATCTCCAGGGAACTTTTGACCAGAATAAACAGTATCCTAAGTATTAATTCAGGTTCTATATGTGCCAAATATTTTATCTTAATCCATTAATTTTTTTTGCGTGATTGAGTAACAAACATACAAACATTCACATTTATAATATGTAGGAAATGGTAAGGAAAATTGTAATTTCCATACATAAAGAAATGCATTAGATAGAACTATAAGAAAATCCTACAGAATGTATGCGTAGCCACTGAATATATAATAGGTACTAACGCGTAGCCAACAAAGTCTCAAGATTGTTTTAAATTAATTAGGTAAGGTTTTACATATTCCCTCTAGGATATCTCTTTTCAGAAATTGAGACTTGGATATCTAAAGTTATTACAAAAGATTTTTAAACACCTGTTTAACTTAAGACACTTTTTAAATGTGTCGCTGACACTTTTTGACAGTACTGTTTGAAAGAGACAGCGTCACAACTAAACAAGGGGTTGATTACGTAACTCTGTTGCTAACAATTCTGCGCAGATACATTGCTGCTTTAAGTAAAATAGTTGTCACATTGGTTCTTACTAAAGTAGCAATGTAACGGCGACTTCTGTCAGAGTTGATTGCAACAAAACAAAGTTAAAAAAACCGGCCAAGTCCGAGTCGGACTCGCGCACGAAGGGTTCCGTGCAAAAAATTATGTTTGTTGTATGGGAGCCCCACTTAAATATTAGTTTTATTCTCTTTTTTAACCGACTTCCAAAAAGGAGGAGGTTCTCTGTTCGTCTGTATATGTGTTTTTTTTTGTGTATGTCCACCGATTACTCGAACACGGCTAGACCGATTGAAATGATTCAAACGTTATTACATTAGGTAAACTCCCAAGTTGGTCCCACTTTTTAAAATTTGGAAATCGGTTCAGTACTTTTCAAGTAATCTTGAAAAAAGCACGAAAATAGTATGATTTTGTGTGAATTACCTCGATGATAATGGTCGTATTACTTCTTTGTTTATGAACTGAATAAGATAATTATTTTTTTGTTGGAAGAGGGATATCTGTGTCGTTCTTTAACCGACTTAAAAAAAGGAGGTTCTCAGTTTGACCCCTATGTATGTATGTTTCTTCGCAATTATCTCACGTTTGGCTAAGCCGATTTTACTATCTAAATAATATACCTTAAAGGTACCTACACTAAAAATAAAAAATAAAAATTGTTTTAAAAAAACAAAAAACCGACTTCAAAAACCTACCTCTAAAAAGCAAGAAATAATATTCGTAATAATAAAAACACGTCTATTGAAGTCGGGTGGGGCTTTTAGAATAAAAAAAGGAATCTGTACCGACCAACTTCAATAGACGTTTTTATTATTACGAATATTATTTCTTGCTTTTTAGAGGTAGGTTTTTGAAGTCGGTTTTTTGTTTTTTTTAGCATATGTTGTTATAGCGGCAACAGAAATACATCATCTGTGAAAATTTCAACTGTCTAGCTATCACGGTTTATGAGATACAGCCTGGTGAAAGACAGGCAGACAGACAGTGGAGTCTTAGTAATAGGGTCCCGTTTTTACCCTTTGGGTACGGAACCCTAAAAATCAGGGGGCAGGTGTTTAAAAATCTTTTGTAATAACACCGACAATATCCATCACACACGTCAAACAGCTTGGTAAGTCAAAATGAGAAATTGATTGTAGATACTTGTTTCTCATTATCGCACATAAATGTCAAGGTCAAGTCGTTATCAGAGGAGACACTATTGAACTTTGATTCCAAGACTTACAAAATTAATTACATAGTAAATTATTGATAACTTATCAATAGAATTGATGATATTGATTGACTTAATAACACATTAGAATCTATTAAGGCCACTATATACCTCACAGTGGCGCCCTCATCTTAATTAAATTTATTGCCTGCTAAGTACATTATGTATCGTAAATTCACCTAAGTAGAGATTGAAGCTAAGGTTCTATAGTTTATTTACAGACAATAACCTCAGAAAAATATAGTTTGTTGTAGTAGTACGCAAAAAAAACAAAAAGAGCCCGCTTTAAGCACTTTGCCTACCACTACTACAACAAACTATAGTGTTGAAGTTATTTTTTTTTTTTTTAGAATAGAATTTCATTTATTCATAAACATAGGTACATTAATGATGTTAATACTTATACATTATACAATGTTTATAGTGCTATCTAGGCGAACATAGGGTTTCCTAGGGCGAAGGCGAGAATCTTTTGATGATTTTACCACCTCAAACAAATCAGGATTACATTTGACAAATACACAGCATTCGAGAATATAGAGGCTGGGAAAAGTTAATAATCTTAAAGACTTGAAGTAAGGTTGGCAGCTCTCTATAGGTTTAAGTCCACAAATTGCTCGAACACATTTCTTTTGAGCTCTAAATATAATTTCTCTGTATGAAGAATTACCCCAGAAAATTATGCCAACTCTTAATGTAGCAATAACGAAGCCGTGATATGCCATCAGCAATGTTTTTTGATCTACAGATCTAGACAGCATATACAGTGCATATGAGAATTTGTATAGCTTTTTACAAACTTCTATAGAATGGGACTCCCATTTCATATTGTTTGTAAATTAACTATAGAACCTAAGCTTCGATCTGTACATGTGAATTTTCGATTCATCGTGTACTTATTACATACAAGCTTTGCTTAGTTTGGGGCTAGATGGTGCTGTGTGAAATTGTCCAAGCATGTATTTATTATTTTATTATTATTATACTTAGCGAGCAATAATAATATTAAGATGAGGGCGCCACGAGGGATATAGTCGCCTTAAGAACTAGCGGCCGCCTGCGACTTTGTTTGCAAAGACAGTTATTTTTCTATCACTTAGGAACAGTACTTTTTTTCTGGACGAAAGTTTCTCTATTATTATGTCCTTTTCTGTACCCCTGACAACATCCTATACAAAACTTCATGATGATAGTTGAGTAGTTAAGACGTGAAAGAAAGTGTAACAAACAAACTTAATTTAGTATTTATATTTTTAATTAAGATTCTGAACTTTCAAATTCGAGATCAAAATCTTAGATTTTGGATAATTTAAGGCCATCATATATCTCTTATCAATGCCACTAAACATACCGACGACGTCGCTTTTACATAACGCAATTGGCCTGCAATTGCGGCGGCTAAGCAATTACTTATATATGGTCGGTCGTCGGATCGGTGACCACAACATTAATTTTTAAGAGCTTCTCCTCACTCTGGCAGGCAGGTGAAGCTGTTGGTTTAAGCTGCATTTACAGTCATTAAAGCCACCAAAACCAATCCACATTGGACCGTTGTGTTTAGGATCCATGTTTCTACATTCATAAGGCCTGAGCAGTTGTGGAACTTTAACAACTTTTGTAAACTCAGATGCATGATGGATAAAGTTAATAATAATGATAGAGGGATTTGTACCTTGAGACCTCTTTAGTCCTAAGACTCTAAGAAAGTCACCATGAAACCAATAATTAATTAATTTTTAATTAGATAAATAAAATGTGTTGCTTGGAAATCATATTTTACTATGATTACATTTACAGGCTTTACTGTTTTTTTTGATGATTTGACTTGTCCATCATCTGAACATGTGGTTCTCACAAACATTCACCAAACATCTTGTCTCACAACCTTTTTCATCCACATTTATAAAGATATTTCAACCAAGTTGTATAAAGAGGTAGATCTGTTAGGCGTAGTTTATTGTTCCTAAATTGAACCAAAACAGAAACCAGGGTCAAGTCACACACTATTGGTAAAAATTCTTAAGATGTTGTGCAACATCTCTGCAGTGATATTCTATAAACATATTTTTTTAACTACACAAAATATAATGTATACTTTTGAGTCTATTTTTTAGATAATTAATAGATTTTTTACCATCGCCACTCTAAAAAGTGCGTTTAATTCAACGATAAGAGTGAATAATAAGCGATTTTATTCACCGAGTGAATAAAAATAATTTGAATTTGGAACAAGCGCGCATCATGTACAAAAAAGTACCTATGCCTACTGGCTGCTATGGAGCCATTCCATAGAGCCATAGTTACACAATAAAATTAAACGAAAAACAAAATCCCGCCATATTTAATTAGGTTCTTTTTAGTGTCTTATCCTTGGGTTCTTTTCTATCTATTACAGGGAGATTGAATGTTCAGTCTTGCATCAGTCCATTCCATCAGTCTGGTACGATATTCAGCCTGCAAAATTTCAAAGTCTATGCAGACTGATGAAATGGACTGATGCCAGACTGATCATGTAATCTCTCTCTTGGCGTGGTTGTTTTATGTCATTGGAAAACTTCTAATTTCAAGCATGGGTCGCATGGGTCGGTCATGGGATGGGTGACCAAAATGTATTATCTCGAACTCCTCCGTTTTAAATGCTTTAAGCCTCCGTGCCTCGGAAGGCACATTAAGCCGTTGGTCCCGGCTGCATTTGCAGTCGTTAATACCCATCAATCCACATTGGGCCCGCGTGGTGGGTTATGGCCCATCCTCCCACCCATAAGGAAGGCCTGTGCCCCAGCAGTGTGGGGACATTAAAAATGGCAACTATAAATACTAAGTATAAAGTACCTGTCAGAGGTACATACCTATTTGTTTTCTCGCAGTCAATGGTAAAAAGTAGAGTACACAACTCGTGAATAAAAAATTTCATCTCGTTCCCTTTTTATTCACTTGTTGCATAATCTACTATTTTTAGATAAGTATACCAGACTATCAATTTACTTAACAGAATTTAATTAACAGAACAAGTCCACAGAGTTGCCCACACTATTAGACAGACAATGGAAAGAAAGGAGTATTGCTCTGCAGTATTTCTTGATGTGCAGCAAGCATTCGACCGGGTGTGGCATAAGGGTGTGTTATATAAACTCAAGCTTTGTCTGTCAAATACAGATTACATGCTCCTAAAATCATACCTCGAGGACCGAATATTTCAAGTAAGAGTGGAGGATAGTATATTCAAGAAATAAAAGCGGGCGTCCCTCAAGGCTCGGTGTTGGGACCTGTTCTGTATACGGTATACACTTCTGACCTACCCACCTCAGACGATGTAGTGACAGATGCTAATACAGCTCCAAATAATCTCCAAGAGCTCCTTAACACCATAGATACCTGGGGCCGTACCGGCTAACGAATCGATTATCGAAAAGTCTGCTGGGTTTCAACTTAAAACAGAAAAATCAAAGTAAGGAATTTCGTCTTGTACTTTCTGTTGACGTTATTTTGAAGATAACGATGTTCGTGTGACATCATGAATTGGGGTTCGCCATTTTGGCCCAATTGGGGCTCGATTTATCTGTTTTAATTTGAAACCCAGCAGACTTTTCGATAATCGATTCGTTAGCCGGTACGGCCCCTGGTTCAAAAAATGGAGTATAAAAGACCCCCGTGAAGATAGCCACCCCAATTCGAGTGCCCAGGTTTTGAGGGTGCAGGACGTTAGTTTAGCGTTAGTTTTGATTTGTTTTGGAAAAAAAATCGTTTGTTTCGATTTCCTTCATACTTTTTTTTTAAAAACAAAAGTGGGGTGGCTATCTTCACGCTAGCCACCCCATTCCACCAAATGGTTTTATTTAAATTTTATTTGATAGATATTTGTTAGTTTCGTTTGTTTTGATTGAAATTTTCGTTTGTTTAGACTCCGTATTCTCTAGAAAAAAATGCAAAGTGGGGTGGCTATCTTCACAGGAAGATAGCCACCCCATATGGCAAAACAAAATAAAAATTACGCATTATGTTTGCTTTCCGTTAGTTTTGATTTGTTTTGATAAAATTTTGTTTGTTTTGACAAACCAAAAAAAGTTATGAGTTTTTTAAATTTTTTTTTGGGAAATCTTGCCTGCACGCAATAAACTCGTTATATGGATTAATTTATGTGAGGAATCATTGAAAAATGCTAAATCTATGTAAGCACATCAAAATGTACCGTTACTCATTGAAAAAATTAGGCTATAAATAGGTAGATACACATAGGCAAAATACTCAAATCGTAGAATTCCGTTAGTACGCGTAGAAACGCTATTATAATAATAGGCTAAAGAAGCGCCCGCAAATGACTAGGTTCAAATGAAAGATGCAAGTCTTAGCTACGGCCTAACATAAGTTGTTTCGTTTGTTTCGAAATAGACAACTGTGTAGACCAGGAGCAAACATACGGAACTTTATAATTACCTACTCAATTCAAACCGCTAAAAGTATTTGTTTTGAAGGAGCGCCCGCAAACGACTAGGTTCAAATGAAAGATGCAAGTCTTCGCTATGGCCTTACATAAGTCTTTTCGTTTGTTTCGAAATAGACAACTGTGTAGACCAGGAGCAAACATACGGAACTTTATAATTACCTACTCAATTCAAACCGCTAAAAGTATTTGTTTTGAAGGAGCGCCCGCAAATAACTAGGCTCAAATGAAAGATGCAAGTCTTAGCTATCGCCTTACATAAGTCGTTTCGTTTGTTTCGAAATAGACAACTGTGTAGACCAGGAGTAAACATTCGGTTCGTTATAATTACCTGCTCACTTCAAATCGCTAAAACTATTTGTTTTGAAGGAGCGCCCGCAAATGACTAGGTTCAAATGAAAGATGCAAGTCTTAGCTATGGCCCTACATAAAACTTTTCGTTTGTTTCGAAATAGACAACTGTGTAGACCAGGAGCAAACATACGGTTCGTTAAAATAACCTGTTCACTTCAAACCGCTAAAAGTATTTGTTTTGAAGGAGCGCCCGCAAATAACTAGGCTCAAATGAAAGATGCAAGTCTTAGCTATCGCCTTACATAAGTCGTTTCGTTTGTTTCGAAATAGACAACTATGTAGACCAGGAGCAAACATACGGTTCGTTAAAATAACCTGCTCACTTCAAACCGCTAAAAGTATTTGTTTTGAAGGAGCGCCCGCAAATAACTAGGCTCAAATGAAAGATGCAAGTCTTAGCTATGACCCTACATAAAACTTTTTGTTTGTTTCGAAATAGACAACTGTGTAGACCAGGAGTAAACATTCGGTTCGTTATAATTACCTGCTCACTTCAAATCGCTAAAACTATTTGTTTTGAAGGAGCGCCCGCAAATGACTAGGTTCAAATGAAAGATGCAAGTCTTAGCTATGGCCCTACATAAGTCATTTTGTTTGTTTCGAAATAGACAACTGTGTAGACCAGGAGTAAACATACGGTTCGTTAAAATAACCTGCTCATTTCAAACCGCTAAAAGTATTTGTTTTGAAGGAGCGCCCGCAAATGACTAGGTTCAAGTGAAAGATGCAAGTCTTAGCTATGGCCCTACATAAGTCTTTTCGTTTGTTTCGAAATAGACAACTGTGTAGACCAGAAGTAAACATACGGAACTTTATAATTACCTACTCAATTCAAACTGCTAAAAGTATTTGTTTTGAAGGAGCGCCCGCAAATGACTAGGTTCAAATGAAAGATGCAAGTCTTAGCTATGACCCTACATAAAACTTTTCGTTTGTTTCGAAATAGACAACTGTGTAGACCAGGAGTAAACATTCGGTTCGTTATAATTACCTGCTCACTTCAAACCGCTAAAAGTATTTGTTTTGAAGGAGCGCCCGCAAATGAATAGGTTCAAATGAAAGATGCAAGTCTTAGCTATGACCATACCTAAGTCTTGTCGTTTGTTTCGAAATAGACAACTGTGTAGACCAGGAGCAAACATACGGTTCGTTAAAATAACCTGCTAACTTCAAACCGCTAAAAGTATTTGTTTTGAAGGAGCGCCCGCAAATGACTAGGTTCAAATGAAAGATGCAAGTCTTAGCTATGGCCCTACATAAAACTTTTCGTTTGTTTCGAAATAGACAACTGTGTAGACCAGGAGCAAACATACGGTTCGTTAAAATAACCTGTTCACTTCAAACCGCTAAAACTATTTGTTTTGAAGGAGCGCCCGCAAATGATTTGTTTATAATGAAAGATGCAAGTCTTAGCTATGGCCCTACATAAAACTTTTCGTTTGTTTCGAAATAGACAACTGTGTAGACCAGGAGTAAACATTCGGTTCGTTATAATTACCTGCTCACTTCAAATCGCTAAAACTATTTGTTTTGAAGGAGCGCCCGCAAATGACTAGGTTCAAATGAAAGATGCAAGTCTTAGCTATGGCCCTACATAAGTCATTTTGTTTGTTTCGAAATAGACAACTGTGTAGACCAGGAGTAAACATACGGTTCGTTAAAATAACCTGCTCATTTCAAACCGCTAAAAGTATTTGTTTTGAAGGAGCGCCCGCAAATGACTAGGTTCAAATGAAAGATGCAAGTCTTAGCTATGGCCCTACATAAGTCTTTTCGTTTGTTTCGAAATAGACAACTGTGTAGACCAGAAGTAAACATACGGAACTTTATAATTACCTACTCAATTCAAACTGCTAAAAGTATTTGTTTTGAAGGAGCGCCCGCAAATGACTAGGTTCAAATGAAAGATGCAAGTCTTAGCTATGACCCTACATAAAACTTTTCGTTTGTTTCGAAATAGACAACTGTGTAGACCGGAATAAACATTCGGTTCGTTATAATTACCTGCTCACTTCAAACCGCTAAAAGTATTTGTTTTGAAGGAGCGCCCGCAAATGACTAGGTTCAAATGAAAGATGCAAGTCTTAGCTATGACCATACCTAAGTCTTGTCGTTTGTTTCGAAATAGACAACTGTGTAGACCAGGAGCAAACATACGGTTCGTTAAAATAACCTGCTAACTTCAAACCGCTAAAAGTATTTGTTTTGAAGGAGCGCCCGCAAATGACTAGGTTCAAATGAAAGATGCAAGTCTTAGCTATGGCCCTACATAAAACTTTTCGTTTGTTTCGAAATAGACAACTGTGTAGACCAGGAGTAAACATTCGGTTCGTTATAATTACCTGCTCACTTCAAACCGCTAAAACTATTTGTTTTGAAGGAGCGCCCGCAAATGACTAGGTTCAAATGAAAGATGCAAGTCTTAGCTATGGCCCTACATAAGTCATTTCGTTTGTTTCGAAATAGACAACTGTGTAGACCAGGAGTAAACATACGGTTCGTTAAAATAACCTGCTCATTTCAAACCGCTAAAAGTATTTGTTTTGAAGGAGCGCCCGCAAATGACTAGGTTCAAATGAAAGATGCAAGTCTTAGCTATGGCCCTACATAAGTCTTTTCGTTTGTTTCGAAATAGACAACTGTGTAGACCAGAAGTAAACATACGGAACTTTATAATTACCTACTCAATTCAAACTGCTAAAAGTATTTGTTTTGAAGGAGCGCCCGCAAATGACTAGGTTCAAATGAAAGATGCAAGTCTTAGCTATGACCCTACATAAAACTTTTCGTTTGTTTCGAAATAGACAACTGTGTAGACCGGAATAAACATTCGGTTCGTTATAATTACCTGCTCACTTCAAACCGCTAAAAGTATTTGTTTTGAAGGAGCGCCCGCAAATGACTAGGTTCAAATGAAAGATGCAAGTCTTAGCTATGACCCTACCTAAGTCTTGTCGTTTGTTTCGAAATAGACAACTGTGTAGACCAGGAGCAAACATACGGTTCGTTAAAATAACCTGCTAACTTCAAACCGCTAAAAGTATTTGTTTTGAAGGAGCGCCCGCAAATGACTAGGTTCAAATGAAAGATGCAAGTCTTAGCTATGGCCCTACATAAAACTTTTCGTTTGTTTCGAAATAGACAACTGTGTAGACCAGGCGCAAACATACGGTTCGTTAAAATAACCTGCTCATTTCAAACCGCTAAAAGTATTTGTTTTGAAGGAGCGCCCGCAAATGACTAGGTTCAAATGAAAGATGAAAGTCTTAGCTATGACCCTACATAAAACTTTTCGTTTGTTTCGAAATAGACAACTGTGTAGACTAGGAGTAAACATTCGGTTCGTTATAATTACCTGCTCACTTCAAACCGCTAAAAGTATTTGTTTTGAAGGAGCGCCCGCAAATGAATAGGTTCAAATGAAAGATGCAAGTCTTAGCTATGACCATACATAAGTCTTGTCGTTTGTTTCGAAATAGACAACTGTGTAGACCAGGAGCAAACATACGGTTCGTTAAAATAACCTGCTCACTTCAAACCGCTAAAAGTATTTGTTTTGAAGGAGCGCCCGCAAATGACTAGGTTCAAATGAAAGATGCAAGTCTTAGCTATGGCCCTACATAAGTCTTTTCGTTTGTTTCGAAATAGACAACTGTGTAGACCAGGAGTAAACATTCGGTTCGTTATAATTACCTGCTCACTTCAAACCGCTAAAAGTATTTGTTTTGAAGGAGCGCCCGCAAATGAATAGGTTCAAATGAAAGATGCAAGTCTTAGCTATGACCATACCTAAGTCTTGTCGTTTGTTTCGAAATAGACAACTGTGTAGACCAGGAGCAAACATACGGTTCGTTAAAATAACCTGCTAACTTCAAACCGCTAAAAGTATTTGTTTTGAAGGAGCGCCCGCAAATGACTAGGTTCAAATGAAAGATGCAAGTCTTAGCTATGGCCCTACATAAAACTTTTCGTTTGTTTCGAAATAGACAACTGTGTAGACCAGGAGCAAACATACGGTTCGTTAAAATAACCTGTTCACTTCAAACCGCTAAAACTATTTGTTTTGAAGGAGCGCCCGCAAATGATTTGTTTATAATGAAAGATGCAAGTCTTAGCTATGGCCCTACATAAAACTTTTCGTTTGTTTCGAAATAGACAACTGTGTAGACCAGGAGTAAACATTCGGTTCGTTATAATTACCTGCTCACTTCAAATCGCTAAAACTATTTGTTTTGAAGGAGCGCCCGCAAATGACTAGGTTCAAATGAAAGATGCAAGTCTTAGCTATGGCCCTACATAAGTCATTTTGTTTGTTTCGAAATAGACAACTGTGTAGACCAGGAGTAAACATACGGTTCGTTAAAATAACCTGCTCATTTCAAACCGCTAAAAGTATTTGTTTTGAAGGAGCGCCCGCAAATGACTAGGTTCAAATGAAAGATGCAAGTCTTAGCTATGGCCCTACATAAGTCTTTTCGTTTGTTTCGAAATAGACAACTGTGTAGACCAGAAGTAAACATACGGAACTTTATAATTACCTACTCAATTCAAACTGCTAAAAGTATTTGTTTTGAAGGAGCGCCCGCAAATGACTAGGTTCAAATGAAAGATGCAAGTCTTAGCTATGACCCTACATAAAACTTTTCGTTTGTTTCGAAATAGACAACTGTGTAGACCGGAATAAACATTCGGTTCGTTATAATTACCTGCTCACTTCAAACCGCTAAAAGTATTTGTTTTGAAGGAGCGCCCGCAAATGACTAGGTTCAAATGAAAGATGCAAGTCTTAGCTATGACCATACCTAAGTCTTGTCGTTTGTTTCGAAATAGACAACTGTGTAGACCAGGAGCAAACATACGGTTCGTTAAAATAACCTGCTAACTTCAAACCGCTAAAAGTATTTGTTTTGAAGGAGCGCCCGCAAATGACTAGGTTCAAATGAAAGATGCAAGTCTTAGCTATGGCCCTACATAAAACTTTTCGTTTGTTTCGAAATAGACAACTGTGTAGACCAGGAGTAAACATTCGGTTCGTTATAATTACCTGCTCACTTCAAACCGCTAAAACTATTTGTTTTGAAGGAGCGCCCGCAAATGACTAGGTTCAAATGAAAGATGCAAGTCTTAGCTATGGCCCTACATAAGTCATTTTGTTTGTTTCGAAATAGACAACTGTGTAGACCAGGAGTAAACATACGGTTCGTTAAAATAACCTGCTCATTTCAAACCGCTAAAAGTATTTGTTTTGAAGGAGCGCCCGCAAATGACTAGGTTCAAATGAAAGATGCAAGTCTTAGCTATGGCCCTACATAAGTCTTTTCGTTTGTTTCGAAATAGACAACTGTGTAGACCAGAAGTAAACATACGGAACTTTATAATTACCTTCTCAATTCAAACTGCTAAAAGTATTTGTTTTGAAGGAGCGCCCGCAAATGACTAGGTTCAAATGAAAGATGCAAGTCTTAGCTATGACCCTACATAAAACTTTTCGTTTGTTTCGAAATAGACAACTGTGTAGACCGGAATAAACATTCGGTTCGTTATAATTACCTGCTCACTTCAAACCGCTAAAAGTATTTGTTTTGAAGGAGCGCCCGCAAATGACTAGGTTCAAATGAAAGATGCAAGTCTTAGCTATGACCATACCTAAGTCTTGTCGTTTGTTTCGAAATAGACAACTGTGTAGACCAGGAGCAAACATACGGTTCGTTAAAATAACCTGCTAACTTCAAACCGCTAAAAGTATTTGTTTTGAAGGAGCGCCCGCAAATGACTAGGTTCAAATGAAAGATGCAAGTCTTAGCTATGGCCCTACATAAAACTTTTCGTTTGTTTCGAAATAGACAACTGTGTAGACCAGGCGCAAACATACGGTTCGTTAAAATAACCTGCTCATTTCAAACCGCTAAAAGTATTTGTTTTGAAGGAGCGCCCGCAAATGACTAGGTTCAAATGAAAGATGAAAGTCTTAGCTATGACCCTACATAAAACTTTTCGTTTGTTTCGAAATAGACAACTGTGTAGACTAGGAGTAAACATTCGGTTCGTTATAATTACCTGCTCACTTCAAACCGCTAAAAGTATTTGTTTTGAAGGAGCGCCCGCAAATGAATAGGTTCAAATGAAAGATGCAAGTCTTAGCTATGACCATACATAAGTCTTGTCGTTTGTTTCGAAATAGACAACTGTGTAGACCAGGAGCAAACATACGGTTCGTTAAAATAACCTGCTCACTTCAAACCGCTAAAAGTATTTGTTTTGAAGGAGCGCCCGCAAATGACTAGGTTCAAATGAAAGATGCAAGTCTTAGCTATGGCCCTACATAAAACTTTTCGTTTGTTTCGAAATAGACAACTGTGTAGACCAGGCGCAAACATACGGTTCGTTAAAATAACCTGCTCACTTCAAACCGCTAAAAGTATTTGTTTTGAAGGAGCGCCCGCAAATAACTAGGCTCAAATGAAAGATGCAAGTCTTAGCTATGACCCTACATAAACATTTTCGTTTGTTTCGTAATAGACAACTGTGTAGACCAGGAGTAAACATTCGGTTCGTTATAATTACCTGCTCACTTCAAACCGCTAAAACTATTTGTTTTGAAGGAGCGCCCGCAAATGACTAGGTTCAAATGAAAGATGCAAGTCTTAGCTATGACCCTACATAAAACTTTTCGTTTGTTTCGAAATAGACAACTGTGTAGACCAGGAGTAAACATTCGGTTCGTTATAATTACCTTCTCACTTCAAACCGCTAAAAGTATTTGTTTTGAAGGAGCGCCCGCTAATGACTAGGTTCAAATGAAAGATGCAAGTCTTAGCTATGACCCTACATAAAACTTTTCGTTTGTTTCGAAATAGACAACTGTGTAGACCAGGAGCAAACATACGGTTCGTTAAAATAACCTGCTCACTTCAAACCGCTAAAAGTATTTGTTTTGAAGGAGCGCCCGCAAATGACTAGGTTCAAATGAAAGATGCAAGTCTTAGCTATGGCCCTACATAAAACTTTTCGTTTGTTTCGAAATAGACAACTGTGTAGACCAGGAGCAAACATACGGTTCGTTAAAATAACCTGTTCACTTCAAACCGCTAAAACTATTTGTTTTGAAGGAGCGCCCGCAAATGACTAGGTTCAAATGAAAGATGCTATTCATTTGCGGGCGCTCCTTCAAAACAAATACTTTTTGCGTTTTGAATTGAGTAGGTAATTATAAAGTTCCGTATGTTTGCTTCTGGTCTACACAGTTGTCTATTTCGAAACAAACGAAAAGTTTTATGTAGGGTCATAGCTAAGACTTGCATCTTTCATTTGAACCTAGTCATTTGCGGGCGCTCCTTCAAAACAAATACTTTTAGCGGTTTGAAATGAGCAGGTTATTTTAACGAACCGTATGTTTACTCCTGGTCTACACAGTTGTCTATTTCGAAACAAACAAAATGACTTATGTAGGGCCATAGCTAAGACTTGCATCTTTCATTTGAACCTAGTCATTTGCGGGCGCTCCTTCAAAACAAATAGTTTTAGCGATTTGAAGTGAGCAGGTAATTATAACGAACCGAATGTTTACTCCTGGTCTACACAGTTGTCTATTTCGAAACAAACGAAAAGTTTTATGTAGGGCCATAGCTAAGACTTGCATCTTTCATTATAAACAAATCATTTGCGGGCGCTCCTTCAAAACAAATAGTTTTAGCGGTTTGAAGTGAACAGGTTATTTTAACGAACCGTATGTTTGCTCCTGGTCTACACAGTTGTCTATTTCGAAACAAACGAAAAGTTTTATGTAGGGCCATAGCTAAGACTTGCATCTTTCATTTGAACCTAGTCATTTGCGGGCGCTCCTTCAAAACAAATACTTTTAGCGGTTTGAAGTTAGCAGGTTATTTTAACGAACCGTATGTTTGCTCCTGGTCTACACAGTTGTCTATTTCGAAACAAACGAAAAGTTTTATGTAGGGTCATAGCTAAGACTTGCATCTTTCATTTGAACCTAGTCATTTGCGGGCGCTCCTTCAAAACAAATAGTTTTAGCAGTTTGAATTGAGTAGGTAATTAAAAAGTTCCGTTTGTTTACTTCTGGTCTACACAGTTGTCTATTTCGAAACAAACGAAAAGTTTTATGTAGGGTCATAGCTAAGACTTGCATCTTTCATTTGAGCCTAGTTATTTGCGGGCGCTCCTTCAAAACAAATAGTTTTAGCGATTTGAAGTGAGCAGGTAATTATAACGAACCGAATGTTTACTCCTGGTCTACACAGTTGTCTATTTCGAAACAAACGAAAAGTTTTATGTAGGGTCATAGCTAAGACTTGCATCTTTCATTATAAACAAATCATTTGCGGGCGCTCCTTCAAAACAAATAGTTTTAGCGGTTTGAAGTGAACAGGTTATTTTAACGAACCGTATGTTTGCTCCTGGTCTACACAGTTGTCTATTTCGAAACAAACGAAAAGTTTTATGTAGGGCCATAGCTAAGACTTGCATCTTTCATTTGAACCTAGTCATTTGCGGGCGCTCCTTCAAAACAAATACTTTTAGCGGTTTGAAGTGAGCAGGTAATTATAACGAACCGAATGTTTACTCCTGGTCTACACAGTTGTCTATTTCGAAACAAACGAAAAGTTTTATGTAGGGTCATAGCTAAGACTTGCATCTTTCATTTGAACCTAGTCATTTGCGGGCGCTCCTTCAAAACAAATAGTTTTAGCAGTTTGAATTGAGTAGGTAATTAAAAAGTTCCGTTTGTTTACTTCTGGTCTACACAGTTGTCTATTTCGAAACAAACGAAAAGTTTTATGTAGGGTCATAGCTAAGACTTGCATCTTTCATTTGAGCCTAGTTATTTGCGGGCGCTCCTTCAAAACAAATAGTTTTAGCGATTTGAAGTGAGCAGGTAATTATAACGAACCGAATGTTTACTCCTGGTCTACACAGTTGTCTATTTCGAAACAAACGAAAAGTTTTATGTAGGGTCATAGCTAAGACTTGCATCTTTCATTATAAACTAATCATTTGCAGGCGCTCCTTCAAAACAAATACTTTTAGCGGTTTGAAGTGAACAGGTTATTTTAACGAACCGTATGTTTGCTCCTGGTCTTCAAAGTTGTCTATTTCGAAACAAACGAAAAGTTTTATGTAGGGCCATAGCTAAGACTTGCATCTTTCATTTGAACCTAGTCATTTGCGGGCGCTCCTTCAAAACAAATACTTTTAGCGGTTTGAATTGAGTAGGTAATTATAAAGTTCCGTATGTTTATTTCTGGTCTACACAGTTGTCTATTTCGAAACAAACGAAAAGACTTATGTAGGGCCATAGCTAAGACTTGCATCTTTCATTTGAACCTAGTCATTTGCGGGCGCTCCTTCAAAACAAATACTTTTAGCAGTTTGAATTGAGTAGGTAATTATAAAGTTCCGTATGTTTATTTCTGGTCTACACAGTTGTCTATTTCGAAACAAACGAAAAGACTTATGTAGGGCCATAGCTAAGACTTGCATCTTTCATTTGAACCTAGTCATTTGCGGGCGCTCCTTCAAAACAAATACTTTTAGCGGTTTGAAATGAGCAGGTTATTTTAACGAACCGTATGTTTACTCCTGGTCTACACAGTTGTCTATTTCGAAACAAACGAAAAGTTTTATGTAGGGTCATAGCTAAGACTTGCATCTTTCATTTGAACCTAGTCATTTGCGGGCGCTCCTTCAAAACAAATAGTTTTAGCGATTTGAAGTGAGCAGGTAATTATAACGAACCGAATGTTTACTCCTGGTCTACACAGTTGTCTATTTCGAAACAAACGAAAAGTTTTATGTAGGGCCATAGCTAAGACTTGCATCTTTCATTTGAACCTAGTCATTTGCGGGCGCTCCTCCAAAACAAATACTTTTAGCGGTTTGAAGTGAGCAGGTTATTTTAACGAACCGTATGTTTACTCCTGGTCTACACAGTTGTCTATTTCGAAACAAACGAAAAGTTTTATGTAGGGTCATAGCTAAGACTTGCATCTTTCATTTGAACCTAGTCATTTGCGGGCGCTCCTTCAAAACAAATAGTTTTAGCGATTTGAAGTGAGCAGGTAATTATAACGAACCGTATGTTTGCGCCTGGTCTACACAGTTGTCTTTTTCGAAACAAACGAAAAGTTTTATGTAGGGTCATAGCTAAGACTTGCATCTTTCATTTGAACCTAGTCATTTGCGGGCGCTCCTTTAAAACAAATACTTTTAGCGGTTTGAATTGAGTAGGTAATTATAAAGTTCCGTATGTTTATTTCTGGTCTACACAGTTGTCTATTTCGAAACAAACGAAAAGACTTATGTAGGGCCATAGCTAAGACTTGCATCTTTCATTTGAACCTAGTCATTTGCGGGCGCTCCTTCAAAACAAATAGTTTTAGCGGTTTGAAATGAGCAGGTTATTTTAACGAACCGTATGTTTACTCCTGGTCTACATAGTTGTCTATTTCGAAACAAACAAAATGACTTATGTAGGGCCATAGCTAAGACTTGCATCTTTCATTTGAACCTAGTCATTTGCGGGCGCTCCTTCAAAACAAATAGTTTTAGCGATTTGAAGTGAGCAGGTAATTATAACGAACCGAATGTTTACTCCTGGTCTACACAGTTGTCTATTTCGAAACAAACAAAAAGTTTTATTTAGGGTCATAGCTAAGACTTGCATCTTTCATTATAAACTAATCATTTGCAGGCGCTCCTTCAAAACAAATACTTTTAGCGGTTTGAAGTGAACAGGTTATTTTAACGAACCGTATGTTTGCTCCTGGTCTTCAAAGTTGTCTATTTCGAAACAAACGAAAAGTTTTATGTAGGGCCATAGCTAAGACTTGCATCTTTCATTTGAACCTAGTCATTTGCGGGCGCTCCTTCAAAACAAATACTTTTAGCGGTTTGAATTGAGTAGGTAATTATAAAGTTCCGTATGTTTATTTCTGGTCTACACAGTTGTCTATTTCGAAACAAACGAAAAGACTTATGTAGGGCCATAGCTAAGACTTGCATCTTTCATTTGAACCTAGTCATTTGCGGGCGCTCCTTCAAAACAAATACTTTTAGTAGTTTGAATTGAGTAGGTAATTATAAAGTTCCGTATGTTTATTTCTGGTCTACACAGTTGTCTATTTCGAAACAAACGAAAAGTTTTATGTAGGGCCATAGCTAAGACTTGCATCTTTCATTTGAACCTAGTCATTTGCGGGCACTCCTTCAAAACAAATACTTTTAGCGGTTTGAATTGAGTAGGTAATTATAAAGTTCCGTATGTTTGCTTCTGGTCTACACAGTTGTCTATTTCGAAACAAACGAAAAGTTTTATGTAGGGCCATAGCTAAGACTTGCATCTTTCATTTGAACCTAGTCATTTGCGGGCGCTCCTTCAAAACAAATAGTTTTAGCAGTTTGAATTGAGTAGGTAATTAAAAAGTTCCGTTTGTTTACTTCTGGTCTACACAGTTGTCTATTTCGAAACAAACGAAAAGTTTTATGTAGGGTCATAGCTAAGACTTGCATCTTTCATTTGAGCCTAGTTATTTGCGGGCGCTCCTTCAAAACAAATAGTTTTAGCGATTTGAAGTGAGCAGGTAATTATAACGAACCGAATGTTTACTCCTGGTCTACACAGTTGTCTATTTCGAAACAAACGAAAAGTTTTATGTAGGGTCATAGCTAAGACTTGCATCTTTCATTTGAACCTAGTCATTTGCGGGCGCTCCTTCAAAACAAATACTTTTAGCGGTTTGAATTGAGTAGGTAATTATAAAGTTCCGTATGTTTGCTTCTGGTCTACACAGTTGTCTATTTCGAAACAAACGAAAAGTTTTATGTAGGGTCATAGCTAAGACTTGCATCTTTCATTATAAACTAATCATTTGCGGGCGCTCCTTCAAAACAAATAATTTTAGCGGTTTGAAGTGAACAGGTTATTTTAACGAACCGTATGTTTGCTCCTGGTCTACACAGTTGTCTATTTCGAAACAAACGAAAAGTTTTATGTAGGGCCATAGCTAAGACTTGCATCTTTCATTTGAACCTAGTTATTTGCGGGCGCTCCTTCAAAACAAATACTTTTAGCGGTTTGAAGTGAGCAGGTTATTTTAACGAACCGTATGTTTACTCCTGGTCTACACAGTTGTCTATTTCGAAACAAACGAAATGACTTATGTAGGGCCATAGCTAAGACTTGCATCTTTCATTTGAACCTAGTCATTTGCGGGCGCTCCTTCAAAACAAATAGTTTTAGCGATTTGAAGTGAGCAGGTAATTATAACGAACCGTATGTTTGCGCCTGGTCTACACAGTTGTCTTTTTCGAAACAAACGAAAAGTTTTATGTAGGGCCATAGCTAAGACTTGCATCTTTCATTTGAACCTAGTCATTTGCGGGCGCTCCTTCAAAACAAATAGTTTTAGCGATTTGAAGTGAGCAGGTAATTATAACGAACCGAATGTTTACTCCCGGTCTACACAGTTGTCTATTTCGAAACAAACGAAACGACTTATGTAAGGCGATAGCTAAGACTTGCATCTTTCATTTGAGCCTAGTTATTTGCGGGCGCTCCTTCAAAACAAATACTTTTAGCGGTTTGAATTGAGTAGGTAATTATAAAGTTCCGTATGTTTGCTCCTGGTCTACACAGTTGTCTATTTCGAAACAAACGAAAAGACTTATGTAAGGCCATAGCTAAGACTTGCATCTTTTATTTGAACCTAGTCGTTTGCGGGCGCTCCTTCAAAACAAATAATTTTAGCGGTTTGAAATGAGCGGGTTATTTTAACGAACCGTATGTTTACTCCTGGTTTACACAGTTGTCTATTTCGAAACAAACGAAACGACTTATGTTAGGCCGTAGCTAAGACTTGCATCTTTCATTTGAACCTAGTCATTTGCGGGCGCTTCTTTAGCCTATTATTATAATAGCGTTTCTACGCGTACTAACGGAATTCTACGATTTGAGTATTTTGCCTATGTGTATCTACCTATTTATAGCCTAATTTTTTCAATGAGTAACGGTACATTTTGATGTGCTTACATAGATTTAGCATTTTTCAATGATTCCTCACATAAATTAATCCATATAACGAGTTTATTGCGTGCAGGCAAGATTTCCCAAAAAAAAATTTAAAAAACCCATAACTTTTTTTGGTTTGTCAAAACAAACAAAATTTTATCAAAACAAATCAAAACTAACGGAAAGCAATCATAATGCGTAATTTTTATTTTGTTTTGCCATATGGGGTGGCTATCTTCCTGTGAAGATAGCCACCCCACTTTGCATTTTTTTCTAGAGAATACGGAGTCTAAACAAACGAAAATTTCAATCAAAACAAACGAAACTAACAAATATCTATCGAATAAAATTTAAATAAAACCATTTGGTGGAATGGGGTGGCTAGCGTGAAGATAGCCACCCCACTTTTGTTTTTAAAAAAAAAGTATGAAGGAAATCGAAACAAACGATTTTTTTTCCAAAACAAATCAAAACTAATGCTAAACTAACGTCCTGCACCCTCAAAACCTGGGCACTCGAATTGGGGTGGCTATCTTCACGGGGGTGTATAAAAGCTATAGTGCTACTAAGTCATTTCATATAACATTAACTTTAAAGAAACAAGACTGCCCCCCAGTTAAACTTGATGCTACTATCTTACCTCACCAAACAACAGTTAAGTACTTGGGAATCCATCTGGATAAAAGATTAACATGGAGACATCACATAAAAGCTAAATGAGATCAAGCAAACAGAAAACTGAAAGAAATGAATTGGCTTGTCGAAAGACAATCGGCTCTTAGCTTGGAGAATAAGGTTCTTATTTACAAAGCCATAATCAGACCTATATGGACATATGGAATGCAACTCTGGGGCCCTGCAAGTCACTCCAACATAGAAATACTTCAAAAATTTCAAAATGCAGCCCTTAAAATTCTATGCAATGCACCTTGGTTCACAAAAAATGTAGAAGTGCATGAATACTTAGAGATACAATACATCAAAGACGAAATAAGCAAATTATGTGAAAACTACGTCCAACGACTTGGGAATCATAAAAACAACTAGCTACAGCCCTACTTGACAGCTATCAAACCATAAACCGACTGAAGAGAACATCATTGGCCACCATTCAACTGGAGCCATTTTTATGTGGGGTACATCATGTCGTTGGATGTGAAGTCCTAAAATCCCTGATTGCAACCAATTTGATTATGGCCTAAAGGCTGATTGCAGATAGAGAAATGAAAAAAAAAACTTTTAACTGATGATATGGGTAGTTCTACAGAAGTTGGGCAATTTTTGACCTCATTTTGTTTAAGTGGTTTTTGGTGACATATAAGTACTATTTTGCTATGAGGACATAGGTATTAATAAAACATAGTGTTCCAGACCGGAACAGTCACTTTTTAATTTCCAATTTTTTTCTGCCAGGGAACTGACGAATTATCAGTAGTTTCCATAGTAAAACGTCAGTCCTCTGTCAAAACATTGGACATGGAACTGACGCCAGGGAATTGATGAACGAGGCACAATTCTGAGGCTCTAATTCGAAATAATGTTTTTCTGGTATTTTTCATTAAAAGGATACTACATTTTAACAAATCACATATAGAGTTATATAAATGACAAAAAAATACATATATGTAAGAAAATAGCAACTCGCCATAGTACTGAGATTTTGACTGGAACTACACGTGCACACACGATAAACACGCCGCTTGCACTGTTTTCAAAATGACTATCATTGTAATGGTGCGCTCAGTAGTCATCTTTACTAACAACAATCAGAACTGAACAAGGCCTTGACGTTTAAACTTCTAGGTTTTCCAGGAATTTTAAATTTTAATAATGCACAGAGGACTGACGGATAAAAGTGAACACAAAGTTTGTAATTTTTTTCTAAATTTATTTATTATGATTATACAGGGTAATTTTTGGACCCCTTTTCAAACTTTGTCAGGTCATTCTATAACAGCAGTACAATCAATTTATGAAGTAAAACAAAAATATTTTTTTTTACATTTTTACCCCAAACTTTTCCCTACACAAATTGAAATTGTTGTCACCGTTGGCGCGTCACACGGTCGACCCGCGCGAGCCCCCCTCCCACCACTCGCCTTCCCCCGCTCGCGTCCCGTTCGTGACGGTGAGCGTGCGCGCCTAGATTTTTAGGATATAAAAAGTGGTTGAAAACTGTGAATTTAAAAAGAAATAATTTATAATTATCTCACCTAATTTTTTTTTATTACTTCCTTGAACTATTATTTGATTTTGTAAAGGGGTCGCAAAATTACCCTGTATGGTGAAATATGTAAAATACATTACTACATTTATCATAGTTTGTAGTAAAAATCGCTAAATTACAATAAATAGGTAATATTTTATTTAAAACACAATTACTCTATTATGTGATTCGGGAGTTGTGACACACCAAGGTACTGATGTTTCTTACCTTCTTTGTGTTATTTTACTAATCTACTTTTGAAAAAATACGTCAAAATTGGGTGGACAGGTAAAAGGGGCTTTAATCTTTAGTGATATAACGAAATATTTAAAAAAATACTATATCGCCTTACTGTATTGACTGATGACATCGAGTTGCCCAACTTTTGTAGAATCGCCCATATGACAAAATTATACAAATAAATACAAACACATACTACTATACTTTACGGACACGGCGTCTCCCAGGCTACTTACTTTCAAATTCAATATTAAATTCGTTAATAAAAATCATTTTGTATGTTTCAAAATTTTGTTGATATTTTTCCTTAGTATGTAATAATTAGAGACCAGATTATATGCACTTGCATATTTATCCCCTTTTCAGTGGTAGTTGCATATTTTGGCAAAAAATTTGAAATCATGCATATTTACGATCAATCTCGTTCATCATTCAGATGTCTAACATGTCCAAACAATGGCATGGCACCCAAATTTATATTCTGCCCAGTCACCTCAGTGGACGTAGAACAGTCCTTTCCGCTTACAAAAATATATTAAGCAATCATAGACACAATAATTGTCTTCAGAACATTTTTAAAGGTAAATTTCAATGTCAAATAAATGTTTGTAATTGATATTTTCGCAAAAACGATTGTTATGGTTGAGTCATTTAAGAATAAAAAAAACCTTAAAAAATTTCTTTCATTATTTCATGTTGCAATTTTGGCTCTTTCGATGGATTTTCAATTTTCATGCATATTTTAGCTATTTTTCTTGCATATTTGCATGCATATTTTGGGATTTTTATGTTGCATATAATCCGGTCTCTAGTAATAATAAACATGCCTTAAGTTTTATCCGCTTCTATTATCTCAGATATTTAAGAAAACAGAATTAACACTTAGCTAGTTAGTAGTGGTACTTAATTGACGCTAGATCTTTATTATGTAATGCAATAATTTTAGCACTTTTTACTTAAAGCCTAATCTAGATAGAGAATAGATAATAGTTACTTCTGAAAATAAAAAACTAAAATTCGACTCAATTTGGTATAAATTTTAGCATACAAGGCATTAGAAAATTGCAAACATATGGGGGTTATAACACCCTACACATGTGTACACTGTCATTTAGTGTGATTCTGTGCTATTTATGTGAACAGATTTTGCATGCCATGTTTGAATCATTGGATATCTTTTTGGACCATATTGCACCCATATCTCGCCATATATTTTGTATGGCAAATAGGGAGAGTAGCCTGAGAGGCTCATTCGATCTTTTGATACTGTCTCTGTCTCCTTCCGTGGTCCTTTACAACCACAACACAACCAAAGCTACTAAGACACAGGGTCACGACAAGCGGGGAAGTGGTCAATATGAAAAATTTGCAAATGCATGATGCTTTTGTGACTCCATGTCATCAGTTAAGGCTCCGTTACGCAAAATCATTTGTCTCTTGTCTTTTTCTTTACGTGTAAAGAGTATGGAAAATAACCTCACTTCTGCACTTTTTCGATGTTGTTCGTTATTTTTTCATCATTATCTTTAGCACAACTATCTTTCTTGAAAAATTGATATTGGAGTAACTGCACATTACGTTAAAGTGTATTTTGATGTAGAATTCAATATGTTTCCACTATTATTTACGCCAAAAATATGGACCGCGACAAGTGCTTTTGATGATATTCTGATTTTTTTCTACAATCATCTGTTAGGTTTATACACAATCTTATGTTTGTAGCAACTAGAGCAACTCTTTAGCTTGTCGTATGATGTTTTGGTGGCTACAAGATTACGTTTTCTATATAAAAAATGGCCCGCGCAAACCATGTTTTCCTATTACCGCCCCTAAATACTGCACCTGTTTGTTACTATGGTAATACAATTTTAACTAAGACCACTAGTTTGCTTAAAATAGTTGATTATTTGCTTATTATATTTTTTATATTATTACTAAGTGTGACACCCTTCTTAGGACACTGGCCAAATGTAGGATATAGTGAAAATAAAGGAGACAATTTTAGTTGTATTCTTCTCTGTAATCTTAGAACGATAGTTCTCTACAAGGAGCACTGTCTCTGTTTTCAGATTTTTATTCTCCACTATTACCTAATCATACCGAATAAGTACAAAACAGTTTCAACTTTCCTACAGTGATTAGATTAGTTACTATATTATTGGGTTTTAGTTACTATTAGGTAACGTATGAAGGATATAAATCTGAATACTAAGCCATTTTGGCTTAGTATTAGTTGCCTCACTTTGCATACGAGGATACGGCTTCTAGGTGTTATTATTCTAAGTCTGAAATCAAGTTTGGATAGAATAACGTATTAAATAATAGATTTTTAGCTCATGAAGAGTAGGTATAAAAAGTTGTTTGCAATCATTTCTAAATACACAAAACTTGTGTTACTAATATAAGAAAAACTGCTGATTTTGTAACAACCGCGTATTGTAACCCCTGAAGTATAACATTTGTATCTGAGTGATTATGGTAAACTACTACTGCTTTCATTATCAGGTTTATTTTTGTGACGAACTTTGTTTACTTTTCAGTCTTAGAGTAATTGGAATTGTATAGACTAGAAAAGTACCCTGACTATAACATAATAAAAATGACTAAATATCAAAACTGTATTACCATTATTTTCTTGAATTTTGTCAGTTGCAGCGGTGCTTCCTGTTTGTGTCATGCCCTTAGACAATTCGTCCATCTTGCTGAACACTGGTTCGTTACATCAATCATTAAAATCACAACACAAATTATAAAAACTAACGACACAACATTATAAATCACTTTACAGTTCAACCAAATTTCAGTCTTTGTCGAATAAATCCAATTTTATCCATTTCAAACACATTTTTGAAAATTCCAGCTGCAATTATTACACCAAACACGAGCAGTGACCATAAACAATAGAATCAGAACACAGATGATATAAAAAAACAACAAGTTGGCCAACTTCCAGAAAAAAACATACATAAAGCCCGGCCAGCGGCCTCTTAAGGTGGACACACACGGTCAGTCTATTTGATGTACATCAATGAGGGCTTTTCAAAATGACAAAAGCTCGATAGATGTCGTTGAAAAAAATAGGGGATTCAAAGTATTTTTTACCACTGATTTTGACTTCCCTCTTACCATCAACGCCATCTAGTGAGGCAAATAGTTACTTTTCTTTTTTTTAAATGTCGATTTGAAAACCCCTCGTTGGATTAACATGTTCAGCGCCAAGCTAAAAAATCCATGTTGGTTTTCAGGGGCCAATTTCATTTCTTTATTTTATTATTCCAGCCTTTGTAACATATTTTTGTCCCATGTCCCATGCATAACCCAAAGGTACTGATCGATTTGTGGGGGCCAGCAGATTCTAACGCCATAGTAAAATGTATGAAAACGTGAATATCCTCAGATACACTGGCCCTGGAGTAAGGGGTGGCAGATTATGTGTGTATACCTGAGGATACACTGGCCTTGGAATAAAGACACTGGGTGTATACTAGAAGATACAATAGCGTTGAACGTGTTAAATCGAATGGATGGACGCCAATTTTTAAGGCTACACACCACACCTAAATCGTTTGGCGTACTGCCAAACTACGATCAATCGTTTGGCGTGACGCCAAACGATGTACGTCAAAACCCACACCCATTTTGTAGCGATGCCAGGGTTGTTGAAAAATATCAATATAGGTTTATGTTTCACAATAAATGATTATGATTATGATGATTATGATTAGGTACCATCGATACTTTCGATTACGAAAGACCATAATATCCCAATGCCAAATACAGCGAATTTCTATGTCTATGGCCAAACTAAACATAGTGCATAAGGTCGAAAATCTCTTGCACCTGTTTTTTTAACTACAATAGTTAAAACCGATGAAGATCTTATTGATGAAGACATTGCTGTTTTAAGCTTGACAGCTGTCATCTGTCTTAAATTGATGGTATCTTTAAAGAAATGAAAGGTCTTGGTGAGATCTGCATTTTAGATGACATACTTGAGTTTGACAGCTGTCACCTAAAATTAAGATCTCACCAAGACCTTTAATTTCTTCAAAGACACCACTAGTCTAGAATGACTAATTTTCGAGCTATAGCTGTTTTAAGTTTGACAGCTGTCATCTGTCAAATTTAAAACAGCGATATCTCAAAAAGTACTCATCCAAGAGACTGATGGTGTCTGTGAAGAAATGAATGATCTTAATGAGATCTTTATTTTAGATGACAAACTTAAATTTGACAGCTGTCATCTAAAATGAAGATCTTACCAAGATCTTTAATTTCTTCAAAGACTTTTCTTTTTTTTTTTTTTTTTTTATTCAGCTTATCAAATAAAAATCCTTTGATTTTATAGTCGTTTTATTTAATGATATCGATGTTTTTGTATAATCACTACATCTCTATTTGAACTGATGGAGTGATCAAAATTTGGCGTCCGTCCATTTGATTTAAATCAAACGATTGACGGTATGCACACACACACGGTCAAGCTTTTGGATGTGGGCCGTGGTGAATCTGTGATTGGAAATTCGGATGCCAGATTCGACACTCACGATCAAATTTTGGACGTACGTCTATCCATTTGGCGCGATGTAAGGATCGTGTGTGTCCAATCTTAGCTCGGAATGATTCCGAACGGAATATTGATAATTTATGAAGATTCGCCCTAACAAGAAATTGTTTCCATAGCAACGTCACATTTGACATATCAATAGAAATATAATATGGGTTTTATTGGGTTTAAACCGGGTTATTTGTCCATCTCTTCAAGCATAGTAGACAGGAGCTCAAGTTTAGGAGCTGTTCCCGAGCACTCACAAATGCATCCCTAAATGCGCCCCCTAACTAAACGATCAAAACTGTTTGTCAAGCACTTACATTACATACATGCAAGATTACATGCCATTGGCTTGTCAATCACATATTATTAAAATGTTAAAACACGAGATTACTGTTTAACTTGTTTATTCAGTGGTAAATCCATATTTATGTATAAAGATATCTAAAAGTCAGACATTACCAAACGAAAGCTAACTGACACTGACTACAGTCCTTTTCTTCTTTTTCTTTACCCGTGTTTTATAACAATCTCTTTGCTAACCTCTACATCCCCCCTCAATTCTAATACTGTTTATACTATGTATTAAGAATTGCTTTTTAAAACAACTAAATCAAATCCATTTTTTCCCTGATTCTACTACTATCTTTGTTTTCATCTATCCTTGTTTTCATCGATCTTTGTCTTCTTTTATATTTGTCTTTACCTATCTTTGTCTTCTTTTATCTCGCTCAACGACTATTTTCGTCAATCTTCACAACACTAATCTTAGACTTCTATTTTCGTCTTCTTTTTTTTAACTATATTTAACTTCATTAAGACTACTACACCAAGCCTTGGCCTTTTGCTGGCACACATGTTTTTTATATGTATTTTTGATGATTAATGCACAATGCATCTATGTATCATCAGACACATATCAAAGAACAAAATAATCCACAACATTACACTAATTTATACATACAAGTAGTGTAATTTTTTTATCTATATTCGTCTTCTTCTTTTAACTATTCGTAACTTCTTTAACTTCATTAAGACAATATTTGTCTTCTTCTTTCAACTATTCGTAACGTCTTCAACTTCATCATCAACTATTTTTAACTTCCTTTTTTTTCTATTTTCTCATTTATTTTATATTATGTAAAAGTCCTCATTTTCTTCAACTATTTTTATAATTGAACACTTTCTTCTATCTCAACTATTTTAACTTTTTTTTCTATTTTCTCATTTATTTATTTTATATAAAACATTATCTCAATCCTTTATCTTACTTTTCTTTTTCCTTCTTCTGTTTTTTGTCCGTTCGTGCTTGGTTCACCCATTTTGGAAATCAAAGTCCTTGCCTTGTCATTAACTGATCTGTCACATGTTTTTTTTATATATATTTTTTTCGTTGCTGTTGCATTTAAATTATATTTCATTTCATTTCTTTTCCTTCTAAACATGCTTCCATAATTTCGTATGCACTTTTACAACTTCTTCACTTTTTCAAATCAATAAATCATCTTTTGTCTTTTGCATCGTGTTTTGCATATTGAAAATGTATTGGTAATATTGTTAGTTCAATAGCAAAACTGTGGAAGCGTGCTGGGCCCATAACCTATTAAAATGTTAAAACACGAGATTACTGTTTAACTTGTTTACTCAGTGGTAAATCCATATTTATGTATAAAGATATCTAAAAGTCAGACATTACCAAACGAAAGCTAACTGACACTGACTACAGTCCTTTTCTTCTTTTTCTTTACCCGTGTTTTAAAACAATCTCTTTGCTAACCTCTACACATATCACATTTGATCGTCTAGGAGCGATGCTTGACAACAATGAGGGCTTTTCAAAATGACAAAAAGCTGTAGGCTCGATAGATGGCGTTGAAAAAAATAGGGGATTCAAAGTGTTTTTTTTCGAAGAGTACTCAGGTAGGCAGGCAGATGTAACTGACCTCCTTGTATAATAGAGGTCAGTGCAGTACATGCTTACTGGCCGGTTGGTTGGCCGTTTATTTTTTAAAGCCAATGGGGAGGCGAAGGCAAAGTGAATTACAGATGGCGCTTCAGTCTTTGGAACAATTGTCAGTTTGAGCTTATATTGTCTTGACTGTGTTATTACGTGATTTTACTTTCTTAGATTGTATTTTTTTCGGTTTTGCGGACAAACAATGTATTCTATGCTAACTTTAGCTCATATAAAAGAAGAATTACGGAAAAGAAAAGCCAAAACAACAGGCAAGAAAGTTTATAGCAACTTACAAAAAATTGCTAACAAGCATTACATTTCTTTAAATTTCGTGTAAGATTTACAAGTAATCTTTTTATTTCAGATTAGAAGCATATGATTCAAATTTTAACAAAGCAACTGAGTGTGAATTTCCGTGTTTATAGTTGCCTGATGATGCCTTCTGTGCAATAGTAATTTCAGGTTTCTGTACTGGAATTTCTGTACCATCCAAAATTACACGAACCGTTTTATCATATTTATTTTATTATTCTAAGTTTCTTGAATGAATCTGGCATATAAAATTCTATTAATTCTCTGTTTGGCCCCAATATTGGGTTTATTCCATATTTGATATACCTATCAAATTCATCCAAGTTATAAATATGTTAGAAACTGCTGAGGTTGAAATATTAAAGAACAAAGCTTTTATAATTCAAATGTTGTTTTATTTTGGCGAAGCTTCATCAAATTCATGAAACATTCCTTTTGATTTATAATTTTTCTCAGGCTCAACAAAGGAGAAAATCGAGGGAAAAGCATCTTTTTTTTGATATTTTTTTGCCCAATATTTTTTTTGTTACTGGGAAATCGATGAACTCCATTATTTTACAAGTTACATGCATAGCAATGCGGCATTTTCTCAGTATAAAATTAAAAAGTGCAATACTCCAAGAGATTCGCATATGTTTTGACACTTTCTTTGAGGCGGCCGGGTACCAAAGACCAGACGCCACCTATCGGGATAAAATTGCGCTTTTCCTCCCCATTTTGACTTCCCTCTTACCATCAACGCCATCTAGTGAGGCAAATAGTTACTTTTCTTTTTTTTAAATGTCAATTTGAAAACCCCTCATTAGGCCACGCCCCCAAATGGTAGTAGTGGTGGTAATGCAATGTAAATTATTGACAAGAAAAATGCTTGATCGTCTATTAATGATTCCGCGATTAGTCTGCTGGAATGCACTCAGTATCACTGTCAGTTAAGTGAAATTAATCTGTGAACTGTCTTGTCTAGCTCGGCTATTTTGTTAATTTGTACAACTGATAATAAAAACTATTTTATTGTAGTGTATCAAGTCTTGTCTGAAGCAGATAAGAAAGATAAAACTGTTTAAAACATTTACATTGTGATAAAACATCACGATGGTGAGAGGCAACAGTAAATAAATCGTTCAAGGGTCGTAAGTTTAGATTTGGCAGGATGGAACATTTCGGTCTTTCACATATATTGTTCGAGCCAGATAAATATAATCCAGATACTTTGGACTTACTAGCTGACGAAGAAGCCAGAGAGTATTGGCTAAACACCTGTGAAAAACTTGTAGAGAAATATGTGAATTTCGCCCTTCATAACACTGAAGACCCTACGGTAGAAATAAGAGCCCTTAAGTTCAAAACATGTTACGTAGAGGCATTGAAGGAATTGCGAGTTAACCCACTGTAAGTCTACAACTGTCCTACTACGACTTTTTTATTTTATTTTTCTATTAATAAAATGACCTATACTTTTAGTGCACATGGGCAATTGACTATACGACTTCTCCTAGATGTCAACGAAACATGCCTTCGTTCTCAGGGATTTTTTGACTTGTGGAAACAACGAAAGAAATATGAAAATGAGGGAGCATTGGCAGCTCTTAGTTCACGATTAGCAGAAATTGATGCCTTATCAGATGACAGACAACGTTGGACAGAATTGTGTAGAGGAGTTTTAGCAGGTAGGTACTTGCTTTTTTATCAATAAGCATTAACACCTAATTATTGTCCCTTAACCCATCAACACCTGGAAAATGAGACAATAGATTTTCTAGTTTTGTCTGAATGCCTGCGTCTGCGTGGACATTGATGACTTAACTCATCTGCGCCGGCTGTATACCCCCCTAAAAATATTTAGCACCGCAGAAGAGAACAATAGAAGAAAACGTTATCAAATTGCCAGCCACATGCGGCCAGCTCGGCGTTGACGGAATGGCTAAGCTATTTTTAGCCTGCCTCATGCGGCCAGGTCGGCGTTAACGGGTTAAAATAAAATAATATAAAACAAAAATGATCTAACTTAAATCTTTTGCTTTCTCCAAATTAAGTATTGTACTAATTTCTGAATTGGTTATTTTTTTTGGTACATATATTTATTAAAGTTGTATAGGCCCCGTATGGATCTTGAGCGGTGATATTTCAAAAATAAAATAGTCTATTGTAGTATTCATATAGGCGGCTATGTTTCTGCACATTAAATTTCAGTGCTCAAAACCGTACCGAGGCTTATAAGATTACAGTAGTATTTAAAACCAAATTAATGGGTTTTGTTGCATGTATGCAGAGGTGCAAATGTATGCAGAAAAGCTGTATGCAGAGGTCGCAAAATATATAAATATATAAATATTCTTCACTTTTCCAGGAAATATGTTTGACTGGGGTGCTCAAGCTGTAACAGATATTTTAGATTGTGGTCTTTATGAAGCATTAGAGAAAATCCAGAAGAGGCCATGGCTTTTTGATGGCTTAGATAAATGGCTCGAAAAACTAGAGGTAAATGTTTGCTGATTTTATTAGTCTGCACAAACACATAATAAAACAAAAATATTATGTTCATATAAACTACAAAGTTTATATCACTTATCAAATTCATGAAATGAAATGAGAATAAATACTATATCTACATAAATAGTCATAGTAATATTGTAATCTTTATTTTATTTTATTTGGGAAATTAACACGAAATATAATTAAATGTATATAGCAAACAGACAAATTACTGAATATTCAGTGAGAGTACATAATATTCATATAATATTAATATAATGGGTGAATATGAATAAATAGTATTGGTATTTGTTGCATCCCTAATTAGAAAATTCCATATAAATAAGTTATATATTTTGGCTATTGAAAAGAGTATTAAATTATTGTTGATTTGAAATAATGATGAAACTTTACAGTAAAGTGTGTGATTATTTCCTCTGTGCTCTACAGCAAAAAAACTGTTATCTATCACTGTTTGTTTACATCATATTTTATTTTTTAACAGAAAACAGTTCATCATTGTGCTGCTGTGTTTGTGGATAACAGTGGTGTGGACATTGTGCTTGGCATATTGCCATTTGTCAGGGCATTACTGCTGAGGGGCACATCTGTTATATTATGTGCCAATGAATGGCCAGCTCTCAATGATGTTACTAATGTTGAGCTGGAGGAAATATTACAAAGAGCCTCTGTAATTTGCCCAGTTATGTCAGCTGCATTAGCTACAGGAGACTTAGTTGTAAGATCAAGTGGACAAAGGGGTCCATGCCTTGATCTTAGGACAATCAGTGTTGGTAAGTAGATAATACAAAGTGACAAATAACCAATATTAGAAATAAATTATTTTCATTAACTCACTATTTGTTTTTCAGGTCTTTGCACTGAAATGAAAGTGCGTGGTGTTGACTTAATTGTATTAGAAGGAATGGGAAGAGCCCTACATACTAATTTGAATGCCCGTCTTGCTGTAGATTCATTGAAACTTGCAGTAGTGAAAAACGCTTGGCTAGCCCAGCGCCTTGGCGGACCACTCTTCTCTGTAATTTTTATTTATGAAGAGAAACCTACTCAGTCCTAATTTAGTGTTATTGTGAAACTTTTATGTTACAAATATGCGACTCTCCCAGTATTCTTGTAGAGTAAGCCATCAACAATATTAAATACTTAACATTCATTAAAACTATTGCATTCATATTTTTGGAATGCTCAACTTTGTGTTGACTTAGTCGTTTTTCTGAATATATTGAGTGTTACCCTGATGACATAGTTTTATTAAAAAAAAATGTATAACAAATAATTATAAATAAAATATATAAATAATTAAATAAACCAAGGTTCTTGAAGCTGTTTGTACAGTTAAGACAGTTCTATTTGCATTTTGGGCATATGCTGATTCTGTTCAGATGGTTAATGTATCAACTATGTGTAGTTGCTGTGGGACTGTGGACGTAGCTTGTCTGTTAATTAGAAAATAAGAAAACACATCTGGGAATCCATCTATAGTTTATTTAAATTAAAAATGACCCATCAAATTACATCTATATATACTAAAGTAAAAGGTCATATCATTTCATTGTATTTAAGTAAATGAAATGCAGAGCTTGTATACTGAAACCTGAATGTAGGATAACTGTACAAGATTATAGGTACAGAAATATACAATTATGGTATAAAAAAAATGTTACCTAAATGCTAAGAAATCATGTTTAACACTTCCACTTTGTGATATCCTCTACGTCAGGATGCAATATTTCTATTAACATGCCATTTATAAAATGGTAAATACTATTTAACTTCATGAAGACAACAGTACATCATAATATAAATTCATTACAATCAATAATTAGGATCTATTCAGCCAAGCAATGACCTTGAACAACAAATAAGCAATGCCAATAGCATATGCTATTTTTTCCTTTTGCTGACGCTGCAGTTGGTCCGCTTCAATTGACATTACACGTCGATTTAATTTGACGATTTGTCGTCGCAAGTGAACCATCTCTTCTGCAGTAGAAAGACCTTCGCCATGACCCATTGGAGGGGTTGGATCTCTGAAAGACCAATTTAGTGGAAATTACAAATATGACAGTCATAACCATGACCAATGAGATTTGGTGGTAACATTACTTTTATAACTTTACTGTGATAGGTACATCCTTACCTCAGCACAAGACGCGATTCAGTCATGGTTGATTCATTAAAGTTGTCAGGGCGGGGTGTGGTGGACCTAGCTCCATCTCCTTGTGATCTGATGGTCCTGACATTCCTTGGTGGTGAGTTTGGAACACCCATGGGAAAGTCATCAGCAGATGGGAAGTAGTGTTGGTCGAGGGTGATGACGCGTGGAGGGGTACTCACACGAATCATACCTGGGTCTGTTGGTAGTACAGCATTATCCAATTGGATTTCTCTGGGTGGAGCTTTGGTGCCTGTGTAAATAAATTATTTACAAATTATTATGACGTTGCTTCTTTGAGGATTATATAAGGTCCTTCTTAAATAGTGCACATAATTTTAAGGGGTGAATGTACTCATGCATACATACAACTTTTACTATGGTACCAACATTGAAAGCGCGAAAAATAAATCAGCTGTTCCATACATTTTGATCTATTCTATTTAATTTTTTTTTTCCCAATTTCAATATTGGTACCATAGTAAAAGTTGTTTGTATGCACGAGTACATTGACCCCTTAAAATTATGTGCACTATTTAAGAAGGACCTTATATAAATATAAATGAATTGGTACTTCTACTTGTATTTGTGTACAGAAAATTATCAAAAGACCTCACTGCTTAAAAACGTGTATCTTACTCATCATCAAATTATCTAATATGCGAATAGTAAACTGAAATTAAATATCCACCCATCTAAAGATTTTAGTAAAGTTATGTAGTGGGTAAACAAAGCATAAACATTTCGTTACCTATATGTTGGTCCTGACCAACAACAAGTATCCTCTCTGGAACATTCATAACGAATTTTTCATTAGCATAATCCCAGCCTAGTCCATTGGGCGTACTATCTTCGTCCACAATATCACCAGTAGCCTAAAAACCAGATCAATATGTACATTATTTGATGAGCTTACTGCAAGGTTTGTTAAAGATAGGGTCCAAGGTAGGGTTGCCAACTATACTGTTAAAAACAGTATTATACTGTTTTTCACCGCATTATACTTTTTACTGTTGAACAACAGAAAGTATCCAAAAATACTGTTTTCAGCAAGCGTCCCTGGTATCCATAGATCTGTTTAAAATGTAAACGCCCAAACGTTATAGGGGCGCGGTGCAGCGCAGACATTGTTTCTTAGATGATCGAAAATATTGAGGCTCTTTCAAAAATGACACAAAATTGGTAAGTTGTACTAAGAAATGTGTCTTAAAAACAATTAAAATATAAAATACTGTCCTATTTTATAAAATACTGTTTATTTTTCTTTTCCGACCTAAATATACTTTTTATTTTGTAAAAAAAGTTGGCAACCCTAGTCCAAGGGTCATTTGGGGTAGCCTTATAATATGCTAGTTATAACTTATGCCACTGATAATATAATAGTATACTTATGATAAAATAAAATGAATTCAATTAAATCTACCTTAATTCTTTGTGGCACAGTCATATTATGGCTTATGAGCCGTGTATACGCTTCTTCCGAAGTGAACTGCATCGTGTTTTGGAATCTGTAAGAAAAAATATTTTCAAAATACAATAGTTGACATTACATTAAGTGGGGATATTATTACTTTAATATTAAAACAAATATCTGAATAAATACCTACAAATCAATAGAAATAATGTAGTAACAAAATAGCCAAGATGAAGGTAAGAAATGATCTTGCTTTTGCTTTATGGAGATCAATTGGACGTTGTTAATTGAAAAGGTTCCAACCCACACAAAGTTAGTTTTGAGATATGATTTTTTTAAGTTCAGACTGTATTTCTTCTGAGATTATGTACTTTATCTTTTTATAATTTATTTTAATTAAATAATAAATTTCTAATATTTAATATATTTGATATTTTATCAAGTTTTGATAGATATGTTGTGATATTTGGACAAAAATATGACGTTGGATCGTTATCGCTAAATCATTATTTCTATAGCGTAAGGCTAGAAAAGTATTAAACAATAAGGATCCAAACTAAAAAAAAATTAAATGAAACAGTGTGTTTATTACTTATCAATGGTTTTTTTATGTTTCTGAAATCAATTCTCATCTTTATTATCTATCTTTATAAAATTCTCACTAATTACCTTCAATTTGTAACAAAAGTAATAGCTTAACCGGTCCCTACCTACCTACCATATTCTGGTTAAGACATTAATTCTGTTACACGTTGTATATCTTCATAAAAGTGTCATTGAACACATAGAAAACATCTCAAAACAATATAAAGTCAACATGTCTATTTAATATTTTTCTTTTTACAAAGTTTTAATCCTCATTTCACCCTTTTAGGGGTTGAATCATGTCACCATCAAAATAAATGCCATTTTCGCAATCAACATTCCATAAAACTTCAGTATCGACAATCACATCGATTTTAAGCTTTTTTACCCATAGGGTTGATTTTCGGAAATTCACGAAGTACGTGTTTGCTTGTTTGTTTTTAGATTTACTACTTTGAAGTTTCAAGTTGAAATGTTAATTTACATTTTTTTCCCATTCAAACTTTGTACTCCCATTTAACTCCTTTAGGGGTGGAATTTCTTAAAATCCTTTCTTAGGATGCTTACACAATATGTATAAAATATCTATGTACATGTTAAAAAAAAAACAAGTTTCTAAGTCCAGTGATTTGGGCTGGGCATTAGTCTGTCAGTCACCCCACCCCTCCACTTTCATATAATAAAAATATCGGATCGAAATATATCGGCTAAAAATATCGATAAATCGAATAAAAAATATCGATATTTTTTCAACAAGCCTAGAGAATGCACGATAGATCGAAAACTTTTTAAATATAATAATATCCTTAGGGCAGGCAAAGAAACTAAAGTTTAGGCAGCCATATCAAATTAATTTTTAAAATTAAGTTTCTGGTCAAATAATAAACTTTTAAAAGTACCTAATTAACCCGGATATTAATGACTGGAACGATTTAAGCAGTTTAGTTTAAAAAAATCAAATTAAATAATGAAACAAAAACATTTCATAGCACTTGAATCGTTTTTCGGAAATTATATTCCTTTATTAAATAAATCAGTTGAATTAAGCGATACTGATCCAAGTGACATGGATTGTTTCCAATTTAATATGTATTTCAAATAAACAATGATCCATGTTGTTTGGATCGTTTTCGTGATTTTTTTCTTGTTTTTTTTTTGCTGAATATGACTTTCTTTACAACGATCCAAGTAGCTTGGAGCGTTAAGTATGACAAAAATAATGACCTGTCATATAAGTGGGTTGGTAACATCTGAATAAAAAAACATATGACACTTGAATTTTAGTTGGATCTTTGTCGTGGTTCAATAGTATTGACCTTAAGGAGTATTTTGGTATACTTAACTCATTTTCGATAAACTTGTGGGTTGGATCCTTTTCAATTAACAACGTCCAATTTATCAGTTATGCTAGCAATTTTAAGTGTATACTTACATATCAAACTAATGTAATTAAGTTTATCGTATTATTTCATTTGTACACCAGTAACACCAGTTTTAATGCGAAAAGAAAATTATTTTATGATTTGACATTTGTTGTTTGACGTGTTTGACTTGGGCCGCGTTCCGAATCACGCTTACAGCACTATGAGCGCGCTAACGCCCGGACCGATTCATGCTAACAACGCTCACGTAAGTTGAAGTGACGTCACAGATGACGTCATCGCATGTGCTAACGACGCTCAGCGTATTCTACCAAAGCACTGTGAGCGTTGTCGGTGTAGCTGTCAAACTTCCTTGTCAAAGTTCATTCTTGTTAAAATTTGTGGTTATTATTTGTGATTTTTAGAAAAGATGGCTGAATTAATTGATCTGCAGGTGTTTTGCGAAGCTACGAACGAAATACTTATAGTAAATTGATGTTGAGAGAGCTAGCAGTGGTAATAAGTATTTTGAATCTTTGATGGTTTATAAATTGGTAAGTAAATAACTGGTGAGAGTGAAGGAACTTGATTCATATTATTCATTACTGCCTTTGTATTTACTTATCCCATAGAATTAATATTTACTTTATCGAGATTACCTCTTTTGGAGGTTACGTTGTTAACAATCCAACGTTAGCGGTGTGAGCGCTCTCACGAGCGGTCCGAATCAATAGTATCGTGAGCGTGCTGACAGCGTGCTAATGATTTGGACCGGTGTACAATGACGTCACACGCTGTGAGCACTGTTGGCGTGAATCGGAACGCGGCCTTGTAGTCACGCCAACAGCGATTTCATCGCGCTGATTTGCATACCGAATCACCGTGAGTGCGATAACGACAGCCCGTGTGACGTCATTGAGTGCGTCATAACATCCGCCATCTTGCAATTACGCCGCCCATGCTCCGAGGCATAATCACTGTGAGCGTTCTGTCAAAAGTGACACTTGTTTGTTTTGTTTACCTCAAGTGCATTTAAATGAAAGTTCAAAATTTGTTGAAAATTCTTTCCGCATACCATGGAAGTAATAGTTGAAGATATATGAACATATATAAAGCAAAAATTGAGGTTATTTAGGTCAAGACATCGGTAAGCGCGCTCACGAGCGTTCCGAATCATTGATAGTCCCAACTGTCATAAGCGCGATTATCTGTACCCTTAGCACGAACAGCCATCGAGAAATCTTACGCGCGTAAGAAAATACTACTCGAAAACGTACTCGATTCGAAAGCTAGCAAAATCGGCAGCACGAATTTTACAGAGCTGGCTAACGTCAACTCGATAGTAGCGATAAATAAAGCTAACCTGACACAATCCAATTATCAATCCAATTGAAGCAAGGTGCGTTCAAAAACCATGTTATAATCTATGTAAATCATAAATATGTAAATTAAAATTCAATCAAGTTGTTTATTATCATAATTTTACATTTATTATTCTTATTATTAATAATAAAACTGTTAACAATATTAATTTCATTTAATAACTTAAATTAATTTGCAAATATTATAATAATTTTTAAAATGTGCATGATTTTGCCCATGCTTTTGAACGGTCATTGCACCTTGCCCGTGATTGGTTTGAAAAAGAAGAGTGTCGCTATTCTTTCTCTCTTTCTTTCTCATCCTGTGATTTAATGAAAAATATAACCTAAAATAGCCATTTCTTTATTTTGTTTTTTGTCTAAAATGATTTATCTGTGACGGCTAATAAATAATACAACTGCGTGGAAATGATATTATTATGACCTAGGAGTAAACTACAATGTTTCATAGTTTCATCAAATTGTTCTAATTGAAGATTTTTTATGAACTTGAAGAATAACAATGGAATATCGTCAATGAATAATAAAATTGTTTACGCATAAACAATAAAACCTTTGGACGTGCTATGAAAATATGTGTATTTCATCGGAATTAGTGCCTATAGTGTTTGAAGATTCGACAAATTAGAGACTTTGTTAAGTTTGCAATTGTTATACCTAGTTAGTTTTCGTAATAGTTTTATGGTCTTATTTTTTTAATATCTACTTAATGAAACATAATTAATTAACTGTATCCAAACTGTGTGATGTGTTGTCTGAAAACAAATATTATACGTATAACACCGTATTCTATAGTTTTATTTGAGTTTTGTAGGTAAGTTCTAAAATATTGCTAAAATAAAGGTATGGTGGGTGTGGGGGACACCGTGGATAGCGTAAAATGACGAGATTTTTATTTTACAAATTTCAATGTCTAATGAGAAAAATTTAAGTAATATTGCCTGTGGATAATTCAGTAGACATGTCATAGTTCTCAAATTAAATTTTTGTTACTACATACATGCTTTTAAAATTTAATAATAAATAATACAAAGTCGCTCGGAAAGTCTCTCACTGAAAAAATGTCAGTGAGTAAGTTGTCGATAGCCAGCTTGCGAGTGTCTCGATACCGTATGTCAAAAATGGGTTCGTGCTACCGATTTCCATACAAGTTGTAACTTTACTATTCGAACTCGATTCGAAGGCTGCTCGATACCGTTAGTCAAAATATTTCGTGCTTCCAAATATTAGTTCCGTTTACGGACGTAGTGGCGCTGTACTAATTTCCATACAAAATTGTGAGATTCGAGTAATTTTACGCGCGTTATTTTTCTCGATAGCTGTTCGTGCTAAGGGTACTGAATCGGTACGCTTGTTATCGTGATCAATTAGCCTGAATCGGAATGCACTATTGACACCTTAGGGCCTAGTACGAGTTGTATTTCTCACCTCACTTTGCGAATAGTATCGAGTGAAAGAGAGGAAATCATGCGAGTGAGTGAACGAGTGAAAGAGAGGAAACGATAGTTAACTATTCGAAAAGTGAAGTGAGAGCAAAAAACCAACTCGTACTAGGCCCTCTGGACAGATAATCTGAGGGCCTAGTACGAGTTGTATTTCTCACCTCACTTTGCGAATAGTATCGAGTGAAAGAGAGGAAATCATGCAAGTGAGTGAACGAGTGAAAGAGAGGAAACGATAGTTAACTATTCGAAAAGTGAAGTGAGAGCAAAAAACCAACTCGTACTAGGCCCTCTGAGTGCCTAGTATGAGTTGTGTTTCTCACCTCACTTTGCGAATAGTAGCGTGTGAAAGAGATGAAATCATGCGAGTGAGTGAACGAGTGAAAGAGAGAAGACGATAGTTAACTATTCGAAAAGTGAAGTGAGAACAAAAAATGAACTCGTACTAGGCCCTCTGAGGGCCTAGTACGAGTTGTGTTTCTCACCTCACTTTGCGAATAGTATCGAGTGAAAGAGAGGATATCATGCGAGTGAGTGAACGAGTGAAAGAGAGAAGACGATAGTTTACTATTCGAAAAGTGAAGTGAGAACAAAAAATCAACTCGTACTAGGCCCTCTGTATGTGCTCAATCGATCGATCCCGACTCCCGTTAACAGCGGTTGTATTCCAATAGACTAACCGCTGAATCATCGATCACCATAGTGTACATTTTAACCAAGGAAAGTGCTTAATTTACCATGGAAAAATAAATCAAGAGATTACATGGATAGAATATATATCTAGGGGCTTACCATCAGCAAATAAGAAACCTTTCAGTTCAAAAGCAGGCCTTAAACAGGCCTGCTTTCATACTAACCTTTGAGGTCATAGTACGAAAAAGTGAGGGTTCAATATATTCAATCACGCAAAAATAGCTGAACGAATTTGGATGAAATTTAGCACACAGATAGTTAACAGCCTTGATTAAAACATTACATAATTTTTATCTTGCTCAAAAGTTAAGGACATTCTGAATATCTACGTGGACTAACTTGTGGGTAGAAGATAGTGAGTCTATAATCATCAGTCAAAGTACATTGTACAACCCGCGCAGATAAAGAATGGGAAACTCGTTATGGTAAGCGCCGTGGCCCCCATTTTCAATCCCATTCTTTATTTGCGCGGGTGTTGTATTGTTGTAGATGATGTTTTTTTTTTACTATTACTATTTTTCCTTTTTGATATTTTTTACTTTTTGACTTTTTTGACTTTCTTGCCTTTTTTACTTTTTTGTCATTTGAATCATTTTTGTCATTTTGGACCAACCTTAAATAGTGCTTTACTCAAAAACGTCAAAAAAGTAAAAAATGACAAAAAATTTAAAAATGTCCAAAATGACACAAATGACAAAAGTTTCAATAATTTCAAAAATGTCAAAAATATCAATAATTTCAAAAATGATCATTTTGGTTATTTTGGACATTTTTGACTTTTTCCTTTTTTGACAATTTTGAGTAAAGCACTATACAAGACTTGGTCCACAATGACTGCACTGCTGGCCACGCTCTGATGGCCTCAAGCTGAGCTTAACTACGCTCTCGGTCTTCAAGCTTGGTCATCATTGCAGCCCTTGCTAACCGCGCCGTGACGGCCTGGACCTGCGCTAAGCTACGCTAACGGCCATCATCATCGCGCTGCCAGCAATGCAGTCATTATTTACCGCGTCAGTAATGTACTATTAATATTAGTTCAGTCAATAAGTGATCCAAAAGGGGGTGTAGAGTACATGAGAGGGGACCTAAGCGATTTCTTCTGAAACTTGTTCAGGGTGAGCCGGAGGGGGGAGAGGGGAGAGAAGGTACCACTTTTGGGTTTTTCCTTAGAGAAGGGAAGTAAGGGGAGCAGGCATACCTACGAAAAAAGCGTGCATACCTACTTCATTGTTCTCCGTTGTAATGGAACAAAACATGGCGGCTTAGCTTAGTGTACATACATCTTATGTTAACAGCATAGAGTTGAAAATTGTAACATGTGACAGGAACAAAATATGGCGGACATGGCACGCCCCTGACGTCACGAATGCTTTGTTATTGCAGTTTATGCCTGCTCCCCTTACTTCTCTTCTCTAAGGGTTTTTCGCAAATATCTCAAAAACAGTGCGTCATAGAGTTCTTCTATTAAATTAAAGCTCATAATATTGTCTACAGCTTTGGTTCTAATCCCGTTTGCCGAAATCCCAACCGTTTCCGAGCCACACGCTCCGGAAAAGTGAACTTGCAAAAAATACCATATTATGTCTATTCGTTTATGATAAAAAGCTCAACTTAAATTACGAAAATAGTTATCGCTATTGTCTTCATCCTCTTAGGCCGTGAGGGTCCTGCCTGGCAAGGTAAATAGCGAAAAAAAAAATCACTGTCGCGTGCCGTCAATTTCTTTTACATTTAATCCAGATTCAAGAAGCTTATACCTCCCTCCAATGGAGATTGCACGGCCATATGTCATAGTGAAGATTGAAAAAAGCTTCCGGTCTCGGCCTTTATTCCAGCTTGGCCATCAAGGGCTGCAATGCTGATCGTGCTGTGACGGCCTGGACCTGCGCTAAGCTACGCTATCGGCCATCATCATCGCGCTGCCAGCAATGCAGTCATTATTGACCGCGTCAGTAATGTACTATTAGTGACGTGATGGCTTATTGCAACCTCTTTCTTTAGTGTTACAATACGTGTTCGTTGTTCGTCGTTCGTTCGTTCGTGAGAAACGAAAACGTATTGTAAAACGAAAAGAAAGAGATAGCAATACGCCGTGACGTCACTAAAGAGTCTTTTTCAATCTTCAGTATGATACTAGGCGTGCAATCTCCATTGTGGATTTAAGCTTCTTGTCCAGCACCTGGACCGCCCAACTCAAAGCTTTAGCCAGAGCGATAGCTAGACTATATCCATCCTTGTCATATCATAACACGATGACAAGGAAGGACTTTTACTCTGGCTTTGGTTGATGACGTCAGTGCACTGTCCGTCCTTGTCATCGTGTTATGATATGACAAGGATGGATATAGTCTAGCTATCGCTCTTTTGAGTTGGGCGGTAGGGCCCCAGATTAGTTGCGAGCAATGGCTTTACATCAACGCCATCTAGTCAGTCAAATAGTTACTATTTTTATTTATAGCCCTTTTTGGCTGTTTAAACACGAAAATTTATTTGACCGACAACTTAATTTTAACTAAATTACTTGACAACTTGACCCTATTAGTAAACGGCTCTTGAGTTGCAAGGCTTAAGAAGGGTTGCCATACGTGCGGAATTTTTCGGACATGTCGGCGGGCTGATTATTTAATTAGAAACCACCTAGCGACCGGTCGCAGTTCACAGATGAACGTAATACATTGCTACTTTTCTTTGGGGTAAAAAAAAACATACTAAAGAAAAGTAGCAATGGATGTCAAATTCAACCGGTCGCTAAATAGTTTCTTTTTAGATAATCAGGGGGCTTACCATCAGCAAATAAGAAACCATCCTTAAGCCGTTCAGTTCAGAAGCAGAGGGCTTACCATCAGCAAATAAGAAACCATCCTTAAGCCGTTCAGTTCAGAAGCAGAGGGCTTACCATCAGCAAATAAGAAACCATTTAGTTGAAAAGCAGGCCTTAAACAGGACTGCTTAAGGCCTGCTTTCATACTAACCTTTGAGGTCATAGTACGAAAAAGTAAAACAGTTCAATATAAGTCTTGCTATAAGAGCTCATAGTAAGGCCCCAGGCCCTAAACAAAATTGCTTAAATCGGTACCATGACCGTCTTTTAGGTGAACGGCTTAAAGATTGTTTTGACTCAAGGTGAACGGTTAGTTTGTCTCTGGTATGCTTTGTCACAGAGTACTAATGCTTTGTAGACGATGCGAAAAAGAGCTAGCCTATACAAATCGATGGGTACATTCTGTAAGACAAATCTCTGAGTCATCGATCGCCATAAATTTGTTAACCATGGAAAGTAATTTGTTTAGAATATTCATTTACTTTTCATGGTTAAAATGTACTTTATGGCGTTCGATGACTCAGATATTTGTCTGGCAGAATGCACCCAATTTATCGCTTATTATCCCCGCCAATTGGTAATGCGCCTGGCGGCCATGTTTTTAACCTCAAAAACGAAAAACAATTTGTAAATTTTTGATATACCTAGACCCTTTCTTATTGAAAATAAGAATTCAATAATTAATATATTATATTACCTATTAGAATTTTACTGTTTTTTGACATTTTTTGTTGCGGATGACGATGATGTGTATGTTAATTTGACAAGGTTCCAGCGCATTACCAATTGACGGGGATAGTAATAAAATGTCGCAAGTTAATAAAACAAATTAAAGTTATATTATTTCGGTTTTTTTTATTTTCAATATCATTTCACACCATTAGTTTGTTAATTACTTACATCGATATAAAATAAATCATTTTCTTCTTTATTTGATTATTATTATTCATAATAACATAAAATGTAATACAATTTACTATCCGCGTCAATTGGTAATGCGCTGGAACCTTGTCAAATTAACATACACATCAACGTCATCCGCAGCTAAAAATGACAAAAAACAGGAAAATTTTAATAGGTAATAATAGTGTATTAATTATTTAATTCTTATTTTCAATAAGAAAGGGTCTAGGTATTAAAAAAATGCAATTGTTTTTCGTTTTTGAGGTTAAAATCATGGCCGCCAGGCGCATTACCAATTGAAGGGGATAGTAGGTACTTATTTATGGGGTCTCGTCTCTCATCATTTCTTTTTATTTTAGTGATATTCAACAACAAGGAAGTCGTCGCGTTGCCTTTATCAAGTTACATAATTCACTGTTAAATAATAAACATTAAAAGAAATTCACAAATCTTAAAATTCTCACGCCAAACTTATCTAAATACACTAAACAATTTTGAAAAAGCTGATCACGTAGGAACTTTTTATGAATTGCTTTATTTGACATTACAGACGCTATAAAACAGCTCCCAAACTGTCAAACCGTGCGTCGTGGTACGCTTCGTCCATACATAAAAAATGGTGAACGGTTTAAGAGCGTGTATTAAAGCAGGCCCTCCGCAGGCCTGCTAAATCGAGGTCATGGTACGAAAAAGTAATGCCATTCAGTATAAGTCCTGCTATAAGAGCTCATAGTAAGGCCCCAGGGTGCCGGTTTATTTAGCCAGGAAACAAATATTTGGTTCACATTAAATTTAAATCAGGCAGGGTATATTATTTATCTTTCTAACGAATGTCTTTAAAACAAAGTCCAGTATTAATCAATATTTCTCAAAAAACTTTGAAAATTAATTTTGTTGGTTGGGTCGTGAAATGTGGAGAGCCCTTATTGAACCGTGTTCAACTGTCATTGGTGGAAGAAGAAGAATCTGTGATTGGTGGTTTCTGGATTGCGTCAGTAAAGCTGTCAGTCAGCTGTCATGTCAATCTGATACTCTGATTATTTCTCTATGGTTGTTGTCTTGTCTTGTCCAACTCGTGAAGATAGATTTTTTATTTTTGAGTGCTAATTAATTTAAAAGAAATGGTTTTCGTAATTAATGTGAACTGTGGATAAAATAAATTTGTAGTGTACAGTTTCCCCTGTTGTTATATTTAAATCGCCTTACATTAGTTTGAATACGATGAAATCCACCGGCCTGTGTACGTTTTTGTTCATCGTTTCTTTCATTTCCGTGGCATTGACTTCGAATCCTGAATCTGTAAAACGGGAGGAAAAGAAGTCGAAGTCAGTGACTTCTTTCGTTAGTGCTAAATGGGAGACCACGCCAGTCGTCATGGAGTTGGCGGAATACCTCTCCGGCGAAAGCACCGATTTGTTCTGGTCATTTGTTGATCTAATCAATGCCTTGAAAACTAGTCTGGATAATTTAGGTAAGTCAATGTAATTTAAGGAACCCATATATGAGAATACCAAAACATAACTTTGATTGAATTATTTAATTTGCATGGATTCCTTCTTTTAATTTAATTTCCATTATTTGTTACTTAAAGTAGAATTATTATTTATTATTGCATTTGTATGTGTATAAAATATATGGCTGCCAACCGCCCCGCATTGGGAGACAGTCCCACAATTTGTTGCTATCATTCACCTTTAATATAAAATCGTCCCACATGTCCTCCCAAACATTAAATGTGAACCACAATCCAAGCATGCGCACATAGACAGCTACAGACACAGTGATATTAAATGCTAACTAAAATAAAAATTATTAATTCTACTAATATTATAAATGTGGAAGGTGGGTTTGGATGTTTGTTCCTCAATCACGCAAAAGCTGATGAACGGATTTGCTTGAAATTTAACACACAGATAGTAGATAGCCCAGATTAAAACATAGGATACTTTTTATCCCAATATTCCCACTGGAACGGGAACCACGTGAGTGAAACTGCGGGCGGCCGTTAGTATTAATAATAAATGTTAATATAAACTAGTACAGGGATGATGAAGCAATGGCATGCGTGCCAATAGTGGCACGCGACACAATATTTTGGGCACATCACCGATCACAAAATTCATTATGCACTACGAAAAAGTTATGAATTAATTAATTTAAATTAAGCATATAATTGAATAGATAGTATTTACTATTATTATTTTCCCAATAATCACAAAGTCAAAATTATTTGATGGTGCCACGTCTATGACCTCATTAAACATTTCTTTAGAAAAATGGCACGCTGATACATAAAAGTTCACCATGCCTGAACTAGAATGTAAAATTTTACCACTACATAATTTTTTGATTGCCAAATTAAAATTCAACAAAATATAGGTACCTACTATTGTTCTACTATCATAGCAACTATTGAAATATAATTATTCTATTATCATTATTATACATCAACTTAAAAAACTATTTGGCAGGTCAACGCTTGTATCGGAAGTGGGTTGTAGCTTTCGAATTGTTCAATATTTCAAAGTAACACATATTGGTAACCAGTCCTGCTAACATTAATAACATAATTACTTATTTGTCTAAAAAATTTCAGAGACTGATAAAGAAATATATGATGCTTGTATTGGAGTGGCAAGCACATTGCTGGTTCCTGCCCAGCTTCGGATGGCAAAACTTGCCCTTTCTATGCACACAACATCACCCACCGTTCACATGTTTGACCAGATCTCTACACAGAATGGAGCGAAGGAAGTGAAATGTGATTCGTTTGTCTTCATTGCTTCGAGAAGAGTCTGTGATAATGATGCATTACGTGATATCCTCAAATCTTATGATAAATATGATCCAGTGAGTAGCACAAATAAGTATTGAGATCTGTTTATGGGTAGTTAGATCTGTGATTCTAATTTTCGCTGCTAGCTTTTATTCTCTTACACTGCTGATTTTTATAAAATTGATGTAGTCATGAATTGGCTCCATAAATTTTTTTTAGAGATTAATGATTGTTAGTTCATGAACTAAGTGCATACTTTTAAAGTGTAACCTACTAATAATTCTTGTTGAATTTTATTGAGCAGAACTTAATAGATTGCAGTGCAGATTACTAAAAATAAATTGCCAATCTGAGATGTTTGTTAAGATATGTTTCCATTCATAATAAAGTGTCTAAGGTATTATCAGGGTTTTTCTTAGAAATAAAGTTGTAAGCTTTCTAGAATCACAGCGTGCCACACGGACAGACAGATGGACATGGTGAAATTGTAAGGGTTCCTTGTTGTCTTTACTATGGAACCCTAAAAATGGTTGTCTACTACAGTGACCAAATGTTTTATTCAAAAATGTATAAAACAAAATATTTTTTTGCTTTAAAGAAATATAAGTATGACGAGTGTTGCTATTTGAAATAAATAAATAAAATATTTTTATTATATTTTTTTTTCAGGAAGAACACAGGTTGGAAACATATTTACTAGACCACACGTACCCAAGCAGCGACAATAGAAGTTTAACTGCTATATTATATGGTGAACTGGGTATGGCTGACTTTGCCATGAAACACAAAATATTGTCGACATACGCTGATAAAGGGGCTATCAATTATGTAGTTAGGTGGAATGTCAAGGTAAGGTATAAGTGATTTTACGTAAATGTAGATAGATTATGCTTAATCAAAAGAATATAACGCTCACTGCCTGTATAATCTACAGAAAGATCATATTATACAGATTAGGCTTGTTGAAAAAATATCGATATATCGATATTTTTAGCCGATATATTTTGATCCGATATATCGATACATCGATATAATATAACCAATATCGAAAATGGTATCAAAAACGATATATTTATTAGCATCACATCATTCAAAAGTCGCTAGAATGGTGGGGCGGGACGCTTGGTGGCGCCACTGCTGCTGGAGACCTTTATACGGGCATTTCACTTCAATTTTCCCATTTTTTTCTAAATTATATCTTAAAATTGTTGAATACTAATAACAATAATTATGGAAGTTGGATAGTAAATGAATTAAAGATTGAAAAAACCAAAATACTTCAGTATGTTGGAAGAAAAATTGATATTCACGAAAAGTCTAAAAATGCTATTAAGATTTCTGAGGTAGAGTGAACCAAATACATTATTATTTTAAAACTGCAAATGTTGTCCGAAAATTTGGGTTCCCTATGTATTTGCATAAAATTTTTAGGCATAATATGTCATAGCATAATATGATTTCGCCGAATGATGTTTACGCATAATATTACTTAGTCATAACAGCTTAAACATATTTTTTTTAGGCATAACTAATTTAGGCATAATCATGTTTAAGCATAATATTCTTTAGCATAAATTTAAATACGCATAATGTTATTAACACATATTTTTATAAACAAAAGAATGAACACACTTCGAAACGTGCACATTTAAAAGCTATTGCTAAAATTTTACACTTGAAATAAATATAAATATTGTTTGTCTCATGCATGGCTAGGGGTATGTATTTACAATGCCGAAGTTGAAAAGACCGAATTTTACAAGTCCCATGGACGAAACACCGAAAATCAAATGATCGAACGGTTGTTTGGCCATACGTTTAAAATCACGAAAGGACATTTTGACTAAAATACTAAATCCCGAAGCTTAAAAAACTGAAGGTTAATTGAGAGTTAAATTCCAGCAGGTTGGTTCTGGCACTTCGCCGGCCGCTGCCGCGGCACGCTCGCTTTGCTCGCTCGGCTCGTGCATTGTAGGTTGCAATGAAACTTAACCTCCTCCTCACTCGCTACGCTCGCTCGTCGTCGCACCTAACAGACCTAAACAGACTTTCGGGATTTTGAATTATCGGCATTTTAACTTTCGGGATTGTGAACTATCGGTCATTTAATAATCGATCTTTTAAGTTACGGTCTATCGGATATCGATATTTAAGATCTTCGGTATTTTGAAAATAGGTGTTTTATGCGTCGATATTTCTGTCGTATGTTATGAATTTTCGGCATTTTAATACATACCCCTTTTGCAAGAAAATAAATAAGTACGTAAAAATATTTATTCTGATTGTTTTTGATTTTTATTACTAAATAATATTAGTCGAATATACAATATGCCTAATAACATTATGCGAAAACAAATTAGTCTAAATGATTATTATGCTTACATAAATAGTATGCCAAAAAACAATTATGCCAAAGTATTATTATGACAAAAAAATATATGCCAAATCCGTTATGCCAAATCAAATTAGGTATAAAAGCATTATGCGAAAACAAGGGATCCCGAAAATTTTACCGATATATCGATATTTTTTTTGCAATATATCAAGGCCGATATTGATATTTTTATAAATATTGATGTATCGATATATCGATATTTTTTTTCACTTTCGACATCCCTAATACAGATACATATTAACCATAGAACAGAATGATCTAAAAAAGAGCACAGTAAATGTGTCTTTAGTTCTGGAATTGTATTGTATTGTATGCACACATGAACTATACTTTGTATACACACCCTTACATTTAATACTGTTATTATTCCCATTATTTATAGCCGCATAATCAAACACAAACAAACCATTTGGAATTTAATCTGTTTTTACTATAATGGGTGCATTCCAGCAGACTAATAGCTAAGTTTTTGATTGCGAAGGCTGTCGTCAAGCCAACGAAGGCCAGGGCCGCGCGGTCCGAATCACGCTAATATCGCAGTTAGCGCAAATCCGACCAAATTTAATAGTCACAAAATATTACACAAAATAGGGTATTTGTGTATCTTTTAATTACATTGCTTTTGTTTGGAACAGCCCCGAGGTCGACCTAAATTACGCCTGTCTGGTTATGGAGTAGAACTTCAGTTAAAGAGCACAGAGTATAAAAGCCAAGATGACTCCACTCCGAAAGAGGCTGAGAGCGATGAGCAAACACCTTCTGAGGAAGAAGATGAAAGTGATCCACAAAACCAAATAGACGGGTTCAATTTTGGCAGACTTAAGTAAGTTTTGTATTGCAGTTAGCAGTACTTCTTTACAAAACCCACCTCTGTTATTTAAAAATCAAAATAGATTTTGCGTACGCCGTAGGTACTGCGGAGATGACGCGATACATTTTTGTTTCTGCTGCATCAAGAGATGACTATTCAGTGGGCCTAGCAAATAGTCGCAGTGTGCACACCGCGACTATTTGTCGACACTCATCTCGCAATGTGATGTTTGTCCCGCATCAGCAGGTACGGTGTCAGCGGGACAGACACTGCTTTCACGCGAGTAAAGTATTGAAAAAAAATTGTCGTGGTGTACACGCTAGGCCTACTGAGGTGACAAAGTCATCAGATATTATTTTGTATATCTTGTGATGCAGTTTAAAAACGAAAGAATAACGAATTAATGTTTCTTGGTTTATAAAAGGGATGGCCAAGGCCAAGAGGTCGGCTGCGGTCTACTGGTCGACAGTGAAGGCGATTTAAGTAGCCAGCGAGAGTTAAATAAACTAAATAGAATAATACGAAGAAATAACATTGAATATCAAACAACTTAATAACATCTAAACTCTACCTTGCAGTCGACCAAGAAATATTTTTTAAAAACGGGTAGACCTCACAAGTCATAAGTTTGGCCACCCCTGGTTTATAGCAATATCACCGTATTTGTACTGTATTGACTTGCAGTGTTGTGATATTGTACTATAGTCGTTTTTTCAGTGTGTGTTATGATATGGGCTTTATAGGTACTACTAAAGCAAAAAACCCATAGTTATATTCATCTGAACATTGACAGGAACCTATTCCCCGCTCTGCGCACGCCACTGGAGCGTTTCCGTCGCCACCTGTCGGAGTCTAGTGAAGAGCTGGCACCTCTGAAGGTGTGGCAGATGCAAGCGTTGAGCATGCAGGCGGCCGCCGCTGTGGTCGACGCCAACGATGCTGGCGGAGACGAATCACTTAAAGTGCTCACTTCTATCGCGCAGAACTTCCCTATGCAAGTGAGTAATGTCGTCAAATAAACAGGGTTGCATGATTTAAATCAAGTTGATTTAAATCATGATTTAAATCACGATTTTTATTGCATGATTTTTTTAATAAAAATCACTGATTTAAATCAAAATCCGAAAAAGGAATTAATTAAACGCTGGGACTGCATATTAATCAACTGTAATGTTCGAAAAAAATGTTAATACAAAGTATGTACGTTATTTATCGCAATAAAAACCAACAATCAAATATTAGATTTTTTGTATCAGTAAAAATATAACAATAATGATTATGTACTTTCATTCATTACATGCAATGCAAGTGCATAGACAGACAGATACAGATAATTAATTTTCGGAAATATAAATACTGGAAACTTAAATTTACTCAAATCGTTTTTTCGGGTCAATGTAACATTTTACTTTTTTTGGCGATGTTGCCAGCACTATAATATACATCAATTCTACCTAAATAGAAATGTTGCCCACAAGAAAAACTAGGGTAATGGTTGCAAAACCTAATAAAAATCAAAAAAATCAAATAAATCAAAAAAATCTGATTTTTTTGATTAAAATTAAAAAATCATGATTTTTTGCAACCCTGCAAATAAACATACCTACGTGGGTAGATTGAAAAGTTCGCGGCCCAACATTGAAAGGACCAACCTAGAATTTTCAAAGAACCCTTATATTTTGCTCTAGTCTTTCAACAGTCAATGAGAAAACTTTGAAACGTATAGCTCAAGAAACTTTTTTTACGATAATTTTTGTGCGAGTATTCGCAGTATTTCTGCAAAATTGACAAAATTGAAAACCGTGCGGTTATAAAGGTATCTCTTTAAAAAAGAGTTAACGCTAGAAACATACTATTGTGTTGTGTTGTGTCGTGTCGCGATCTGTCGCGTATCGGTTTCATACATTTAGTATGACTAGAAACCAACCAGTGACGAGGGGTCGAAATATCGCGAAGGTAGGCCGAAAAAAACACCACCACGTGATGCAAGCTTCAAGCATTTCTTCAGAAGTTAGGGCCTCACTTTCACCATTCAAATAGCACTCAGGCGCGGTCCGAGGGGGGGGGTCACAGGTGAAATGACATCCCCCCAAAATCGTACATGTCACATAGAAAAAGCTTCAAAAAAATTAAAAAAAGTAATTATTATTATTAGTGACCCCCCCCCAAAATTTCAGGCTGCGACCGCGCCTGATAGCACTGATAAGATAGTGACAGTGTCTAGCCCGTGCTTTTCCATACTGAGTTGGAATCAGAAAATAATAAACATGGAAAACAAATCATTTTATTGTGTTTGCAACTGCCCGTCTTCCACGTATATTTTTCGTACAAAGATGTAGGTTTGACATTGAAAATGTTTAAAAAACCCATCTTGCTAACTTAACTATAACTTCGTAACTAAGTTAGACAGGTAAACAACACTCCATATGAATTAAAGCCATTATGGCAAATAAAACTTACCGCAATGAACAAATTGGTATAAGATTAACACAGTAAAATAAACAAAACCTGCGAAAAGTATTTATTCTCACTCACTAATTCACTATTTTGCAAAAAACTAATCACTTTCCAAACACGCACATAAACAATAATAATGGCGGACAGGTACTAATTATTTATTAATAATTCTGATGTCATTTCGTTTCATTCGCGTATACTCGAAATAGACAGAGATGGGAAACGTAAAATCGCTTGAAATAGAAAAAGATGGAAAAATGGAAGCCGGTCCGCCATACCTTATATCCAGAGATTTTTAAGCGAAAGGCACGCGTGCGTGCGAAAGAGGCAGAGTAATAACAATGTTCCGATTACCATGGCAACCACGCCAGACGCCGTGTGAACATTAAGCTAAACGAAATCGGCTTTCCTTGATGAGATTTGCTATGGAAATAATAAATTGTAGGCGCTTTAAAATAATGGAGCAATAATACTGTGTATGTAATATCCTCACGAATTTGTGACAATAATTAATAACATGTTATAATCTGCATGGTGGATCGGTGGGGTAGTATTTTGCCGCCCGCACCTCTCACGACCCCCGTTCTCGTCTCCCCTCGCGCCTCTGTGCCCCGCGGGCGAGGACTCATTTAACCGGTCTGCCTATAGTAGTATTGGAGTCTACCGAATTAAGGCGTGGCAGATGCAGGCGCCTAGAATGCACGCGGCCGTCGCTGTGGTAGACGCCAGTGACGCTAGGCGATGAATCATATAGCGTTCGTGTAGATGGCATCAGAGTTCAACCGAAACTCTACCGGAGTCGGATTGGAGTTAAACTGAAGCTCAACCAGAGCTGACCATTTCAAACGCAATTGTTCTGTTAGTAACAGGGTTGTTACTATGACAACGGAGTCGTTACTATGGTCGTTATCCAGTCAAGCGCCGGTGGAACTGAGGTCCGGCTCCAGTCGAGTTTCGGTTCATATACCATCTACACTCGTGTTTCCCAATTAGTGGTACGCGTACGCGAGGTTGCGTCAGGGGGGTACGCAGATCAATCTTTTACTTAAGTAAGATATATCAGCAACCTTTTTATGTATCACTTCTGCGGGAGGGCCCGAAGCCTTGAAAGTGCTCACTTCTATCATATCACAATGGTGATCATCATCATACATGAATTAAAATTTTGTCCACAGACTAAGTCGTTAATCCACGTGAACGTGCCCCGTTCGTTCCGCGACGAGGTGCTGTACAACCAGGACATCTGGGCGTCGTCGCTGGGGCTGCGCGCCGCCGAGCCGCTGCTGCTGGTGTCGGGCGCGCAGTACGACGCCGACGACGTCGACGTGCTCGCGTTGCTGGCCGCCATCAGGGAGGACATCGGCCCTATGAACACGCTCCATGCTTTGGGTAAGCTTTTCTACTTGTTTAAAGTGCAGAAAATTTTAATTATTCTTTCTTTTTCCAGCCCATCTAAAACATGTCATAATGATACATTTCATATGCGTTCATGGATATTATCATCGCCATTTGATGAATAAGCAGGTCAGGCGCATTCCGCGCTTTAGGTATGAAACTACAAGTAACCGGCAGTTTCCGTCTAGACGGAACCATTTAGAGGGCTGCCGCGCGCCGGCCGGGTCGCACGTTAGTTCGATATTCACTCAGCTCGCCGCATCACGTAAATGGTCGCGCGCCTAGTACGTTTGTCGCTTATTATATTTAACAAAAATTTTCCAATACTTTTGTAAGCTTATAATTAACCATTTATAGTTAACCATAGTACGTAAATTCGATTCCTTTTATGATAACTACGCAGTTCATTCAAAAAAAGACAACCTTAACGTCGTCAGAAGAGATGAGAGCACGCAATAGTAAGAGAGTCAACTTCTAAGTGAATATTACTGTAGGGGATTGGCTCTGTGCGACATGAATTGCACTTTATTGTGTCGGAGCAAGAGTTGCTATTTATTTAAATGATTTTGCGGAGTGCATCTTCTGTACTTGTACTATTATGTATTGTATGGTATTCGCTGGGTGCAAAGGTATAATAATCGATCGCAGCGCTCATGGTGGCAAAAAGTAGAAATAATGTAGGCTCTGTAATCTGTTTGAAAACGATATTATAATTTATAACTAGCGATAGAGGAACAATTATATATGTTTATTATCACTTAATAAAATTATTAAAGTAGCTTTATCGTCATGTTTTACAAAATTTACAACTAAAAAAGAAGTAAACAAACCCTGATTTAACCAAAATAAAACACTCTTTTTGAATAGATCTTATTTGCCATATTTAATTTAAATGACCAAAAATGATTTCACAACACTTTGTCCACCCAAATCACAGTAATTTTGAAATTTACATTAATAACACAATATGTATAGTATTTTTTAATATTTTGTCGCAATGCCGCCATTACATATCAAAATGTCAAAACGGTCAGGTCAGTGCTGTGCCTGATAAGTTCTGTGCTTTTAAAACAATTAGTCCTATCATATACTACTGCCAATCTAATTTTAATTATATTGCTTGTGTATCAAAGTATATCTGAAAAGTGATACTTTATTGCACGCGTAATATGGTATTGGTATCTCTGGAAAGTGAGCCCATTGTACCATTACTAGAGTATTTCCGAACTGTTTTAGGTGCTTACAAAGCCTAAAATTGTGCAGGTTTATCAAAAAAGCTGATCAGTACCCTAATGTCACTCGAGCTTGGAGAGTCGTACACTTGGGAGGAGTACGGGCTGGACATTCGAGACACCGCGATCACCTGGCTCAACGATCTGGAGACTGACGAACGCTACCGACGCTGGCCCTCGTCCTACATGGACCTGCTGCGGCCTACGTATCCGGGCATGCTGAGGAACTTGAGGAGGAACATATACAACTATGTAAGTAATCTAGTTTTATTGACGAGCTGAACATTAGAGACTCGGCGATTACCTGGCTGAACGATCTGGAGACAGACGAACGATACTGACGCTGGCCCTCGTCCTACATGGATTTGCTGTGGCATACATATCCGGGCATGATGAGGAACTTGAGGAGAAACATATACAATTATGTAAGTAATCTAGTTTTATTGACGAGCTGAACATTAGAGACTCGGCGATCACCTGGCTCAACGATCTGGAGACAGACGAACGATACTGACGCTGGCCCTCGTCCTACACGGATTTGCTGTGGCATACATATCCGGGCATGATGAGGAACTTGAGGAGAAACATATACAACTATGTAAGTAATCTAGTTTTATCGACGAGCTGAACATTAGAGATTCGGCGATCACCTGGCTCAACGATCTGGAGACGGGCGAACGCTACCGACGCCGGCCCTCGTCCTACATGGACTTGCTGCGGCCTACGTATCCGGGCATGCTGAGGAACTTGAGGCGGTACATATACAACGTAAGTATTCTAATTTTATTGACAAGATGAACATTAAAGACTCTGCGATCACCTGGCCCAACGATTGTAGAACGGCTTACCTATGCTCAATTTGCTTAATTTCACCCCTCGTCACTGTCAAGTATCTACATAATATAATACTTATAAAATTAATTAAATAAATTAAAAAGTATTAACTAATAAATAATAAATTAGGTTACTGTAAAATCCTGTGGTCTAAAATATAATTAAATTGTCAGGTAATAATAGTGGACCCCACTTCCCTGGCGTCGGGCCCGCCGCTGAAGCTGGGCGAGACGTTACTGAAGCACGCGACGCCCGTCAGGGTGGGGCTCGTGCTGGCGACCGGCAGCGAGGACGCCAAGCTGGAGGCGGCCGTGCGCTCCGCCTTCAACTACGTGGCGCAGGAGAGGAACTCCAACAAGGAGGCCTTCTACTTCCTCACGCAAGTAAGTAGAGCGACATTACTAGTTACTGAAGCACGCGACGCCCGTCAGGGTGGGGCTCGTGCTGGCGACCGGCAGCGAGGACGCCAAGCTGGAGGCGGCCGTGCGCTCCGCCTTCAACTACGTGGCGCAGGAGAGGAACTCCAACAAGGAGGCCTTCTACTTCCTCACGCAAGTAAGTAGAGCGACATTACTAGTTACTGAAGCACGCGACGCCCGTCAGGGTGGGGCTCGTGCTGGCGACCGGCAGCGAGGACGCCAAGCTGGAGGCGGCCGTGCGCTCCGCCTTCAACTACGTGGCGCAGGAGAGGAACTCCAACAAGGAGGCCTTCTACTTCCTCACGCAAGTAAGTAGAGCGACATTACTAGTTACTGAAGCACGCGACGCCCGTCAGGGTGGGGCTCGTGCTGGCGACCGGCAGCGAGGACGCCAAGCTGGAGGCGGCCGTGCGCTCCGCCTTCAACTACGTGGCGCAGGAGAGGAACTCCAACAAGGAGGCCTTCTACTTCCTCACGCAAGTAAGTAGAGCGACATTACTAGTTACTGAAGCACGCGACGCCCGTCAGGGTGGGGCTCGTGCTGGCGACCGGCAGCGAGGACGCCAAGCTGGAGGCGGCCGTGCGCTCCGCCTTCAACTACGTGGCGCAGGAGAGGAACTCCAACAAGGAGGCCTTCTACTTCCTCACGCAAGTAAGTAGAGCGACATTACTAGTTACTGAAGCACGCGACGCCCGTCAGGGTGGGGCTCGTGCTGGCGACCGGCAGCGAGGACGCCAAGCTGGAGGCGGCCGTGCGCTCCGCCTTCAACTACGTGGCGCAGGAGAGGAACTCCAACAAGGAGGCCTTCTACTTCCTCACGCAAGTAAGTAGAGCGACATTACTAGTTACTGAAGCACGCGACGCCCGTCAGGGTGGGGCTCGTGCTGGCGACCGGCAGCGAGGACGCCAAGCTGGAGGCGGCCGTGCGCTCCGCCTTCAACTACGTGGCGCAGGAGAGGAACTCCAACAAGGAGGCCTTCTACTTCCTCACGCAAGTAAGTAGAGCGACATTACTAGACGCTTCAGTGTTTGTTTGGCCTATCTACAATATGAGGCAAACATCTGTGTCAATTTTTCGACGGAGTGGGGATGAGTTCGCGCATGTGCACTTGTGAGCGACCAATAGCTCGCGCCCCTCTCCCGCCGTCCGCGTACCTCACCGCTACGCATACCCAAAATACGCGTTCTGCACAATCCCCACCCGATTTCAAATGTTTGTCTCGTACTGTACCATTGGTAAAATTTTTGGCGTGGCTTTTTCTTTGTTAATAGGGAAGAAACAAGAACTTGGGTTCTTGAAATTAGATTTTCAACGATCGTTTAAGAAAAATCCAGATTCGAGACAATATATAAGGTCCTTCTTAAATAGTGCACATAATTTTAATTTGATTTTAATTTTTCTATGGAACAGCTGATTTTTTTTCGCGATTTCAATGTTGGTACCATAGTAAAAGTTGTTTGTATGCATGAGTACATTGACCCCTTAAAATTATGTGCACTATTTAAGAAGGACCTTATATATAAATAACGTGATAAAATCTGTAATTTTTTTCAATACATTTCTTTAGATCAAATGAAGTATCTTTTGATTTAGATATTATCTGCGTTACACATCTGTAAATATTAGTCGATAGACTACATAATATTATTGGTATCGCATCTAATCACTTGTATTTTACTATATGCAGTTGCTAAACCCACCACAAGACGAGCAGTTGTCTATGGAACTCGTAAAGAATCAACTAAAGAAGTACGCTAGCGCCAACGCTAACCTGGACGAGATCATATCGGACGACTTCGAGTACAACTTCGGCAGCCAAATAGCTGCAGAGTTCGTGGCCAAAATTGGCTCCAATAAGTATCCACAGGTATGAAAATTTTACACACTCCTATACCCACCTCACATCCCTATCCTAATCCTATTCCTTCCCCTCCGCTAAGCTAAGGTCTGCCGTGCCGTTGTTTGTACGTTTTCCCAGCGCACACGTTCAAACAGTTCAGAGGACTTGTCCGGTTTCCCTATGACAAGTACGGGTAAGCGCCCCCGGACCCTCAGCCTCCGCTGCTGCAACCTCTCAACCCCCCCGCAGCAACGGTGTCCTTTTTGTACCCTGATCCGTCCCATTTTACACACTCCTATACCCACCTCACATCCCTATCCTAATCCTATTCCTTCCCCTCCGCTAAGCTAAGGTCTGCCGTGCCGATGGCTGCATGGCTAGGGGCGTGCCTAGTCATAAGCGTGCCACCCTGGAAATTGGTGCCCTCCAGGCGTAAATAGCCTTACCACACACGCGGGGCTCTGTGTGGTGGACAGTTGTCTTTCCCTAGCTAATCGTGGGAACAAAATGGTTTCAATTTTTTTTAATAAACCTGGCTGCGGCGATAGAGCTCGCCACTCATCACGCGTAACTTGTTTCTCTCGGGGCGAAAAGCGGGCATCGGAGACCCGTTTTGCTACGCTGAATGTATGTGGAGCGATGGAGGAGAAAATGGATGAGGTGTGTTTGATTATGGAAGAAAAGAAGTTGGATGTTTTATGCGTGAACGAGACGAAAAGAAAGGGCAAAGGAGTCTCAGAACATGGCCCGTTTAAAGTTCTGTGGTCGGGCGTTGCCGAAAATGAGCACGCGAGTATGGGCGTGGGACTCCTGCTGTCGGAAAGGATGATAGAATGCATGACTGAGTATGAGTGTGTTAGTCCCAGACTTCTCTGGGTTAGACTCAAAGTAGGATTACTTCGGATACGCGTCATTGGCGTGTATGCTCCCGATATATCCAAGTCAGCAACGGAAAAGGAGGATTTCTGGAAAAGTGTGGAAGACATCTTGAATGAATGCAAAGATAATGAAAGGATAGTTATGCTTGGAGATTTTAACGGATGGGTAGGTGTGAGAAGAGAGGGATGTGAGGGAGTTTTAGGAATATATGGAGACAAAAGAGTAAATGATAATGGCAGGAGTTTGATTGAGGTATGTTTAGAAAAGAATCTTGTGGTAACGAACACCATGTTTGACCACAAGGAAATTCATATGTACACTTGGCAGAGAGGGGAAAAGAAGAGTATGATCGATTTTGTGATTGTTGATGAAAGACTGAAGGGCAGAGTTGTAGACACCAGGGTCTTTAGGGGTAGTAACATTGGAACAGACCACTTTCTTGTAGTGTCTCGGGTTAGTGGTCTGTTCAAAAGTTGGCGTCATCGTCCCACAGTGTCAACAACGGAGCTGACTAGAGTAAAAGTTGAGAACCTGGATGAAGTGGAAGTGCAAAAGACATATTTGTGCAAATTGAAAGAACGATTGGGAAATGTGGCTGAAGTGAAAGATGGCAAGCTTGAGGAAGTTTGGGAAAAGTTTAAAAAAGGTGTGACTGAAACAGCTGAGGAAATATGTGGAGTGAGTAAAAGGAAGAATGCTCCCCCAATAAACTGGTGGGATAGTGAGGTAAGACAGATAGTGAATGAAAAGAAAAAAGTATGGCAGGATCTGCTGGCCATCAAAGCCAGTAAAAGAGTGAATGCAAGTGTTACAGAAGATGATGTTGATACAGTTGCAAGGGAGTTTAAAAGGATTAAGAAAGTAGTGAAAGAAAAAGTAGACGAAAAAAAGAGAAAGATGAAAGAAAAGTGTGACTTCAAACTCTGTGATAACTTTCGAGACAATATAAAATTGTTTTGGAAACAAGTGAAAACGTCTCGAAGTGGATCACATAAGTCTAAAATGAATGTGATAAGAGATGAAAAAGGTGAGCTAGTGACAGATGAAAAAGGTGTACTACAGGAGTGGATGAAATATTTTGAGAGTTTGTTTGAGGCGGATGGCTCTATGCTAGAAGCCTCGGATAAAAGGGTGGAAGACGAGGAAGAGACAGAAGTGGATGAAAGAGATATATATATGGATGAGATTATTAGTGCAATGAAGAGCATGAAAAAAGGGAAAGCAGCAGGATATGACAGAATTACTGTTGAAATGCTGAGAGGTGGGAAAGAGCTGGTTGCGTCCTGGCTGTGCCTGATCTTTAATAAATGTTGGAACAGTGGCAAAGTGCCGGAAGATTGGCGTAAAGCCGTGGTCGTGCCGCTGTACAAAGGGAAAGGGTCACGGCAGGATGCTAAAAACTACCGCGGGATCAGTCTTCTCAGCATTGTCAGTAAATTGTATGCAAAGGTACTGATTGAAAGAGTGATGCAAAAAACTGATCAGAGTATTTGGGATGTGCAAGCGGGATTCAGAAAGGGAATGGGATGCACGGATCAGGTCTTCTCCTTGAGGTGCTTAACCGAAAAACACCTGGCTAAGCACAAAAAGGTTTACTGTGCCTTTGTGGACCTGGAGAAGGCCTACGATCGAGTTGACAGGAATGAGCTATGGAAGGTGTTGTCCGAATACGGATTGGAGAGCAGACTGATTCATGCACTGAAATCTCTCTATGAGGATTCCCGTGCATGCGTCAGGATTGACGGCGTATACACTGACTGGTTTGGCATCTCTAGGGGTGTCAGACAGGGATGTGTTGCGTCACCATGGCTCTTTAATCTGTTTTTGGACAGTTGTATGAAAGGTCTGAAAGAACGTGACTGTGGGGTTGTGATGAATGGGACTCAAATCAAGTGCCTTCTCTACGCTGACGACCAAGTGATACTTGCGTCTTCTGCGCAAGAGTTGCAGGAAATGATGTCGGTTATGAATGAAGATTTTGTGAGAAAAGGGATGAAAGTGAATGTAACTAAGACTAAAGTGATGGTGTTTGAGAGAGATGAAGAAATGACTGACTGTACGGTAATGTTAGGTGGCGAAAAAGTGGAACAAGTCCGTGAGTTTGTATACTTGGGGAGTTTGTTCACAAGGGACGGAAAGAGTGAGGAAGACATAGAAAGACGAGTGAAGAAAGGAAATTCGGTGAGTGGTGCTATACACTCGGTTATGAGTAGCCAAACCGTTTCTGCAAAGGCGCGAATGGCTATTCATAACGGAGTGCTGGTACCGACACTGATGTATGGAAGTGAATCTTGGGTATGGCAGAAGAAGAATGAAAGCAGAATAAATGCGGTAGAGATGCGATCGTTGAGGAAAATATGTGGAGTAAAACTGAGTGATAGAGTGAGTAATGAGGTGATTCGCAAAAGGTGTGGTCTGAAAGATGATATAGTGACAAGAATTGAGAAAGGAATGCTCCAGTGGTTTGGTCACTTAGAGAGGATGAATGAAAGGCGAATCACGAAAGAGATATACTGTGCGAATGTGGAAGGAACGATTGCACGAGGGCGTCCCAGAAAAACCTACGCGGACCAAATAGAGGTTATTATAAAAAAGGCTGGTGTACGCAGTGACAAAAACCGCAGGGCATGTATGAAAAGATTGATGGATATGAATGAAGCGAAAGAAGTGTGCAAGGATCGTAGCAGGTGGCGATCCATAGTCTCTGCCTACCCCCATGGGAAACAGGCGTGAGTGTATGTATGTATGTATGTAGGTATGAAAATATTTTTTTTACCATCGCCACTCTAAAAAGTGCGTTTAATTCAACGATAAGAGTGAATAATAAGCGATTTTATTCACCGAGTGAATAAAAATAATTTGTATTTGGAACAAGCGCGCATCGTATGAATTATGTACAAAAAAAATATAAAACGTGCTGAAAGTATGCAGCTATTCCATAGATAAAGCCATAGATACAATTAAATAAAAAAAAAATATCCCGCCAATTTTATTTAGGTTCTTTTTAGTGTCTTATCTTTGGGTTCTTTTCTAAAAAAATTATCTCGCCAAATTAATTAGGTTCTTTTTAGTGTCTTATCTTTGGGTTCTTTTCTTTATATTAGAGGGAGATTAGATGTTCAGTCTTGCATCAGTCCATTCCATCAGTCTGGTACGATCTTCAGTCTGTAAAAATTCAAAGTCTATACAAACTGATGAAATGGACTGATGTCAGACTGATTATGTAATTTCCCTCATACCATGGTTGTTTTATGTCATTGGAAAACTTATACTTTCACTATTTTCTAACGGTTAAATTACCGATTACCTATCTAAATAATAAAATTTGATAACTATAAATAGGTACTATAGGTGTAAGTACTGCTATTATGTTTTCTCGCAGTCAATGGTAAAAAGTAGAGTACACAACTCGTGAAAAAAAAATTCATCTCGGTCCTTTGTATCCCTCGTTTCGCTCAGAATTCTACTTTTGAATCCCTCGCTACGCTCTGGATTCAACTCTAAAATCCTTCGCTGCTCTCGGGATCCAACATAGTACCTCGAACTAAATTCCTTCTTTTTTCACTTGTTGTATAATCTACTATTATGTATACAAGGTTATTTTTAATTAATATAAAACCTCTCGTGGTGTTGATCAGACCATCAAACTGAACAATCTTCATTATGGGACCAACCTCGAAATCACGAAAAAAATCAGCATACAAAAGTACAATCCTACTCCATCGAAATGTATGAAATAGCTGTTTTTTTTCGCGATTTCAAGGTTGGTCCCATAATGAAAGTTGTTCAGTTTGAACGTCTGATCAATTAACTAAAAAATAACCTTGTATTATATTTTTCATAAGTGCGTTTGATTTTGTTACATAACCTATAAATGGTGCCCAATAATGTAGGTCGAGGGACGTGGTTGGATTTGGACCGTTTACATACCATTAAGGCTCCCTTACGCGAAATCATTTGTCTCTGTCTTTTTCTTTACGTGTAAAGAGTATGGAAAATAACCTCACTTCAGTACTTTTTCAATGTTTTTCGTTGTTTTTTCATCATTATCTTTAGCACAATTATCTTTCTTGAAAAAAAGTTTTTGGAGCAACTGCACAGTACGTTAAAGTGTATTTTGATGTAGAATTCAATACGTTTCCGTTATTATTTACGCCAAAGATATGGCCCGCGACAAGCGCTTTTGGTGATATTCAGATTTTTTTCTACAACCATCTGTTAGGGTTATACACAATTTTATGATTGTAGCAACTAGATAAACTCTTTAGCTTGTCGTATGATTTTTTTGGTGGCTACAAGTTTACGTTTTCTTTATAAAAAAATGGCCCGCGCAAACCATGTTTTCCTATTACCGCCCCTTAAAGAGTGAAAGAAATATCTGAGTATTGTCCTAAAGAATACTATAGTATTTGACGTTGAAACAGACAAAACGACGAACCGATGATTGTTATTTATAATATAGGTGCTTATCAACGGCGTGCCGCTAACAGAAGAAGGTGCGACTCCAGTGACGTCATCAGTGGAACTTCTAGAAGAGTCCCTAGTGACAGCACTTTCCCGCCACACGGGCCGACTGCAGCGCTCCGTGTTTAGGGGCGAGTTGTCTGATGCAGACGACGCCGTCGACTACCTCATGAAGCAGCCGCACATCATGCCCAGGTCAGTGGAGTCACGGTAAAGAAATCTTATCAGTATTCCGACTCGACCCTGTCTTTGAAATACTTACTTAGAGCCGCGTGGTACGTCAACATACGTAGGGCCGCTCTCATCTATATGTACAAAACTTGAAACAAACTCAAGTAGGTATAAAAGTAAATGTATTTGTATGTTATTATGTATATTATTTGTTGTATATTGTATGTATATTCTGTATGTAAGTAAGTAAATACATTTATAAATAAACTAGCGGTCCGCCCTCGCTTCGCTTCGGTTCTTTCCTTTTTTCCCAAATGCGACCTTCCAACAACACCCAAAAAGAAAACAAATACCTTACAGTCGTCACCCATTCGCTCCAAAAGTCTGTTTCCTTCCCGTTCGAGTCCCGTCCCGCCCGTCATCGGTGGTGTAAGAAGAACTCTTGAATTTATTTTCGTGCAACAGGTTAATATAATGGGTATCTTCAACAATTATCGACATATTTCTATCAATTTGCCAACTTCTTCAACATTATTATCGTCATATTTCTACAAATTGAAATAAAACCTCAACTGATTTATTATATACTTAAAAACCTTCCTCTAGAGTCACTCTATCATTTGGGAAAACCGCATGAAAATCCGTTCAATAGTTTTTAGTTTATCGCGAACAAATAGACAGACACGTTGTGGGACTTTGTTACATAATAATATGTAGAAAACCATAAAACTAATGCATACTAATCAAAACGAATCAGAACAAACCAAACACTTCTGTTGGAACAAACGAAAACAACGCCATCTTTTCAAAACCAGACTGGGGGCGCTTTACCACCGACAAATCTTTTATTTGACTAATATTTCTGAAAAATAGAAACGAAAAGTCAGCTCGTGCGGTGACAATCAATGAACATAGTGAGATTCATTGAATAGTTAATACCTATGACGTAATGTTGGTTTCCGAAAATCAACCTTATTTTGCACCTTATTACAACGCAATAAGGAAGAAATGTCAGCACTACCAACATAACGCCATAAGTACTATTTAATAATACGCATTCTACATACTCTCAGGGGAAATGACCAAAGAGAATGTAATACTACGTTGAGATGACAAATGATATTTTTCTTAATGAGGGCTTTTCCAAAGGACTAAAAACTATAGGATCGATAGATGGCGTTGATAAATTAAGCACTGTCAACTAAGGCGCGTTCAGAACCTACGCTCCGAGTGCAACCAATGGCTCTAACGGCGTATCAAACATTAGAGCGTGACGTTCGGTTGACACAACTTTGGTTGCACTCGAAGCGTAGGTTCTGAACGCGCCTCAGTTGACAGTGCATAATTTATCAACGCCATCTATCGATCCTACAGTTTTTAATCCTTTGGAAAAGCCCTCATTAATCAATCAAATGCACTAAGAAGTTTTAATTCCGACGTCGAAGTCAACCACCCCAAAAGTAGCTTTCTACCACTTTTTAACCCTGTTAGGGGATAAATATAAAAAAAAATACGAAACACGTGTTTAATTAATTTTGTGAAAGAATGTCTATGCCAAATTTCAAGTCAATCCGGCCAAGGAATCGCGAACTCCCATACAAACTTTGCCACCCTGTTTCACCCCCTTAGGGATTGAATTCCGCAAAATCCCGTCTTATTGAGCACCTACACTTTAAAAGGAACCCCCATGCAAAATTTGAGACTCCTAGCACTTGTAGTTTCTGAAATTTCGTGATGAGTGAGTGAGTCAGTGATTTACTCTTTAAATATGTAGATGTATGTTTTTCTTTCTTTCTATGAAATTAAGATTATCAATATATCTACTTACTTGAGTTTGTTTCAATTTTTTTTTACATATTTTAAAATATGTTATCCCTGGATGCGTTACCATAAACAGCACAATATAGTCTATTGTTGCAATTTGCTATTGTAATTACTTTTCTATCAATCAATCTTACTAATTCACAACTATCACGCTCACTGATCACAAATACAAACCCAGCGTTTGTTCGTCACTGCGGCGCATTCGCGTCTGTTGTGTACCGAGTGCAGACCGAACTCGAGGCGCGTATGTATGGCTCGCATTTCAACCGTTTGTACTAAGTTAGAATACTGATAGATTTCTTTACCGTGGAGTTCCATGTTTAGGAGCGAGAGGTCCGACGCGGACGACGCCGGTCTTCATACCGGTCAGTCAAAAGTCTATCGGCTACGCGACTATCAACCTAATGAAATCGCTTTCGTTCCAGATTGAACCGTCGTGTGCTTGGTTCGGAATCCTCGCAGTATCTAGACTTATCAGGTGTACCATCATCAAGCGAATTATTTAACGAAGACAAAATACAACGCCTCATGCATTTGAGCGGTGAGTTTCTTAATTTATATATTACTAGCGGCCGCCCGCGGTTTCACCCGCGTGGTTCCCGTTCCCGTGGGAATATTGGGATAAAAAGTATTTTATGTTTTAGTCCAGGCTGTCTACTATCTGTGTGCCAAATTTCAACCAAATCTATTCAGTAGTTTTTGCGTGATTGAGGAACAAACATCCAAACCCACAAACTTTCACATTTATAATATTAGTAGGATACTAGCTTCTGCCCGCGACTTCGTCCGCGTGGATGTTAGAGAAAATCCTTATCCTTCCCGTTCCCGTTCCCGTCCTGTTCTCGTTCCCGTTCTATTCCCGTTCCGGTCCCGTTTCGTTCCAGTTTTGTTCACGTTCCGTTCCGGTCCCGTTTGCATTCCCGTCCCTTTCCCGTCTCGTAAACGTCCCGTAACCGTCCCATACCCCTTCCGTTTCCTTTCCCGTTCCCATCCCGTTCCCGTCCTGTTCTCGTTCCCGTTCTATTTCTGTTCCGTTCCCGTTTCGTTCCAGTTTTGTTCTCGTTCCGTTTCCGTTTCGTTCCAGTTTCGTTCCCGTTCCGGTCCCGTTTCGTTCCCGTTCCCATTCCCGTTCCGTTCCCGTTGCGTTCCCGTCCCGTCCCGTGACCATTCCGTACGCCTTACGTTCCCGTTCCGTTCCCATCCGGTTTTCGTTCCCGTTCCCGTTCTGTTCTATTCCCGTTCCGTTCCCGTTCCGTTCTCATTACATTCCTGTTTCGTTCCCGTCCCGTCCCCGTCCCGTACCCCTTCCATTCCGGTCCCGTTCTCGTTTCCGTCCCGTTCCCGTCCCGTAAACTTCCCGTGACCGTCCCGTACGCCTTACGTTCCCGTTCTTGTTCCCGTTCCGTTCCCATCCGGTTCTTGTTCCCGTTCCCGTCCTGTTCTATTCCCGTTCCGTTCCCGTTTCGTTCCCGTTACATTCCTGTTTCGTTCCCGTTCCCGTGCCCGTGCCCGTGATGTGTCATGTCCACCGCGTTGGACTTCAAAATAAATCTCATTTTCGCAATCACCATCCCATAAAAGCTCAAGAACGACATCCATATTGATTTTTATGTTTACTCACCCCACTTACCCTCTAAGGGGTTGATTTTCAAAATCACAAAATATAAATTTTTTAGACGAATTTTAAAGTTGTAATTTCGGTTTTATATTCTTTTTCCATACAAAATTTGAACCCTATTTTTACCCCTTTAGGGGTTAAATCATGTCCACCGTGTTGGACTTCAAAATAAATGTCATTTTTGCAATCGTTATCCCAGAAAACCCCAATAACGACATCTATATCGATTTTTATGTTTACTCACCCCATTTACCCCCTAAGGGGTTGATTTTCAAAATAACAAAATATATATTTGCCTATTTATTTTCAGATGTGCTCCTACGAAGTTTAAAGTTGTAATGTCTGTTTTATATTATTTATCCATACAAAATTTAGACCCTATTTTCACCCCTTTAGGGGTTAAATCATGTCCACCGTGTTGGACTTCAAAATAAATGTCATTTTTGCAATCGTCATTCCACAAAACCCCGATAACGACATCCATATCTATTTTTAGGTTTTTTAACCCTTTTCACCCCCATTTCATCCCCTTTGGGGTTGATATCCTAACAAAAACAATATACGTTGCTTTAGATTTCCATCCATAAGCCTAAATTATAAATTTAGCGATTTTTACTTCGATAATGAAGGATTTTCTTCAATACACAACTTCATCCCCCTTTTGACCCCTTCGGGGTAGAATTTTGAAAAACGCTGAGACCCATATTTATTAATTTTCAATCGTCAGCCTAAACACAAAATTTTAAGATTCTAGCTTCAAAACTGAGGGACTTTCATACAAACTTTCATCCCTTATTTCATCCCCTTAGGGATGGAATTTTCAAAAATCCTTCCTTAGTGGATGCCTACACTGTATAAAGTATCTGTGTGCAAAATTTTAAGTCTCTAGGTCCAGCGGTTTGGGCTGTGCGTTGATAGATCAGTCAGTCAGTCAGTCATTCAGTTTACGATTTTATATATTAAGAAGATAACATTATTTTCTGCAATCAGCAAGAAAATTAATATAAATGTAATATTTTTAGGTCGTGATGCATTAGCAACAGCCCTGCCTTTATTAAGATACTTTACAAAGCCTGGCAAGCTGGATAAGATCACACAAACGATCTGGATTGCTGGTGACTTGAATAAGAAGGAATCGAGAGACCTTCTAAAAAATGCACTGACATTCATGCGAGAATCGGGTGGAGTGCGAGTTGCGTTCTTGCCGAATGTGGAAGAAGCGTCGAATGTCGACCAGTCGTTGAATAAAGTGGTTCTGGCGGCTTTGACTGTGTTGGAACCGGCGAAGGCCACTAAATATGTAGTGCAGTTGTTGGAGAATGAAGGCTGTCATGAACGGCAGGACTGCGACATACTAGTGAGTATCACTACGTAGTAACCTGGTTATTCTTGTCGGAAAAATATGAACTTCTAAATTGTAAAAGTTAATTAAATTGGCAATGTTGTTTGCAAGGAGCTCTGCATACGACTCTTGATAGGTTATATTACTCATAATTTCTAATACACTATAAAAGTAACTAGTCACATAAAAGCCAGAGCTATTGCCCGCATTGAATAAATACGAGTAGGTGTTGAAAGCGTCTCGCGTGATATGTGCGAGCAGCTTCAAAAGCTGCGACCGAGCGCACGCGCGCGGTAGTTTACAACGCAAGAATCTTCAGACTGCTTGCCGACGACGAGCCGTTTACTATCGAAGACTTTACATTGCTTTCTTGTTTTTTTTTTTTGCTTACTTCCGTGAAACTTATATAAGTAGCAGGGGTAGCCAAACTTATGACTACTTTTGTTTAAAAAAAATCTTGCGGTCGATTGCAAGGTAAAGTATAGATGTTATTAAGTTGTTTAATATTAAATGTTATTTTTTTCATATTTTTCTGTTCAGTTTATTTAACTCTCGCGGGCTACCTAAATCGCCTTTGCGGTCGACCAGCCCCTGGACCGCCCAACTCAAAGCTTTAGCCAGAGCGATAGCTAGACTATATCCATCCTTGTCATATCATAACACGATGACAAGGAGGGACAGTGCACTGACGTCATCAACCAAAGCCAGAGTAAAAGTCCGTCCTTGTCATCGTGTTATGATATGACAAGGATGGATATAGTCTAGCTATCGCTCTGGCTAAAGCTTTGAGTTGGGCGGTAGGGCCCCAGTACAGTAGACCGCGGTCGACCTCTTGGCCATCCTTGTTATATAGATTACTGAGTCAAGCTTAGGTGAACTGTTATGCTGCCGTATATAAAAGTTATTTGTGATGTACCAGCCGGAGCTATTGCCCGCGTTGAACAAGTACGAGTGGGTGTTGAAAGCGTCCCGCGTGTTGTGCGCGCGCAGCTTGAAGCTGCGGCCGAGCGCCCGCGCGGTGGTGCACAACGCGAGGCTCATCGGGCCGCTCGCCGACCACGAGCCGTTCCCTGTCGAAGACTTCACGCTGCTTGAGAGGTCAGTAAACAAACCAAATAGAGTTTTCAATCTGGGAGGTGATTCTCGGGAGTACGTGACAGTGTCAATTTCGAGATATCTCGAAAAAGTCTAGAAATCGTACCTAGAGATTGCAGACTTTCGACTTGTAATGTCGAAAATCGCTGAGAATAAGTTTTTGACTCGCAAAAGAAATTTTAGTGACATTTTTAATAAAGATTTGTGATTAGAGATAATGTCAAATTCGAGAAATGTCGCAGTGCGCGAAAATCGGCCCCCTGTACCCCGATCCTGTTAAATTGAGACACGATTGTTAAAATCATAAATATTACAATGTGGTTATTTTTTTGTTTTTTGTATTTATAAAGCAACTATTGTACTAAGAAAAACAACCCGTTTCGAACTGATTCGATCCCCGCCTAAATAATTAGAGTCGATTTGTTTTATTACTTCTTATATTTTTCAACTATGACTTTATCAATAATTTAATTTTTGTAGATTCACAAACCAACTATACGGCGACAAACTAGCTGAAGCTTTGGGAAAGAAAAAGAAATCCACAAACGATGTTCTCGATGATGACGACGGTAAAGAATATCCTTAACACAACAGCTTTTACTTCTTAATCTTAGGCCCGTATTTATAGACCGCTCTTAACGTTGAGAGCTATCTTGAGATCATACCTGGGGCCCTACCGCCCAACTCAAAGCTTTAGCCAGAGCGATAGCTAGACCATATCCATCCTTGTCATATCATTACACGATGACAAGGACGGACAGTGCACTGACGTCATCAACCAAAGCCAGAGTAAAAGTCCGTCCTTGTCATCGTGTAATGATATGACAAGGATGGATATAGTCTAGCTATCGCTCTGGCTAAAGCTTTGAGTTGGGCGGTAGGGCTCCTGAGGTGCTGTTCCTATAAGAACATCTCAAGTATGCTAGTTCTCAGCGTTGAGAGCGGTTTCTAAATACAGGCCTTAGATATCCTAACCTGGCGTTATTGTTTCAGATGATGTTGTAACCGAGTTGTCGTCTGACGAACGCTTAAAAGTGATATCGGTGTTGGCGTCTCGTAGCCCTCGCGTCCGAACGCCGTTACCCAACGGCCTCCGTACAGAACATTCCTTAGTAGATTTACCTCCTTTGATGCAAAACGAACCTTCCATAGAGATAGTAGCGGTACTAGACCCCGCATCTATCGCCGCACAACGAGTAGCTCCGTTGCTGTTAGTGCTTCGAAAAGTTGTTAACTGCCGCGTGAAGTTGTTCTTGAACCCTCAAGATAAGAACTCTGATATGCCTTTGAAGAGTTTCTACCGTTATGTGATGGAACCGGAGCTTCAGTTCACGTCATCGGGGTCGCTGACCGGCGGGGCGATAGCGAGGTTCTCGCGTTTGCCGCACGCGCCGCTGCTGTCGCTCGAACTGCGCACGCCCGCAAACTGGCTCGTGGAGTGCGTCAAATCTGTGTACGATCTGGATAATATACGACTGGCTGATGTCGAAACTGTGGTGCATAGGTGAGAATACTGTGTTTATAGAAATTGGCATTGCCTATGTATCTTCTGAATATATAATCGTTCACTTTTTTTACAGCTTTGTACAGGGTGTTAGTAGCACCCTAGGAAAAACGTTCACGGCATAGTCGACTCATGATGATCGTCTATCTGAAGTGAAATTTTCCGTCGCAAAATTCATGAAAACATTTAATGTTTTTTTTTTCCATCACACAGTCTTAGTTGCATAGAACCTTTTACAGAAAAATAATAAGGTCGCTGGCACTGATCGGTCGGCCTGCTGCCGCCGATGATAGCAAGTGAGCGCGCGTGCGCTCCCCCAGAATTATCGAGTTGTTACGTGTAGTGTGTAGCAATGTACATTGCTCCTCAACGAAATATCAAAATCTATCATGCATTCGCGACAAGTGGTTCCATAGAGAAAGTTGCTTAACTATGGTAGAATCATTCCTTAAAGTTTTCGCTAGAGTGCTACTAAGACCCTGTATGCCCCTAACGAGGCGCTAAAGTGTGTTAATTTATTGTTCGCATTTTTAATATTACTAGCGGCCACCCGCGACTTCGTCTGCGTGGATAGTATTTTGTCTATTCCTCCTACCTACTGTCATATCTTTTTCTCTCTCTTATTGCCTTTTTGGCTTAAGAAACAGTAAGTAATAAATAAACTCATGCGAATGACTCACCTTTATGACAACTCAAGGGAAAATAAATAAACACTTAATATACAGTCAACAGCAAACTACAGTTTTATTGAAATATGGTTGATTCTATACAATAATAAACATCAAACGTTGTAATCGCAGATCTGCAAATTTACACGGTGATTTGACACGAAGAAAAACGAAGCTATGAATCTAATCTTTTTCCCAAGGGGTTATTTTAAAAGGTTAAACTCAAACTACTCGCAGAGCGTTACGTGGGTAAGGGTTGCCTGCCCTAGGATATTAGAATTGTGGTAATTATCTAACATAAATCTAGCTCGTAGGTTGCACTCGGAGGCCTAAGTACGGATAGCTGGATTCTTCTACTTCGGTTAGTTTAGGGGTTAAAAAGATTTGAGAGTTAACTGGTACCTATTAGAATATCTCGCAGCGAGTCTGTTTAGTAGAGAAACGCTTCGATGGCTGCTCTCTATTAATTATGCCTCGGAGCCGTGGGTGAGAAACCAAAGTCCGGTTTATTTCAACTTTTTCCGCTTAACTGGGGTTGAATGGGCGACAGAGCAGGGGATGAACTCGTGGCTGGATACGTACGCCACTCTTCACCTGGAATGGTGTGCACAAAAACCATAATTTAACAACGTCGGCCTTAAATGGACTACAACTATTTACTACTTAATTACTCGGACCCAATCCCGAGTGAGATTCCATGACGGGGGGACCCTGCAGCATATGGTAAAACTGAGGAAAATCTATTCTTGTATGTTCATTCTGACAATAAATATTACTGATCCCTGACTTTTCTGTTAAACTATGCCCTTCACAGCAGACAATGAACAGAATTGAGATGTAGAAACATACCGTAGCTCTCAACTTACAAAGTCTCTTTTCACATGAAAGGAACTGAAATTGAAAGTAATAAATATATAGAGACCCCTTGCAGTAAATACTAGATAATGGATAGCAATAAATTTTGATATACCTGCGGCTCCTTGTTAACAATTTATTTTATATGGTTTAGAATCCGGTCAATCAGTATTCCTCCTTCGATCGAATATCACGACACGAATTAGAACTCTTCTCGGCGGCTTTTATTAGCCAAAACCCTCTGTAAATAACGAATATGATGATAAAAATAAATTTCAAATTCTCACACTGCCAACAGCTGAATGTCTAGGAAATTAACAAATAGGTACCTGGGCGAAATTCTATTGTGCCGACGAAAATTACAATGAATAGCTGCAAGATATTATTTAAATCAGGAACAATTACGAATCCAATAACTTTAACAGCGATATAAAATCAAATTCTTTCCAACCGAAAAATTTTGTATCATATGAATCACAGCTGATATTCGATTCGCTGCGTTCCAAGTCTCGCGCCATCACGACGCATTCCGACTTCCTACACATGATCACTCATCGATGCGCGTGGACTGGACTGACATCGCGCCGCCGAAAGCGACTTCAATCGGATCGGACTTCCCGAAAACACGGTCAAACAACCTACGACATTACGGACAAAAAAAAATACCATTTCAGTTCAAAAGCAGGCCTTAAACAGGACTGCTTAAGGCCTGCTTTCACACTAACCTTTGGGATCTAGTATGAAAGGTAAACAATTGAATAGAAATCCTTGCGATAAGGGCTCATCGCAAAGGCCCCTGAAGTGGGCGAAGGACGACCATAAGAAATACGATCTTAATCTTTCTTTTTTTTTTTTTATAAGTCGATGCCGCGAATTTTCAAACGGACTTTTTACGGAAATAAGGAAAAGGACATGAGGCATACTGCCAAAAAATAAATTTTATCATTAATGGAAACAAACTACCAAAAAACTTCCCCTCTTAGGGAAATCGACAAAACAGCAAAAAAACCACGCTACACTACCTTTGTCCTTTTCTGTACCCCTAACAACGTGTATGCAAAATTTCATGGTGATCGGTTCAGTAGTTTAGACGTGAAGGCGTAACAAACAAACACGGAGTTTCGCATTTATAATATTAGGATAGCAAACTATTCAGTTTATAGAAAACTAGGTAGACTGCACTAACGCTATTTAATTTGTAATATATGCGTAACTTGATAAACCACATTTGGAACCAGCGAGTTCGAGCTGGAATACCTGCTGCTAGAAGGGCACGCGTGGGACACGAGTCTGGGCACGCCGCCGCGCGGCCTGCAGCTGGTGCTGGGCACGCGCGCCCGCCCCGACACCATGGACACCATCGTCATGGCCAACCTCGGCTACTTCCAGCTCAAGGCCAACCCGGGCGCCTGGATACTCCGCCTGAGACCCGGACGCTCTGAAGAGATTTATGAGATTGTTGGGTATGTTTATGTCCAGCCATTTTTTTAATGTCCCCACTGCTGGAGCACAGACCTTCCTTATGGGTGGTAAGGAGGATGGGCCATAACCCACCACGCGGGCCCATTGCGGATTGGTGGGTGTTAACGACTGCAAATGCAGCAGGAACCGACGGCTTAACGTGCCTTCCAAAGCACGGAGGAGCTCGAGATAATAAATTTTTGGTCACCCATCCCATGACCGACCCTTGCGAACGTTGCTTAACCTCCGCAATCTCTGGGCCAGACGCTAAACCACTGCGCCACCGAGTTCCTCTAGGGCAAGGATGCACAGACTTATTGTAACCGTGGGCCACTTGGCCAAATAATAAACTAATGGCGGGCGGGCCACCAGCATGAATACAAAAAAGGCAAAAAAAAAAATCTTCAAATGTACGAGGCAATATTTTTGCTGGCGGGCCACTGGCACATTGCCTGGGGGCCGCATGTGGCCCGCGGGCCGCGGTCTGTGCATCCGTGCTTCTAGGGTATGTTTATAGACCTTTTATTTAAATTATCTTTGACATTAGGCTGCTAAAATGTGGTTTAAAATAGAAAGTATTTTTTTTACAAAAGATAGTCCGTGTTATTACTGAAGATTTTCAAACACACTTAACTTAGACGCTGTTTAAATGTAATGCTCTCTCTTTAAACAATATTTGTCAAAAAAGTGGCAGAATCACATTTAAACAGTGTCTAAGTTAAGCAGGTATTTAAAATCTTTTGTAATAACACCGAATGTTGCTAAAATAAGCTCTGAAATAGAAAGTTATTTTAACAAAAGATAGTACTTTTAATTTTTGAGTAGCAAAATAAGTTTAATTATTTGTGTTATTTTATTTTCAGCATGGATGTAATGTATACACACTGGTATTAATTTTGAATTATATCCATCACTTCTTACCTGTATAATCACATAACGCAATAAAATGTGACAGCTGAAATGATAGACGAACTTAATATACATTTTTTTCCTCTAAATTGACAGAATTTACAATTTGGTTCATAGGCATGAAAACACGGATACCCCGGCTGGTAGTGCAGACATCCAAGTTTTGATGAGTTCGTTCCGCAGTCACGTGATTAAATTGCGGGTCAACAAGAAACCCGACAAGCAGCATTTAGAGTTGTTAGTCGAAAATGACGAGAAGAACTCTGGTGGCATTTGGAACTCTATTGCAAGGTAATTAAGGTCTAAGTCTGATGAGTATTTGAAAAAAAAACAATGTAATATGCTTGACCATCAGCCATTTTTAATGTCCCCACTGCTGGAGCACAGGCCTTCCTTATGGGTGGATAAAGAGGATGGGCCATAACCTACCACGCGGGCCCAATGCGGATTGGTACCCACCAATAACACCCGTTAATGACTGCAAATGCACCCGGGACAAACGGCTTAACGTACCTTTTAAAGCACGGAGGAGCTCGAGATAATACATTTTTGGTCACCCATCCCAAGACCGACCCTTGCAAAATTTGCTTAACCTTCGCAATCGCTGGGCCAGACGCTAAACCACTGCGCCATCGAGCTTAATACTTAAAATGCTTAATACTTTGCAATATGTTAAAACTATAATGTTGGTCCTTCGACCCGGATTTAATATTTTAATAATTTTACTTATTGCTATTTTTATTGTTTTGTCAGTTCGTTTGGCGGTGGCGACGAACAGGAATCCCAAGAGGAGACAATAAACGTGTTCTCAGTGGCATCCGGGCATCTTTACGAGAGGTTCCTGCGCATCATGATGCTGTCGGTGCTCAAGCACACCAAGTCGCCAGTCAAGTTCTGGTTCCTTAAAAACTACCTCAGCCCATCGCTTAAGGTATGTTCTATTCGAAAGTATATTTAGGTATGAAGCTATAATTAGCAAAGTAGCAGGCGGGTTCGTCTGGAAGGACCAATGTCATACGTCAGAAAAGATAAGAGCTACGCGATAGAAAGAGAGGCAACCATAGGTGAATAGTAGGGAAGGTAACACTGTACGATCTGAATTGCACTTTATTGTGTCGGAGCAAGAGTCTGTATTTATTTAACTGATTTTACGGAGTGCATCTTTACTTGTACTATAATGTAGGTATTATTTTGTTTATTGTAATACTTTTTTTATTAACTACCAGAAAAGTAGAAGATAATGCATTCTGTTACACGGTTAATGTAAAAATACACGAGCACAATTACCACACCAATTATTAAACTTTAACACCATTTCAAGTGATTTTAAAATAGGTTTGCTTTCATTTACTTACGTGGCAAAGGATTATTGCGACCCATAATATTCCTTTTGTAATTTAGGATCATTTCTCCTATAGTCCTTATGATTATTATTTTCAAGCAAATATTTTTTTCTCGTCTCGTGTCATTACTTCATGGCTATGGTCTCCTATTGTACGCTATACCCGACATCTGACGTCAGCGTAAACATTCCTTTGCATTTCATACGCCGAAGTGAGCGTTTGAAAGAGACCACAACAGAACATTTCTATAGTAAGCATTATGACGCTGACGCTGTAAGCGGTCGATGGCGTTAATAGGAGACCAGCGGGTCTATCGACTAAAAACAAATGAGGTAATGTAAGCTTTAATTTGACAGATGGATGTGATACATTGTTACTTCTTATTGGCACAAATAAAAGCTAACCAAAAAATGTAGCAATATATCACATCACAGCGATTACGATAGCGATGTAAGTAAGGCGATAGAGCCCCAGCCCCCCTACTCAAATGGCCAAAATTCTATTCGTTCGCTAACTTAAAACTTAAAAATAAGCAATTACACGATCTAGTCACATGTTGCAAGCATATGTAAATGACAGGTAATGTTGTATTTACAACACCAAATTTTATAGTTTATGACTTAGGTTTAATTTTTAAGTTAGCGAACGAATAGAAAGTTGGCCATTTGAGTAGCGGGCAGGGATGGCTTTGGGGTGACGATGACGTTATGTATTGTAGGACATCCTGCCGTACATGGCGCAAGAGTACGGGTTCGAGTACGAGCTGGTGCAGTACCAGTGGCCGCGCTGGCTGCAGCGCCAGCGCGACCGCCAGCGCACCATCTGGGGGTACAAGATTCTGTTCCTCGACGTGCTGTTCCCGCTACACGTTAAGAAGATCATATTCGTCGATGCTGATCAGGTATCAAATTATGCGTAATAATACTACAAAGTCAAGATACAACGGTGATGTGGGCGGCTCACGCGTGACACAAAATCGCAGCGAGGTTATTTGAACGCATTTGTTTTGTTCTCTGCTGAACATTTCTAGTTTCGACAGAATCGTCAGACATAACAAAATAATAATTAGTGTCTCTTCGCCAATTTTATCATGCAACTAGTGACCTCACGCCGTGGGCGAATTTGTTAAAAAGATGAGATGCGTTTTCGTTACTAAAAACGGTTTCGTCACCTATCTTGATTTAGTTCTGTGAGCATGAATTTGGCTATGACATTAATATGTTGTTTGCATATTTAACAGATTTTTTTTTCAGATTGTGCGAGCGGATTTGAAAGAGCTGGTGGAACTAGACTTAAACGGCGCGCCGTACGGGTATACACCATTCTGCGAAAGCAGGAAGGAAATGGAAGGATTCAGGTTGGTGATATATTTGAGTGTGTGTCGGCCGGAGTGCCGGACGTGTTTCTATGAGAAAATAACATTATAAAGTTTTTACCGAACTTAGGTTCTGGAAGCAAGGGTACTGGCGCAACCACCTGCAAGGTCGCAGCTACCACATCAGCGCTCTCTACGTGGTGGATCTGAAGCGATTCCGGCGCATCGCCGCCGGCGACCGCCTGCGAGGACAGTACCAGGCTCTCAGCCAAGATCCCAACAGCTTGTCCAACCTGGGTAAGTATAAACTATAGTGATGGCACGTAGCTTGAGCGCTGTTCGAAAGAGTCAGAAGAGAGTTGATTTGCGTCTAATGGATATGAGATAGAGATGAGGAACTGACGAATCACGACTCCCGCGTCGCGCAAGTAGTCAATATCGTAGCCAAATGGACCTCCCACCCGCGCGCCTCTGTATACCCTACTGATCGGACCTAGAATGACTAAGCATGTTTACCCTCAGATTCGCTCCGGGGACTTAGCCTCGCTTATGCGGAAACATTTGTCTCTTTTTCTTTACGTGTAAAGAGTATGGAAAATAACCTCACTTCTGCACTTTTCGATGTTTTTCGTTGTTTTTTCATCATTATCTTTAGCACAACTATCTTTCTTGAAAAAAGTTATAGGAGCAACTGCACAGTACGTTATAGTGTGTTTTGATGTAGAATTCAATACGTTTCCGTTATTATTTACGCCAAAAATATGGCCTGCGACAAGCGCTTTTGATGATATTCAATTTTTTTTACAATCGTCTGTAAGGTTTATACGCAATTTAATACTTGTAGCTACTAGATAATCTCTTTAGCTTGTCGTATGTTTTTTTGTGGCTACAACTTCACGTTTTCTATATAAAAATATGGCCCGCGCAAACCATGTTTTCCTATCATGGAGCCTTAACTATCAAGTGTAATCGGCGAAATTAAGCCTAATACATTTCGGCGTTTGTATAAATTCAAACTGTAGAGTTGCAAGCGATTTAATGTATCTATGGTGTTTGCTTACCATTAGATAATCATCGAATAAAAAGAGTTGAAATACATTGTATATACAGTACGAGGCATATAACTTGAAATCGGGTGGGGATTGCGCGAAACGCGTATTTTGGGTATGCGTAGCGGTGAGGGGCGCGGGCGGCGGGAGAGGGGCGCTCGCTATTGGTCGCTCACAAGAGCACATGCGCGAACTTATCCCCACTCCGTCGAAAAAATTTCAAGATACGTGCCTCGTACTGTACCACCTTTACATAAACATTAATCGAGTCGTTTCGAATTTTTAGATCAAGACTTGCCCAACAACATGATCCACCAAGTAGCGATTAAGTCGCTGCCTCAGGAATGGCTGTGGTGCGAGACGTGGTGCGACGACAACTCCAAAAAATATGCAAAAACTATTGACTTGGTAAGTGTGTAGTTTGTTTACAAATAAATATATCTTGTATCTATATGTTAATAAATAAATCCGCACAAGTCACAACCGAAATTCAGAATCACTGGAACCACAGATTATGGCGGCTTACTAAAAGTCACCTACATTACCATCTACTGTCTTTTGCTTGCACACAATATTGAAACTTATCGTATTGTACGAACGTTCATATTCCGTTATGTATGGCTGACTCGTAATCGAAGAGGTGTCCAGATATGTTCTTTTCATCGTACCAGCGTTCCGATCCAATAACTCTGGACGCTACATTTGCCCGTACCGTACCACCGTTCCGATCCAACCTCCGAACGTCACCGCGATCACGTCCAGACTAGCGCCGTACCGTACCTCCGTTCTTTTGAACGGTGCGAAAAAACCGACTCGCGATGGATCGGAGCGTACCTGTCGGCGATCGAGACGGCGGGCGTACCTCCGTACCGTTCCGAACATGCGTCCAGACTAGCGTTCTTTGATCGCGACGCTGATCGGAACGGAGGTACGGTACGGGCAAAAGAACATATCTGGACGCACCTTTAGCCGCGGGGTCATGGGGTTGCCACTCGTCGATATATTTACAGTTATAATCCGTTACAGTTTGACCATAAAGAGTTGAAATTAAATAAAATGGAACTAAAATTTTTCAGTACAAAATTTAGTAAGTGTTGCCAATTTATTCGTGATTTTGACGTGTTTACATAGAAAGTGGCGCCCTCCATTTTTGTCAACTCTTTATGGTCAAGCTGTACTTATACATTCTTCAGATATAAATAGACTCATAGACGAATGTCTATGTTATGTGTCTATTATTGATGGGTGAATACCTACCCAACTAGTATTCAAGCAAATGCGGTCGGCGCGTTCGGCCACCGTAAATCGGTAAACTGTGTAAACCTATCAACAATGTTTGTGTAACTTCAGTGCAACAACCCGATGACGAAAGAAGCGAAGTTGTCAGCGGCGATGCGCATAGTGCCGGAGTGGAAGGAGTACGACGACGAGATAAAGGCGCTGCAGGCCCGCGTGCGCCGCGGCCTCTACCAGGCCGCCGACCACGAACAGGCAAGTCGCATGCACGTTCGAATCAAACCTTTTTAGGCCGCGGATACAGTGCACTACTGCGACAGATATCGGGTCATTTTGAACTTACCATCCAAATTTTAAGGATGTGTTAACACACATCTACACACGCACACACAAACACACACACGCGCGCGCGCATGCATGCAAAAAATATAGGTAATTATAAATATACACCGTCATTTTGTAGTCGTTTTAATTAACTTAAGGGTGTGATGTACCAATGAAAATAAACATTTTTGCCCAAGAAACATGGGTCGAAAAACGACAAAATATTTTGGGTCTTCCATACTAAGTAGACAGCTAAAACATTTTATTAGTATGGGAAAGTAATTTTTTTTTGTCGTTTTTCGACCCATGTTTCTTGGGCAAAAATGTTTAGTTCCGTTAGTAGAACACTCCCTTAAGTTAATTAAAACGACTACAAAATGACGGTGTATAATATTATTTTTTCTTTTTCTTTTATATTGCCATGTACTTAACTATTTGTTTACTTTTTACCATTGCTTTGTTTTAATTAAACTTACCTGACAGATAATGAAAATGGAAGAGCGATGGCTTCCTGATACAGGTATTTTTATACTTACTAGGGCCGCGTTCCGAATCACGCTTACAGCACTGTGAGCGCGCTAACGCCCGGTCCAAATCATGCTTACAACGCTCACGTAAGTTAAAGTGACGTCACAGATGACGTCATCGCATGTGCTAACGACGCTCAGCGTATTCCACCAAAGCACTGTGAGCGTAGTCGGTGTAGCTGTCAAACTTCCTTGTCAAAGTTCATTGTTGACAAAAAAAACGTGGTTAAATTGTAAATCGTTGTGGATGTTGTGGTCATTATTTGTGATTTTTACAATAAGATGGGTGAATTTATTGACCTGCAGGTGTTTTGTAAAGATACGAACGAAATAATTATATTAAACTGATGTAGAAAGAGCTAGCAGTGGTAATAAGTATTTTGAAGCTTTGAGAGTTTAAAATTGGTTAGTAAATAATTGGTCTCAGTGAAGGAACTTAATTCGTATTCATTATTGCCTTTTTATTTACCTATCCCTTAGAATAAATATTTACTTTACCGAGATTAACCCATTTAAGGTTATGTTGTTCTATACAATCCAACGTTAGCTATGTTAGCGCTCTCACAAGCGGTCCAAATCAATAGTATCGTGAGCGTGCTGACAGCGTGCTAATGATTCGGTCCGGCACAGAATGACGTCACACGCTGTGAGCACTGTTGGCGTGATTCGGAACGCGGCCTAGGAATGTCATCTCAATTTTGTAATCCACTTGGTTTGTTAACGAAATAAAGCATTTTGTATTTGTATTTTGAAACTGAACAACTTTCTCTAAGGAACACGTGCTTAAATATGTAAAATAAATATAGACTTTCCATACAAATCAAAGAGATCACGTGATCAAATTAGTATTGGGATGACCAAAATTTTGTGGCGAAATTTGACACATGTTTCTTAGAGAAAGTTGTTTAGTTTCATAGACTGGACACATCCTTAAAAGAACAATGGCGAAATAATTGTTGAGTTATATATTTAGCGTATTAAAATGTCATTATTATGAATTTACGTATTATAAATTAATAAGATTTTTCAAATTATAATTAAGTCCTGACTAAGTCAGGGAAAAAAATCAATCTAAAAAGAAACTCAAATGTATGTTTATTAGGAACACAAACCATACAACAAGTACTGTGATTAATTAAACCCTAAAAACTGACATATTTCTTCTTTTTCTTTTTTTGTTTTGGCATTCTACTTTCCTTTTGGAAGTAACTTTTGCCAATGTCAAGTGTTTGCTATTCGCTGTAGACTTAGGCTTAGGACTACGATAAAAACTTCAAACCGGAATATCTTTATTTCTAGACTTGTGGCAATCGTATACTTAACGTCAATCTATTAAGGAATTTAAGCACCATATTATACCATATTTTTCATACTAATACGCATAAAAAATATGTCAACAAAAATTTGTATGGAAGTTTGCCATTGTTCTTTGGATGGTGAGTTCAAAATGACCCGATATAAGCGAAGGCGACCGAATACCGATACCAGGTACATAAATTATTGCTTTCGACGCCTGCGACCAAAGGGTCTACTACGAAAAAAAAGAAGTGCGATAGTCGTACGATATTCCTCAATTGATTTACTTATTAGACCTTATTACTTTTAGCTATCATTGCGGCCTTATTATCCTGTAACGCGAAATAGCTTTTTATGCTTTTAATAAGACAAGGACAGTAGTACAATCTTGAGCGGTGACAGTTAATGCGCAGAAGTAATTTTTGGGTCTCATTGGCGGGAGACGTGGTGCGGGGCAACTGCTACTGCAAAAATTCCCTCCAGTAATCCCCTCCTATTTCTCTCGTCGTTCAAGATCCGTGCCGACACCTGGGCCCTATTTCACCAAGTCGACATTTGTCAGTGACATATGTCAGCAATTTTTATAGTCTTTTTTACTTTAATAAGGGACAATAAACAATGGATAATATTTACAAGTCGACAATTGTCACGGAAACTTGACTCAGCTCCAATCTCATATCAAGAATTACTGACAAATCTACAAATATGTCGACTTGTAAAAAATATCCCTGTTTCACAACATACCTGTCCCTTATATAAGTAACGACAATTGTAAAATTAACCGACATATGACGGTGACAAATGTCAACTTGGTGAAATAGGGCCCTGACATCACCAGATGGTAGTGCCATACACGCTCTATAAAAAACATTTTAGAAAGAGACAAATACAATCATATTAACACTGCTACATACTTCGTCTAGACAAATATTTACTTAGGTACTTTATTTGCAGGAAATCGAAACAAGACACGATGAAGATACTGTAGTGAGTGAAAGTGCAAGTAAGTAGCCTCTTTTGATTAACTCATTTTTATTTTAGTAGTTCGCCTTATGAGAATGAAAACATATTGTCTCTTTCTTACAGATAAAGAACATGACCAACACACCGAATTATGATGAACTAAAGAAATTAAATTAAAATTTTAGGCAGTAATGGTTATTCCAATTTTGTTAGTTGAATGGTTTACAATTGGTTTGTGGCTACGTGCTCAAGTGTTTCGGGGTGAAAGTGTTGTACATTGAAGTGTACGTGTTTATTGTAAAATACTGTTAACAGTTCACACATATTCCTAGTATATATCCCAGTCATTTTTTGGGGAATTTTGACATTTATTTATAAGTAGGTATGTACTAAACGTACTATAAAACATGTGTCGAATTTATTTGTATTTAGTTTTCAAACAGGCCATTCTTTTACACAGTTAAAGATTGTTTCAGTTACTGCATATAAACTTAGTCTCCATCGTGTATTATTAACGTCATTCACATCTAATTACGTTTTAACAATTTTGAAAATAGTCATGGTTCCTCGCTGTTACATCTTCTTTGTGTACAAGTCGTAATAAACCAAAGACTTCTTAAACATTATATCTACAACTTTTTTGAGTCACTGGTGCATTTCAACAGACTAATCGCCGAGTCATCGATCGGCATAGAATACATGTTAACCATGGAAAGTAATAAAATTAAACATTAAAACTAATTACTTTCGATGACTAAGCGATTAGTATGTTGAAATACATTAACTGGTACTGTAAAAGGAGCTCTCACGTCGTCAATAATTAGTAGCCACATTTCGTCATATTATTTGGAACATTTTTATTTAATAAAATATGTTCAATTGCTAGCGCATATAACAGAAGACTAGATTGAGTGAGACTGTTTTTGTTTCTTCATGAATTATTTAAGTAAGGGAAAGTGATGTGATTATTAGCTTATAAGCGAAGTTTGCCTACCGATGTTTTCTATTTCCTACCCGCAAATAATTATTTTTTTACTTATAATAGTATTTTTTAATTAATAAATACTTATCAATTAAAATCATTCACGATTTTTGTCACTTTATTTTTTTTATATATTAAATTAATAGTTATGTTAAAAACATTGTCAAAGCTGTCAAAGCTATGTAAAAAAATGCAATTTTACTCACGCCTTTAAGTAACTGTACCAGTAGCTAAACTAGTTCACTCATGTCAAACAATTTTCCTGTAAATAATAAATGAATGACAAATGTAAATTTTGAATTTTATTTTACATCCGGCATTAATTTATAGGTACCTTGTAATTTTTTTCGCTGAGATAGAACGATGTCATCTTGTATGTAAAAAAAACTGCAGTTACTAAGTACGAATTTTATTTACAACGAAATATACCTTAACATTACAGATATAACATACATATTAATTTCCTGTAAAATAAATAATTAGTTTGTACATCTAACCCATTAATTGAATGTTTCACTTCCCAGTAATTTATGAACACTCAGAGAAAGGTCTTTAAATTACACAGATACTTAAAAGTTTCAAAATATTTGAAAATCACAAGTTTATATTAACACTAATGGGGATCCAAACGCAAAGGTAATCGCAGATATTGCCAGCGAAGACACGGCCGCTATCAATGGTTTTGATTGGTTAAAATACGTTACAAATGACATTTGAGACAACCAATCAAACGATTTTAGGGGACAGTCGCTTGTGGCGCCATTTGTTCCTTAGTTTACATCCCCATTGTCGTCTTTTAGGGCTTGAAACAGAGTTGCACGATAATAAATAACTTAAAATCATTGATATATACTTACTTAAGGTCTACAATTTAGAAGTCAAATATTTACATACATTATCAATTAAATTCTACAAAGAGCATAAGGTTTTACGAAATAACTACATCTATGTGTGCAAAGCAATATTTATAGCGTCAATGTGCAGTACTACATTACATTTATATTTTCAAACATTTATTGTCATAAAGATTTTAAAATGATGTATATTATATTGATGATTTTCAAAAGATATGTTCTGAAAGAAATCCTTAACAAAATTATGCTTCCTAAGTACTGTTATGCGATGGTAGTTTCGACATATTCTACTTTTCTATTATCTAAACTTACTTTATTATTTATGACATACTACTCACTACTCATACTCAGATTTGTATAAGAAAATATAAAATCATTCAATAAATTAAGAAATGACTAGTAGTCATAGCTATAACAATATTGTTTGGTGTACTCGCTCTTTGGCATTCAAATTAGACCAAATTGTCTGACAAAAGTTTTAATTTAGTTGCTTGCTACGAATAACCAGCAGTTAAATTAAATAAGTTAGTATTAATAATAATTTATGAGGTGTACTATTTTATTGCACTGACAGTAGTGGTCTTTTGAGAAGTATTAATCCTGGTGAAATGCCTGGATTTGAATAGGCAACCTCATTAAGTATATTTGCTTTATAATAACAAATAATTGAAAAGTGTAAAATTATGTAAGTATGATAATTATATTGTTTCCAGTTTTGTTTTTTGTTTCAGTGTATCTGTTACCGTTGAGTGCGTAAATTAGGTTAGAGTACACATTAACTAAGCGGAAAATTGTTTCATTCCGTACATTGGTAATCTACAGATTAGTACAAGGATCAGTTAAAGTAAGAAAATAGGTTCTTTAATAAAATAAATAGTGTATTCACATAAAAGGGGGTAGACACAAAAGCTTAGTATTGCGATCAAAAACGCCGCGCAGCGGCCGGCGAAGCGCCAGAAACGACGTTTTTGTAAAATTTACTTTCAATAGGTAGGTCTTTCTTTAACTTAAATTTCCTGAAGCCTTGGCTATTTCACTCACTGTCTTCCGCACTTTAACGGTATAGCTTTCGTCAATATGCAGATTAACTAGCTAAAGTGAGCAATCTGCTATTTTAAGACGAAGTCCGACTTTAACTGACTCGATCAATTTAACGTGCAGATTAACTAGTTAATTCGCATATTAACGGATTCCGTAATTAAGCGGTAACATATCCATTGAGATCAATTATAGTAGTAAGGGCTTGAAATATATTTGTCCAGTTTAGTTAGTTAGCCATCAATTGTAGTAGTTAGGACAAAATGTACAGGTATTTGTCCAGTTTAGTTAGAACTCGACGTAGGCGGTAGGTGGTATATTAGAGAGATCAGTTGCAGTAGTGGTCCTCGGTGGTGAGGCGGCAGAGCTGGCAGTCGACGCGGCAGCACCAGTGGTAGCGGCAGTGGCAGCGCTCCAGGCGCGACGAGCGCACGGCGCGCCGCCCGCGCCCGCAGCACAGCCGCCCGCACCCGCCCGCCAGCCCGCCCAAGCTCGCGTTGCATTTCCTGCCAAACAGTGTGAATGTTTAAAAAAATTAGTGCGTATGCATCTTCCGCGATGATACATCGCTTTCGCTTATTGGTTTTCAAATGGTAAGGGCTCTTTCAATTTAGACGTTTTGTGCGTTTGTCGCACTGCGCCCGCGCGTTTTAGATTTTTCATACAAAAGAAGTCGTGCGTTAGCAGTGTGGTTCACGTCCGTTAGACGGTGGTCTGCAACAAACGCCGTACGCCGTCACGCGGTCACTCTGGAAATGTTGAAATTTAGGTAATCTAGGTAGGAACAAGACGGAGTACTAATAGAATTAGTTAAATGAAACATAGTTTCACATTACATATTATGATGCCAGCAATAAAAACAATGTTGAAACAAAAAGTTGGGAAGAAATAAGCTTGGTTGTTATGGTCAACCAGGTGAGAATCCGTTTTATTCATTTGCGTAGGTACACCTACCTATTTTGTTTTTGTATTGTGTAGGTACCTAGGTACTTTGTTTTAGGGTTTTGTATTTATTTACCTTGCGTAGGTAGGTACTATGTGATAAAAATCTACTTAATATTTAAGTACTGACATTCATGACTTTTTTCACTTATGTTTTAATCGCTTACGCCCGTTTACTTGTTGCAGACCAACGCCTTAGCAAAATGTTGTCTCTGCGTGCACCGGACTGCTAACGCTCGTCTTCTTTTATATGAAAAATCAAAAACGTCCGGGCGCAGTGCGGCAAACGCACCGCTGCGATGCCGCAGCAGTGCGTCTCTAGCGGTCTAAACGGAAAAAGCCCTAACTGATGATATTGCTGAGGATGGAAGCGACTTAACAGATTTCGAATACCCCAGATATTTCGAATGGCCGGCCCCAGATATTCGGTTCTACGACCGATGGCCGCTGGGGCAGACGAGTTCTTGAGTGGAGACCGCGTATCGGCAAACATAGTGTGGGACGCCCTCAGTCAAGGTGGAGCGACGATCTTCGCAAGGTGGCTGGTATAAACGGATGAGTGTAGTCGCGGATCGTGCTCAGTGGCATGCACTCGGAGAGGCCTATGTTGAGCAGTGGACGATGATAGATTGATAATGATGAATACCCCGAGCCGAGGAAATGGCCAAAACATTTTTTTTCAGTGATTTGCCGGCTGCATCGAATGAGGTAGTGGTAAATACCAAAATACAAACCCAGGAGTCCCAAATCTGACTAACACGGCAGAAGGCTAGACCTGAGGTACAGCAGGCGAATTCGAAGCGGTATATGAGTTGTTCTTACCTGCCGTGTGTGCCGAGCGATCCGGCAGCGACGTCCGGCTCGCAGTAGTCGGGGCTGGGCGTGACGTATCGCAGGCGCGGGCGCAGCGGTATAGAGGTTGTCTTACCTGCCGTGTGTGCCGAACGATCCGGCAGCGACGTCCGGCTCGCAGTAGTCGGGGCTGGGCGTGACGTATCGCAGGCGCGGGCGCAGCGGTATAGAGGTTGTCTTACCTGCCGTGTGTGCCGAACGATCCGGCAGCGACGTCCGGCTCGCAGTAGTCGGGGCTGGGCGTGACGTATCGCAGGCGCGGGCGCAGCGGTATAGAGGTTGTCTTACCTGCCGTGTGTGCCGAACGATCCGGCAGCGACGTCCGGCTCGCAGTAGTCGGGGCTGGGCGTGACGTATCGCAGGCGCGGGCGCAGCGGTATAGAGGTTGTCTTACCTGCCGTGTGTGCCGAGCGATCCGGCAGCGACGTCCGGCTCGCAGTAGTCGGGGCTGGGCGTGACGTATCGCAGGCGCGGGCGCAGCGGTATAGAGGTTGTCTTACCTGCCGTGTGTGCCGAGCGATCCGGCAGCGACGTCCGGCTCGCAGTAGTCGGGGCTGGGCGTGACGTATCGCAGGCGCGGGCGCTGCGGTATAGAGGTTGTCTTACCTGCCGTGTGTGCCGAGCGATCCGGCAGCGACGTCCGGCTCGCAGTAGTCGGGGCTGGGCGTGACGTATCGCAGGCGCGGGCGCAGCGGTATAGAGGTTGTCTTACCTGCCGTGTGTGCCGAACGATCCGGCAGCGACGTCCGGCTCGCAGTAGTCGGGGCTGGGCGTGACGTATCGCAGGCGCGGGCGCAGCGGTATAGAGGTTGTCTTACCTGCCGTGTGTGCCGAGCGATCCGGCAGCGACGTCCGGCTCGCAGTAGTCGGGGCTGGGCGTGACGTATCGCAGGCGCGGGCGCAGCGGTATATAGGTTGTTCGTACCTGCCGTGTGTGCCGAGCGATCCGGCAGCGACGTCCGGCTCGCAGTAGTCGGGGCTGGGCGTGACGTATCGCAGGCGCGGGCGGGCGCGGTGCGCGGCGCGGCGGCGCGGGCGCAGCGGGCCGGCGCGCGGCGCCTCCTCCGCCAGCGCCGCGGCCACGCGCGCCAGCGGCGGCAGCGCGCGCCAGCACGTGCGCACCGAGCACGACCCAGACACGCCGTGGCAGGTGCACTTGGTGCGCATCCCGCTCGACACCGCCTGAGGTGAGTTGTTGTTTCAGTCACTTCCATAAGTTTTATTGTTTGTTTCTGCTTAAAATTAACCTTATAGAATCATTACTTTTACGTAACCTGGGGGGTAATGGGGAATGTCCGAAAAAAATCAAATTGGCTGAATATTTTTCTATAGGTAGGAATAAGGTCCCTTAGTAATAGAATAAATTTTCATAATTTTCGGTTTCGTGAAAAAATTTCAAAAAATCAAAGTTTCTTCGACTTCACAAATGTATGAAAGTAACAGCAGAATGGAGATTGTACCTTTGCCAACACCTGCCACAACCACAACATGGTATTAAAAAAAGTTTCAAGACAAAACGTCAAAACTTTTTTTTTTAAATACGTGTTGTGTTGGTGGCAGTTAGCGGCAAAGGTATAATCTCCATTCTGCTGTTACTTTCATACATTTGTGAAGTCGAAGAGACTTTGATTTTTAAAAACTTTTTTACCCAACCGAAAATTCTGAAACTTTTTTCTATTACTAAGGGACCTTATTCCTACCTATAGAAAAATATTCAGCTAATTTGATTTTTTTCGGACATTCCCCATTGTCTAAATTTCAAAATCTATCGCAATCGACTTCAGGATGTAATACATGCTTCTTTTTGGCACAAATAAAAACTTACCAAAATGCAGCAATGTGTCACATCCGAAAACGAATGCGATAGATTCTGAATATTAGACAATAAGTAGGCAGGCTTATTTCACTCTATGCAGATACTTGCGCACGATAAAAGTTAATTTTGTATACAGATGTCCCAAAACTTTGCCACACGAAGGGAAAGTACCTTAATTAATATTGAATTTAGGTAATTTTACTAAAAAAAGACTTCATATTGGTTTTAAAATAATTGGAACTGCATTCAAAAGTTTTTTAAAAGTCGCCTGCCTTAATCAAGAATCGACCCCACCAAATATGAAAAAAAATCAATCTTTTATTTTTACGATACCGATCGAAAGGGTTACTCATATCATTAGGATTATTTTTTCTCAAATAACACCGAACACGGCATCATAAACAAAAGTAACTTTTACACTTCAATTTTAATTATTACGTATTGTATGGTGTGGTATGGTATATCGTACTGCGATTTTTAGTACCAATTTAAAAAAAAATGAAGTCTCCTTTCGATAAAATTTTCTATCTTCAATATTTAAGGTACTTTCCCTCCGTGTGGCAAAGTTTTGGGACACTCTGTATACTGTATTCATTTCTTAATTTTGTTTTCTCTTTATATAAAATGGTAAAGTCCTAATTCATGAAGGCCTAGAATTAATAAAAATACAGTTTTGACTAATTCGGTTTCAGTTGACACCGGTAGCGGTGTACTGCTGCGCTGGCTCCTGAGTGACACAATATCCGTACCTTCCTCCCGAATCGTCCGTTGAGTAGGTTAGCGGAGGCGATGAGCGGGCGCAGGCGCTCGAGGCGCGTGCGCAGGTCCACCTGCGGGTCGAAGCGCGGGTCGTCCGCCGCCATGCGGTACTCGATGTTGCGGTAGCGACCTCTATCTTCAATATCCGTACCTTCCTCCCGAATCGTCCGTTGAGTAGGTTAGCGGAGGCGATGAGCGGGCGCAGGCGCTCGAGGCGCGTGCGCAGGTCCACCTGCGGGTCGAAGCGCGGGTCGTCCGCCGCCATGCGGTACTCGATGTTGCGGTAGCGACCTCTATCTTCAATATCCGTACCTTCCTCCCGAATCGTCCGTTGAGTAGGTTAGCGGAGGCGATGAGCGGGCGCAGGCGCTCGAGGCGCGTGCGCAGGTCCACCTGCGGGTCGAAGCGCGGGTCGTCCGCCGCCATGCGGTACTCGATGTTGCGGTAGCGACCTCTATCTTCAATATCCGTACCTTCCTCCCGAATCGTCCGTTGAGTAGGTTAGCGGAGGCGATGAGCGGGCGCAGGCGCTCGAGGCGCGTGCGCAGGTCCACCTGCGGGTCGAAGCGCGGGTCGTCCGCCGCCATGCGGTACTCGATGTTGCGGTAGCGACCTCTATCTTCAATATCCGTACCTTCCTCCCGAATCGTCCGTTGAGTAGGTTAGCGGAGGCGATGAGCGGGCGCAGGCGCTCGAGGCGCGTGCGCAGGTCCACCTGCGGGTCGAAGCGCGGGTCGTCCGCCGCCATGCGGTACTCGATGTTGCGGTAGCGACCTCTATCTTCAATATCCGTACCTTCCTCCCGAATCGTCCGTTGAGTAGGTTAGCGGAGGCGATGAGCGGGCGCAGGCGCTCGAGGCGCGTGCGCAGGTCCACCTGCGGGTCGAAGCGCGGGTCGTCCGCCGCCATGCGGTACTCGATGTTGCGGTAGCGACCTCTATCTTCGTATTCGTATCTAGACACAAATAGATTTATGTATTTAGCGGGTGTATGTGCTCAGCTGAAGTGGCAGTGGGCGGGACACATAGCGAGAAAAACCGATGGTCGTTGGGGCGGAAAGGTTCTGGAATGGCGACCGCGCACCGGACGACGCTCCGTGGGTAGACCCCCCACAAGGTGGACCGACGATCTGGCGAAGGTTTCGGGAAGCCAGTGGATGCGGGCAGCGCAGGACCGATCGTCGTGAAGATCCTTAAGGGAGGCCTATACCCTGCAGTGACTGTCGTGAGGCTGATATGATGATGATGATTTAGCGGGTCGTTTCAGCGTAACAAAATAAATGAAAAAGGCAGTACAAACACGTGTGCATATATCTTAATTCGTAAGTACCAAAGTTTCAAGATACCATCTTGAAAGCCCTGGAAATCTCAATGAAAATTACAAAGGTAGGTACTTTGTCCATCAGCCATTTTTAATGTACTCACTGCTGGGGCACAGGCCTTCCTTATGGGTGGATAAGGAGGACGGGCCATAACCCACCACGCGAGCCCAATGCGGATTGGTAGGTGTTAACGACTGCAAATGCAGCCGGGACCAACGGCTTAACGTGCCTTCCGAAGCACGGAGGAGCTCGAGATAATAAATTTTGGTCACCCATCCCATGACCGACTCTTGCCAAAGTTGCTTAACCTTCACAATCGCTGGGCCAGGTGCGAAACTACTGCGCCACCGAGCTCCTTAGGTATTTTAATGAACTTTAATTAACTAATTGGCGAACTTCAAATAAATATAGGTATAAATAGAATTTCTACTAATAACAAGTGGATGGATGAAGGTAGACAAATATTGACGATTCAATCCTTTGATTGAACTCAATTCTCACTCACTTTTTTTAACTCAATTTTTAAGCTTAGCTAAAATTTTTTTTTTTTATTTGAGGTTTAAAAAAATCCAGCAATTTTTATCAAATACCTTGATCTGAACCGTTTCCTCGTGGGCCTGCCGCGTCGGGGTGATCGCGGGAGGCGTTTCCTCCCCTTTCTCCCCTTCCGACCGCTCTTAGGGGCAGCTGTGATATTGGCCGGGGCCGGCTGATCGTCTACCAGGATAACGACTGGGGCAGCGGTCGTGTACTCAGGGAGGTACGTCGTTGTAGGGTCGGTTGTCGTTGTCGTCTCCAAGTCCAAGAAGTCTTCGATTTTCCCGTCTCTTACGTCTATCTCATGGGCGTCCAAGAATTGTTTCGCGAATCTTAAAATACAAATTTATTAATGTTACAGATTTTTACTCACAACGGAACGAAGCTCAAAAAAAAACTCAAAATATTTTTTTAGTCTAGGCTGTTACAAGCACTTGTGGATGTCATAGAAGCTACGCCACCGGTTCGCAAACCTTAAGCGGGAGACCTTGTAACGAGGAGGTATAAATACGTTTGGGTGAACCTACATTTTATCTTCATGAAGTTTTTCTTTGTAATTTTTAAACTGAATTTCCACAAACTCTAGAACTCACCTCTCAGCCCACTGGTAATTGTCTCCGCAGCCGCCCCACTTGAAGCGCGCGTGGGGCTCCGCCGGCGTGAGCTGCGCCTGTCGCGGCGGTCGCGGCGGCGCGCGGGGCGGCGCTGCGCACGAGCACGCGGGCAGCGAGCCCGCCGCGCACGCGCGCGCCACCGACCACACCAGCGCCGCCGCAGACATCGCGTATACGTACGCCTGCTCTCTTGTACCTGCGGACGTGCACTGAGGTAAGCTAATGTGACAAAAAAAAATATGCCAAATCAAATTAGGTATAAGACCACTATGCGAAAAATATTTAGATTTGTTAGATTTAGTATTTTTTTTGTCCAAGCTCGGTATTTTTATAGAAATTTTATTTTGTTCAATTTAAAATGAGTGTAAGTGTAAGCTGTTATGTTATGTTATGATGTGTATATTTTTAGAATTTACTTAGAAAGCCCTGTCATTTGATGCAACACATGATAAGTTTCGGAACAAAAAAATCTTTCCCGAACCAACTGTACTACAGACAAGAAAAGATATCACTTTGTAAATAAAAAATCGAAAAAATTATTGTTCTTCGCCTGCAAATATTACTTCCGAAAATTAAAAGCAGTGCGCAGTGATTTAACATTACTTAATAAATAATGGGTCCTCCACAGTCGAGTCAGGGCGATGCGATACGATCTATAATTGCGAATAATCTTCGTGTAATCATGATAGAGCCCGCACGGTCTTCGGGCCGCGGGACAATGGCAGCCAGCACGCTTATCACTCGGCCAGCGTCCCGCGTGGGTGCACCGCTCACGTTATCGCTGACGGCCCTCCCCCACCCGACGCACCACCCAACACTACCCCCTCCACGCTTGATTCATGCGTGTAATTAAATCTTTTGTCCGTCTCGCTGTAGCTCAACCCTCGCCGCTGATCGCATTGTAAGCCGAGACTTCGGTAGCCTTCGCAATTTAACAGACGAAAGATAACTTTTCACAAGAAAAGTTTCGTCGCATCAATAAGGATTTGTGGATTGATTTACGTTTTCTATTTCAAGTCGGAAAGCCGTTATATCTTATTGTTTACCAGCTTAGCGATGAGGCCAGATTACTCGACTATCGCCTATTTACAGTGCCGAGTTAAAATAAATAGCAAGTTCTATGCGAGACACTTAAAACATCTATTTGTGACTGAACCGCCTTCGAGCTAGTCTGCCGTTACATGCAACCCTCTTCTATACCTCCTTAACATAATTGCACGGGTTTTCCTCGTGAATCGTCTTCATTTGAATAACATAGCAGTTTTATAGAGCACTTTATGTTCGTGTAGGCACATGCAATAACTTTTCTCTCTTACCATACACATGCCCTTATTTTCCACTTTCCTAGTTTTCGAGATAAGTGGATTTACGAGAGCTTTATTTATTTCATAAGCCGAGTATAAGAAAAGAGATAGTCTCAGTATATGAGATTTTTCTTGTCGCCTTACTAAATAATGAAGTAGGTATTAAATAAGAACAAGACATTTTTATTAAATTCGATACAATTTTACTCGTTCGATCCAATTTTACGGCACGCTAGAGAAAAATGTTGCCAATTGCATAGTTCTCGGACTTCGTTATTAACACAAAGTCGGGACTTAGATAATTATAGAGTTTAAGCTTCCTAATGAAAAGTTATTCTTTGTTCATTAGTGCGGCGACCGCAGACTTTATTCGCTTGGTAAAACTTTTAATTGAAATGTATCAAGTCGGGAGCACTTCGAAGATTCCTAACGGTTTTGTTTGCAGCCGACAACGTTCCGTGTCAATTAATTTCCTAAAGTGGGCAGACGGTCGGAGTAGTGACCAAAAACAATGCTCGTATTTCGTAGTCGCTCGCTTCCGGCTGGCTGTCGACACAATGTCTGTGGCGCTCGAACTAGAAAAAACTTGGCCATTGTTTGTCGCCTTTTCTATTTCCTAACTTTTCAGATAGTTGTTTTTCACTGTCGCCGCTGGTTGTACGAACGAACGATGTGAAATTACTTATCTATGTTTTCTTAGTATTAGTTGTTTACCAACTTTCAAAGTAAAGATAAGAAAGTAAGTAAAATTTACTTATTTTCTCAGTACGGTAAAGCCAGCTTTTATCGGCTAATTATTTGCTAGATCAATGTGCGTGATGTACGTCTACTTGGCAACAAAAAAGGCCTTATGATCTGTTACTGTCGCCGTTCGACAAAGATCAATAAGGCACGCTCGGGCACCTCGCGGCCCCGGGTTCGTGCCGAGTTGGCATCGCGTGACGTCTTCCGTTATTTAATAATTTCTTCCCTGCTCATCCGTTTGCCTTTGTTGTTAAAACGTAACTTTTGTTGCCGTAAAGTACTTCCGCGTATTGCCAAAAAATGTGTTTCCTTATACCAAGACGATATGATGACATGAAACATTCGAAATCGCTAAACAATCTAAATCAAAACAAAAGGCATAAAGTTTTATTTCCTGATCCAAATAACGAAGGAGGTCGAAGTCAACGGTTTTTTTTTAATAAAAGGGCGGTGAATCTATTCACCGATTCGGCCGAGAACAAAGGACTAATTTAAAAATTAATTGCCCGCGAAGTAATAAATAAACCGTGGACGTGACATGTAAATAAAAAGAGTGGTCGGTGCGGAACGGTAGAGCGCCGCGTCGGAAGAAAGGGCCCGTCACGGCGGCCGCGCCCGCACAATGCCCCTGCTGATTTAAAATACTCGACAAACTTGCATTTCCTTATCTTTCATTACTGTCGGAACTCCTAGCCGCTCTAGACGGCATCCATTAGGACATTGTGACGGTAAATAAAAGGTAGATAAATGTATTAACTGCTATTTAAAACTTTGGAACAATGTTCGTGATGGGTCGCGGCTTACGTAACTTGGTGCTACTTGCGCCAGTTAAAAGCAACATTTAACTAAATACTGCTACTGACATTTTTAGTGAATCCTTGAACGTTCCAAAATAGTTTGGCGAGAAGGTCTATTTTAAATACAGTTTGTTGGAATACTTAAGTACCTACTAACTGAATAATGTAGGATATAAATAGGTATTTGTGTTTACAAATTGAACAGCTTTTTGTTTTGTTTATTTATAGTAAGTACCGAAGTTTTTCGTCACCTACGTCTGTCTTCTGTCTTATTGTATGTGAAAGATATCATAAATCCCGACTGGATTTAAGCGCTGATGAAATCGTATACAAACTCGGATGAAACCACTTCTGTAAATAGTAAGGCCAGCCGTACACGGACAGTCCGCCCGCCGTGTACGGCCGCCCTAATCGCCCTATAGCTTGCTAAACAGCGAAGTTGATGATTTTGAGGATGCTTGGTCAAAGTGAATTAGCACATGGAGACACTCATCACTATCAGCCATTTTGATGTCCCCACTGCTGAGCACAGGCCTTCCTTATGGGTGGGTAAGGAGGATGGGCCATAACCCACCACGCGGGTCTAATGCGGATTGGTGGGTGTTAACGACTGTAAATGCAGCCGAGACGGAGGAGCTCGAGACAGTAAATTTTTGGTCACCCATCCCATGACCGACCCTTGCGATGGACTCACCCGTAAGTAAATCGGGCGTGTATCGCGGCGCTAGCGCGACAGAGGAGCAGTTCCAGCGCTCGCCGGCGTGCGCGGCGAGGCAGGCGGCGCGCGCCAGCCGCGCGGCCGCCGCCACGTGCGGCATCGCCGACGCCTGCCGCCGGCACACGCGCCCCTGCACGCCCCACAGCGCTCCATCATGACGCGCCGACACACACTCACTCTCAGTCCAGTTGCCTTCGCTCTCGTGCAAAGCTCTACAAACAAATACAACATAATCACTACACATTCGACACGTTACAAAAAATCTAGTTTTCATACGTACTGTAAGTAATTGTTTTGGATTTCGTTGATGTCTTTTGCTTAACAGTTGGAATTTAAAGAAAAATCTTAAATTTTCTCTTATTTTCACTTTAATATACATGACAGTGCTACGACTTCAATAAATATTTATTTATATACGTGCAAAAATAATGCTTATTTGCTACGAATAATACTGGTAAGTTATTTTGGTGTTTTCGGTCTATCTGAATAAGATGATTGAGGTCCGTCGTAGCGACGCGCTGAATCAGGCCGCTGGCCGCGTTGGAACGCTTCACACATTTCGTACAAGTAATTAGGGAGGAAGTCGCCCGACTCGCCGTCTCTACGGCGTAGCAGGCGGTACGCGTCGCGTAGGCTCGGCTTCGGAGCGAGGCGCAATTCCAACTCGACGGCCGATGGAAAATGCGCTGCCAGGGAGTAAACGATTTCCAAGTCCGATGGCGGCGGATTTAAATGTCTGTAATTCGAAACTTTGTGTAGGAAGTATTCGGACATGCTCATTCTCGTATTTGTCTCGTCATATTTTCCCAGTTTCATATCGTAGAGCACTGATTTTTGTCTGTCCGGACCCCAGAATTCGTGTTCAAATGAATCATAAAACGATTCAACGTCCTTAAATTCATGTCTGAAGCATCTGGCCCACATGAGTGGCACTCCGTCGAGACAAGATATTATGAACTGCAGTTGTTTGTCTTGGGACATGTTTAGTTCGGATATGTAATATTTGACGTTTTCTATAAAATCCATGGGGTGTGTATCTCCAGCATCATCGAAATTAGGTCTCCTGTTCAATGAAGCTACTAGCCAGTCACTGAATTCTTCTGTCGATAGCTGTATGGGGTGTTTGCTGGAACTGTCACTCTTTTCATCGTCAATTTCTTCAATTTTCGGTCGTGTATCTCGTGATGTGGAAGGCCTATCTAATCCTCCATCCACGGACTTCCCCAAGTTTGGAAGCGACATGTGACTTCTTAATCTTGAAGATGGCATATCTCTGAATACATCTTCTTGGCTCGAGAACCGAACCCCAAATCCAAGTGTGGTCGGTTTATACATGGTGCTGTAAAGTACTGAAGAATCTTTCTTTGGAATCTCTTCTTGAGATTTTTCTTTACCAATTGAGGAGGATATCTTATCGACCATTTCGGACAGGTTTGTTACTGATGACTTGATTTGACGCAAGTCAACGAACAAACTCATTTTATATCATATTTCTCAACTTTTTCGAACGTGCTGCAAGAAAACATTACTTCCTTTAATTTGATCGTACACATTTTAATAACTGGAAGCACAGCGTTGCAGGTGCAAATTAATCTGCTTGTAACAGATACCTATTTAAGTAATTGGTCGTTATCATTTTGATTAATTTTCAATAAAGTAATTGACTTTTATTTTAAAATATTTAGAAAAATATAAAATTATTAAATTAATTACCTAGGCAAAGTCATTAAATCTTTTCTGAAAATTGACACCTTGAAATCGATGTGACTCAAAGAGTGAGCAGTGATTTATAAAATTAGGATCATGGATTTACAAAGTGTAAGTGCGTGCGTAACAAGTTGGAAGCGGTAGGCTTACGTGCGGCGGCGGCGGGCGGGCTCGCGGCACTACCCGCCGAGCGACGGGGCCGGAGTACTTGCTTTTTATACAGTTTAGGTTACTATAACTGGGTTATCGTAGGAATATTAAATTCCATTGACGTTCCGTTACCTCCAAGGACACGCCGATACTTTTTGTTAGGGGACATCTGTTCCCAATCTCGATCGCGCCCTATTATTGCGTAACGCAGCTTTTAACACACTTCAAAACCGAAAGAGGACCAATTTTGCTACGAAATTCAAGTTTTATGTTATTTTTAGGTTGCCGCCAAGTGACTCATTCGAAATACATAAAATAACATTCCCCTTACCCATTTATGATTTGTCCCCTCCCTTCAGTTAAGGACTGAATTTTTTATTTTTACTGAAGATGGAACTGGAAATTATCAACATGATTTTCGTTTTGCAATGTAAACCTTAATTTTATTAATTGTCTGCAAGGATGCCAAGGATGTGGTTGGTAATGACTTAACGTTTTGCTTTATAATTTAACTAGCTTTCGCCTGTGACTTCGTTCGCGTAGGCATTCGTGGAAATCCTTTGGGTAAAGGTTCCCTGAGGATTTCCTCGAATGTCGTGTCGAACGGTTCGTGAAATATGAAATGTACTTCAAAACTGTAATTAGTAAATGTAGATACTCGAAATATCTCCAATGTCTATCTATGTTTACTAAGAATCTACTTAATATAAATTATAAACTAACACTTAGTGAAATTACCAAGCAAAGCAAGTAGGTAGGTAACTCTGCTAACCTATATTTGTAGTGTAACATGGAATGAATTTATAAGCACGAAGGGTTGGTAACTGCCTAAATAAATAGGAATGTGGAATAATATTTCGCTTTTGCATGAATAATTGCTTTGTTTCGCTAGGAAATCCGATATCTGTGAAATGCTATGGGGGATTAAGGGCGCACGCGACGTCACTGTTTCGAACGTCGGCGGGACAGGAGCGTTTGATAGTCGATAGGCTTGCGTGCGACGGGCGACGGGCGACGAAGCGCGGCTGGAAGCGGCTCGGGCTCCGATGCGATACCACCCTGGGAATAGTCATTCGCACAACTACGTAATAGCAATTGACTCCGTCGTCCGGACATCCAGTCACGGTACTACGGGCACAAAGCTTCCGTAGCCGTGTTCTATTATGGTTAATTCATGTGGAATGCAATTGTTCCGTTCTCGGGCCTTGTGCGCCCGGGGTATTATCGCATTCGTCACGCCGCGCACGTGTACATTGGATCTAATAAAATAATTCCCGTAACAAATTTTACGCGTCTATCTCGATCTAGTAGACAAAGAGCCCCGCGGAGGGTAGGGAATTCGCTTTGTCATAACTGGTCGGGCATACAAAAGAGCGACGAGTTTTTTCATGGGCGGCTTTGAAACTTGTGTATGCAGATAATTTTAAAATGATCCGTCAAGTTACAATGTTACTTTCCTACTATTGTTATTATGGGGTCATGTAAGTAATTGAAATTTTATACGTAATTTAAAATTGACAACTGCAAAAGCAAAATACTTTGGACGTTATAATTTGAATGGTATCTTTAAAAAAAAATGGTTTAGGGTATGCCAGCCGAAAGATAATGTGAAAAGAATTTTCCGGCCCGCTTACCAGGACGCCGCCGCCGCCCGCCCCTAAAAATGGAGACCGAAAAATGAATTTTGGGTTGTACAGCGCTGAAAATTTGATTTAAAACGCTTTTCTAAACCGGGGAGGCAAAAACATGTTACCTTACAGCTGGCGCGCTGCAGCGGGCGCTGATTCCACTTTAATGATGATTAAACGCAGTATGATTGTCGCGGAGTCGGCCGTGCCCGTGCGTGCGCCCGGCAGCCGACTGCCACGCCAACACCGGTTGGGTAGGACTTTGAAAGGAACCACAAATGTTACGAACGTGACTTTTTTGTATCGGTAACTAACTATTGCCGTCTCTAATTGATTGATCAACTCTTACATTCAGATTTTGCGTTGCGGTGGCGGCGATTGGGCGGTGCATATTGTTTGCGGAAGTAAGCTACATAATATAATCCATACTAATATTATAAATGCGAAAGTAACTCTGTCTGTCTGTCTGTCTGTTACGCCTTCACGCCTAAACTACTGAACCGATGTGGATGAAATTTGGTACAGAGATAGAGTAGAGCTTGAGAAAGGACATAGGCTACCTTTTATTGTGAAATAAGGGTTGGAGGGGCTTAAATAGGGTATGAAAGTTTGGTTGTACCACAGAATAGAGAGACTAATAAAGTTAAGCCTCTATCGTATTTATTAGGTACCCATTTACATACTTTTACGCTACGAGTTAATGTTGTTTAATCGATTACCAAGAGTTAAATTGACAGAACGAAATTCAAAATTACTAATACAAAATCCATACTTAATCTATACTTCTATACTAATATTATAAATGCGAAAGTAACTCTGTCTGTCTGTCTGTCTGTTACGCCTTCACGCCTAAACTACTGAACTGATTTGGATGAAATTTGGCACAGAGATAGAGTAAAGCTTGAGAAAGTACACAGGCTACACTTTATTACGAAATAATGGTTGAAAGAGTTAAAATAGTGGATGAAAGTTTGTATGAAAGTCTGAAGGGATTAAAATAGGGGATGAAATTGTATGAGAGGAAAAAGAGGGGCAGCGCGCTTGGTGGGGACCCGTTTGATCAAGGAAAAACAGCTGATCTGATTTTTATTAAATTAAAACATTGAATACTATGTATCCTGGTAAGGTTCTCATAGGATTTTCTCGAATATCGACGCGGACGAAGTCGCGGGCAAAAGCTAGTTCTTTTTATAAAATGGTTTGGGAACCATTTATAAAAATAAATATTATGTAGCAGCTAGCCAAGTGACGCCTGATTCAATCAAATAAGTATTCAGATTTTATTTGAAATTAGTTCTTCTTCCAAGTAATCTCCGAAACATAAGCCTTCTTTAAAAGTTACTTACCCAAGTTACGTTTTCTTCGTGTTTCTTAATATATTCTCGTTACATATTAGGACTACCTACTTGTATGTATATTTTCTAAAAAATTAGCCTACCTACTTATTATTACATTAAGTCACAGAATACATAATAGTACAAGTACAGAAGATCCACTCCGCAAAGTCATTTAAATAAATAACGACTCTATTCCATACCCAATAAAGTGCAATTCAGGTTGCACGCCGCTCTCTTGCCTACAGTTATATTCACCTAGAAGTTGCCTCTCTTTCTATCGCGTAGCTCTTATCTCTTCTAACGACTTCAGGGTTTCTTCTTTTAAATAATAATTAAATAACTGGTAGTTAATTTATTACAAGTTATGTGTTTGTGAAATAATGTGTAGTTAAATACGTTTAAAAAAAACATAGGCTAGGTACAGTCAACGCCACATCAGACTATACATACATGCTGGCTTTAAAGCAATTGGCTCCTACGAAATGAAATTGTAATTATAATTAATTTTATTTCGAAAGTAGGTACTAGGTAGGTAAGTAAGTACCTACCTAATCTATAAATTATTTTTTCAATAAATAGTTGGGCGAAGATTGTTTAGCAAATAAGACAAGTAAATAAGAATAAACGGATACTAGTTACTAACTAGGTACCTACTAGACAAGCACTTACTTACGTTTTGATGTCGTTTGGAACTTTTGTAAGAGTGAAAACGTGAGGTTCGAATACTTTTTATTCGTATTAAGGCATACTATCGAAATCGAACTGTTAATGTGCGACCCAGCCGGCACGCGGTAGCCCTCTGAAATTAGTCCGTCTGGACGGACCCGCTACCTACTTGTAGCTTTGTACCTAAAGCGCGGAGTGCGCCTAGCCTGCCTAAGTGCATAACCGGCGAAAAGGCCGGTATCCAAAATGAAACGCAGAATTAATTTCTGTTCAACTAACCAATCAAGTCTTTCATTAATCATCCATTTATTGTCATTTCACTTACTCATACCATGACGTATTCCTAATAGCAAGTCATTTCTGAGCCCACATGGGCAGTTTTGCCGGCGACACTGGATAATCGGGTATATTACCGAAAGAAATCCCAATTTGTACCAATCAAAAGCAAGAGCCCCGCCGCGCACGGTTGACTGCACACGGGACAATCATACCCTAATTAGGCCCATTCGACACAGGCGCATACGCTCCTGCGACTGTTACAAATCGCTGCTATTAATCAAAATTAAAAGTATGACGGGTTATTAATAATAATTGGAGCGGAATAGGAATTTATACGTTTCGAAAGAACTTTTTCTTCACTTTCCGGCGTCGCGTCGCGTGGTCTTTGTGTTTGGGTGAATCATTAAAATAGCATTTCAATTTCAATACAATACACTTACCTATCATTTATTGCCTCATTTTCTCATTAATTTTGAATTTAAACATAATTAACTTTAATAAATACACCTGTACCAGCAACCAGCAAATTTTTAAAGATAATGATTAAAACTTAACCAGATTTTAGTGTACAAAGTTTTTTGGCAAAATTATCTAAGTAGGTAATATACCTATATTGCCTTGTTTTTGTTGTAAAAAAGAAAAAGGTGTAACATTCTAATAAAATTTTTGGAGGCCGAAATGTAGAATTAAATTGAGCTATACATCGAAATATATTAAGACAGAAGCGATAGAGTTAGAGTTCAAAAATCCATAAACTATTTAGGTAGGTAAGTAGTTGATTTTTACTAAAATAGATACGAAGGACGTGGAAGAAAATACGAGTACTTAAGTACACATAACTTGTTTTCGAAAACAATAATAAATAACCCTGTTAATAAAATGCGAAGGTCAGTCGAGGAAAGTTTAAACTTTCAAATCTAAATCATTTTTTACTGAAATGTAGACGTAGGTAGATAAGTAGAAATGTAAGAAAAAAGTTTTTTAACGACTGAATATTTAACTAGGTTGGAACATTAGATAATGAGATAGGAAAAACTGTTTTATGAATAATAATGAATCCAAGAGGTTTAGTTAACAAATAAATATAACTAAGTCAGAAAATTTGCAAAATACTTAGATTGGAATTTCGTTCAGTCATTTTTTAAGGAGGGTATAATTCATTGAGTTCCAATCAAATATGAAAACAAATAAAGCTCAGTTATATAGCCACCCTACTGCGCAAAAAGCGGTTGGAGTGATTCGCAAACATATAAGTACTTACATTGAAACAATGTGAATTCGAAATGATATTCGTAATGTATACGTATTACCATAAAACGCACCTCCGACGATTACAATAGAATTTAATATGATAGCGGTCCGCACGTAAAATGCGAACAATGCATGAATACCTATTAGTTTAATTACATATTATATTCAATGTGGATTCCGAGCACGCGTCCTCAAATCCCTTCAACTGTTTGAATGTAGGTAAACGGCCATCGAGTAGGGAGCCGGAATAATTGAAACAAATGCAGGGATTATTCGACAAATTGTCCAATACAACGGCGATTTGTCTAAGTCGCCACGGGACAACTGCTGTTTCATTTATTGGTGTAAATTCGACGGTGTGGGCGGCGCTCACATTTCATATTTTTATCTTTTTCTGGAGTTATGCATCATAAATCAAACTTCATAATCCCTTAAAAATATTCCAATCAGTAAAAATAGATTGCAACAGGTGAAAAGTTAATCAAAAAAAAACTTATAATATTAAATTAGTTAGTTTCTTGCACTGACCGTAAAGTCGCCAGGGCGGGCGGGCGCGGCGGACTGATATAAAAACAGGGTGGAAAAAAAACGGTAATTGGAAGGAAAGTACTTACTCGAAATATTAATGTCAGCAAATTTTACTGAGAGAAAACATCCCTTAATTTTTTTGAATAAGTAAAACTACATTCATAGACTTTTTGAAAAATAGCTTGTCTCAGATGTGAATCAAAAGAGCTAAATTATATTTTTTTATCTTTCTTGGGTTTACCTTTAATTTTAGGTACTATGTTATTTAGAAGAAATTGATCCTTATCATTAACCCTATCAATTGGTATCATAAAAAGACAGGTGTATTTTTTCGGATTTTAGCCTGTTCGATTCATGGCTGAGACAAACGATTTATCTTTGAATGCCGTTTTTATTATTTTTCATAATGAAGGATGTTTCCTTTATGCCATCGTTTATATTTAGGGTACTTGACCAACATTTTTCCACCCTGTATGTATACTGTGGCGGTTATCATTCACAAATAATAGGTAGAGAAATAAGACATGTCCATAAATATAATAATTATAAATGTGAAAGTTTGTGGGTTTGGATGTTTAGATGTTTGGATGTTTGTTCCTCAATCACGCAAAAACTACTAAACGGATTTGATTGAAATTTGGCACACAGATAGTAGATAGCCTAGATTAAAACATAGAATACTTTTTATCCCGATATTCCCACGGGAACGGGAACCATGCGGGTGAAACCGCGGGCGGCCGCTAGTAAATAATAAAATTACGACAATTTATTTGAAATCCTTCCGTAAAAATGATTTAATACAAGTATAAACCATGAAAAAAACCCAATTTGAACATTGCAATAACAACTTGCATTATGTTAAGTACAAGTTATTTTGGACAATCTCAAAGTGGATGTTTAGTCTGTGCTGTGTTGGGGCATCAATAAATCTTGTCAAATTAATCCTATGTTCGCAGAAAGTGTTGCAGATTTGCATTTATTAGGTTTGAGTTTTTTTTCAACTTGCGAGGGGAGCGGACAGCGCGCGCTCGTGCCGTGCCTTATCTCGTAACAACGGAATGAGTGTTTGGTAGCGAAAATTAAAATTAATTTTGCATTTTCTATAGACTGCCTGGACACAGACTTTTATGATTCTTAAAACTTTGTAGTTACCTACTAGGAACTAAAAAAATGTTTAGAGTAACATTTACTGTGGAAGCCGATTCATTTGAAGAGTGAAATACTTTTGGTAATTTTATTGTAAGAAAATAAATATTGAATGACACCACTCACTTCATAACGAATAGTCATAAGTATTTCATTTTAAAATAATAAAAAGTAACTGTTGAAAGCTCGGAATAGTCATCGGGCACTCGGACGAACAAGCGAGAGCTTTGTGCCTGTTGGGCGGGCGGGCGCCATAGACCTAAATATTTAAGAAACGGCGTAAACTATTCATGACTGTAATCGTGTAAATCAAACCATATATTACGCGATAAAAACGTAAAAAATATTTTTATACTAAACATAAAATACTTACTCAAACTTAATTTAGTGGCGTCCTCATCATAATAAAATTAACTGCTCGCAAAGTACATATTGTATCTAAAATTCACTTGTTATACCTAGGTGTAGGTACATATTGAAGCTAAGGTTCTAAAAAAGAGCGAAAAGTGGCCACTTTTGGACTTTTACTAACTACTACTACAACGAACTATATTTTACTGAGGTCATTGTTTCTAAACTATAGAAGCTTAGCTTTAATCTGTACATGTGAATTTTCGATACATTATACTTAGCGGGCAATCAATTTCATTAAGATGAGGGCGCCACTTGAGGGTGATAGTCGCCTTAATTTAATGATTATGTCTATGGTTTAGTCTTACACCTTGCCTGCGAGACGGATAGACAGACAGGATGACGCCTTTTTGACGCTAAAATGTAGATATTGTAATTGTGATGCGTTTGAATGATTTGCGGCTAACAATAAACAAATTTATACACTATTTAGATGAACTATTCTAATATTATATTTTAGACATCGGCTTATCACTAAATAAATCTAACAAATACTTAAGTGGAGCATATCCATGTCTACCTCTACTTCTAATATCTCCTTGATGAAATTAGATATACCTACATGCGGAAAAGTAATTATTTTTGGTACTGAGAATAAAAGATCTTATTTTGAAAAGCGATTTCCGTGCTGCTTGATAAATTAATAATTCAAAATGTCAGAATGTACAGAACTAACACGAAACACAGCATTGAACAAACTAACAAGAGTCGTCTATAGAGCCGAGATTATATTAATGAGGCGTACTTCAAAGAGCCCGCCGATACGGCCGAGCAAGAACTCCGTCTAAAATAAAAACCGAAGGAAACCACGCTACCGCACCGACGACCGCCGCCGCCGCGAGGATGTCGGTAATTTATGAATTTGTCAGGACAACTGAGCATCGCGCATCGTCGGCGTAAATAAAGAGCGCTTCGGCGCGGATAAATTTGTGTCAGATCAAATGAATCGTGTTGCGCTGCGTTCGATTTGTTGCACTTATTGCGCGCCACCCTCCCGAGGACAACCGCGTTGAACAATGACGGTAGTTTGTTGCGCGTTCAAGATATATTGCAAATGAGAGTGTCGAAAACGTACACCGATGGAATCCCATTCTATTTCTGCCAATTGATCGATTTGTTGTACGTACGTGACTAATGTTAACGCACACTTAAGAACTTGTCATACTGTCTCTAAATATTAGTCGATTTTATTTTACATCTTACGTACCTACTAGATACTATTCGAGTACGATCTACAGTTTGAATTTTAGTTGATAAGTATTGTTTGGTAAAAAATACTAATCCCCAGTGAGCTCTACGTATTATTACTATCTTGAGAAAATACATATTTGCAAGTAGAGGGAACTCTCAGAAGTGTACTATAAAGTTACACGTGTAATCTTATCCAGTATCCAGCGGAGTAGGTACAAGTTGATTAGAACTCTGTAAAGTTCGGTCTGAAGCCGTAAACATTCAGCGAACTTGGTCTACGCTTTGGAGTGGGTCTTTTAGGCACGAATTAATGGCGGTCGTAAACAATATCCTTACCGACTTCCAATATTTAAAGATTTATGTGTTACGATCATAAAAACTGCAAAATAGTCGCACAGCGCACTTAATTTTATATTTAAGCACTTACTAGTTTTATAGCACCTTACATAAAAACATAAAATCCATAGGAATGTGTCTAACATTATTGCAATAGTTATGAATCCGGCAAAGTGGCTCGTATTTCACCTTCGCTAGCAGGCGTACGACAGCACCTAGCTGAAGAGGGAATTCAATAAAATCACAGTCGTAAAAAATAAGACGGCAGCCATATAAAAATGCCTAAGAAAGCTTTAAGAACCGTCCCCTAATAATAGGTCCCGCCAGATGCACAGGACGGCCGCCTGGAAAAGTCACAGTGGGAACTCGACCGAAGGAAATTATTTTTTTCGGTCTGCCACACACGGCCCCGCTCACTCGGCGAAAACTGAGCGCTTCACGGGATCACTTACAGGACATTATACTCGAAGCCCTGGCTCCCAAATCGTACGATAAAGGTTATTGAAACTTCACACCATACGACTTGGTATAAGTATTAAACTTAAATTAAATTCAGATAATGAAGAAGTCAATTAAATGCAGATAATGTAATGTAAAATAACATCTTTCGATCGTGTGAAGAATCGCTGACAGACTATCTAAATATAAATAAAAGAAAATATGTACATATTCCACTGCAATGGATTTTGAGCCTCAAATCCAAGATTTTGGGCACATTCTTCGGATATCCGGATTCTCCGCTCTTTTTCATAGACGAAGAATTTTGGCAGAACGTGAAAAAGAACGCGCAAAAGTCAATGACTTCTATGTGGCTTTATAACGTTACCAATTAACAGTAAAAATAAGGTTACGTAACGTTATTTTCAATATGATACCTTGATAACGTTATTTTTTTAACGATACCTAATAACATAGCCTTAATATAACGTTAAATTAATGTCGATAACGTTAAACAAATTTATTTTATAAATATTGCGTATTGTAGGTATGGCCAACAGCGACGCTTAACCACTGCTAAGGTTAAAATCGCTTGCACGCCGCGCCCGCTGTCCCATACGTTTAGTTCGTGCAGGGGCGATACGCGCGCACACGAATTTTGTTGCTAACTGGTTAAGCGACGCTGTTGCCCATAGTACCTCTACTACCTACTACCTACCGCAGAGACTGATCACGTCACGGCGGCGTCAACGTCAATTACACATTGCTTTTAAGGCTGGCCCCAGACCTACCGGTTTCATTTCTTTGCTTTGCTGTTCTACCTTGCTTAAAAGACCGCCGGCCAACTAGGGTAATTTTCAATCTATCGCATTTTAGGACTAGACTAAATTAGCAAGATAGCCTGGGATTGCGAAGTAGGAAGCTTTTAGGAGATATGCCACCCTGAACATGGACTCCGATCGTTAAAAATAAATGAATAGTTATGCAAGATGTTTGGTAAAGACTTATAGAGCTGAATATGGTAGATAGATAGGGACCATAAAACTGAACAACTTTTACTATGGGACCAAATCTGAAATCGCGAAAAAAAAAAAATGAGCTGTTTCATACATTTTGATAATTTAAACTAAAATTAAAACTTGGCGTTGCATTGCAACCCATACGATGATATTTGATAACACCAAACTAATGGCTATCTTGCCAATGTGGTCTGGTCAAAATATGCATACATACATACATACATACACTCACGCCTGTTTCCCATGGGGGTAGGCAGAGACTATGGATCGCCACCTGCTACGATCCTTGCACACTTCTTTCGCTTCATTCATATCCATCACTCTTTTCATACATGCCCTGCGGTTTTTGTCACTGCGTACACCAGCCTTTTTTATAATAACCTCTATTTGGTCCGCGTAGGTTTTTCTGGGACGCCCTCGTGCAATCATTCCTTCCACATTCGCACAGTATATCTCTTTCGTGATTCGCCTTTCATTCATCCTCTCTAAGTGACCAAACCACTGGAGCATTCCTTTCTCAATTCTTGTCACTATATCATCTTTCAGACCACACCTTTTGCGAATCACCTCATTGCTCACTCTATCACTCAGTTTTACTCCGCATATTTTCCTCAACGATCGCATCTCTACCGCATTTATTCTGCTTTCATTCTTCTTCTGCCATACCCAAGATTCACTTCCATACATCAGTGTCGGTACCAGCACTCCGTTATGAATAGCCATTCGCGCCTTTGCAGAAACGGTTTGGCTACTCATAACCGAGTGTATAGCACCACTCACCGAATTTCCTTTCTTCACTCGTCTTTCTATGTCTTCCTCACTCTTTCCGTCCCTTGTGAACAAACTCCCCAAGTATACAAACTCACGGACTTGTTCCACTTTTTCGCCACCTAACATTACCGTACAGTCAGTCATTTCTTCATCTCTCTCAAACACCATCACTTTAGTCTTAGTTACATTCACTTTCATCCCTTTTCTCACAAAATCTTCATTCATAACCGACATCATTTCCTGCAACTCTTGCGCAGAAGACGCAAGTATAACTTGGTCGTTATACTTGCGTTATACTTGCGTAAAATATGCGATAGATTGAAAATGAGCCTCTTGGCCGGCGGTCCATGGTAGAACAGCAAAGCAAAGAAATGAAACCGGTAGGTCTGGGGCCAGCCTTAAATATTTAAATACAGTAATCTCAGACCAAATAAAAAAAGTAAGACAGAGTCTTCCGAACGAAGCGGTGAGGCCTATAAAACTACGCCATGGCTGTGTCCATACATAGTTCACGCACACACGTGTAACGAAACTACGCCGTGGCTTTCCATATAAAAACCTGCCGCCCGACCCCCGCCCGCCCCCTTGAACGCACACATGTACCATCAAAAACCGGCCTCGCTTCATTGTTCGCAACGCTCCATCTTTCTTTTTTATTTGATCTGAGACAGTAACATAATAACGTTATCAAGGAACGAAAAAATAACTTTAAATTCTGTTTTACCGTTATTAATTTCCATTTTTAACGTAATTTTTTTTAACGTTACTAATTTTTAACGGTATTTGAAGCCCTGTATGTTGTATAGGTATACACAAAAGTTAAGATGAGTTAGTTACAAACTTTTATCTTTGTCAATCGCAATCGCAACTTATTGTAGGTATCTCATAAATGAAAATATTGAATGTACATCGAAGTAAATATAAGGACTACGTAGGTAGGTATACATAGAAATGGATAGGGTGAAATTATTAATAGGAAGGTTTCCACAAAATTCACGGAAAATTATGCAAACAATTTATCTCTAATCCCGATTTGCAATTATGAATACTGATTGGGTTGCGATAAATTAATACTTATCTCTGCAGAATAGATTAGGTATTTCATCGAAAATTATAAAACAATTTTATTATGTAATCAAACGCTGTAATCAAATCCTTATGGCTGAGACCATGGAAGACCTGAACACAATGCTCGAAGATCTCCGTAGTGCTTCCCAAAGAGTGGGTCTTAGGATGAACATGGAAAAGACGAAAATTATGTCAAATGCCCATGTTGTACCCTCTCCAGTTCATGTTGGGAACACTACACTTGAAGTTGTTGACCATTACGTATACCTAGGACAGGCAGTCCAGTTAGGTAGGTCCAACTTCGAGAAAGAGATCTCTCGCCGAATCCAACTCGGGTGGGCAGCATTCGGGAAGCTTCGAAAAATCTTCGCGTCCGACTTACCTCAGTGTCTCAAGACGAAAGTCTATGAACAGTGTGTGTTGCCAGTGATGACTTACGGCAGTGAAACGTGGCCGCTAACTATGGGTCTCATAAGGAGGCTCAAGGTCGCTCAGCGTGCAATGGAGAGAGCCATGCTCGGCGTTTCCCTACGTGATCAAATCAGAAACGAGGAAATCCGCAGGAGAACTAAAGTAACCGACATCGCTCGAAGGATTGCTCAGCTGAAGTGGCAATGGGCGGGACACATAGCGAGAAGAACCGATGGCCGTTGGGGCAGAAAGGTTCTGGAATGGCGACCGCGCACCGGACGACGCTCCGTGGGTAGGCCCCCGACAAGGTGGACCGACGATCTGGTGAAGGTCGCGGAAAGCCAGTGGATGCAGGCAGCGCAGGACCGATCGTCGTGGAGATCCTTAGGGGAGGCCTATACCCAGCAGTGGGTGTCGTGTGGCTGATATGATGATGATGATGATGAATCAAACGCAATTAACGTGAGAAAACACAACTTCAATCTTAACAACACAATAGGTTCAGTAAAAAACCTAATAGACTTAACTACAGACACCTGTCAAAACCAAGGTCTTTGAATAGACAAAACACCATTGGGCATTCTAAAACAGTTTCCATACAAAACACCAACACAGATTACAGAACCATCATGTCGTGAGAACGTATTTCTCAGTCAACACAAAATAAGAAGCCCGTTTTGACAGATAACGTGTTCAAAGTAAAATGTTACTTATGCTAAAGGAATAAAGCTCAAGAAAAATACGGTTCCGCCATTTTAGTGAAAAATTATGTTCGAAAATTATACTGTATTTCTTTGGGGTAGACAATATAATTTTTTGAACACGTTATCTGTCAAAACGGGCTTCTTATTTTGTGTTGACTTTAATATTTGTATATTGGGCATTGTATAATTATCTTAGAATAACTACACCTAGAAACCGTGTCCTTGTATGCAAAGTGAGGCAACTTATACTGAGCCAAAATGGCTCAGTTCTCAGATTTATATCCTTCATACGTTACCTAATCGTTACTAAAATCCAATAATATAATAATTAATCTCTTTAAGGTAGGGAAATTGAAACTGTTTTGTACTTATTAGGTATGATTATGTAATAATGGACAATCAAAATCTGAAAACGGCGCCATTTTGGCTGTTTTAGTTGCCTCACTTTTGACAGCGCGCTTTGTAGGGAATTATCGTTCTAGGTGTAATTATTCTAAGATAATTATACACACATGGCAGGTGTATAATTATACACCTCACACCGTTCTGTGTTGGTGTTTTGTATGAAAACTGTTTTAGAATGCCCAATATACAAGGCTCCAAAGTGTTCGCGAGAGATCTGTCTATTGGGCAAAGCCAGATGACGAAGCTGAAAACTGACGACGGACGCATCATTTCATCAAAGCCTGAAATCCTGAGGGAGATCGAGAGCTTCTATGGGCAGTTATATTCCACGCAGACACCTGTTGAAAGCAAGGCTAAAGACCCCAGAGCCAAGCTTACCCGACACTATACCGAAGATATCCCGGACGTCAGCCTGTGCGAGATTAGTATGGCTCTCAAACAGCTGAAAAACAACAAGGCGGCGGGTGACGATGGAATCACTACAGAACTTCTGAGAGCGGGCGGTAAGCCGATACTCAAAGTCCTCCAGAATCTCTTTAATTCCGTCATCGTCCAGGGCAGAACGCCAAAGACATGGAACATAAGTGAGGTGATCTTGTTCTTTAAAAAGGGTGACAAGTCCCTCTTAAAGAACTATAGACCCATCTCGCTTCTGAGTCATGTCTATAAGTTGTTTTCGAGAGTCCTTACGAATCGTCTCGCTCGCAAGTTCGACGACTTCCAACCTCCCGAACAAGCCGGGTTCCGAAAAGGCTTTAGCACCATAGACCACATCCATACGCTGCGGCAGGTTATACAGAAGACTGAGGAGTATAATGAGCCACTTTGCTTGGCGTTCGTGGACTATGAGAAAGCCTTTGATTCGATTGAAACCTGGGCGGTGCTGCAGTCTCTCCAAAGGTGCCAAGTGGACTATAGGTATATCGAGGTGTTGAGGTACTTATACCAAAATGCCACCATGACGATCCGAGTACAGAACCAGAACACAAATCCTATCCAACTGCAGCGTGGTGTGAGACAGGGAGACGTTATTTCTCCGAAACTGTTCACAGCTGCGTTGGAGGACATCTTTAAGCTCTTGGACTGGAAAGGACTCGGCATCAACATTAATGGCCAGTACCTAACACACCTTCGTTTTGCCGATGATATAGTCCTTATGGCTGAGACCATGGAAGACCTGAACACAATGCTCGAAGATCTCCGTAGTGCTTCCCAAAGAGTGGGTCTTAGGATGAACATGGATAAGACGAAAATTATGTCAAATGCCCATGTTGTACCCTCTCCAGTTCATGTTGGGAACACTACACTTGAAGTTGTTGACCATTACATATACCTAGGACAGGCAGTCCAGTTAGGTAGGTCCAACTTCGAGAAAGAGATCTCTCGTCGAATCCAACTCGGGTGGGCAGCATTCGGGAAGCTTCGAAAAATCTTCGCGTCCGACTTACCCCAGTGTCTCAAGACGAAAGTCTATGAACAGTGTGTGTTGCCAGTGATGACTTACGGCAGTGAAACGTGGCCGCTAACTATGGGTCTCATAAGGAGGCTCAAGGTCACTCAGCGTGCAATGGAGAGAGCCATGCTCGGCGTTTCCCTTCGTGATCAAATCAGAAACGAGGAGATCCGCAGGAGAACTAAAGTAACCGACATCGCTCGAAGGATTGCTCAGCTGAAGTGGCAATGGGCGGGACACATAGCGAGAAGAACCGATGGCCGTTGGGGCAGAAAGGTTCTGGAATGGCGACCGCGCACCGGACGACGCTCCGTGGGTAGGCCCCCGACAAGGTGGACCGACGATCTGGTGGAGGTCGCGGAAAGCCAGTGGATGCAGGCAGCGCAGGACCGATCGTTGTGGAGATCCTTAGGGGAGGCCTATACCCAGCAGTGGGTGTCGTGTGGCTGATATGACGATGATGATGAATATACAAATATTAAAGCCAACACAAAATAAGAAGCCCGTTTTGACAGATAACGTGTTCAAAAAAAAATTGTCTACTCCAAAGAAATACAGTATAATTTTCGAACATAATTTTTCACTAAAATAGCGGAACGGTATTTTTCCTTTGAAAAAAGAAATCAAAATTACGAGTTTTTATGTGAGGCTGGACGCCAGTCGATTTTTCATGCAAACGCGGTAACATGAATCCTTGGTTCTCCGCCAGGGATTGATCGAGCTGTTATCTAATGATGACTATCCAGGCAGTGAATGGTGGAGATCCAGATCGCTTTACATACCCAACTGATGTATGATCAGCATTCTAAGAGAAGGATCAGAATTCTCAGTTTCAGGATCTCCATACATTGTAACGCCCTTTTCGCGATTTTTGAACATGTCAAAGATTGGAGTAGGCCAGCAGATCAATTGGGTATGTATAGCGATCTCCTAATGGAGAGAGATCTCCTCCATGGCTTGGTCAATCCCTGGCGGATAACCAAGGCTTCAAAGCTACCTCGTTTTTAAGAAAATCGACTGGCGTACTTAATTATTTGGCCACCAGTATACACCATAGAAACAGGGCTCGATGATGGCGTAAACAATTTTCAGAATAGAGGCTAATTGGGGTAAAGCCGCTTAGGGCAGAAGTACCGAATACAACTGGAGTTCGGAGATTTCATCTGTGTTTTCGTATTCACCAACGATAGCTTTGCTGAACAAAGTATTTCATAATTTCATTATATTTAAAAAAAAAATTTACGCAGGAAAAACACTAGTAGAAAATATAGTATCGTCGACGTAATAAACCTCAGTTATAATTACAGAAAGAATACATAATAGTATAAGTGAAATAGTAGAATATTTATTCTATGATGAGATCCCCTACTTAGGTAACTTACCTACACACCATTGAAATTCTAGCTAAACAGGTGATCATTTCCCATACCACAAAGCAAATATAGGCTCATACTCATAAAATATTTAACGCAAACCTCACTTCTTAATAGCAAACAGTAAGTACACCTCTTGGAGTTGTTCAAACACAATTTGTCATTATTTGCAGAGTGCAAGTATTCTCAGCATTATAAGTGCTATCGAAATGATTTCGTAAACTACAGTACCTCATCATTACCTACTCATTGAACAGCTTTCACAAGCACACTAAGGCAAATTTATTCCATAGCATAGGTAAGGTAAGATCTCGAAACTCTACATAACATAACGCAGTATATACAAATATGTTTATTTATAAACAACTTTGTCGACGTACCTAATACCTATTATCCCGCCGGAAGTAGATTTAAAAATGACAAAAAAGCATCAGGTAGAGCTAGTTTTTGAACTGCGTTGTGAAAAAACACCTATAAGTTATAGAACTACGTGCAGTACGATTTTGTTAACACGTGGTAAAAAAGCAAATAATCAACGCCACAATAATGTTCAGGAAAAACGATTAAAATCACAGGTCAAGCCACACAGCGGGCGTGGCGTGACGGGACGGGACGGCGACGCGACGCTGAGAAGTTGTAATGTACTAGATACTATGGACGACGTCACACAGGCCGGCGTGGCGCGACGTGTCGCGTCCCGTCGCGCCACGCCGCCGTCGCGCCGAGCGTGAATACAGATCGGAAGCGCGGCGGGCCGAAATGTAGGTGTGAACACGCCCGCAGTGTGAACTTCCGTCGCGCCCCGTCGCGCCGCGCCCCGTCACGCCGCGCCCCGTCACGCCCGCTGTGTGGCTTGACCTTTATGATGTTTATCGTCCACAGCAATTGTTGGATAAACTATCTCGTCTCAATAGATCACAGGAAGTGAGATAGGTACGTTTGCACAATTCCGCATTTCCTCAGCACGGCTCGGATTTCCCGGGATATATCCGGGTGTAATGCAGGGCCACATAATTGCGGGTTGCAGCTGAACAACGCGCTCATTAGTGCAATGTTCAATTAGGGAGCGCCGATGGGCGGGGACGCTTCACGGCTACCGATTACGCCTGGCTTTGATGATTCAATGCTTGGGAAAGTGTGGTCAGATGAAATACCTAAAAGATGGAAACCCTTACCAGTGTCACAGTTCTATTATAGTCCTAATCGCGACTCGCGCACGAAGGGTTACGTACTAAAAACAGCAAAAAAAAAGTTTCTTGTATGGCAACCCCACTTAAATATTTGTTTTATTTCGTTTCTAGTATTTGTGATCTTTCTATCTTTTTCTATATTTCTATCATCTGTGAAAATTTCAACTCGGTTCATGAAATACAGCCTGGTTTGGTGACAGACAGACAGACGGACAGTGTCTTAGTAATAAGGTCCCGTTTTTACCCTTTGGGTACGGAACCCTAAAAAGACCGTTTCCAAAGAAGCAGTGATTATGATTTTTCTGACATTTCGGCACCTTAGCAACTATGAAAATGTGTACTTACGATAACGCTAAAAAGTTTTTCCGCGAAGACAGGAAACTTTGCGCCAACTTGCGAAAAGCTCTGTCAATACTCACGAATTGAGCGAGAGCAGAAACATCTTGTATGATCTACGTTTGTTTGAAATCCTTCTAGGAACGGTCGAGTACCAATTGATCGAACGGAATAAACATGTCTGGATCCGGCATATACTGATGTTGTAGAATTTATTATATTTTAGCGCATAGTCAATCAGTCACGATAGAGTACGTTATTCAAAGCAAGGTGGTGATGGAAATGGAAGTGATGATCAGAATGATGAGATCATATTTGTTTGATATACACCTATTTATTTACATCTTTTGCTACTGTAAATATCTATTTAAATAATTAACTAAAAATATGAGCTTTTCTTTCGTTCGCAAAGTGATAAATTATGTAGGTAGAGAGCTCTGAATTTCCAGTGTAGATTCGGGAGGACAATAAAGTTAATTAACAATAGCATTATACGTTGAAGAAGAAAGTCTCCCTAACTGTGAAAGACGCCCGTGCTGCTGTGAATACCGAGATTTTTAATTTAGTGCCTTTAATGCCTAGGTAGTTCGTTTATTAATTTCTTTTTGATACCCGCCTTTTGTTTCTATAACGAATTTCAATTATTTTTAAATGCTGAATTTATGGTGATTTGCTTAATTATGTTTATAGCCCAATCGGCAGGTACAGTCCCCCTTGGGTTGTTGACATCCTTCAATCCTCCAAGCCTGCGAAAAGTTAGGGGAGGCAAAAAACCTCGGAACTTACGCACTTTTTAGACTTTCGCTTATATCTTCTAATCTAAACCATGCGTTTTTCGTGAAAATCGTTGCCGACACAATTTGTAGAGCATTAAATTTCCTTTTCACCTCTCCAGCACGAAAAGGGTGCTTTTGGCGCGTAAAAACTCGCAGCAAAATCGATTTTTGCTGCGAGCGTGAGACAAAGTGCTTTTTTAATTTCTAACACCAACTTTTAAAATAATAAAGAAAAAACAAAGTGACAAGGATGACACTTGTAAAATTGATATGTGAGAAAAGGATAGATAGAGTGCTTTATGGTGTCATACACGGATTAAAAAGTAAAAAATAAAATGCACGGATATACCAAGAAGTTTTAAATAAGGATTGTAAAAAAAGAAGGTTGATAATTCGAAATAAAGAGTATGGAGGAGGTAATGAGGTCGCATGTATGAATCAAATATGAAATAAGAAAAAAATATGAAATTTAATAACAAATTATATGTTTTATGGTTAATAATAAATAAATAAGACGGGATATTAATGAATAAGAGAAAAACACAACGTAATGTAATCAAAACGACGGGAATCTACTTTACTGACTCTAAGAATAAAATTTTTCAGCATAGGTTTGATCGAATTATTTTGTGATAAATTACAAAAATGAATGCGTCCAACGATGAAGCCTTACTCCAAAAGAGTTAAGAGAACAAGTTTCTAATGCTGAATTAAGCTTTTTACCAGGAAAGTCACATGAAAATTTTCTCGCTGGTCGAGGTGAAAAGTTGTATGTTTTACACGAGACCAAAATGTTGTTCTGCCTCGTGCCTTTAAATCACTTACTGTGCTCAGTAGTCTATATTAGAATCACTCGCTACGCTCGTGATTCAATTCTAGACTACTTCGCTAGTTCGTGATTTAAAGTCGCCACTCGCAGCACAATTTGATTTTGGTCACTTGTATAACAAATAACTATTAATTTTCATTGGTGAAAAATATTTTTTTGACCTAATAATACTTACCGCGATACAGAACTTCAAAATATATGGAACAAAGGAGACCATTACATTAGGCTTTTTCTGAAAGTGCCTGCGAAGAGATTTTTCTTTTACGTATTGTCAGAACTAGCCATTTGGAGCAATATGAATATGGCACAAAAGATGTAGGATTCTTGATGTTCGAAGATTCAGGATTTCCATACATTATAATGCTACGTTCGCGGTTTTTTTTTATTTTTTTACATCTTTAAAATGTTAATCAGGGTATAGGCAACAAAGCTGTAGGGTATTAATTTATCTTTCTGTTATCCATATAACAGAACAATAAGTTCCTAAAAATTTTCGAGCTTTTGGGGCAGAAAGGTTCTGGAATGGCGACCTCGCACCGGACGACGACGCTCCGTTGGTAGGCCCCTGACAAGGTGGACCGACGATCTAGTGAAGGAAGAAGCCGCTGGATGCGGGCAGCGCAGGATCGATTGTCGTAGAGATCGTTGGGGGAGGCCTATACCCAGCAGTGGGTGTCGTGCGGCTTCCAATAAAATCATAATTTTATTGGAAAATAAGTGAAGTTTGTGTTAATATTGTCATGTGCCCAATAATAAATAGGTGCTCTCGTATACTAACACGGAGATATTGATAATCCTAATAAAATAAACAGGGCAACCGGTTGGACTCCTTATCTTGAGTGCGAGCCACTGGAGCGAGAAACAAGGACTTCCAGTACGTAAGGGACTTTGATTAAAGGTTATTCCGTCTAACAACATAGGTACTAATTTTAAGAAAACATACTTGATAAGTTAATTATAGGAACTATCCATTTAGTATATTGGACGTATCTATGTGGAGAGATAAAAGTAAAAAAAAATAGACGCATATATCCCTTAAGAAACAAAAAAAAACATAGTTTTTAAGGTATGTTTAACACAGTTTTTCCATGCCTTTTTCAATTTGATTTTAAGAAATATAACAACACATATTTTTTTAATTAAGTAGTTTTGTATTGAAAAGCGGGCGAGTCTTACAATTTCATTTTTGTTACTCGGGACAACTTTCTAATAATGGCTATTCTGTCACCTTTTTTATTTAAGTATTGTAACTAATAATAAAAAATACATAAATTACGGAATAAATATTAGAATCTAGGTGTCTTTTTTTACTTAACTCATGGAATTAACCCGTAAGCGGGTCGATGTGATAAACGAAATATAGTAGTCTAACTTTTCATCAAACATGTCAAGTTACCTAAAGTTTTAGTTAATTTTATCGCTAATTTGATAATTTAAGGGTTTTTCTGGAATATTTTTAATATGTATTTATTTAATGCTTTGATTCCATGTTAGCTGTTTAAAGTTACCTAAGTACATACATAGTAAACTTTCAAACAAGATAATCCCGTAAGCATTTTTCTTCAAGGGAGATAGATCGTAATAAGACAGTAATAGGTTTGTTTTGTGTTTGTAGCTAAATGGATCACGAAAATTAAAAAAGACAAGCCTAAAAAGTACTTACTTAAATATTTTTCGTTACACGTTTAAAAGCAAATATAGTCAGCAAATAAAACATATTTTAAGTTTTTGATATTTTTCGTAAATTAACAAACCTTAGTGGTAAAAGAAGAATAAATAATTTTAATAAATTATAAAGTCTATCTACAACTAATTACATAAAAAAGCTAATAAGTTTGATAACTACTTACAGCCATCGAATTCCTTTAGTCGACTTCGGCAAAAACACAAAAAACAAAATCCAAAATAAACCAAAACAGCGCATCACAAAAAACAAGTCAGAGCGGTAATGTTAGCACTCGCTTTAAAAAAATAGTTGAACAAAAGACGCGCGCGCGAAATATTTTGGCGGGAGAAATGTTGCGTACGAGATGCGGGTGAGCACTGAGCACCCGAGCTGGCTGCGTCCCGTCCGCGGAAGAATGCCTGCGACCACCGCCGCCGCGGCCAGTGGTCAGGCGGCCAGCGCGCCGCCGCCACTCACGGTGACCCGTCAAAGAATAACAGCTTTTCGGAGACAGAGGGCCTACTCAAATGGCCGCATCCTACAACTTACATATTTTCTAAAAATCTGCGGGCCTACCCAAATGATGCCAAATGGCCATTCTACTAAAATTAACGCTAGTAAAATAGAATGACAATGTATGGGATTGACTGGAGCTAAGCGTTAGCTTGTCATTCCCATTTCCAATATATTGTGAGTCTATTCTACTAGCTTTAATATTAGTAGAATAGCCATTTGAGTAGGGGGGCTGATACGCAATTGGGTGCAAGGACCTATCTGTGTGTGTGGTGCGAGTAAATAATGTGTACCGGTGTACCTACGTCAAGTGTACGCTGTGAACGTTAAATAAAATTAAAGAAGAATCGTGTGCGTTGGTTAATTCAGCAGAATCAAGATTTTTAAAGTTTCTAGATAGACGTTCCTAGTTTACAAGGTACATCATTATTGACATCATTATTCTGACTTAACAATTTTGCGTGCTGTTTGTTAATAGCTGAATGAGGGCAATTTAATATTATTACGAATATCTACAGTGTACCTTGTTCATATGCAAAATAAATAAATTTCATTTCATTTCATTTCCAAATGATTCGACGTCACACGCAACATATCAGTGTGGTGTTGTGACGGAGAAAACCTCAGCTTGACGATTCAAACCACGGTGTAGACAAAATAAGAATAACTTTAAAGCGAATAATTTTAACTATCATCAGCACCATGACAGAATGAACAACGAACGTTATGAAAATAAATTTAGTAATTCTCTGAGAGGCCGACAGTCTGTAGGCATATAATAGCTCGTGGCGGGCGTGTAGCAACCCCCGGCCGGCGGCGGGCGGCGCTCCCCACGAGCGGTACAACCCACTTATCAATTCACTCGAGTGGGCATTCATTCATTGTGGAGCATTGTGTCTAATGTCTATTATGCGTGGATTCGGTGCCTATTTACCCGTTCACTGGTACTCCGATTTTATGACTCACAACTTTTTGTATCGAAAATTGATATAACGTTTTGTTATGATGGAATTGGTACTAATTGCTTAGAATTAAATACTGAGAATTGGATTTCATAATATTTATTACTTATTTTATTATACATTTAACATTTTTGAGTTTGGGATTGTAGAAAACCAAACAAATTTCATATTATGCTGATTTCGGATTCAAGTTTCTGTTTTATTCTATGACAACTGTTCTAAATGATGTGGTGGAGACTGCTATCAGAATAATGCGTGTTCGGATACTGTGGTACAGCTTGACCATAAAGAGTTGACAAAAATTGAGGGCGCCACTTTCTATGAAAATACGTCAAAATCAGGAATAATTTGGCAACACTGACTATATTTTGTACTGAAAAATTTTAGTTCCATTTTATTTAATTTCAACTCTTTATGGCCAAGCTATACATATAGCTTGACCATAAAGAGTTGACAAAAATTGAGGGCGCCACTTTCTATGTAAACACTTCAAAATCACGAATAACTTGGCAACACTTGACTATATTTTTTACTGGAAAAACTTTAGTTCCTTTTTGTTTAATTTCTACTCTTTCTGGCCAAGCCATGTTTAATTCCATTATTTTTAAAATAATAATTTTGGCTTAAGCCTAAAAATAAAGATCAGTCATATAATGATAGGGGACTTCGTACTAAAAATTAAATATAATGGTATTCTATTTATAACTAAAGATCAGCCTCGCCAGAACTTGTTTGTAATAGTTATTTATGCAACTGTACTATAATACCTAATTAGTACAGATGCATACAAGACTTTATCTACACTCATGATATATATCCTCTATAAAGGGTTTTTCACTTCTTTGACTTTCCTCCTCCTCATCATCATTTTATCATCCGAACGAGTGTTATAATGTTGTACTGAATTTCATAATGTAACTCATCGGGCGTGGGCGCGCAAAGGAGCGCGACATCTTTTCGCACGGATATTGTAATGTTGGCAATAAGCTAACCGTTTCAGAACCCTGTATAGAAGATTTAAAGCATGGGAGTAGATAAAAATAATAATAAAATTAAAGATCAGCCTCGCCAGAACTGCATTGATTCAAAACATATTTCTTACACACAAATAATACAGATGTTATTTTTTACAAACGCAATCGAAAAATACACAAATATGATTACATTTTGATTTTAGTGTGTGACAATCTCTTGAATACTGCCAGGCTAGGCCCACTCCGCGCTTTAGGTACGAAGCTACAAGTAGCCAGCGGGTCCGTCCGGACGGACTAATTTCAGAGGGCTAGCGCGTGCCGGCTGGGTCGCACGTTAGCAGTTCGATTTCGATAGTCACTCTATAATAATATTATTATAACCAAAATGAAGGCATATGCCATCGTAATGGGCTGCCTTAATACTAATAAAAAGGATCCGAACCTCACGTGTTTTTCACACTTCCAAAAGTCATCGAAAACGACATCGAAACGTAAGAAGTGCTTGTCTACTAGGTACTTAGTATTTAGTATCCATTTATTCTTAGGTAGGTAGGTACTTACTTTTGTTAAACAATATTTACCCAACTATTTACTGAAATATTAATTTATAGATTAGGTAGGTACTTACTTACCTACTTTCGAAATAAAGTTAATTATGAATACAATTTCATTTCCTATGAAAGCAAATTGACTCAAAGTCAGCATGTCTGATGTGGCGTTGACTGTACCTATCCTAGGTTATTTTGAAACATATTTAAGTACCTACACATTATTTCACAACCTCATAACTTGTAATAAATTAACTACTTGTTATTTAATTATTATATAAAAGAAGAAAGTGAAACCCTGAATTCGTTAGAGGAGATAAGAGCTACGCGATAGAAAGAGAGGCAACTTCTAGGTGAATATAACTGTAGCCAAGGGAGCGGCGTGCAACCTGAATTGCACTTTATTGTGTATGGAATAGAGTCGCTATTTAAATAATTGACTTTGCGGAGTGGATCTTCTGTACTTGTACTATTATGTATTCTGTGATACTGCTTCGAATATAATAAATCAAAAAGGATCTCTAACACAAAATAAATACTTAAGTGTGTAATTCATAAACTTATATATACTGACTGGCTGTTTGGTAATAACCTTATAAAGCCAAATATGGTAGATATCAATCAAGCAAAACACAATTTTATTCTAGGGTGCAGTTAACATAAAAAGAAAAATATTAAATTTTTTTTCGCATAAACTGGTGGGTTTCAGAGTTTATAATAATTTCCGGAGTTGTATTATGAAACACTAACCATAATCGGCTTTATAGAAACATCCTGTATAATGGTATGATTACAAAACATTGAAACAATAATTAGGTTTTAAGATATGTATGTATAGCTGATGAAACGCAAGAGAAATAAAAATTCTCAATTCACATCGTTACGACTGAACTTCAGCACTCTACTTCATAATTGTTCGTATTTCATATGCAATGAGCGGTTTTCAAAAGGCAGTTTACAAAACAAAAGTAGTACCTAAAAGACGGCAAGATGTCGTTGTTCAACTAAGTACGTAACTTTTTAAGAAAAAAGCAAAGGATTTTGTCAATTTGACAGTTAAGTCGCCTACCGCCTAACTCTATCGCTTTGACTCTGACTTTGGTTTATGACGTCAGTGCACTCTCCGTCCTTGTCATCGTGTTATGATATGACAAGGACGGATAGAGCCTAGCTATCGCTTTGAGTTAGGCGGTAGGGCCCCTGGGAGTAAAATAAAAAAAACCTACGTAGTTGAATAGCGCCATCTATCAACATAAACATAAACTAAAATTCTCAGCTGTCAGAAAACCGCTCATTACTTACAGTCGTGAAAAGGACCATAACCCTATTCGTTTTTATTTATCATAAAAAAATGTTGTGACTTGTGTAGTTTACTAGGTTTGACAGTATAGCATAATTTAGGGAACTTAATAATAATTTTAGGTCCCCACCTATGAAATCGGCGTTTTCTATGGAGATATAAAAAAACCCCACTGGCATGTTCTTAATTTATTTAACAACTATTTAAAACTTTTATGCACTAATAATATTAATAACACTAAAATAACATATGCCACTAAGGTTAGCGGATAAAATAAGTTTTGGAAAGAAAACAAATAAAGAGGTCATTTCTGCTAACAAAAAGAAGGGTCATTTTTAAGGTATTTTTTGTGTTTTAACTAAAATAAGGATTTTTTTACTATTGATGTTGTCTATGATGGTCATTATTCGATATAATATCAAGCAATTGATGAATATTTGACGAGCTCGGTGGCGCAGTGGTTTAGCGCTTCGCCCTGCGATTGCGGAGGTTAAGCAATGAGCAGTTTTCAAAAGGTTAAGAAAAAAAGTAGTACCTAAAAGACGGCTAGATGTCGTTGTTCAACTAAGTACGTAACTTTTTCAGAAAAAAGCAAAGGATTTTGTCAATTTGACAGTCAATTTTGGTATGGTTATGGCAAACTACTCCTCTTCAGGGAGTAATTTTTGCCAGTATCGAGTGTTATATACTCAGCTGCTAGGAAAAATTAAAAAAAAACCTACCTAGTTGAATAACGCCATCTATCAACATAAAAATAAAACCGCTCATTATCGCAAGGAAGGGTCGGTAAGGGCATCCCCTTACCGACGGTGACGATAAATTTACCAATCCGCATTGGGCCCGCCTGGTGGGTTATGGTCCATTCTCTTCATCTACCCATAAGGAAGGCCTGTGCCCCAGCAGTACATTAAAATGGCTAAAGACGGAGCCGATGAATATTTAAATCATAGAAGTGACGAGGTTCTCTATTTGTGAGTACGTGCGTGCCAAGCGCTTTGCCAATACATTTCCTATGCGAACTGCTAAAGAATGGAATGCACTGCCTGCTCATGTGTTCCCCGATAGTTACAACCTTGGTCTTTTCAAGGCAAGAGTGAATAGGCATTTCCTAGGCTAGCGTGCTACACCTTAGTTAGACCACTTCCTGTTTATCAAGCAAGATGGTGGTCAAATGTCTGCCCAGAGTGCCCAGTTACCAATAAAAATAAAAAGAGAAAAAAACGCCATTTTCATAGGTGGGGGTCTCAAAAATGGCACCTCAAATAGCGTCCCACTTACAAATTGGTCGCTTATTTTGCACAAAGTATGTGATAAAGATGTGTTTTTGTACAAAATAAGCTTATTTTGTACAAAATAAGTGATATGACATGTGAGTTTGTACAAAATAAGCGCCAAGTTTGTAAGTGGGACGCTATTTGAAGTGCCATTTTTGCGTACTGTTTTAGTTCGTGAAGCGTTATCTAGGATATTCTTGATCGAAGGTGGGGACGCAATATTGTATTGTGTTGTGTTGGTGTGTCTACTGCGACTTCTTCCTGGTGTACTGTTTGACGAGGGCGAGGCTGAAGGGGCGCGGCTGTCAGGCGAGGTGCGACAGGTCGTCGAGCTCGGGCGGCGGCGGCGGCCCGCCCGCGCCACGCGCGTACAGCGGTTTCGTCACTACCGACACGGGCGCCTGCCAAACCGTTCGTACTGTCAGTTCATAGTCTTACTACTTACGAGGGTGGTTTGATCAGTCCATGACTTTGAAAAAAAAAACTTTTTTTTCCATAATTTATTTTTGTGTCTTAAAAAGAAACTCCTTAAGGCATCTTTACACTAAATTTTTTTCAAATTCGGCAAAAGATTATTACTTTTGGAAACAAAAAGCTTAAGCGAGTTCTAACTTTTCTTAATGACCCTGTCGACCCTCTCGGCGGCACTCATGACATCAAAACTCATCGAATGAAGATGCGAATCCTTCATATTCTCTAGATTCAACCCCAGTGAGATATTTTCTCCTACCAAACATGAATAAATGTCTTGATAAATGTCTTGGCGGGCAAAGATTTTCATCGAGCCAAAAGGTGATGTTTGAAATGGGCCCTCATTTCAGTTACCAGTTTTCAGGCGATGAAAGAAAAAAATGATGGGTTAAAGAGGTAGGAACTTCGTTTGACTGAATACGCAGAGCTACAATAAGATTATGTACAGAAATAAAACAAAATATTCCGAAAAAAGTCTCTCTTCATTAAAAATTCATGGACTTATCAATCCACCCTCGTACACAGTATTATAAAGCACCTACCAGTAATCCGACTCTTTTGTTGATAAACGGATGCCGCCACTGCGTAGGTATACGCACAGAAACTCCGTCAAGGGTCAGGGTTGTAACAACAAAAACTACTCAAATATTTTACATAAAAGTTTTAATTTGTAATAACGAAAGAATCAAAATAGACAAAAGAGCCTTTTCAAGAATAACGTATAACGTCGTAACAGACAAAACAGAAACAACAAACATGAAACCGCAGATTTTTTTTGCGGTTTCAAAGTTTGTCCCATAGTAAAAGTTGTTCAATTTAATGGTCCCTATCAAACCTTGACGTGGATTTACAATCAAAACGTAACAAATCCTGTAAACTATTATGACGTTTTGAAATTTTGTTAAGCTTCTTAAAACGTACACCCCTTCAAGTTAGAAAGCGCAAACTAGAGGTGATTGCGCTCGCCGACTCTGCCGCTCACTTTTCCGCGTACCCCCCATCGACCGCGCAAGTACATGAGTCGGACGACTGTTAGTAGTATTAAGACTGTGCTACTTAGGTACTTTATAATACTGTGGTTTGATGTAATGGGTAGGAGCAGCGAACTAAAATCTATGGAAGTGTAATTGCAAACAAATATTGCTTAAAAATAGCTCCGCGTGCAGGGGGGCTTCACTCCGAGCTTAAACTTTTATATTAGCCTACTGCTCGCGGCTCACTCAGTCGAGTCAGCGCAAGAGGAATGTCGTTCGTGTGTCGATTGAGACAGAGCTACGCCACTAACACAATAGAAAGAGAAGGTGCATACAATAATAAGCACCAGCGCTGTGCAATTTGAAATAGTACTTTATTGCCGTGCAGCGAGAGAAGCATATTATTTGATTGTCCTCGCGCAGATGGACTTCAGTATGTAGTACTATTATATATTCTGTGCCACGGGGCTAAAAATTACAACCCGCACAGCATTCGGTTGGGCCAGCCACGCGCCCGGTGACAGACATTAGCGTTCTTTACAGTTTGTATTTAAAAGAAAAGTGAGAGTTTATTAGAAATGATGTAGGTACTGTGTAATCAAATGGTGTAAAAGACGCAAAGAAGGCAAAAAGATGATGAGATAACGTATCCGAAGTATTAAATTTTTTATACCAAACCATAATCGTACGGTCGCTATTATTCTACCCGACTTCAGTCGCTTTCTGCTGCATAACTAAATGCCAGCATTTTTAGTCCTGCCTACTTGGTTGTAATTTTTGTGTGGTGCTATTTTTTGAGCGGAATGCTTGTTCCATAGTTTTTAGTTCGCCGGTTTTGATGTTTGTGTGTTAATTTGTATAATTAATATTATATAAATACAAATTGTATTAATCATTGTTTTTTAATCCATTGATTATGTTAATTTTATATACTTTTAAGCTCTTCAAACAAATCCGGCCGAATTGAAGAAGTTTCTTAGGTATATCTTACATACCTATACAATGGCTAGACCGGCGTCAATTAACCAAATAAGTTTTTGCTTGTCCTGTCAGAATAGGCTATATGCCAAGTAGTGAGGTGTCGCAAACATTCATAGGCTACGGTAACCAATCAAGATCAAGCTGGCAAAATAAGTCAAAACAAACCATTGCAAGATTTAGAGCTAATTTCACCATACTCTGTTAAATAACATCCTTGTTAAATCATTTAACGGACTGTTAAGGTTAATGAGTGTTCCACCATGCTCTAACAACTGATTATTTTCCTTAATCAGTTGTTAAACTTAATTGCTGATCTAGTGGTCTGTTAAATATGTAACAGACGATTAATTTCTCTTTGGTTTACATCACAACTGTCAAGATGGATATGTCGTGTGATTTTATTTTTGAAAACAATGATATTTTGGAAAATTTCGATAATTTGGATAAGGAGAAGTGAATATAATTTGGATAATATAGTACGACATCCTAGAATTTTCAAGGAGCGGCGTCATTATTTCGAAGAGTAGGTACCTACCTACGATAATGTCGATTTTTGCACAAGGTTTCGTTTATCGAAAGAATCTCTTTTAGATGTGTTACAATTAATTGAAAACAAACTTGAATAACCATCAGATCGGTAAGTAAAAATATACCAATATTTGCATTGTAAAATATTTCCTTGCTCTGTATAAAATACAATAATTGTGTACCTATTACCTACTTAAAACGCCAGTACTCTCTATTGTATACGTTTACTAAACATAAACCTTAATTTTGTTGCAGGAATGACTTTATTTCACCTGTGAATCAACTCCTATTGCATTTGAGATAACTACTTGCCACTGATTACAGTGGAGTAAGCAAGTCTACTTCTCATTCACAAACTAAAAATTAATGAAGTTTATTCCCATTGTCATGTTCCTTCATCAATAAATAAGATTCGTTTTTAATTTAAAACCGTTATTTTATATTTTATTTCGAACAATACCTATCTAGTGCACATTTATCTGGTAAAATTACCGAAATATGCCAATACCTGGGGGATACCTATTTGCCTATCTTTTATTCCGTTTTATATTATCCCAACCTGTTTAGATCTGGTCGCTGCTGTTTCGAACACAGAAAGAACTCAAAGAATAAAACTCTTCTGATGATTTTCTTTATCCTTCGTTTTTGTTGGCGGTTGTGGCGGCATCCGTAGGTACTTTTATTTTTAACTACATCTTTGTATTTAGTGATAAGATGTAAAAGAATTTCCTTCTCGTTTGAAGAACAATTCAGCCCGTGTGCTTTTTATTCTTAGACATTATTACGAATTAATTTATTCGTACATATTAAAACAACACAAAACCCTAGCGAAAATAAGCTGTTTGTTTTTATTTGAAAAAAGTTTGACGTTTCAAGCAAAGAGAATATAATCCATAGAGGAAAGTAATAAAAAATAAGTAGCAAAATGAAATGTAAGCCGAATCATATAGAAATCCACACTATAAACGGTATCTCAAATAAGTCGCGTTACCGCACGCTCAAAGTGTAATACGACTAGTAAAAATAGTACCTGTGTCTCAGAACAAACGCATAACAAACAATGACTTTTTATTTTGGTTGGTTTGGAATATGAATGAACGTCTCGTTCGTTATTCAGCAGATGTTTGACAAATGTCCGATTAGTTAATGGTCTGTTACATTTTCGAAATAAAACATACAGAATTAACAAGGCTGTTATTCTCTTCGTTAATTTTAATCGGGCATTAGCTAATGCCTGATTTAGGAAATAACTAACAGAGTATGGTGAAATTAGCTCTTAAAGTATTACATCAGTAATATCTTAAATGTCACGTGCACATCACGTGACGGGACAACAAGATAAAGAATTGGCATCGGAAAACATCGGAAACAATCGTCTACATAATTACATAGCAAGGACAATCAACATAAAATAGTTTGACCCTAAAAGTCATTTACAATTTCAACTTTATAGCAATGAAATAAATGTCAACGTCATTTCAAAGAAAAGCAAAAACCCGATGCCCATTAGTAGGTGATTATTGGGCGTTCTGGAACACATTCACTCCAGGTCTCTCACGTCCGTTCGATCCCTGTCGTGAAGTGTTCCAAACAGCCCAATAATCACCTCGATCGCTGTAGTAAAAACTGTTTCAGGAAGACCAGTTAAATGTATGAAAATATGGTTAAACTCCCTAGTTCCTACCTACTCGCGATGAATAAATATAAAATATACTTTATGTAAAACTTACATGCTGCTAAGCTCACTGCACACCAAATCATTTGTATTGCACTCATTATAATATAGTAACACTGATTTATGCACGATGCTTAAACCGATAATGGATCACACTCGGCGGCTGACATTATGGAACTTATCGTTTTGTTTTAGACTGATTGTTCGTGTCAGTGGCCAAATTTGGTCGATGGCACCTGAAGTCGAATTTCGATCATAACGCTTAGGAAAATATCATTCTTCGGCCGATTGCTCATGCCCATCGCCCATTGGCTGGTGGCACCTCAGAAATGAATTTCCATCACGATACGATACGATTAAGAACATCGGATAATAGTCAATGCCAAAGCTGAGGAAATTATCATTCTTCGGCTGATTGCTCGTGCCGTTCACCTAGTGGTTGTTGGCACCCAGATATGATAATTCAAAAGATAAGGCAAATATACCTCCAAAGAACTCAACAGGTAACTGGTGCCGGTGACCAAATTAGGTTGGCGACACCTAAAACAACGAAAAGATTACCACTTTATGCTGCCATCGAGAGATGGGTGACCGCCCATCTATCCAGTTTTCGGGTTTTCTCATAACCTGCACTGCACTGTTCACTTACGCGGACGACAAGACTATGACTCGAACGCAAGTGCATTGCGTCATGGTTCAAACTGTGTGATTGAAAAAAATCGCACATAATGCATTGAGTTAAGGAATGGTTTAAATTGAATATTATAATTCACTTATCACGTTTATCTATGCAGTGGTATTGACTTTTGTAAGGTAAGCAAATAGGTAAGCCACATTACCACCGTGAGAATAAATTCGCAACATAAACTAGTTAGAGCACACGGTTTGTCTCGTTATTTTTATATTTATTATCTTTTAAGGTTTTTGATTTAATTTTTCATGAAATACAATCATTGATTTCATAAACACATATTCTCTGAATATCGTCAAAAAGCCCAGTTAATAATAAATAAAATAATCAGTTTCGTTAAAAGTGTATTTTTTTCTTTTGGGCACAAATTGACTTTTAGATCTCTTGTAAACCGAAATAACAAAGGTTATTGGGCATATTTGACCCACTTGATGAATGTTTGCGTACAGAGACCAAACCAGTTTCAAATTGAAGTTTCAATCCCACTTTTCAAAATATGTATTATTTTTTTTATGTACCGACCGGCAGAAAAAAAGTTATTTTACATTAAGTGTTTTATTGTATGTTTAATGTTATTAAACTTTTGTTAATAAAACAGAAGTTTTTACTTTAAGCATTGTGAAAATGTGTGGTACAAGCATAATAAACGTTTTATTATCTTTATTTATTTTATTTTTAATTAAAGTGCTGTGACATAATGATAAAAAATTAAACGTGTCCTGCAAGAATGTGACCCATACCACTGAGTAGCAGACACATTTATCTACATACCTAGCCCGATTTAGTTTGTGTACGCTGTAGGTCAAATGTTCGAACAAAATGCCCAATGACCTTTTTGTTATAAGTATGAAATATTTATGCAAAACATCAGAATAAGTTAAACAAAGTCAATAAATTAATCCGTTGATCCATTTTTTTTACATAATACTTTTGAAAAACATAAGTTTTTGTCATTAAGGTACATAAAGCTTAGTAAACTGTGCTAATTACTGAAATAAATATTTTTACTTAAACTTGCTTTCTGATATCAATAAGCTAAAACAAACGATGACAAAAGCGCAGCGAAATTAATGATAATTATAAAATATATAAAACATAGTTTCATAAAACATCTCAACTTTTCTGAACCATTATTGTAATATTATATCTGAGGGAATCGAACCCGTTGAAGTTTAATTTACTACCACCGCTAAGCCAGTCGATTATAACCAACGATGCAGATTTAGACCTTAGCTCTGATAAAGCCGTGTGTACACAATGCAGCTTTGTTTTGAATTACAAACCTGTAATATTAGTGCGCTTACGGATATTATTATATAGTTTCATAAAATTAAACATTCTTCTGGTGTTTGATTTTATTTGATGATTGCGATAAGTCGCATGGTTATTATCTCTGACTTAAATGCATGCTGTGGGTTCGAGTTTGTGTGGATATTTCGTGATGAAGATAAAATTTTGCATTTTTTAAGTAGTCATTGTTTTTAGATAGGTAGTTATTTAAGGATGGCTCACGTTGTTTTAGTAGCTTCTTAGTTTTTAAATGCCTACCTAATCATTCAAAACTTCATTACTTCAAGAACTACGAGAAATTCATACTTATTTAATTTAACTTTATTTAGATATCATTACAAAATAATCATTTAAACTATTCAAATACCTCAAATACACAAATGTGAAAATAAATCAATAGAGTAAGACATTACCATTTTAACCATTATGTACATAGCCTTAACTACATATTGTCGGCTTATTTGAATATCAAGTTTGCGACATTAAACTGATACTACTTCCGTTCCGTAATATAAAATGTTTATTTTGCAAATACTTAATAATTACAATTAACTTTGGTAAAATATGTAATAACGATTTCCAGTGGTTGTAAACCGTCACGTATTTATATTTAATACATTATATTTTAATAGAAAGTTTGGAACTAAATAATCCTGAACAAATTTAGTTTGAAGTTTAACTTAAGTATATCATTATCACATGAGGAGTGACAAGAACCTGTTTCAGTTTCAGGTCCAGTTTATTTTATAAATTTTTGTGGTGCTCTGTCAAATAAAATATTTAATATTAAAAAACAACAAAAAGTTTCGCATTTTTTTTACTTACAATATAATTTTCCATTAAACTGAAGATTTTTCAAATAATAAACACACGAATATAATAAAATGTTTTTCACTCCTGATTAAGAAATTATTGAAGATTCAGCAAAAACAACCTATTTAAAACGATTTCCGATCAATAAGTGTCACAAATTGTGGTGCTGCTCCGTCACTATTAGCAAAGACACTCTGCCTCAACGTCACCAGCGGTTTGCCAGTCATCCATCCGACTGCTCCATCCTCTCTCTGCGTGAGCACTCTGCCAGCCCCTGCCCAGCGCCAGCGCCCCGCCCGCCCACACGCTGACCATCAGCCAGCTGCTCTGCCATCACCGCAAGCTCACTGTACAACTTACACGAGCAAAACGAGGATCCGTGCTATTGCCATAATGTTCGTAAGTTGTTATTTTACTAAATGATTTTCTAGTGATGAATACTAATCCGATAAGGTAAATTTGTAAACGTGCTTAAGTTACTATCGTGTTTGTGTGAAAAGTTTTAAATCTCGATCTTATTACTTTACCACAATGATATCAAACGCGATGGTAACGTTTGCATATTTGCAAACTTACACTCGGCCCTCTGTTCAATTTGAGTTTCAAACGTAACAAATAAAAAGGAAATATTTTTTTATCAAATCTAAATTCATTCGGGAGTAAATTTTATCTTAAATTCTGTAAATTATTAATTATCTAATGTTAGTAATAATAACTTGCAGGTCGGACTCCGAATACTACAACAATAAGCGCAGCAAAGGCGCCAGAAAACAGGTCGTGGAAGATTTCGTCGAATCGGACACCGATGGGGAAACGACTTCCAAAGTAACGTATGTATTAATTAAACTTACTTACACTTTAAAATTTAAGTCTTAGATTGTTATTATTAAAATATCACTTTTATAGTTACATTTACAACAATTACTTAGGTACTTATATTTTTTCCTTTACATTTTACATACTTACTATTTTATGGCTAAGTTTATTCAACATGTAATCTTGACGTACACTATATTTTAAGAGTTATGATATGATATGTGATGTGTGCGTATCTTTGGTCGTTTATTTATATCCAGTTTTTTTTTTTAGTTCCAAGAAAGAGCCGAAACCTGCAAAAGCGGTAAAAAGGAAGGCGCCAACATCAAAAAAGTCATCTGCACCGGCTGCAACAAAGTCAACTGGGTGGCAAATTGACTCAGACAGTGAGGAAGAGGCGGTGGCTCGACGACGAGGCAGCGAGAGCCAGCCCTTGCAGTCGTGCTTGTCGCGGCGTGTCGCCGACGGGGTCCTGCGCCGCACCGCCCAGAGAGACGGTGATACTTACATTGAAGTAAAGGTGTACAACACCAAAGACATATTGAAGGTGGAGCCCAAAGATCGCTGGGAACAGGCGGTAATCTCCCTGAAATATCGAGCAGATTCCGATGCTCCAGAGTTGATTCCACTTAAGGAGGCGCTCAAGCTCTGCAAAAAAAACTTCACCGAGGAAGGAAAATTTTTTAGCTTTAAGAAAAAGTAATAACTTAGTTATAGGAGATATTTTTTTTTATTAACTTCTATATTTTTAGGATATTTTTTTTTTGTATTTTAATTTTATAATATATTATTTAAGATACTTAAAAAACTTAACTTAGTAGTACTAGTACTAAATAAATAAATAAAATAAATAGATAAACTTAAAAAAAAACATTTACTTATTATGAGTTAAACTCTATTCCCTAAAAATAAATAATATTTGGTTTATACATATAATATTAAAAAATAAAATACATAAGTACATAAGTAGGAATTATTATACCTATTCAACCAGTCCATTCAATAAAATATCACTGATTTTGGCAGCTTAGGATAATAATTCGCTTTTATTATATTCTTCCTACTACCTACTTAACGATATGGCAAGCAAAACAGTGTATTGCACAGTTTGTGACATATCCGTTAAAAGTAAAGCATTCTCAGCCCATTTGAGAAGTAATATCCATAAAAATAATAGTTCCATCGAAATAAGTGACGGAATTGAAAAAATAAGCAGTGCATTTCGAAGTCGAATCGCATCGTACAGGGTTCGAGCGCCGACGATGGCTGATAGCGGTGACGACACGGATGACGTCAGCGTGTGTCCGCCGGCTGAGTTCCTGTCTCAGCTTCGCTCTCGCGTGCATAACTTGTTATCTGCAAGACAGGCAACCTATAGTTCTATTAAGGTGAATTTTGAATTTTTCGCCGAGTTTAAGTTACCGAAAACTAGCGCTAGTGAAATCAAATCATTTGCTTTTGGTCAAAATGTTGTGTTGCATCATAATTATGATTTTAATGATCTGTTTTCAAAAATTGTTAGCTCCATTGTAACAAGTATTGACGAATTTGAGGAAAAAGATAGCGGTTGGTCTTTTGTAAGAAATTTATACTTAGAAGTTAATATCAACAAGTATAATCCATTGAGAGCCGCCCGGTTTATTGAGTTGCCGCGAAATTTAAAACTAAAGCATGCTTGCATTAACATACAAAATAATGACTCCTTCTGCTTTTTATGGTGCATAGTAGCCGCATTGTTTCCAGCTAAGAACAATGCACACCGAACATCTTCATATCCTCACTTTGAGAATGTTCTGAATATTCAAAATATGACGTATCCAGTTGGGTTTTCAGATATTAAGATTTTCGAGAAAAATAATCACCAAATCAGCGTTAATGTGTACGGTCTCGCAAACAAGTCTAACATTGTTGGACCTCTCTATAAAACGCAGAGCAAAAAGAAACATCATGTCAACTTATTACTATTAGAAAAAGGTGAATTTAAACATTATTGTTTAATAAAAAATTTGAGCAGATTACTGAGACCTCAGTTAACAAAACATCACGGAAAAATTTTCTTTTGTGACGATTGTATGATATTTTTTAATAGCGAACAAAATTTGAATACTCATATTTGTAGCGGTGTCCGGACGGTATTGCCTGATCCAGGCACTGTTATTCAATTCAAACATTTCGATAGAATGCAAGATATGCCATTTGTTATATATGCGGATTTCGAATCCTTATTAGTGCCTGAATCAAGTAGTGATGGATTGCTCTCGAATAATACATCCATTTTGCAAAAACATTTGCCTGCCGCATTTGCATATTACGTTGTTTGTTCGTATGATAGCTCTCAAAATAAATACATGTCATATCGTGGTCAGGATTGTGTTGAAAAGTTTCTTGAATATCTTGGCGAAGATGTAACTAATATACACAAAATTTTAAAACAATCAATTCCAATGACTTCACTAACATCTGATGAGCAAAAGAGCTTTGATGATTCAAAATATTGCTTCCTTTGTGATCAGTTATTGTTCGACGATAAAGTTAGAGATCATTGTCATTTGACAGGAAAGTATCGTGGTGCATCTCATGCTTACTGCAACTTGCAATATTGTGTACCAAAATTCATTCCAGTATTTTTTCATAATTTATCCGGGTACGATAGTCATTTATTTATTCGGCAGTTGGGAGCGACACCGGGTAACATTAAAGTTATAGCAAAAACTAAAGAAAACTACATATCATTTACAAAGTTTTTTAGTGTAGGACGTGAGGAATACATGCCAGTTAGATTTGTAGATTCATTTAAATTTTTAGGCACTAGTTTAGAAAAGCTTGCAGGAAATTTAAATAAAAATGATTTTTTTCACTTACATCACTTTTTCCCTAAAATGGAACATTTTGATTTACTTAGACGTAAAGGTGTGTATCCATATGAGTATATGACAAATTGGAATTGCTTTGATGAAGACAGGTTACCACCACGAAAATGTTTTTACAGTAGTTTAACCGGTGAAACTGTTTCAGAGTCAGATTATTGTCATGCTCAATGTGTTTGGACAACGTTCAATTTGAAAAATCTAGGCGAATATACTGATTTATATCTTAAAACGGATGTCATTTTACTTGCCGATGTTTTTGAAAATTTTCGTCAAACTTGTAAAATTAATTACAGATTAGATCCTGCATTTTACATGACGGCACCTGGCCTAAGTTTTGACGCAATGTTACTTAAAACTAAAGTAAAATTGGAACTTATAGAAAATCTAGAAATTTTACGTATGATTCAAAAAGGAATCCGTGGTGGTGTGTGTTTGTGCTCTACTAGATACGCTAAGGCAAATAACAAGTACATATCAAATTACGATCCGTCTGTGCCCGATAATTATTTACTATACATTGATTGTAATAACTTATATGGTTATGCAATGTGTTCTTATTTGCCTTATTCAAATTTCGAACTCATAAGCCAAACGGAAATTAGTGAACTTAATATTCTTCATGTACCTAATGATTCAGAGTTTGGTTATATCTTAGAAGTAGATTTAGAGTACCCAGAGCATCTACACGACTTGCACAATGACTTACCTTTTTGTCCCCAAAAATTTACACCACCCAGTTCTAAAAACCCTAAATTGATTCCAAATTTGTACGATAAATTTTACTACGTAATTCACTACGTGCATTTGAAAACGTGCCTCAAACATGGTTTACTGTTAAAAAAAATTCATAGAGTAATTAAATTTAAACAAAGCCCATTTCTTAAGCAATATATAGATTTGAATACGGAACTGCGTCAAAAGGCTAAGTCAACATTTGAACAGGACTTTTTCAAATTATTAAATAACAGTATTTTTGGGAAAACTTTAGAGGATACTGAAAAAAGATTGAGCGTATATTTAGTCAATAAGTGGAATGACACCAGAAATAAAACGAAAAAATGTTATACAGCTGAGCAATTAATTTCAAGGCCAAATTTTCATAGTTGTACGGTTTTCGCAGAAAATTTTGTAGCTGTGCAAATGAAACCTGATTCAGTGATTTTAGATAAACCTATTTACATAGGATTCACTGTTCTCGAAATATCCAAAAATCACATGTATGATTTCCACTACTCTATTACAAAACCGTTTTATGGTTCCAATTTAAAACTATGTTACACCGATACTGATAGTTTTTTGTACTCTATCGAGGCAACGGACATTTACGAAGACATAAAATCCAATTTTCAACAGTACTTTGACACAAGCAATTACATGGAAAATAATCAGTATAATATAGTTCCGAGGAACAAAAAGGTCCCTGGATTATTTAAAGACGAGATGGGAGGGCAACTTATCACTGAATTCGTGGGTTTGAGATCTAAGTTATATTGTGTAAAAACTCAAGACAAAGAGATAAAAAAGGCAAAAGGGGTAAAAAAATCTGTAGTAAAAAAAATGGATTTTAAAGATTATAATAAAGTGCTACTTCTTAATAAGTCACTTAAAAAGAAAAATGTATTATTCAAGTCTTTGAAACACGAGATTTTTACGCAAGCCGTTAACAAAGTTGCTCTATCTTCAAATGACGATAAACGCATTGTACTTAAAGATAAAATATCTACATTGTCCTGGGGACATAAATCAAGCCTTTTCTGAGATTTTTTGTTTGGACTGGTTGAAAAAATAATAGAGTACCTAGTGAACACTTTATTGTCAATTTTTTAATACTGTTATTTAAGTATATTATAAGTATAATTATCAATATGTGTGATTCGTTTATAAATCGTGAATTCAGAATTAAAAGAGCAGTGTTCAGCAAAATCTATGCTTATTTTTGTATCACTTTACAGTCTAAAACATATGTTCTGTATCCTTGTAATAAGTAAATAAATGAATACAAATTTTATAATATATATTTTAGTATAGGTACGTTAGTAATACTTTAAATAAATTGTATGTATGTAAGTTGTTGTTTTATTCTGAATCTAATAACCTTTTACCATTTTACTTCATAGCCAGCGAGGATTTATAAAATATAAATGACAAAAAACAAGTTCTAACTTGTCTAATTCTGATTGCATCGCGGCACGTGTTTGCCGCTTTGTCAGCAATACGTTTCCACTTACATAACATAATAAGGTATCGACATCAGGAGCAAGTTCTAACTTGTCCAATTTTAGGAGCTGTGTCAGCTATAGGTTTACATACAAACTCACACGATCACAAATCAAAGGTATAAATATTCGTGTTAACTGCAATTGTATATTTATTTTCATAAGAACATCGAAGATGGTAAGTTGCTTTTTAAATATAAGTTGAATGTATTTACACAATAAATATAGGAATCTGTTCGCTTTTAAATATATGACTCATATTATTTGTTTCAGGCCATGTCAGTGAACACCGAGCTTCTCGTAGAAGACCTGCGCTCACCATCTCCGGTCTTACAAAACGCGCAGGACCCTCTAGAAGGATGGACGCAGATGATCCCGCCTTGGGTTGTAGAGCCACCACACGAAGAAACGCCGTTGGTGCTCAAAATACGGAAGGCGGCGTATGACACGCAGAAGAGGAAGCGAAAGAAGAGATCGTCCTTCCTCAAGCACTCACACAACACGCAGCAGTCCTTCGTGGTGAAGAGCCCGCCGAAGAAAGGACGACGTCTAATTAAAATTGAGATAGTAGACCTAGAGCAAGAAGCGCTGGGTGACTCGTCGGAGGATGCCCTACTGTCTGCGCAGTATGTGGTGTCGGAAGACATGGACCAGATTATGGACCAGGCGGAAGGTCTAATAAGCAACATATCAAAAAAAATATGTGGTTACAGCTATAGTTTTTAAAGCTTTGAATCAAATTATTTTTGTAAATTAAAGTTCTCATGTAGGTTTTATGCGTAACATCTCTAGTTACTTATAAACCTATAGAGATACATTTAAAGATAATACCTACTTACATTTAAAATTTTTGAAGGCTAGATTTAGTTGTACAAATGTAAAAACATTTTTTACTGTGTAATTAAGGTTTATTAAATAAGAATGTAATAAAATTACCTTTTAATGAATTAAACTTTAAAGGAATTATGTCGTTTTATTTCTATATAAAACGTAATTAGGTAGGTAAATGAAAAAAAGATTTTAAATGTACACTTATTTATTTATTGAAAAAATCATACATTGGTATTTTATTTTCTAATATCCATTTTCTTATACAAATTACATTTTTCAAAGCACAATATTTTATATGGTTAAAACAATTGTATGCAAACATATCTTTACAGTAAAGTTTACTTAGAGTTTCTAGATTAGGTATACCCTTAACACTAATATCTAAAACATTTTCATGACCACATAATTCACGCACCCATTTAACTTTCTCTTCTCCTTTCACTATGATTTTGCGTTCTCTAAGGTAAGGTTTAATGAGTCTTTTAAATTCTCTGTAGTCAATATATCCCTCACTCCATCGGTATCCTCTGTTTCTTTCTATCCACCAAACATGTTTCCTTTCTTCGAGAGTCAGTGTAGAGAATGGATATGGAGGTTTAATTAAAAAGATTTGAGTGTGTTCAGATGTGCCTATAACTAATTCTTTTAATATGAATTCATTTTTATCATTTTTAAAACCTTGCACATCCACTATTATAATATCTTTATTCATGATAGTTTTTTAACGATGTTACTCAGAGGCTTATATTCAAATATGCAGTCGTTCAGTATAAGGCAATATGCGGCGGTCTGATCAGGTATCTCTTGATCTGCTTCTATTTCCACACGAACGTCAATTGATCCCTTTAGCGTTTCGTGTTGGCGAGAACAGTCAACAACAAATAAGGGGGAAATTTCTTTGAACTCTTTCAAACTCAACAACGGCTCTGGTCTACGACCATGATAAGACTGCTGAAATCTTGCATACTGTTCGTATATTAACGAAAACTTGTTGTCAGCAAAATTAATATTCAGTCCTTCATAAGGGTAATATGATGAATTTAAAAATACTCTTACATCACGAATAAAGCAATGATCGAACTCTGCCATAGACTCTTTCGCATTATGTTTACGATTAGTTTGAAAAGCAATAACTACAAATCGTGGTTTTTCAACCTGTGATGAGGTTTTAATAGACCAAGCGTGTTTACGTGTTTTGGGTAGTAATGGATACTCATACAAGTCCCAATTACGAAATGCTACTGTAATGGGACGATCTTTTTCTAAATGCTTTAATAAATTAATTCTTTCGCGGTCTGATACTTTAATGTGCGGAACTCGCCAGACAATTTTATTTATTATTATATCCTCCACAACTTCATCGGTATTTAGTTTTAAAGCATTGAGATTTGTATTGCTTCTCAATAGTACTAACTCATGTTTACAGTTAATTATAATTTTTTCATAATCTTCTGCAAAGCCTAATATTTTGTTCAGAGGTATTGATGCAGAGAATACTCCATTGTTGACATTGGTCGTACCTGTAGGTGACCAGCCCCAAACTTTTGCACATTTCGATTCGTTTTCATTCAACGAAAGATAAGATTTTATAGTTGTAGAAATCCCTGCATTTTTTACCTTATCTATTTCTACACCATTTAATTCATAACGAATATCTTGAAAAAGAAACAATGCTGGGTTATTAACAAAATGCACACTTGTCACTCTTTCTTTTTGTTTAGTAGTACTGTTATACTTATACACATTGACTACGCCCTCAATGTACAAACTGCTGAGTGCAGGTAACACATACAAATCTTGCTGATTAATAGGTATTCGTATTTCATCGTTCTTGTTAAAACTCGTTACATATGGTTTATACGAATGATATTCGAAACTTTCAATGCTGTTATCGTACGATGCCGGTTGAGTAATATTTAAAATATTCATTTTAACAAGCCCAGTAGTTTTAAAAAATCCTTATTGCTTTTGGTTAGCTTCTTATTTAAACGAAGCGGTGTTCTTTTCTGAGAGGATCTTTTAGAACTGACTTGAACAGTAGATGCGGATGGGGTTTTATTAAAATTTATCATTTTTTTCTAAAGTGTAAATACAGCTGTACTTCTTCACCACGTAAGTTGATCTGCTTATTTTCAGCGTCTAACAACCTTATGTTAATAGCGTTGATTGAACTCTGATTGACGGGAAAATAAATTAAGTTTTTAGGTATTTCGATGATTCTATAACCTGGTGGTACGTTAGGCACAAATTCGTAAATAATGTGACTTGCTTTCCCGTTCACAAATGACCCGCTGATGACATCACATTCGATGCGCACTACAGTTGTTGATAAAATGCTGACAGGATACCGAGACTCAGTGCTTATATTAGCTTTTATTGTATCCATACCAAAGCCCAAAATTTTACCAAGAGAATCATTTTTATCGAAGTACACATTTTCGGAACAGTATATACAAGTTTTTAATGTATTATTATTGCAAGTTAATTTTAGCGCAGCATTTTTAATGTTACTTTTCAAAAAATCACAAATATCTTGAAGTTCATAGGACCCTTCAGGTATTTCGATAACTTTATCACTACCGTAATAAAATTTATTATTTCTTTCATCTATGTTCGGGATAGAATTAAAAGTTGAAAAATATAAGAGCCCACACTCATATTCTCCGCGTAATTGCAAGGTTGGCGAGTAATTTGTTATTAAAGATTCTCCTCTGCCAGTTATTGACACAGTGAAAGACATTTTTGTACTGATAAGTTTTTTAATTTCATTATCAATTTAAATGTTATTTCCAATAGTCTCTTAAAAATTTTAAACAAAGATGACCACAGTTTACAGCTCCAAACTTTTGATACTGTACATAATTATAGTTTATAGACATGTACCTTAAATAATTTATCAATTCTAACGGTGGCTTAAGATTGCCAAAACTATCAAAATATTCACAGTAGTCATTATGCTTAACGTAGGCTACCCAATGGGTTCCGGGATTATCAGAACTATCTAAATTTATTATAGCACACTCGATCTTTCGTGGTTTTAAAGGTAGTGCATCTCTCATGAAAACTCCTCGAAAGTGTGGAATATCAGAAGCATGCTCTAATATATCTAAATTAGTGAGAGGGCGTCTGGGTAGCCGTTTCATTCGTTTTTTGAAGGATTCAGATATAAACCAGCTCCTTTTTTATGAGGCTTGATATACAGTCCTTTTCCTAAAGCTACAGCTTCCATCATCTTGTTATGCCGTTCAGATTCTTGAAGATTTTTCTGAGCAGCCTTGTAATCATTGACAGCCTTTGCTATACCTGCTGCACCTCCAGCAAGTGAACCTAGAGCTGATAATCCTGCGAAGATTGGAATAAGAGGTAAGAAACCTCCACTTTTTGGAATAGGAATACACCGTGGCAACCGTATTCCTTTTTTATTTGTAAACAATTTTTTGGCGGCTGCATGTGCGTATTTTATAGCTGTACGATTGTCTTTAGATTTTAATTTTTTTATTTGTGTTTGTATTTTTTTTACAATTGACATAAAAGATCGAACACCAGCACCAGCTTTAAGTTTTGCTTTCATTGCATTTTTTACAATCCATGAAGCTACTTTTTCTCGTTTCCCAGCATCCTTTGATTTCAATCTTTTCTTAGCCATATTCAAAAGTTGTAAATCAGCTTTATGTGGAACACTCAAATCACTGTTATTATAGGCGATATCGTGATACATACAAGCTTCATCTAATTTATTTATACCTCGATCACCTCTTAGTAACCGTTTTTTAAGTTTTGTTCCGGGGCCACAAAACTGATAACCAGGGATATGTAACTCAAACGGTAAGTTATTTATTAAGTCGTTTATAATACCACTTCCTTCCTTCATTGATGTTCTTAAAGTGAGTTCAATCTAATTACATCGCTTCATTTATATTACAAAACTAGCGCATTTTTATCAACCCAACTATTCTCTTTATCGCTGAGACCTAACCATTTTACAAAAAGTTTTCTACCTTTTCTTTTTATAACTTTTTCGATGAGATAAAGATCAGGAAATTTAGTTCTTTGTAATTCATATTCGTAGAAAGATCCTAAAATCCTCTGTTTGTGTTTATCTTCTAAATGGTAAGTAGGTGGATTCGTATGATTTACCTTAATTATTACAAATATCTCGGTGGACCAGTTAGGGGTGTAACCCTTGTAAAAATCTCCTTTATATTTACTAATACGAACATGATCACCAAGTTGAAACTTAGGTTTGCGATCTATCTTAGGTCTTTGTGATTTAATAATGTTAGACTTTATAACCATCTGGTTTTCTTTGTTGACTTCAATAGGTTTAAATTTAGTTATACGGTGAGTAGAATTATTATAGTTTTCTACAACTGAATTTAAATTTTGCCCCAACCATTGGTAATGACCGTGCAAACTAAAAAGTTTGTAAATTTTATGTTTTAAAGTACGTATTACTCGTTCTACAATAGAAGCTTTTTTTACAGAGTAGGTAGAATAATGATTTATATTATATTCTTCTAATAATTTTTTGAAAGTATCATTATAAAATTCCTTGCCTAAGTCAGTTTGTAAATATTTAGGTTTTCGTGATGAATTTGTTAGTATCTCTTGCAGCGCATGTGTCACACATTGTTTGTCTTTTGATTTTAAAGGATTTACCCACACATATTTTGATAAAGTATCTATTACTATCAAAATGTATTTGAATCCTTTATTGGAATGTGCAAATTTCTGGAAATCCATAAGGTCAGCTTGCCATAAATCATCTATTCCTTTTATGATTGTACATCGCCGCGGGAAATTTCTTCTTGCTGCTTTGTGAAGTTCATTGACGATGTCTTTTTTACTCATTTTTATTTTTTAGTTTAATCAAATTATCTATCTCTGTTTTAGTATAATATAAATTACCCAAACGATTTGAAGTCACCTTTTCCAAGTTATTGAGATATTTTTTAACATCAAGAGATACTTTTTTTATTTCGTCTCTTAGTTCATGAACTGTTTTATCTAAATAAGCTTTATTTACTGCTTCGTCGTCTTCGTCTGGAGACGTTAAACCTTTCAATTTTGATGATTTTAAATCGTAGTGTCCTGTATCTGACTTCACTAATGTATCGCTGAAGGTATCAATATATTCTGCTAATCGTAGACGCTTATGAACATGATGGCCAAACTTGTCAATGTTCATTGCTGCTCTGATGACTTTTTCATACTGATCCATTTCCCTGTCAAGCGTTCTTTATATTTTAAATTCTTGATTATTCCTGCTTCCCACAGTTCTTCAATAATTGCGACAATTTCATTGTCTAAGCCAGTGTTACCCGCATCTCGTGAGGCGAGTAATATTTTTAATCGTTCTACTAACTCATTCGGATCATCCCAATAAACCAAATCAGTATTCTTTTTAACTTTTTTTAGTACCTTAATACCTTCTCCATGCGAAAGACTTTCCACACTTGTAGTTGCATTTCTAGCAAACTTAAATAGAGGTTTTATGACGTTCATGTACTTAAAACCTTTATTGCTGTTTATTGGTTTGGATGAATCATAATTGCGTCTGTGTGCATTGGTTTCTAATAAAAGTAGTTTATAGTTATGTAAATCTTCTTCAGTAGTTATATCTAAATTTGGTTTCTTTTTAAACAAAAGCTCTTTCAATCCATCTGTTTTATTCAATGTGTACGTTCCTATTTTTAAGATGTTGCCATCATCATAGACGCGGGTTTTACCAAGCATCAATTTTCCGCGTTCGTTTCTGATTCCAAAAGGTATATTACCCATTACATCCGAAGATGTTGACCACGATAGTGTATGTTCTTTAACGTTTGGCGATGACTGCAAAGACTTGAATGACCCCTCGCTGATATTGTGAGTTTCAGAAGGCGATACTGTAAGCGTTTTGTTTTCGTGTAAGTTGTTATCAGATTCTATTTCATCTTCTTCACTGTAATCTTCATGAAAATCTTCACTAGATGAGGACGAACTATCGAAATGATCTTTCTTATTTTTTTTCACAGAAGGCATAAACTGTTTTTCATTCCCTTGATGCTTTTCTTCATTTTTATTTGCTAACAAGTTAAGTGGTTCGACTATGGGCTTAAATATGGTTTCCAGGGCAATATTATTCGAATTTTTTGCTTCCTTTATCATTTCAACTTTTCTTTTTACAGCCGCAGCAGATTTCACGATTTTTTGCTTCAGATTTTTCTCCATTTTAGATAGGATACTGCTTGGTTCTAAATCACGAATGAGAGTGATTTATTCGTAGTGTAACAACCTGTTATGTATTTTAGTCCAGTATTATAAATGTATCAAATGTCAATCTGTAGCATCCGTTGTTTCTTTCACAATCCTTATTTATCACAAGATAATTGTAAGGCTTATTCCAAACAGCTGAGCACATTTTTCGAAATTGGGCCCAGGACATATCAGAACCAACATGTTCATCATAAACATGTTTTAAATTAATATCATCTTGTTTAAATAATATAACAAGATTTGCATTGTCCCTTACAAGCTGTTTGGGTATTTTAGTATAAGTCTGATTTATATAAAAACAATCAATGTTCTTATGACGTCCCATTGCAAAATAATCCCTTATGTTACTTTGATTTTCACAAGCAACGTCGTCGAAAATGATAATAGAATCAGGTAAAGCCTCATGCGGACTCAATATTTCACTATTATGATTATATTTATTATATGATATTTCGGGCACCCTATCTAAAACTTTTTCTAGAAATAAGTATTTTGTCTGGTTCAAGGATTTTGAATAAACATACAGGTTTCGAAAATGAAGACCCTCTTTATGCAGCAATAAACTTATGACTAAATTTGTTTTCCCACAGTTTGATGGACCACAAACGACACAGCGTATTGTATTTGGTAGTAATCTACCATGTCGATTTGAGTCAGTCGGTAACGGAGAACATAGGCACTCTAACTTTAAAGATTGTTTTTGTTTTACAAACTTCATTATCAGCTGACAGTTCTACAAGACTATAGAGCTACGAGGTTTGCAATTGAATGCGTTTAAAATAATGATGCATAGATATTATATAAACAGACGATCTAATTTCACAGAGGATGCCAATCGTGCAGTTTCACTAATCTTTTATAAGAGCTCGTGGAATTAGGTGATGTGGCATGGAAATATTATAGAACAGGCCTTCACTGGCTAACACGATTTTTAAAACTGATTACTGGGCTTCCTGAAACAATTTTTACTACAGCGATCGAGTTGATTATTGGGCAGTTTGGAACACTTCACGACAGGGATCGAACGGACGTGAGAGACCTGGAGTGAATGTGTTCCAGAACGCCCAATAATCACCTACTCCCATTCTTTATCCTGAAGTACTGTATGTGCGCATGTGTGACACCGACCTGGCTGACGGGGCCGGGCTGCGAGGGCGAGTGCGGCGGCATGCCCACCACCACCACCTTCTGCGGCGGCGCGCCCGCGCCCGCGCCCGCCGTCGGCCCGCTCGTCACCACCACCGACTACGGACACGTGCCACGCCACTGTAGCTAACCAACTCCAACGCAACCTCACACTCATGCTAAACTCTTAGCCCGGCCACAAACATACACAAAATACATAATAGTACAGTAGATGCACTCCGCAAAATCATTTAAATAAATACCGACTCTTGCTCCGACACATTAAAGTGCAATTCAGGTCGCATAGCGCTCCCTTCCCTATAATTATATTCACCTATGGTTGCTCTTTCTATCGCGTAGCTCTTATCTTTTCTGACGTATGGAATTGGCCCGTCCGGACGGATCCGCCGGCTATTTGTAGCTTCATACCTAAAGCGCGGAGTGCGCCTGGCCAGACGGAATCAGACTCGCAATTTTGGAACGTAATATCGATTATGTATGAAAATTCCGAATGAGAAAATAACGCATGTAAGGTAGGTCTATAGATTTGTATGGACCTTTCTGTGGAACAATGTTAAATCAAAGAGGACCCCCGACTGCAATGACATAGTTGTTATTTAACCTTTCGATCAATGATCGAAGATTTAACTTTTTAGTTCGTTTTTGGCAGGGCAGTCGTGTTTTTAATTTAATATAGGTACCTTTATTTTTTTACATACTTATTTATAATAGTTTAATTATTTGAAACCCTACAAATATATATAATTTACGAATTTTCAGATTTGTCTCCCCTCTTGAATATCAGAAATTATTATATATTTATGATTATGCAGTGTTTAAAATATATATTATATAATATATTGACATAAAATTAATTAAACAAAAGAAATGCATAATTTTACTGCTACACCAAAAAAATTAGATGTTCCAGCATTATGTTTATCGCAATAACTTATTGGGTTAAATATAAATGATAGCAAGCAAATAATGTTAGTGTACCTAATACAAACTTTACAACAACATCTAATTTAAAAACATATTAAGTAACACTACATTTCATGCACATTTTCTAGTCCAATCTCACATCTACACAATGCATTCATCTTGCTCGTGCAAATTGCTGTTTATTGAAATGCCGTTTAATAAAAAAAGTTTCTAAACATACGTTACGCGGCATTACCTGCACATTTTGGCTGCGCACGATGGCTGGTTGCGAGGTGTGCACCACGATATGTCCAGCGCCGCTAACTGGCTGCGTCTAAGACAAGATCAGAATATTAGCCCTGTATTGCTACGCATAACAGACCAAATTGGAGTCAATGCGGACAAAAGAGCCCATCACCAATACCAATAGCCCTGTATTACAATCCATAACTACTGTTAGTGCAACAAAATGTATTTGAGTAGAGCAAGGAGTTTCTCGAGGAAGGTAAATTCACCGCAGACCTACTTTGGAGTAAAGTGGAGCTTTGGAGCAAGTTTGGGAGTCGCGACCTGCGTAGCTGGCCTTCCGCTCCGCAATAACACTGCCAATACTTAGCGCAAGTACAGTCAGTTAAATGGTTCAAAATAAATTACAAAGGGGTTCAGGCACTTTGGTCCTCATGGCCAATACATCGATGGATAGGTCTATTCAAGAGAAAAAATAGTAGATTATACGACAAGTGAATAAAAAGGGAATTTAGTTCGAATTCAAAAGTAGAATCCTGAGCGTAGCGAGGGATACAAAGGACCGAGATGAATTTTTTTATTCACGAGTTGTGTACTCTACTTTTTACCATTGACTGCGAGAAAACAAATAGGTACCTACCTACCTAGCAGTACTTTATACTTAGTATTTATAGATAACCATCAGCCATTTTTAATGTCCCTACTGCTGGGGCACAGGCCTTCCTCATGGGTGGGAGGATGGGCCATAACCCACCACGCGGGCCCAATGCGGATTGATGGGTGTTAACAACTGCAAATGCAGCCGGGACCAACGGCTTAACATGCCTTCCGAGGCACGGAGGAGCTCGAGATAATACATTTTTGGTCACCCATCCCATGACCGACCCATGCGTGAAATTAGAAGTTTTCCAATGACATAAAACAACCACGCTAAGAGAGAGATTACATGATCAGTCTGGCATCAGTCCATTTCATCAGTCTGTATAGACTTTGTATTTTTGCAGACTGAATACCGTACCAGACTGATGGAATGGACTGATGCAAGACTGAATATTCAATCTCCCTCTTATAATAGATAGAAAAGAACCCAAAGATAAAGAAATAAAAAAGAAAAAAGAACGTAATTAAATTTGGCGGGATATTTTTTTTTCTTTAATTTTATTGTGTAACCATGGCTCTATGGAATAGCTCCATAGCAGCCAGTAGGTATAGGTACTTTTTTGTACTAATTCATGATGCGCTCTTGTTCCAAATTCAAATTATTTTTATTCACTCGGTGAATAAAATCGCTTATTATTCACTCTTATCGTTGAAATAAACGCACTTTTTAGAGTGGCGATGGTAAAATAGTAGATTATACAACAAGTGAATAAAAAGGGAATTTAGTTCGAGGGACTAAGTTGGATCCCGAGAGTAGGGAAGGATTCTAGAGTTGAATCCCGAGCGTAGCGAGGGATTCAAAAGTAGAATCCTGAGCGAAGCGAGGGATACAAAGGACCGAGATGAAATTTTTTTTTCATGAGTTGTGTACTCTACTTTTTACCATTGACTGCGAGAAAACAAATACCTAGCAGTATCTACTTTATACTTAGTATTTATAATTGACCATCAGCCATTTTTAATGTCCCCACTGCTGGGGCACAGGCCTTCCTTATGGGTGGGAGGATGGGCCATAACCCATCGCGCGGGCCTAATGCGGATTGATGGGTGTTAACGACTGCAAATGCAGCCGGGATCAACGGCTTAACGTGCCTTCCGAGGCACGTAGAAGCTCGAGATAATACATTTTTGGTCACCCATCCCATGACCGACCCATGCGTGAAATTAGACGTTTTCCAATGATATAAAACAACCACGCTAAGAGAAAGATTACATGATCAGTCTGGGATCAGTCCATTTTAACAGTCTGTATAGACTTTGAACTTTTTCAGACTGAATATCGTACCAGACTGATGGAATAGACTGAACATTCAATCTCCCTCTAATAGATAGAAAATAACCCAAAGATAAGACACTAAAAAGAACCTAATTAAATTGACACAAAAAAGAACCTAATTAAATTTGGCGGAATATTTTTTTTCGTTTAATTTTATTGTGTAACTATGGAATAGCTCCATAGCGGCCAGTAGGTATAGGAACTTTTTTGTACTAATTCATGATGCGCGCTTGTTCCAAATTCAAATTATTTTTATTCACTCGGTGAATAAAATCGCTTATTATTCACTGTTATCGTTGAATTAAACGCACTTTTTAGAGTGGCAATGGTAAAAAAGTTATTATGGGGTTACATTTGGATTTTTGTCCGATTCGAGATATAGGCTTATAAAGTATGTGTTTTCAGTATCTCGGATATAGTACAGTCAACAATGAAAGTCGCTTAACGGCAGCGGGTCCATAGAATATCAGTCATCATTTCAGGACAAGCGCCATACCTATTCATGCTCTATGAGAATTTCCCTTTCTAACGATAAACTATTTATATCTATTGGGTCCAGCGCCCGCTGCATGGCAAAATCGATAAACTGTTTATCGACTTTTTATCATATTATGAAACCTGACAAAATTATGACACAGTGCGTGGATCATTCTATAAATTATATTATCTAAGTCACGATGAAATGTCAAGTGCGACTAATTATCGCGCACTGCTTGCATGATCACCAAATGATCACAATGAGCCGCCATCTTGCACAGTTTAATTAGCGCATTTTGACAGGTTGAAGTCGATTAATAGCAAGGGTCTGACATGCTTTGATAGAGCGAGATCGTCTTATTGAGATTCCTATAGGAGGAAATAAAGAAGAGTTTCATGTTTTATCTCTATCACCGACCGGACTTTTTTTCATGGTCGGGTTATAGGCACAGTTCAACTAGGCAAAACAAACAAGTGAGGTTATATCAAAAGTGCCAAAGAAATTAAAGGTTTTGTGGATTACTACCTAATTTATACATAAAATTTATTATAAATCGAATGTGTAGTGTTTGTGTCTAGCCAACAAAATGGTGGGGTGTTCAATATTTGGCTGCAAAAGCAACAAATAAAGAAAAGAAGCGGGTGTTACATTTCATGCGTAAGTACACTGTTTTCTATATATTGATCACGTATTTCTTTCTCAAACCTCACAGGAACCAAGTTTCTGAGCTAAATCATTAGTTATATCATGAAAAACCTGATAAATAGGAAAACTCTAAAAATTATTTCTAAAAATAACCTCGGAAACATTTGACATGCAAACCAGGAAAATTGCGTATTAATCTACGTAATAGAAGCCAGCTTAGCATTGACGTCCACTAAAATCAGTAGGTTTATAAATCGATTTCCGGATGCCTACCCATATAGAAATTTTTCCCCAAAAATTACCCCATATCAGGGAATTTCAAGCGATTTGATTTTTCCAGATTTCGTGAGAAATGGATAGAAGCAACTGGAAAAAAGAATTGGCATAAGTACACACGAATTGATTTGTAGAAAAAGTGTGTCTGTACATCCTTATCCTTACATATAATAAAACAGTAAAAAAAGTGTGTCTGTACATCCTTACTTATAATAAAACAGTAAAAAAGTGTGTCTGTACATTACATATATTTCAAAAAAAATATTTGGGGCGATGGATACATTAGTAGAGTAGGAATTTGAAAAAAAAAAGGTGTGTCTGTTTGTCTGTTTGTTTGTCTGTTTGAACACGCTAATCTCCGGAAATACTGAACGGATTCGGATGAAAATTTTTTGTTATATAGCTGTTAAGCCTGGGCATAACTTAGGGTATAATTGATTTTGGAAAATGGAACACCTGATGCAGAACCATGATGGCCCAACTAACCTATACGGAATATAAAAATGACACCTTAGCAAAAGTTGTTCAACCTAATGAGCATTTTTTGTTGAGATATAAAAATCGAAGATCTGGAATACCTGATGCAGAGCCATAATGGTCCAGCTAAACTATACAAAATATAAAAATGACACCTTAGCAAAAGTTGTTCAGCCAGATGAGTATTTTTTGTTGAGGTATAGAAATCCATGATCTGGGAACACCTGATGCAGAACCATAATGGTCCAGCTAAACTATACAAAATATAAAAATGACACCTTAGCAAAAATTGTTCAGCCTGATGAACATTTTTTGTTGATTTAGTAACTTTTAACATTATAACACTGCTACAAGTATTTTCTTATGTAACTACATAAGTTCATATGCATGCGCAAGTCAAAGTCCACGCGTACGAAGTCGCGGGCATCAGCTAGTTACATATTATATGTATTTAAAAAAAAATTTGATTGTCTGTTTGAACACGCTAATCTCCGAAAATACTGAATGGATTCGAATGAAACTTTTTCTGTTATATAGCTGTTAAGCCTGGGCATAACTTAGGGTCGGTCTGGACAAAAAGAGTGGTTGGTCGGGACCACTTATTTTCGCGATTTCGCTTGCAATACTTTGTTTAATTAGCGAGTCAAAATGTTGACTTTCACTCACTACGGAATTCAAGTACTGTAACGATTCCAACTACATTTTAGGGTATTTTTTTGCGATCATGGCAGCCCCATATTTTGACGTCATAATATATCTATCCCTTACACCCGGTCGCTCGGTGGCGCATCTACCCCTTTTTAATATACTATATCTATGATTAATAGTCTACTACTCAAAGGTGGTCAAACAGTATGCGCGCGTATGAACTTTATCGTCCTGTCAAATATGTTTCGACGCTGTTTAATACATATTTTAGTCATATCGAGGTCGATATGATATACGAACCCATGCCGCGGGCGAGAGATCATATATTTGTACCCGTACCCCTTTTTGACAGTTTTATATAAACTTAACTGACGTGCTGCTGACTGTACGTACATGCATTTGTTGCGCAATTGTATGTATTGTAATTTAGCAAGTACAGTAAGATAATGCTTTATTGTACAACAAACAAGTTTTTATGCAACTGTACTATTATGAGTATTAAAACAAGAATGTGGGTTTATCACATGAATACCTAATTATGTACATTTGCATACAAGACTTTATCTACACCCATGATATGTATCTTCTCTATAGGGTTTTGAAACGGTGGCTTATTGGCAACATTGAAACAACCAGTGTCATGGTAGCAGTAATGTCCGAGCGAAGGCTTGGCGCGCTCCTCCTCCTCCTCGTCATAAAATCATCACGAATGTTAAAATGTTGTACTGAATTTCATAATGTAACTCATCGGGCGTGGGCGCTGGGAGGAGCGCGACATGCTCTCGCTCGGATATTGTGTTTATATGTCACTGGTTGTTATAATGTTGGCAGTAAGCTAACTGTTTCAGAACCTTTTATAGAGGATTAACAGCATGGGTGTAGATAAAGAATCTCAAACCCTGAAAAACAACTAAATCTATTAATGGATCTGTGGGGTACCTGTGGCTGTTTCTGCTGCGAGACGATGACGAACTTCTGCGGCGGCGGCGTGCCCGGCGACTGCGACTGCGGCGCGGGCGACGCGATTACCAAGTTGCGGGTGGCCACCGAATCTGCCAGTTACAACAATTACTTTTAGGCCTCAATCACAGAGGCCGACGGACCGGGCCGGGCTAGACATGCCGTAACAAAACTATAGTTTGATCTTTATTCACTGGACTTTAAGTTGAAAATAGTTTGACTGCCAGTCACCGTCTGTCCATCAGCCTCCGCTGGACATCGTCTGAACGCGTTCATACTATTCCATACGATCTATCTTTTGTCATGTCATGTCCGGTTCGAGTCGGTTCGCAGTGTAAATGCGCTCTTACTGTAACATTGACATTACAAAATACTCAAATTAGATATCTCTGAAATATATCACATACAGTGTTTCTTTCAGACACTCCGGGGGGGCAATTAAAAAGTTCGGGGGAGCCCGGCCGTAGATCACTACACTAGTTTGCCGGTCTACCTACACACAACATATTTTTCTCCGGGGGGGCACTAAGGCTGCTTCGGGGGGGCACTGCCCCCCCCCCCCCCCCCGGAATAGTACCTGAAAGAAACACTGATCACATATACTCCACCACCCTCTCCGCCGCCGGTGCAGCTTGGTGTTCGCCTTAAAAGATTATTTTATTACGTTTAGCTAATTAAGTAGTTCTTAAGTATTTTTAATGTTAATTAAAGTAAACAATCACTGGTGAACCTAAAAAAAAACATTCCGACGAACTGAGAACCTCCTCCTTTTTTTGAGGTCGGTTAATAAATAAACCTACTACTACAACAAATTAATTATAAAATAAAAAACTTATAACAATAACCAACATACGGTAGGTTAAAAACGTTCGTGACCGTTTCTTTTGCTTCGCTACACGCTAGGTGACTCGCTGGGCTCTAAGCGAGCCGCCTAACGGTTAGGTGACAAGCGCGGGCGAGGCTGTCGGCGTGAGCGCTGGGCACGAGTATAATGCATGAGAAAATCAACTGTAATATTAAAACTTTTCCCCTGTGTGATAAAACCAAAATAATATATTTTTTTATTGATTTTTCTGTTCCATCATGTTTTTATACGGGTCCGCAGCGATCAAGCTCAAATTTATCAAAATCGGTGACTTATGCATATTACCTATTGAAGTTGTTGACCATTACGTATACCTAGGACCGGCAGTCCAGTTAGGTAAGTCCAACTTCGAGAAAGAGATCTCTCGTCCGTCGATCGAATCCAACTCGGGTGGGCAGCATTCGGGCGGGAAGCTTCGAAAAATCATCGCGTCCGACTTACCTCAGTGTCTCAAGACGAAAGTCTATGAACAGTGTGTTGCCAGTGATGACTTACGGCAGTGAAACGTGGTCGCTAACTATGGGTGGTGGCTCAAGGTCACCCAGCGTGCAATGGAGAGAGCCATGCTCGGCGTTTCCCTGCGTGATCGAATCGGAAACGAGGAGAACGCCGTCAATCGGGTAGTGAAACTCACCGACAGGTTTGGCAACGTAGGCGGGCGAGGCGGGCGGCGCGGGCGCGGGCACGAGCGGCGGCGTGCACGTGATCACCGCTACTACGGGGGTGGCACCGAGCGCTACTTACTCACATAAGAAGCATAGTAACCTACTACGCTGTCGATCGTGTCGTGTAGTAACTCACCGACAGGTTTGGCGATTGGCGACGTGCGCAGGCGAGGCGGGCGGCGGGGGCGCGGGCACGAGCGGCGGCGTGCACGTGACCACCGCTACGGTAGCACCGAGCGCAGCTGACTCACATAAGAAGCATAGCAACCTACACGCTGTCAATCGTGTAGAAACTCACCGACAGGTTTGGCAACGTGCGCGAGCGAGGCGGGCGGCGCGGGCGCGGGCACGAGCGACGGCGTGCACGTGATCAACGCTACTACGGGGGTGGCACCGAGTGCAGCTTACATAAGAAACATAGTAACCTAATGCGCTGTCGATCGTGTCGTGTAGTAACTCACCGACAGGTTTGGCGACGTGCGCAGGCGAGGCGGGCGGCGGGGGCGCGGGCACGAGCGGCGGCGTGCACGTGACCACGGCCACGGCCGCGCCGCTGCCGCCGCCGCCCGCCGGCGACGAGCGCAGCTTGCTCACCATCTGCTGCAAGCTCGGACCCAAGTAACCGTAGTCACGCCTGTCGGATATACATCAACGTCAATGCAAGAAACTCACTATAGTTCTGCTACACTATACTATACTAAACTTTACTTGACTTTTTAAAAGAAAAAGTTCTGGCCCCAAATTATAAAAGAGACAATGAGGATCAGTAACGATTTTTGTTTAGTGGCTTATCAGAAAGCTTATGCCACCACATGAATAACTGTGAAGAAATTTTTGCGATTTTGTATGTATTGTACATACAAAATCGCAAAAATATACACTGTATTTTGGGGGGTCCTTATGACGTCATCGCTACGTACGCGAACCTTATGCCGTACGCAATAACACACATATTGCATTGAGTTTGGCATTTCCTTCAAACTCTTAATAACTCAACCGTTTCTAAACGGATTTCAAAAAATCTTTCACTAAGTTTCATAGCTATTAATATTTTATATTATATCAATAAAACTATAGGATTTAAACCTGTTACTGATCCTCATTGTAAATTACAATGAAGTTTGATGTACGTTGCGACGTCTGTGAGTAGATCAGTAATTGTAAGTATATTTTCTAGTTTCAAATTGGCTGACGTCATAGACACCAAATTATCATTGTAATTCTCAATTGTCACGTTTATGAAATAGGGGCCTGCTTATGAGAATAAGAAAAATCTTTATATTATGTACTATTAAAAACTTACGAGAATTAGTAAAGTTAGATTCTCCACTAAACTTTATATTTATAAAGGCCCCGGCCCTGCTACTTGGATAACATTGTATCCACTCCCCATCATAATAACCAAAATAGGCATTTTTCCAAACTTTTGTGTGAGCCGTGTTAGCAGCATATTAGGCAATTAAGGAGAAGTTTAACCGATTAATAAGTATCGATCAGGGCGTAGCGCGGCTCGCCGTCCGTGGCCTATCACGCGACGATCTAATTCGAAGAGGGTGCATCGCATGCCGCGCCGATCAACTTAATTTGCGAGTTAAACACAACTACAATTTAATATAGGTAGTTGGTTACAAGTAAAAAGTATGCACGGCAGAATAAGACGCTTGGTTATTGGAAAAGTGCTTTGTTACAATTTATTCTGTACATACCTATTTGAAATGGAGTGTGTCTGCGTGTCATACCAAAGAATACATAATGGTACAAGTACAGAAGATGCACTCCGCAAAATCATTTAAATAAGTACCGACTCTTGTTCCGACACAATAAAGTACAAATCAGGGGGCTAATTGTCTAATTTCAAAATCTATCGCAATCGCTTTCAAGATGTGATACATTGATGCTTCTTTTTGGCACAAATAAAAACTTGCCAAAGGAATGCAGCAATGTGTCACATCCATCTGTCAAATGAAAGCGATTGCGATAGATTTTCGAAATTAGACAATAAGCCCCCAGGTCGCACAGCGCTCTCTTCCCTACAATAATTTTCACCTATGGTTACCTCTCTTTCTATCACGTAGCTCTTATCTTTTATTAGGTATAAAATTATGGATTGTCCGCCGAACAGACCCGCCCCGGCTACTTGTAGCTTCATACCTAAAGCGCGGAGTGCGCCTGGACTGGTCAGTGGTCATAAATTATCTTTCCAGAATTTTACAATTAATGCCAGTCAAAGGTTATAATGGCCTAATACTAACTTCATTAAGATTATAATTATTTGTTTTTACAGCCTATGGTATTTATGAGAATAATGGATCATTCACACAGCTCAGTCACGTCAACGGTCAGTCTTCAAAAAAGTTTTGTCAGTCATGTGACGAGTCAGTCACCAGCAAGTCAAAACTTTCATTGAAATGGAGAAGGCAACTGTCAAAGTGGCGCTACGTACGCTTGTTCCACGAAAACTATCGAAGGACTTTTAGTTTTAGTTTTTTTTAGCTTTAAAAGGATCAAATTCTGTGTAATAGGCTGTAAAAATGTTGACACTTGAAAAATTCCGAATAATCTGGATATTAAGAAAAAATATATAAATTCTGTAAGAATAAAAACGTCTTAATTTGGATTTACATTTCGGCACTTGCATTGTAAAATAGTCTTTTACATCCATTTTGGGTCAATGGGTCTTTTCGGTAAAAAATAACATAAAATAAATACCTATTTTCCTATAGATTTGTTCTGAACGTCTACTGTCTTAGTAACAAACGTACGCAGCGCCATCTACAATTAGCTTTGCATTGCCATTCCCATTGACTGACCGTTGACGTGACTGATGGATGATGACTTCATACGGCGCCGAAGTCGGAATGCATCTGGACCGGACCGAGCCAAAGGCTAGTCGTAATTTTGTCAATGAGAACGTTTCGGTTTCATCATATTTAGCAGCTGCTGCTTGAGGTGCCCGGTGGCTAGTGTTGTAGCACTGTAGCCGCGTCCGTACTCCGACGCAGGCGGCACTCACTTGTACTCGTCGGGCAGGTCGGGCGGCTGCCGCAGCTGGCGCACCACCGGCGCCAGCACCTTGAGCAGCTGCTGCTTGAGGTTCCCGGCCGCGAGTCGGTCCGCCCCCCCGATGCCGCTCAGGGCGCCTTCCACGCGCTCGCCCAGCCACCGCACGCGGGGCAGTATGAATACCTTCATACAAACAAAACACACCATCATATCTTTTTATCTTTTTCATAGAAAATACCAGTCATTTTGTCAGATACTAAATATTAGCTCCTTAGGAAAAAAGCTCCAGCAGTAGGATGTTTATTCAAGAACCTCATATCTAAGTAAACAACGTACTATACCTTTATAACTTCCGGTCCTAACTCTGCTAAGCCTTGGACAGCGCCATAGAGCGACGCGAGGGGCGTTTTTTCAGATTCCTTCATGCTAGCCATGGAAGGCCCAACTCCAGTTTCGTTATTAGTTTGCGACGGACATTGTAATGCTTTAGCAAATAACCTAAAACAAACAAATTCTTAATTGACTGCGTACAAAAGGTATAGTAACATATAGTTAAAGAGCTATTGAAAATTACTGCAAGAGTTATCTCAAGGTCCTTCTCTCAATATTATAGAGTGTTTAGGGTGTACATGCGTCAGCACCTACTCCCAGCGCCAGGAAGTGGAACACCTGGCGTCAGCACGCTTCCAAACATGTAGCATTCCGAAGGGCTCTACAAGAGTTATCTCAAGGTTCAAATTTGGCAATATGGTAGAGAATAGCACAAAAAAAATAAGACGGCAGTCAGACCGCAATGTCATGGAACATGCCGAGTCAGCACGCCTCGTAAGTTGTATGAATTTCGAGGTCGGTACAAGAGTTATCTCAAGGCTGAACATTTGTATACTGCTTAATTATTATGCATAATTTATGAAAATAACAGTCAGACCACAGTGTCATGGAACATAGGCAGTCAGCAGTCGCTCAAAGGGTGGAGTCGAAATAAGCTGTTTGGAGCTACAACGTGTTACGAAACAGGATAACACAGTTGAAACTTGGTAAGTAGATGTATTCTGTAAACCGCTCTACGATTTTTACACAAAAAATAAAAAATAAAAAATTAAGGGGGTTCCTCATACATGGAACTGAAATTGAAAAATTTTTTTTTCATCAAACCCATACGTGCGGGGTGTCTTTAGATAGCTCTTTAAAAATGACATTGAGGTTCCTAAAACAATTTTTGCTCAAAGTCAAGCGTTTGAATGGTATACACTTCCAAAATGGTAAAGTGTGTTTTCCCCCCTCGAACTTACAAAATAAGAAAGTGAAAAATCTTAAAAAAATATATGCTGTAGATCTTAAAAAACACTTTCAACAAAAATTGGTTTGAACGAGATATAGCAAGCAGTTTTAGAGATATAGCACATTTTCCAAAACCGCAAATATAACTTTGTCATTCATACAAACACTATGAAAAACAAAGTTATTTTTGAAAACGTAAAATGTTAGTGGTATTCACTATGGTATGGTATTAGAGCATTAATCTATAACTCTTGCAGTAATTTTCAATAGCTCTCTAACTAATAGGTACCATAAGCAACAGTGTTGTTTAACCAGTTTGAAACAAAATTCGTCTGCGCGCGTATCGTCCCTGAACGAACTAAACCTATGTTGTGACGGCACGGGCTGCACTCGATTTTGACCAAAGAGTATTTAAGCGACGCTGTTGCCCATGGTACATATTATAAAATGCTGCTAAGTGTACCTAGTAACTCTAGTCTGTAGGTTATTAGTGGATGTGTTGAATGTTTTGCATATCTGTGCCATCAGACGCGCGGCGAAATCTCTTAGCGCCCAGTGGTTGTCCATTTCAGGGCGCAGACAGAGCTGTCGGGACACTATGCACGTCGACACTGCTGGTATCAGTTCATGTAGCTGTGTAGAAGTAAACAGATTAAGGGCATTTATTTAAAAATGCTGAGGTTAAGCTACATTCAAAAAGTGCTGAAGGAAAATGGAGTTCTCAAGAATTTGTCTCAGGGCACTATAGGACCAACTCTGAAATCACGAAAAGAATCAGTTGTTTCATACAAAAATTAACAACAATATCAAAATGTATGAAAAAGCTGTTATTTTTCGCGATTTCTGAGTTGGTCACGTAGTAAAAGTTTTTCAGTTTGACGGTCCCAAGAAAATGTTTTCCCATTTTGGGTAATGAATTACATTAACACATTGTTTATAGCTACATTTTAAGGATGATGATGAAGATAAATATTGGTATTTTCACTTACATATTTTTCTAGATAAAGGGACTGGTTGTCCAGCAGTGCCTTCACCATCCTCATAAGGTAGATCAGTAATGCCAGGTTGTTTTGGACTACATTCACTTTCACTCCTTCAGATATAAAAGTGCACATTCGTGGCAGCATCTCATGCAATCCAGGATCACAAGCCAGAGATTGTAATGCTTCCTGTAATGGAAATCAACTTGAGTATTTTGGAATTTATCAGTCAAAATATTAAGGAAACATTGACAATTCATAAATAATTTATTAATTTTCTAATGCCTGATTTACACAGTCATATGAAGTTGTCAAGTGGTTAACACAATTTTTACTTAATTATGTTGAAAGGTGTTTAAATTTTAACATTATTTTTACTAAACTAATTGTTTACAATAAATTAAAAAATTGTCAACTGATTGACAACTTAATATTTACTATAGGCCGACCGGTTAACTGAGTCCCCGCCCGCGGGGCACAGAGGCGCGAGGGGAGACGAGAACGGGGGTCACGAGAGGTGCGGGCGGCAGGGGTTCGCCGCCCGTCGCCCGCATCGCCCCCGTTCTCGTCTCCCCCCGCGCCCCGGTGCCCCGCGGGCAGGGACTCAGTTAACCGGTCGGCCTATACATGTAATCAGGCATAAGGGCAATAGAGTTAAACAAAATATTGTTTCTATGAGTCTGTGAAACATTAATGGTTTAAAAGAAAGAGAGAATTAAATACTTTTGTTTGTTTTGAGTTATTTGACAGGATTCCTAAGGGTGCGGGTTCGAGTCCCGTCTGAGCTGAGGTGAGTCGATTTTTTCTAATATTTTTCAATTATATTAATAATCTTAATATAAAAATAGCATTGTGAATGCATAAAAAAAATCTAAAAGTTTAAAATTATATGGCTATTTCATCTTAAGCGATTGTCTAGCATCTGTAAAGGTGTTGCTTTCGAATGTCGAAGTTGATTCTCTTCACATTGGTGAGATGGTGCTGGCCTACAGTGGAAACGTGAAAAGTATTAGAAAATTTCGTCAATCCCATTGGCGACTCAGTAGCATAATTGGTTAGTGCATTGGGCCGGAATGCTAAGGGTGCGGGTTCGAGTCCCGTCTGAGCTGCTACAGGTGAGTCGATTTTTCTAATATTTTTCAATTATATTAATAATCTTATTTTACTATGTCGGGAATTCCAATGCATTTATTTACCACACGGCGAATTTCATCACTCCCCACGCAGGTTTCAGTGATTTCTTTGTAGTACAACTGTTGTTCCACACTTAGTTCATGAGTGGCTAGTTGCTTCACATGCACCGACTCCGATGCCTTGAGACGAGCAGCTTTACCACACATGGGTTTTCCTGTTATTTGCAATTAAACTAGTTGTATGAGATTTTAATCAACTAATGCTTCAGTACCTAAGTACTTTTAATATCTAAAGGGCTTTGAACATTTTGGCATAACAAAATGACATTTAAAAGAGTGATTCTACAGAAGTAGAAGTTATATCCATGTGCTACATATTTTGGTTTAAATTCTGTCAATACTAAACAGCAATGATTTGTTCCGAACATTTTTAACATTCAAACATTGCATTTTCTGAAGACAAACATCATTAGTTGACAAATTTAGGCTCACCTTTCCATTAGCGGACCATGAGTTCCGAATTCATATTTTTTTATGTAAAGAACTCATGATTTGGAACACGTATACGAAATTTTATGTTTAGGAATCAAATAATACGCGAGAAAAAAAAATCTAAAAATTAAAATTTTCTAGGTTAAAAATGTAATTTTAGACCTGTGTCGCAATTTTTTACGTTTAATGGCGGCGCACTAGGTTGGTAGCACTACTAAAGGACCTCAGGTCACATGATAGGTGCGAGGAGCGTAGCGACGAGCATGTTGTACAGTCAGCAAAGTTATCAGCTGAACAATTCTAAAATTTTTATGCCATTACTGTAGTATTTTTCATTCGATTTTATTAAGCTAAACTATTCAATAGTAAGGTGTAGAAAATAATTCATTTTTTTATGTGACCTGACCTGACAGTTCATTAAAAAAAATGTATCAATTTGATTGATTTTATTTTGATGGATATTTAATTTTGATTAAATATCAAATTACTAGCGGCCGCCCGCGACTTCGTCTGCGTGGAAAGTTTTTTTACTATCCCTCGGGAACTATACTTTTTTTCGGGATGAAAGGTACCCTATGTCCTTTTCTGTACTTCTGGCAACGTGTATGCAAAATTTCATGATGATTGGTTCAGTAGTTAAAACGTGAAGGCGTAACAAACAAACAAACAAATAAACAAACAAACGGACTTTCGCATTTATAATATTAGTAAGGATAACACGAACCTTTTTCTGTTGAGTAAAAGTTTGTTCGGCAAATGTGATATGTTTTATTACACAAATGTAAAGCAGATTGAATTGACGATAACATAACAAAACAATGCCTAATGGTCAAAGGCTTTGCTAAAATCTAACTTTAAGGAAAGAGTTAAACTTACTACAAAAGTGTCGAAAACAAGACCCTTTTTTCATAAAGAAGTGTTCGGAAGCAGGTAGATAAAATCACAATGACTTTTTGGTAAAAATAACTTTGAAACAAAAATAATTTGTGTTGTATTGGAACTGCCCATCTTACACACCATTGGTTGACAAATGCAAGACAATAGAAATACAAAACGGACGACTGAATCTAAAAATGAACCTTAAGGTGTTCAGCTCATAAGTTTGCTGACTGTACATGAACCCAGCGCGCAAGCCAAGCGAGCGAAGCGAGCGTGCCGCGGCAGCGGCCGGCGAAGCGCCAGAAACGACTTTTTTTACGTGCGAAATTTTGTACGTACGTCCCCTCCCCTCTCCCCACCTTTTTTTAGCCTCCCCTGCTTAATATCCATATTTTTAGTTTTTTTTAACCATTAAAATAAAAGTATCCATCTCCTAACTTTCAAACATTAGGGAGGGGTTGCCACCCTCCCCCTACTCCTCCCCCCAAAATCGTGGTCCGTTAATGGAAAGTAGAACCCAAATTTAAATCTAAAACATAGTCCAGTGATAACTCGAAAACTTATACAGAAATCTCAAAAATAATGTATTTGATTGATTTACCTGCAGCATCTTCATTAGATGGTTTACTAAGCTTACTGATTGGATCAACAGACTCAAGTTTTTGAGCCTCTTTACACAGTGGAGGTGGATTCTCTGGGACTGTAGGCTGTACCCCATCAACACTTAACCAGTGGGCTCTTACTGAAACACCCAGTGGCACCTTGGGAGGAGGTGCTGACAAAACTTCAGATAAATCTATCTCTTTTTCCTCAATAAAGTGAAGTTCCCGACCACCACCAGATGCAAATCTAAATGGTAGAGAATCTGCTTGAATAAAACCATACTGAGCCTGAAAATAATAAAATAGTATGTAATCTGTTTTATGTATTTCTAAGCGTGCCCGCAGACTACAGACTTTCTATCGGCCGATAGTTGGCCCGAGAGTTGGTTTTGTATGAAGAATCGGCCGATACCGAATCGTTGTAGTGTGCGCACTTGCATACTTCTTCATACTGATTGGAGAGCCCGACTAAACTGTCGGCCGATAGAAAGTCTGTAGTTTGCGAGCACGCTAAACATCCGTTCGGTTATAAGCTGTTAGTTCCAGTTACCTCAATATTTTTCATGTTTAAGGCATGGTCAATGTCGGTAATAGATAACTTTTGTCTCTTTGAGTGATGCATGAATTTCATTGCATCTTGAACGATTACTTTGAGGCGATAGGACACATCGTCAGCTAACTCTTTAGCGGCGTCATCTCCAAGATTTCCAATACCAACGCTTTCCGCAATAACTTTCATAGAATCGAGCGATAGCGATGAACCGTATACGAATTCAGAATCGCCCATTATGAATGAGGTCCAATATTATATTGGCAATAGACACATTTATAGCGAGATATTTAATATTATGTTCATGTATGTTTTCGCCTTTTAATTATGTTTTTCTTGATTTTCTTAAAATGAATGAATAAACAAAATCATAATTCAACAACCGAGGTCCACTCCACAGATTATTTCAGAACTATCATGTCATGTCAATGTCAAGTCTATCAAACTGTCAAATATTGTTCTAGTCTGTGATATCAATTTTTTTATCGAATGTAGTCCGTAGACGATCAATCCACAAAATAGAGAGAGTCTCTCTCTATATTGTGATCATGATCAAGCACACTGATGCATGTCAATTTTGATTGGTCACGGTACCTAATCTATTTAGGCTGGCCACAGACCTACCGGTTTCATTTCTTTGCTTTGCTGTTCTACCATGGACCGCCGGCCAAGAGGCTCATTTTCAATCTATCGCATATTTTGACCTGACCACATTGGCAAGATAGCTGGTGTTATCAAATATCGTCGTCTGGGGTGCGATGAGAAGTTTTAGTTTTCGTTTTAAAAAAAAACTGCTGTTTTATACAAAAATTAATAACGAAATTATCAAAATGTATGAAACAGTTCATTTTTTTTCGTGATTTCAGATTTGGTCCCATAGTAAAAGTTGTTCAGTTTTATTATGGTCCCTATCTACCATATTCAGTTTTATAAGGCTTTACCAAACATCTTGTATAAATAAGCGATCGAGTTATTTTTAACGATCGGAGTCCATGTTCAGGGTGGCATATCTCCTAAAAGCTTCCTACTTCGCAATCCAGGCGATGATATTTGATAAAACCAAGCTAATGGCTTGCCAATTTGGTCTAGTCCCAAAATGCGATAGATTGAAAATTACCCTGGTTGGCCGGCGGTCTTTCAAGCAAGGTAGCACAGCAAAGCAAAGAAACGGAACCGGTAGGTCTGGGGCCAGCCTTATTATGTGGTGCTTGTCAAGCATAGCTCCTAGAACAAGACGATCAAAATGTGATTGACAAGCCGATTCAATGTAATGATTGACAAGCAGTTTTGATCGTATAAGACTTTAGGGGGTGCAAAAAGGACCAAATCAAAACATGCCATGCATGAAGCCATAGACTTATTAAATTGCATGATGCTATTATAAATTAACTAGCGGCCGCCCGCGACTTCGTCCGCGTGGATAGTATTTTGACTATCTCTCGGGAACAGGCCCATCTTTCCCACTGGGCACTCTGGGCACTTGCCCAGGGCCCCGCGATCGATAGGGGCCCCTTGTTTCTTGCCAGATCGCTTAATGATAACGGATGCTTATTATATTACGAAAAAAAAACTTTTTCAAACCGCATAGATTTTTAACCACTAACTTTAAATTCTAAAATAGTTACTTTTATGGATCATACAATAATTGTTCTTATCAATATTACAAGATTAGTGAATAAAACCAATTAAGTATAAAAATCGCGCTGCGCGGCCGTTTTTCTTTAATTTAGACAGGCATAATTACGAGATTATTTGATGAAACTGACTAAAAAACGCGCTGCGCGGCCGTTTTTTTCACTAAAGACAGGTAATATTACAAGATTAGTGAAAGAAAATGACTAATAATCGCGCTTCGCGGCCGATTTTTGCTATTCCTAGATAAGATTTTTTCTAAAAAGTCTGTCATTTTGTGCTTCATATACAGGCATTCTCTCCTACTTTAATGGTAACCCAAGTTGACTTGGGTTGATGACCTTGAGGTCATAGGGGCCCCATTATCCTAATGTGCCCAAGGCCTCAAATAGGTTAAAGACGGCCTTGCTCGGGAACAGTTCCTTTTTTCGGGATGAAAGGTACCCTATGTCCTTCTCCGCATCCCCGACAACGTGATGATTGGTTGAGTAGTTAAGACGTGAGTGTAACGAACAAACAAACGGCCTTTGGCATTTATTATAATATACTAGCGGCCGCCCGCGACTTCGTCTGCGTGGAAAGGTTTTTTCTTTTCCTCGGGAACAATAGTTTTTTTCGGGATGAAAGGTACCCTATGTCCTTCTCTGTACCCCTGACATATATGCAAAATGTCATGCTGATCGGTTCAGTAGTTAAGACGTGAAGGCGTAACAAACAAACAAACGGACTTTCGCATTTATAATATTAAGTAAGGATATAATATTATAATATTAGTAAGAATATCGATAGCCAATCGAAAATAATGTTCTTGTTTTTTAAGTAAGTACCTAATGTCATTGGTCAACAAGATTTATAAACATTTATACACCTTTCAAGCAAAGTTATTGTATACGTGCGTGGCTGGCTGGCCTGGCCTTGAGCTACCTTACTTTGTCGTACTATGACCTCAAAGGTTAGTTCAAAAAGGTCTGCTATTGAACTGAACGGTTTCTTATTTGCTGATGGTAATGCTGATGGATGCCCCTGGCTAAGAATTATGGTGCATCAAAAATAAAATTTAACTCACTCAAACTTTTGTTCAATCATTGCGCAATCTTCAATACAACACAGTGCCAGATTTGTTAATAGGCTGAGTAGGCCGAGGCCTAGGGGCGTGAAGGACCTAGGGTGGCAGACCAGTAACGCCATTCACCCGCCTGCCTAGCCTGAGGGGCGGCTGGTACTACTCGGCCTAGGGTGGCCAAAACTGTAAATCCGGCACTGCTACAACAATGATATTGTAGGTCTAGTACCCACTTAAGATAAGGTATACAATCGCATGGAGAGCATTATGATGCCTTAGCTATAGACTGCGGCACGTAAGTTTAGCGGTCAGAGAAATTGGAGGGGATTATTGTAATGTTTGTAGTAAAGGCCTCCGTAAACGTTCAAACGTGTTTGTCAAACATGTAAGTGTGTGTGCGAGCAAAAACTACGCGTTTGACAAACAAACCAAAAACAAAACTTCGTTTTTTTGTCTATGGTTTGTTTGTCAAACGCGTTTGCCATTGGTTTGAACGTGTGCGCTGAGAAACGTACAAACAAAACCATAGAGAACGTAATCACTCCTGTCAAAAACGTAAAATTGGACAAACGTGTTCGATTGTTTACGGGGGCCTTAACCCGCACCACGTCTCCCACCAATGAGATCATAAAAATTACTTCTGTGCATAAAATGCCAGTGCTAAAGTCACATGCCGAGGCTTGTAGACGATCAAGCATGGCATGGCTTCCATTACCATTTGGGAGCGTAGCATGGCCTACCTTTGATACGCCACGAATATCACGTGGTAATACAGACGTGCTTGATGTCAAGAAGTCAAGCATCGCTCCTAGACATAGAAATAGAATGTCAAAGAACAACAATGTCAAACAGGTGATCCCAAAACAAATGCATACATTTTATATGAGATACGTAAAATATGACTAAAGGCCTCCATAAACGTTCAAACATGTTTGTCAAACACGTAAGTGTTTGTCAAGCAGTTTGATCGTCTGCGAGCAAAAACTACGTGTTTGACAAACAAACCATAAACAAAACTACGTTTTTTGTCTATGGTTTGTTTGTCAAACGCGTTTGCCAACATTGGTTTTTAGAAATACAGAACGTAATCACTCCTGTCAAAAACGTAAAATTTGACAAACGTGTTTGAACGTTTACGGGGGCCTTTAGATTCTAAAAATATGACTATATATGGCCTTATATGGCAAAGGAAATTAATAAACTATGTTCCATACTGTTTTCTTCGTCGATAAACGAATAAATATAGAGAAATTTGGTTTTGGAGAAATGTGTGGCAATGGCAATATCTTATTTACCTGTGAAAAGTGTGATTACTTGGATTATTTCTTTTTGTCACATCACAATTACTTAGAGCACAAGACATCATGGCTCCACGATACCTTTATTTTAAATTCTAATTATGATTAACAAATTTTTTAAACAAACTGTGATTGCTCATTTGCTAGGCGGGACGCTAGGGTCTCTTACTGTAAAAAAATGTTGGCACATGTCACTTCGTCCTTTGTCCCTTTTTTACATAGACCGTGTCCGTATGATGCATAGACTTAGAAAATTTTTCGCTATGCTCAAGTAGACGGACAAAGGTGCGAGTGAGAAACCGATTCTTACGGCTTATGCGATGTGCGAAAAAGAGTAAAAACAAACTGACAGCTGAACCTGGTTTGACTTCATTTATAATCGTTTATCACCTTGGTGAAAAGCGTCAACAAGATTATTTTGTAATTTTGATCGCGATAGGGTCGGTTTGGCTCTCAAAGCTATATAAATACTAATACTATATAAGTACTAATTTAACAATTATTTCCAGGTTTTCTGTAAATCCAGTGATTAAATTAAACTGGATAAATGTCATAAACAAATAAGCAGGGAGCCTCAAAGGAGACCTTAAGAAATTATTTAAATAAAATTGTTCAAAATTTTTTTTGTGTTTTATTTATAAGAGCAATAATACATTATGGTTATCTACAACCTAAAATGGACTTCAGTGCATCTCTAAATTCACGCACACGTTTACATATTTACAAACACTGGCTCATCTCACTTTTGGTTTCCCAGCCAAGTGAACTCGTTCGTCTATTTCAGTGAATATTAAGTTTATGGTATGATGTTAACTTCTCTTTTCCACGCTTTGTTGGTCTTCTTGAGCGCAGCGAAATTTTTTTTTTGTCTATGCTCCTAGACAATCAAAATGTGATTGACAAGCCGAAAAATACGTGCTTGACAAGCCATGCTTGACCGTTTAGCGGATATTATTTTTGTTTTGTGTTTTGAATGCTAAATAGTAGGCACCCTACCCTACCTACCCAGTGCCGTGAAACTCAATTTAAAAAAAGAAATTCAAGTGTTGCCAGTGGTCAATAAATTACCCAATATCTATATTCATCAAATCGGAACAGGTATTCTTCACAGGAAACAGTTTTTTAATAACGTCACTTACCTAAGTACAATAATTAGGCTGTCATGACATATCTAACGATATCTTAATTAAAGGAATCCGTCCAGCCGTTTCAAAAGTATGAGGTAATAAATTCTACTTAATATTATAAATGTGAAAGTTTGTGGGTTTGGATGTTTGGATGTTTGTTCCTCAATCACGCAAAAACTACTGAACGGATTTATTTGAAATTTGACACACAGATAGTAGATAGCCTAGATTAAAACATAGGGTACTTTTTATCCCGATATTCCCACGGGAACGGGAACCACGCGGGTGAAACCGCGGGCAGCTGCTAGTAATTAATAAAGCATCTCCTTGCAGTCGGGTTAAAATACAATGTAACTGAATTAATTAATATTTTTTTGATTTGTTTTTGATTTTGAAACATGTCAGGTATGGTATACATGTTTAGTTTAAGAACGCCGGCCACCCCCCAGCGCCACCAGTGTGTGTGATGGCTACTTTTGACAGGTACTTTTGATATCATAAAGGTGGACATACACGGTCCTTCCATCGCGCCAAATGGATGGACGTACGTCCAAAATTTTATCGTGTGTGTCGAATCTGTCATCCAAAGGATCATGGGCATTTTTGTATGGGAGCTGGGCGTAAAACCAACAGAAATAAAATGTGTTGTAATTTACTTTATTGTACTTCTAAATACCCCCTAAATACTTGTTAACCCCTTTATAGACCGGGTATCACTGCAAAAAAATCCCAAAGATTGTTTAAATAAAACACACATATTTGTTAAAAACTACTATTTATTGATACCTTTTATTTAAATATCAATGGTAATCATCAACTATAACATCTAATAAATGTTCTGCGGGTCCTAATCCTAAAAACCACAATACTGACACTATGTGGGCACAACTTCCTACTGTTCTTCTGCCTGTTAAGCAAGTACAGTAATGCTCAACTATCGCATTTCTACCGATTTGGTCTCTACAACAGTCCAATCCGAAAGCGACAACGGTTCAAGAAAGCGATGGCGGGGGTCACAAGTCGTATAAAAATAAACCGATGACTGCAAAACGTGAGAAGGCAACGAAATATTAATAACGACTGACGCGCTCACGCGCACTCGGCCTACCCGCGCGCTTGTTTTTCGGTCGGTGCCTGAGTAAGGGAGACGTTAGAAAGGGATGGAATGTAGTAATTCCGTTAGGTTACCAAACCAATCAATAGATTGGTTTCTTTTGAATAGCTCTGCACAACATCGTGTCGTGTTATCTCCGTTGTATAAGCGATTGTTTTGAATTGTATGACAAATAAATAAATATATACGTTTGAACATCACTGAATATCTCTGCTCACCGGTTGTTTGGGTGATTGCCGTTATAGTATAAAATTAAGTAAGGGTCATTAGCTTCCACATAAAATATATTTTAAAGCTGTTGGTTTTACGCCCATTTTGACCGTGACCCTTTCCAATCACGGATTCCGTAAAACCACCGCCCACATCCATAAGTTTGACCGTGTTCAAATGGACGGACGCCAAATTTTGATCACTCCATCAGTTCAAATAGGGATGTAGCGATTATACAAAAACATCGAAATCATTAAAAAAATGACCTTAAAACAACAGGATTTTTAATTAATAAACTGGATAAAAAGAGATTAAAAAGAACTAATAAACTTTTCACGCAGACGAAGTCACGGGCGGTCGTTAGTCGACTATAATAGGTATACCTACCTAAGCACATTTGTAGCAAATAATCAAGATAACTCAAACTTTTTAACCGACTTCAAAAAAGGAGGTTCTCAGTTCTTCGGAATGTTTATTTTATATATTTTTTATGTATGTTACTCGATTACTCGAAGACGGCTGGACCGATTTGAAAAATTGTTTTTTTGTTTGAAAATATTTTAATTTATCTCTAGCGAACAAAACAATTTTTTTTTATTACAGTTGGTTAAGCCAGTGCATGCCATACTAACGAGTAACGAACACAGTAATACATACAAAATCGTTTATTCTAACATAATGATAATTATTTTAAGCTCCTAACTATAAGTACCTATTTATTTATTAACAAAAAAACGAAAATGTCGATGGTACCTATATCGATATTTTTTCAACAACCCTAGCATCGCTACAAAATGGATGTGGGTTTTGACGTAAATCGTTTGGCGTTATGCCAAATGATTGATCGTAGTTTGGACGTACACCAAACGATTTACGCCGTGTCTGGACTCAAAAATTGGCGTCCGTCCATTTGATTTAATCCATTTGATGTACGTCAAATGGAAGGACCGTGTGTGTCCACCTTAATTATATACTAGATCAAGGATGGCGAACCTTTATATAACAACGTGAAATTTTACTAAATGTTAATGTTTAATGAGGTCATAGACGTGCCATCATATCGTCGTTTAATGAAATTTGTGATTGGTGACGTGTCCAAAATATTGTGTCATGCCATTTGCTTTGCCATCCCTGTACCAGATAGGTATAATATCCCTAAAATATTAACTGAATTTTTAAAAAACTCAGCATGGCAGCTCAAAGCTCAAAAAGTTGACACAACTTTTGTTTTTAAATCAATATGTTATTTGAACACTGAACCTACGGTGCGAATACGGAAAAGGCAATAATAACTTAGAAACCGTATTTATATGCGAGAAACGTCTGTGGCCTACCTAAAACTTTTAAAAAGTACCGGTGCGGCGCCGCCGCCGCGCTGCCGGCGCACCACGCCGCCGCCGACTTTTTCATTAAATTTATGACACCAGCCAGCCATAAAAATCTTTAAAATTCGATTTGTGCTTTATTTACTTCAACCAACGACGAAGTTGACTAAATTTATAATATAATACAATGCGATTAATTTAACAATGTACATACAACAGAAATGGCTAATTTTAGAGCACTTGCGATACAAAAAACGATGTACCTAGGTATTTTAATCTGTAAAATTTTCTTATTGCCATACATTCTCGAGTAAAGCTGCAGTGGATCATATTGTAAGGAATTTTAAGGAATTTATAAATACTATTCCGTGGTCTATTGTCAATTTAAGAGGATACCTCGTGGATTTTCATGCTTTTCAATTTAGATTTAGTCCTATTGATCCTTCTACAATTGTTCTAATTTTGGAATATGTTAAAATAGACTAATAAATACATCTTTTGGTTAAGCTCAAAATATGAACGGAAACAATTTTCTCGATAAAAAAAAATCCAAAGTTGATGCCTCTCATATCATTTTTGCAGTACTGTAAGCAAACGGACTCATATTTTGAACTGAAATTAAGTTTATAAGAAAAGTAATAAATAGTTCCAACTTCTGATAAAACCACTTTTTTCAAAAATAATTTAGTTTTTTAATAAATCAACTATTTTCATAATGTCGCTTACGTTATTTTATTTCGGAACGCGTCCGCTATTGTTGTCCCTTTCTTTGCGCTGGGAAGCTATATTACTTTACCTCTTTGCACCGGAACTTCAGACGGCCGCGAGCCTTTATTGAGGACGGACCTGTGCTTGAGCGCTCAAAAAATTTACCAGCCAAAACACGTAAAATGACAGTTATACTGACAATGGCAGTTTTAATTGCTCCCACATTTCAAAGAAAGAAAGAGTCTATAATACTCATGCAACCTATTTTTAGGAGATGGAATTTATCAACAGAACAAAACTTCCAAGAGTCGCCATTGCGTTACAAAAAATGTATAGACCCACGTCACCCAAGAAACATGCCCATTCGCAATCCTGACTATGTTATCAACAAAACAACTACCCGCAAAAAGACTAAAGTAAAAATTTCATCATCATCATCAGCATAATGGGGAGGAAAAGCGCAATTTTATCCCGATAGGTGGCGTCTGGTCTTTGGTACCCGGCCGGCCTCAAAGAAAGTGTCAAAACATATGGGAATCTCTTGAAGTATTGCATATAAATCATAATGATACGAACTGTATTTCTTAAGGTGTCTGCCAACTTGACGTCAAGTTTGCAGCCTCACCAAGATACTCTAATATCTTTTGAATCATAGTATCACTATTTATATGCTATAGTTCACTATTTATCACTATTTATTAACAATTTTTTGACCTAGTCAAAACCTTCTAATTCCATGGTGAGTCTGCCAACTATACGCTAATTTCATTTTGATAACCGTAGTTCAGCTTTGACAAAGAATGAAGTTGCGTTCAAAGTATTGCAATTGCCAAGGCTCTATTCATCTTTTTTTTATTCAAATACGAAAAGAATATTTCTTTCCACTACTTATTTCTTTCGCGCCGTCACTACATACGTTTAGTTCGTGCAAGGGCGATACGCGCGCACGCGAATTTTGTTTGTTGCTAACTGGTTAAGCGACGCTGTTGCCCATAGTACAGTGGTTTGGGCTGGGCAATAGTCTGTCAGTCACCCCTTCACTTTTATATATAAGGCCCTCCGCTGTGTTAAGCGGGACACGCGCGCGGGGCGATATAGATTAGAGCTACTCTGCACTGCCACAGCCGTGACACACTCTGTACATGAGAGTTCGAGCGCCAGCGACCTTGAGCCAGAGCGTGGAAGCGCTAGGGTTGATACCGAATTTAGACTTGTAACAAAGGAGATAACATAGTATGTTAGGAAATATAAACTTGTGCAAGGACATGTTAATGAAAGATAGGTTTGATTTATAATAACTTTTTGTAATCTTTAAATTATATTAGGTAGGGTAGATCCTACTAATATTATAAATGTGGAAGTTTGTGGGTTTGGATGTTTAGATGTTTGGATGTTTGTTCCTCAATCACGCAAAAACTACTGAACGGATTTGGTTGAAATTTGGCACACAGATACTAGATAGCCTAGATTAAAACATAGAATACTTTTTATCCCGATATTCTTACGGTAACGGAAACCACGCGGGTGAAACCGCGGGCAGCTGTTAGTACATCATAAATTGCAACTCTTATACTATATTTTCTATTATTTATAATAAATTTATTAATCTTTAACATGTTAATGAAAGATTTGATTTGTATTTTTATTTATTTATTGTCAATTTACCTACTTGCGAGTTTACGAGTTTAATCGTCTGAAATCCTTTTTTTCAGATCTTTTTTTATAATTAAAGTAAGGTAAAAGGAAGGGTAAGGGCATGACTAATATTTCGTATATTTTAACTTTTAAAATACGAAGATACTTTTATCAGGATATTGTTTTTGGTTGTTGCCACAACAACAAACACAACAATAATGCCCGCTGCCGGGCATGATTATCTAACAATTAAATAATGTTGCGTCGCGTCGCGTTGTCAGTCCGTGAGAAATGCGGTACAATGCGGATTGCGATGGGCCAAGCGAGCGGCGAGCGACAGTAGAACCCTTGGCCGGGTAAGTCGGCGACTAACGGCTGCACTTCCCGCGCGCCGCGCGCTGCCCCCGCACGCCTCCAGACACGCACACATAGCCGCGAGCGATTTTACGAGCATACATGCGCAAGTGTCGTTTCTTTTCGCGTTAGAGTATATATTCTGTGGCACTGCGCAAACATCTGTCCGTCAAAAAACAAGCAATCTATATTGCCGCGCCGTGTACCCGCGACGGGATCCCGCTCAAGGCAGCGGACGGCCTGAGAGATTGTATTTTTGTATAATTAATAAACTAAACATGAAATAAAACATTTTTTAACGGATACTAGCGCGGTTTTACTGAAAGAACTTTGGTAATTAGTTGGTATTTGGCTTGATTTTTATTTTCCCGACGTTTACGTTTTTACGTTTATTTTCATTTTTCAATTTGAAGATACATAAATTTATCAAAGAAAATGTTCTAAATACAATGTATTGCGACTCCATCGTTTCTCTATTCTTCTTCTTTAAACTTTCGATGAAACCTCACAGGCATTTGGCGCGAAAATCAAACTTTACGATTGAAGGCAGAATGTCACTATGGGATACGAGGGGTGAGTGGGCGGAGCCTGTAAAAAATTTTTTTCACGAGGCGTCGTCTTAATCACATTGTATTCTAGCCGTTATTTACAAAATCCTCTTTGTGGAAAGTGGGGAAATTTTAGCAAAATACTGACAACCCTGAAATAAAAATGACGGAGATCAGGGTATACAATCTTAGTACTAACAAAGCAGTATGAGAAAAGAAACGAAACTTTAGTTCCAAAACACGTATATAGATGGCAGGTTTTGCCACAGTTTCTTAAGTAGTCCGCAAGATGGCGCTATGATGGTGGGTCGGTATTTCTAGGGTGACCAGTTAAGATTAAATTTTTACATTAGCCCATTTATTATACGAATCGGTACCTTCGAATTTTGCTAAAACAATGGTTTAGTAATCCACTTTGTTCTTGTGGACATAACTTTTGCATTACAGTAGTCTAATCCTGACTTTCTTTTTTTAAATCATTTCTGATTTGATGAAAAATAAAATTATTTTACAAAATGATGATGTTCCCTAGAAAATTATTTGGTATTTATTATTGTACTAGCTTGCAACACTACAAGCAAATGGCCGCCGGTTCTGTTTACAGTGCTGTGTCGTTATTTTGTTTGTTTTACTTAGTTAATTATCGGTTATTAAGTGTTTCTCCACCTAAGTCCGTTGAGTCGAACTCTCGTTCCTCCGGCCGTGTCGAGTTTTGCGCTTGTGACTATTTTTAAGCTAAGAATTGAGACAGGACTCTTACTTGGACCTTGTGAAGACGGTGTTTGTTTTTATAATGTCTAACAAAGTGTGTTGCGTACCGGGATGTTCAAACAGAGCAGGTACTTATACCTATATTATTCACTCTTTTTTAGGCACACTTGACCAAAGCCATTTAAATGTCGCATCTTCCATAACAATCATTACCAACTCATACTAACCGACCGTACCAATTTCAGGTTCGAAGGACGTTTTGCATAAGTTCCCGAATCCAGCTAAGAACAAGGATCGTTTTAATACTTGGGTCTATTCTGTTGGTGGTGAAATTTTGGGTCTCAGCAATGACCATATCTTCAAATACCGCCGTGTATGCCATCAGCATTTCGAAGAAAAGTACTGGTGCCGTAATAATTTGCTCAGCAATATAGCTGTACCAACGAAGAACATGCCAGGTCAGTTTTATAATGCAAACATATTTGTGTACTTGTAAATTTTCCAAGGCTGCTGACAAAAATTTCTAGTCAAATTATTTTGTCATTAAGTCGACCAAGTTGTATGTTCCATTGAATCCCTAAAAACTTAACTCGTCTCATTCTTTCACTCATCATTAATAGGGAAATATTTGTATGACGAGCGAGCATGAGCTTTTGTGACTAATGGCCGGTATACATTTTGATTAGTGTTTAGTGCGAGTGGCTCGTTTAGTGTTTAGTGTTTAGCAAAAAACACGTTCGGACAGTCTCTGATTAGTGTTAAGTAATTGTTTTTTGCTAAACACTAAACGAGCTACTCGCACTAAACATTAATCAAAATGTATACCGGCCATTAGTCATGGATTTTTGTTCATATTAAGTTTATCATCAGTTGTTCAGTCGCCATATATATGTAGACTCTTAAGTACCTTCGTCAGGATTATTCATCTTGCATGGGCATTTGGGACAAAATTCTAGAAATAACGGTCAAATATCACAAACCGCAACGTTTTATTCACTAAACCAATCGCGGAAGTTAATTACAGTGCACATAGATTTAGATTAAAGCGGATTTAAAACGGACGTCGACGATCCGTCTCTTACATTCTTACACGTGGCGTGTCCCCTTCCAAACTGAGACTTCCCGCCAACCGCCCTCTTGGCCCGCCACTGTCAAAACGTAAGTGACGTTCCGTCAGAGTAAAATCTACTCTCGCCCGTGCAATGACAGCCGGCGTCACTGTCAATGCAGTATAGTAATTTCACGCTTTGAAACTAGATGGCGCTACGGTTGCGCCGTCACGGCCGGACTGACAATCGCCCGTCCTCGGGCGAACATAATTATCTAAAACTACCTACTGATACCTTTACATGAGTCTAGTACTACGCTCGTCCACCCTGACCTGAACATACCTCAAATTACAAAACAGCTATGCAATGATCTTTCTTAGACTCACATTATTTTTTCCTTACGATTTTGAACCTTAGAACAAACCACCTTAAGCGTCCCTCCGACCAGCTGAGAGAGTCTGGACCGGACAACATCAAGGTTAACGAAACCAACCAGATACATGCGTCCTTTCGACCATCCGTGCAACATGCATGGCCCGGTACAACATTATCCTGGTAACTGAAACGGGAAAAGTGCGTCCCTTCGACCAGTCACCGAGAGACGTGGACCGGACAACACAAATCCCATTAACTACTTCTCACCTCATCATTAAGCCCGGGAAAGTGCGTCCCTTCGACCAGTCATACCAACTTGGACCGGACAACACTACCCCGTCAACCACCTTAAGCCCGGACAAGTGCGTCCCTTCGACCAGCAAGGACCGGACAACACCGTCCTTCCGACTTAAGGTCCTTTGGCCCGGACAAGTGCGTCCCTTCGACCTCCAGGGACCGGACAACACCGTCCCTTCGACCAATACCAACACAATCCTATCAGACATGCGTCCCTGCGACCGTACTTGGACCGGACAACATTCTGACTTCGGACACCATCACAAACCTATCAGACGTGCGTCCCTGCGACCATACTTGGACCGGACAACATTCTGATTTTGGATATCGACATAAACCTATCAAACATGCGTCCCTGCGACCATACTTGGACCGGACAACATTCTGACTGCGGATAAATGTACATCATAGCAACTTATTATCCTAAAAAAAACGATGAACTTTAACTTCAACATCAAAGTTGACATGGGCTGGGCACCAGCGTCAAAATCAGAGTCAGTCGTTGATGTACTGGACCGAGTGAAAGCTGCACGAGGAGAGGCTGATAGTATCGCAGAATCTGCTGTAAGGGTATCTTATCGTGTAGAAGCTGCGAGAGGAGAGGCAGTGAGCGTAGCAGAATCTGCCGAATAGGTATCAGAGCGGTGAGGTAATACCTGTCCAAAGTTATCATCCTGATCACTCTCTAACTGTTCATCATCCGACGCCGTCACGGTATCTATTCCCTCTATAAATGGTCAGAATACTTTTTCAAAATCATTCAAGTCATTGCTATCTTTCTTTACCAGTCAAACTAGTGTCAAAAGTAGTAAAACCGGACCAGATTTCCCGTCGCATTGCGGCCACGCTTGTGAGTGGCGTGCATTTATCTCAAAGATGTTACCGATCTGAGCGACTTGCATACTATTGAATAAACATTCACAAGAAATGAGTATTGTTTGAACTAACTAAAACTAGTTGAAGGTTCAGCCCCTTCGTTAACTATCATCATCATCATCATTATCATCATCATCACCTATATCCAGTGAACGTCTAGACTAAATGCTTGCCACTCAGCCGTGACTGAATTATAACTTTACAATAACAGAAAAAAACAAAACTTTGATCTGATCACCTGACGGAAGCCTGATGGAGATCCTTGAGACATAGTGACGTCGTCGTATACTCCCACCTCCTCGTCTCACACGCCGTCAAAGACACGAGTCGCAAAGATGTGCCGCTTCACGCCGCTTGGTGATGAAGTCACTTCTTTTGATAGCACCATTGCTGTCAGCACTCTATGCCTCTGGTGCATCAACCTTATAAAGTGACCTTGTAGATTCACCGCGCTGGCTGCGCCGAGTAACAGGATGCTCTCGGCTTCTAATGCTGCACTCGCACCCGCCACTGCGTCGCCATCGTGCTACCACCGTTGCATCACCGTCACCGCTTGCCTGCGCTGTTAGTCACTTTGCTCAGCTCCACAAACTGTCGCCGCTGTAGTTGCACCCCTGTTATCTGGTGAGGCACCTGTTATCTTTGGAATCAGTCGGTACTGTGCGATGTCTTGGAATGGTACACCTTTTCATGAACAGCTGCTTGAAATCACCGCATGTCATCCATCACTATAGCTTCATTACATCGTTATGATCCAGGCACGCACGTCAACATCTTTTCTTTCGGGGTCAAAGTCAGGAACAAAATTGGCACTCGAAGTAGACACACGCATCGCTTGTAACAAAGCAATAATATTGCGATTTGGTCAAATAGATGTCACTTTCCGTCGATCACATTGATTTTCCGTTGCACGTGTCTCGTTATCACACCTCATATCGTTTGATTCACTTTTCTCACCACGTGGGACGTTTGGATTGCATCCCAACTTCTGATGTAGACTCTTAAGTACCTTCGTCAGGATTATTCATCTTGCATGGGCATTTGGGACAAAATTCTAGAAATAACGGTCAAATATCACAAACCGCAACGTTTTATTCACTAAACCAATCGCGGAAGTTAATTACAGTGCACATAGATTTAGATTAAAGCGGATTTAAAACGGACGTCGACGATCCGTCTCTTACATTCTTACACGTGGCGTGTCCCCTTCCAAACTGAGACTTCCCGCCAACCGCCCTCTTGGCCCGCCACTGTCAAAACGTAAGTGACGTTCCGTCAGAGTAAAATCTACTCTCGCCCGTGCAATGACAGCCGGCGTCACTGTCAATGCAGTATAGTAATTTCACGCTTTGAAACTAGATGGCGCTACGGTTGCGCCGTCATATAAGTTAAGTTTTGTGTGGTCCTTGGAGATAAATGTTTGGTGTGAAAGTAATTATTGTTTATTTATAATCTATGAAGAATTTAGTGCAGAATAGATCATATCACAGTATGTAATTTATTGGAATAACGGTCAGTTTATGAATTAAATAAAATTGAGTACGGTCAAATATTGCTAAGTTGCTTGAGTAATATTTAACCTGTCAACACATGGAAAATGAGAAAAGAATTTCTTTTGTTGTCCGGACATCGGAGGCCGCGTGTGTGGGCATTGATGAATGTAATGCTTTACTTTATTTTTTGAATTCAGTAACGAATTGATAACTCTGTTCCTTCCATTTCAAATTCAAAGTGGCTTTATTCGAATAAACTTAATAATTAAGCACTTTTGAATTGTCTATATTCTTTTCCTACCATATAAACATTATAAGACCGCCATTGCCCACCGTAGATTAAAGTTTTAATTTGTAATTGTATGTTTTGTAATGTGTATGTACAATAAAGTGTTTATATAACTATCTATCGAATATTATAGTAAATTCGTTTTTCAAATGTGATATTATTGTTTCAGGATTGACATTGCCAAAATCAACTTTTAGTGAAAGTTTTAGACCCTTGCGATCAATTCAAAATGTGTTGGAAGCATCAACCTCAAAAGGTACTTAACTTTTTATTTTAATTTAATAGATATTTTCCTTAATTTTATAAAATAATAAATGATCAGGGGACCTATTTTTGGATCGCTCGATTGGCGTCGAGCGCTCTTTTCTCTCGATTTTCGTTCGACATCCCATACATTTGAGTTGATTTTTCGAACGAAAATCAGTAGAAACGAGCGCCAGTCGATCGATTCAAAAATAGGGGCCCTGCTCATTATTTTATTTCATTAGATAAGTATCTTATTTCACTATGATAATAATAAATATATACCTACATTTGACTGTTGAATATTGAAGTTTTGAATAGTTTCCAATTTTTTTAACATAATTATGTGTAAAAAAATGTTAACCTTAAAATAATATTATTTCAGGTCCTAAAGCTTCACAAGATAAGGTTCAACCAACTATTTATGATGCTCAAATGAAGGAAAATGTTGGTAAGTTAAGAATAAATTTTTACTCTTAACAAAAATGCCTTGAAGTAATAATTTAATATCAACATCATCTGTTCGACTTTGAAATATCGTGAAGTTGACAATGACATAATGTAATTTATGAAGTTATATTTTTTTTTATTAATAAGTTTACTACAGTATGCTTTTTGAAGTACTTTTAACTTACTTACTTTCCTTTTCAGAACCAGTTCCTGAGACTACTTCCTTAAATATTGCTGCAATTCAATCAACTGGAATTACCAAAGACGTGGAAATTGTTCATATTCCTGGTAAGTCATCATTTTCGATTTGGCTTTTTGAAAGAGTGAAGTTTACAATAACATAATGTAATTTCTGATGTGATACCGGTGATACTTTTATTAATAAGTTTTTACTGCAGTATTTCTTTTGAAGTAATTTTTTATGTAATTTTCCTTTTCAGAACCAGTTCCTGCGACTAATTCTTTGAATGTTGCTGCAATTCAACCTGCTGGAATTATTATTTCTAAAGATATAGAATCAGATCAAATTCCTGGTAAGTCATATAATATTATACAATTTTTGTCACTTAGGGCGACCGCATATTGTAAGAAATTTCTGTCAGAAAAATTCTGACGGTTGGCGGAAGGTACTCGGTGCATACATTTTGTATTAAAACCAGACCAGAGACCAAGCTCAGCTTGCGTTATTTTTACATCACATCCACCACTAGCGCCACCAATCAAGAAAAAATCATTACAGTGAAATAACTATGTTTAACAAAATTCTAAAAACATTTAAAAACTAGTATTAGGTGTGATCTATTTTTGTATGCATTAATTCCTAGTTTGAAGGTATGTGTGTAGTAGTAGTTACAATCTGGATTAACGCCTTTAGCGGCCGCTTTAGGTGTTAATCCAGATTTTAACTACACGAACACATTTAAACCAGGAAAATATGCATACAAAAATCCTTACTAATATTATAAATGCGAAAGTCCGTTTGTTTGTTTGTTACGCCTTCACGTCTTAACTACTGAATCGATCATCATGAAATTTTGCATACACGTTGTCAGGGGTACAGAGAAGTACATAAGGTACCTTTCATCCCGAAAAAGTGCTGTTCCCAAGGAATAGCAAAAAACTTTCCACGCAGACGAAGTCGCGGGCGGCCGCTAGTATTATAAATGCGAAAGTCCGTTTGTTTGTTTGTTTGTTACGCCTTCACGTCTTAACTACTGAACCGATCGTCATGAAATTTTGCATACACATTGTCAGGGGTACAGAGAAGGACATAGGGTACCTTTCATCCCGAAAAAAAGTATTGTTCCCGAGGGATAGCAAAAAACTTTTCAAGCAGATGAAGTCGCGGGCGGCCGCTAGTAGTTTATAACTAAAACTAGTTTTATATTTTTCGGAACTTTACTAAACATAGTTGACAACAACATTTTGTAATGATTTTTTCTTGATCGGTGGCGCTAGTGGAGGCTCGGTGCGTCCTTAAGGCTGCATGACTGGTCACACAAACCAATTTAAAAACGATTTTACTAAGAAATTTTGAGAAAAGCCTTATAATGTACTGGAACTGCAAGCTATTTACATTGCCTCGTTAACTTCCCATTCTCGGCTGTAATGTCCTATCGTTAATGATAAATGCCTACAATGTCTATTGTTTATTAAATATGCTGTAGATTGTTTTTCATTTATGTTATTTTTAAATTGCAGAGAGCAGTATAACTGGTGTAACCAAAGTTGTGCATAGAAGAAAACGATGCACTCCTGTATCTCAAGTTGAGCAGCATTTGCGTAGGAAGCTCATACGAGTTGGAGTCAGGTTGAGCAAATGCCGCAGCAAAGTCAAGAAACAGGCACTCAAGATCAAAGCCATGCAAAATATTGTTTCACATCCAGAACTATCAAAAGCTCTTGACAATTTGCCCAGCACGGCAAAAACATTAACATTGTTGCAATTTCGAGAGCATAAAAAAGGCCTTAAAGGACGACGTTTTTCACTGAAAGAAAAACTAATGGCTTTGTCTATTTTTAAACAAAGCCCCAAAGGGTATAGATTTTTCCGAAAGATATTTATCTTGCCTTCACCGCAGACACTGGTCAAATTAATAAATATGGCAGATATCAAGCCAGGTATCAATGAAGCAACACTACAGCAGATCAAGAAGGCGGCTGAAAAAATGAAAATAGAGGATCGACTGTGCATGGTATTATTTGATGAAATGTCACTCAAATGTAGTTTAAGTTACAATGAGAGGAAAGATTATGTTACTGGGTTTGTTACCAATGGTAAAGAAACGCGCCCTGAGTTTGCAGATCATGCTCAAGTCTTTATGCTGAGAGGCTTGATAAAAAATTACAAGCAGCCAATTGCTTACACATTTTCGCAAGCTGCCACAAAGGGGCCTGAATTGGCAGCTCAATTGAAAGCCGTTATTGGCAAATTGCAAGAAGCTGGTCTGATTGTGGTTGCCACTGTATGTGATCAAGGGACTAACAATGTACAATGCATAAAGCTTTTAATGCAAGAAACACAAGCTACACTTTTAAGAAAAGGAGAAGAACAAAAAGGAAATTATTTTCTTATAAACGAGCATGAGATAATACCTTTGTATGATCCACCCCACTTAATGAAATGTATCAGAAATAATTTAATCACAAAAGATTTGCAATATATTAAAGACAAGAGTAAGAAAAAAGCAAAATGGTCACATGTACTTGGTTTGCACAATGAAAACCCAGGTTATCGAGGAATAAGACTTGTGCCGAAATTAACAGACTATCATTGCGTCCCAGCAAAAATCCCTAAAATGAAAGTTAAATACGCTACACAAGTTTTCAGCCAAACTGTAGCAACAAACATGGGCTACCTTGCAGGTAAGCATATGATTACTGTTCAATATTTGTATTTATTGTATAATTGCTCATAAAAAGAGACTGCGATGGAAGGTACTTACTGATAGCGTTTGACTCTCTACTCGGTGTTGTTTTATTATTGGAAGTATTAATTTTCTATTTCATGAGAAATACAATGCTCTCTACTTTTTTACTTACTCGAAGTAGGTTGTTTATACATAAATAGTTCCCAGATAGTACCATCCATCAGAGAAATACACCGTTATTTTTAAAGTATACCTAAAAATGAAAAGGGGTGTTCAGACCACGTTAATGAACAACTTTTACTATGGCGCCAACCACGACGCTAAAAAAATCAGCTGTTCCATAGAAAAGTACATCATCGACTCGACTATGATGTATGTAACAGCTGTTTTTTTTTCACGATTTCGTGGTTGGCCCCATGGTAAAACACCCCTTTTCATTTTTAGATATACTTTAAAAATAACGGTGTACTTATAGAAGTTTGCCAAAATGTTCAAAATCCACACTGTCAAAATTATGAGAACATAATTATTTTTTGATTAGTTACCACAGTATTATTCCATCTTTATCATTAAGGCGCTTTCCTGACCGAAAGTGGCGCCGCGGTGAATTTTATTTAATATTATAATTCTAATACACAATTTTAATAAAACTTCTCGTGGAATTTTAGGGCCCATAATCTAGTAATTTTAGACGGTATCATTACATTCCCTCGTAGTCACTGCTAGAATTACATAGCAAAACTGCTAAAAGTAGCCGTTTTTGACACATTTGCTTTCTACTTCTACGAATGACTGCGAGGGAATGTAGTGATACCATCTAAAAATACTAGATCATTTAGCCCTAAAAATTCCACTTAAAATCTTTTTCTGTTAACAACTTATTAAATAAAAACCTCTAAGGGCGCCACTTTCGGCCAGGAAATCGCCTTAAGGCGCCGTGCTACCCACTACTAGCGCCGCCAATACATTTATTTTTATTACTCGTAAACTAAGTCAAAATTTAAAAAAGTTAAGATCATGCCCTGCTAAATTGTCTCTAATATTTTTCGAATAACTCTGCAACAGTTTTAATTCTTTCTGTAAGTTTTAAAATCCATTTTAGCTCAAAGTGGCCACTTTTGACTTGAATGGATTTTAAAACCTACATAAAGAATGAAAACTGTTGAAGAGTTTTTCAAATAATATTATAGACCATTTAGGAGGGCATGATATTAGCTTTTTTTAATATTTATCTGGCTTAAAGGTATTAAAAATAAATGTATTGGCGGCGCTAGCAGTAGGTACTACGGTGCTTTAAGCATTTAATGCTATTCACTATTTGACATAAAGCTTGTAAGAAAGAAAATAAAAATAATAAGTCCTTCTTCGAGTCATGGATTTCAAAGCTTAACCACGCTTAACTGTAACTGTTTCTAACAATCATGTTTTATTTATTACAGATAAAGGAATTCTATCACCGGAATGCAAGGAAACGGCCGACATATTGTTATTTTTCGACCGACTCTTCGACTCCGTCAATGGGAGCTTCGGGAAAAGAAAAAAACATGGAAAGCCACTCCTAGGACCAGCAACTCCTACATCAGTACACCATGAAGTATGGAAAGACTCAAAAATAATGTTAAAGAAAATGAAATTCATTAATTCTCAATCTTTAAAGGACGAAAATGTTCCTACTATTAATAACTGGGTATGGACAATAGAGGGCATAGAGTTATTGATAAAAAAACTGAATATCAAATATGGGATAAATTCTATTTGGTTGCGGCATCTGAATCAGGACCCAATCGAAAACTTTTTTGGGTCCATTAGAAGCCATGGGTGTCGCAATGTGAACCCATCTCCCGAAAAATTTGAGTCTGCGTACGCTACATTATTGGTGAATAGCCTCTCTAGTGTCCATGCTCCAGGCGCAAATTGTGAAACTGACAATTGTTATGCGCTTAGTAACATAATCATCGTGGACAGGGACTGCAAAGAGAAACCTTTATGTGAGTTAAACAATATACCAGATGTAACAATCACACCCCTTGAAGACAAAAATGACCCACGAAAAATGGGTGCTTTACAGTATGTGAGCGGATATTTTGTAAAAAATGCTAAGAAAAAAGTCTTCAAGGGGTGTAGTCAATGCAAAAAAGATATGTTGAGTACAAAAGAATTAGAATATATAAAATATAGAGAATATTGTAATAAAAAATGGCTTTGCAGTCCAAGTCACGCTCTCTTGTGCTGTATATCAAGTCTGCAAGATATCAATTATACAATTTTAAAAGAAAATATTGAAAAAAAAATCTAAGTGAGTTAATTAAAACGATAGTATTAATATATGTAGAATTTGATTTTATCAAATGTGAAAAACATAAAGAATTGTTAATAAATTATTTAATAATGATATCTTGCAGATTTTTCATATTTAATTATTGCAAAGATCTAAATAAAATATTAAACAATAAAAGAGAGTGTGACGATGACACCGATGTTTTTAAAGCAAAAGCAAAAAAATATTATCAAAAATGTTTTAAAAGAAAAAATAAATAATGTATATATTTATTTAATTTACATCGTGTTTTATTTCTATCCAGTAACTACCTTGGTAGATTTTTTAAGGGACCGATTTTTCATACCTTTGTTAAGGCTTAATCAGAGAATAGATTTGATGTTTTGAAACTCAGATTTATTCCCTGATTAATTCTTAACAAAGGCATGAAAAATCGTCAAGGAAAAATAAACTAGTTTCCCAGCTAGCTCGAGCATCACATGGTGATATTAGTTCCAAAACTCGCGTAGAGATGGCGGTACTGGGTAGTTTCCTATTTTACCGCCTGAGTTAAGTCTCTATTCCCTATATAAAAAAGTACTCTGTGACGGAGATCAAATGCCGACCTTTTTTACCCCACGCGATTTCATCTTGTTGTGCAAAATATTGGATTGATTTGTTGTAAAGTTTGTTAATTTAGTGAAAATGTATAGAAATAAAAAGGACGTTGATAAACACGTGGAGAATTTGATATCAAAACTGTCGGTAAAAGAGGTATGTGTTATTTCGATTCTTTTGACGGTCATTTTGGAGGGTTATGGCGTTTAGAAGATTCGTTACCTATTTTCAGTTCAAAACGCGAGCCTTCTCTGTAGCAAGATTGTATTACGAAGTCGGCGATTATGCTAGCTGTCAACGATATGTTGAGCAGTATCTCACTCAAAAAGATAATAATGCAGCGGCGTACAAGCTTCTTGGACAGGCCTTTCACAAACTGGGCCAAAAAGAAAAAGCCCTTGAACAATACAAGACATCTCTCGATATAGACCCAACTCAAACTAGCACTATATTGGATAGTAAGTAAATTTTAGTCATTCTACTTTTTAATTATTTAAAAAATGGTGTGACTTGAAGGTCTCTGCCCATTACACTGTACCATACCATGACTGTGCTGGGAACAACGTACCAGACATGAAAAGCAACACAATATGCTCTACTTTGCCTACTGGCACGTTCCTAGCATGGTTATGGTATGGTATGGTGTAGTGCAAGGTCTTCAACCCGCGGCGTTGCGTCCTTGGCGGCCCGGCCCGTCATTGTATTGAAGAAATAAAATTCACATGTCCACAAATTATACCTATTTACAGATTAAAATGATTTTCTTGTGTTGCGGCCCACCAATCTAATATCTAAATAAACTAGGCCCTTGACTTCAAAAAGGTTGAAGACCCTTGGTGTAGTGGATAGAGACCTTGAAGATGTATCCTCCAGAACTCTTGTTTGGTTCTTAGTTGATTTGTTTATTTTTAACTGCATTCTTTCTTGTAATGATGTTGTTTTCATATCTCAAGTCAACAAGATATTATAATATTATGGTTTTTTACAGTTTGTGAACTTCTTGTTGATGATGAAATCATCATAGACCCTGGACGTGCTAAGTACTGGTGTGAGAAAGCAGAAGCTACATTTCCTCGTCACCCGGTCACGTTTAGGTTAAAGGAGAAACTAGTGTCAATTACTAATCCCAACCCTGAGGCACTTATTGATTTGTTGACATCTGAATTGGCAATTAGGCCCAAGGACCCCCTACTTCATGCACGTCTTCTGAAGCACTACATGCACACCAATCAAATCAAGGAAGCTGTAAATCATAGCTGCAATGTTGAGTTCAACGAGAAAACTTTTCGAAACAACTATGCTTGGTATGAAACTTTAGCAGAACTACTCAAACATAATTCACATAATTTCAATGATTGGCTGTTTCAATTACTCCTGCTGACAGTCCGTGAACGTATGTGTGTCTTAAGTTTAACTGACACACCAAGCTCGTCAAAGAGTTTGATTGAAGCCAATGAACTTCTATTCCTTTATGATCAGGATATTGAAAATGTTTCAAAGGCAGGAGCTACACCTGGGTATGGAGAATTCCATGCTAGTCTATTGCAACATCACAGGGGGCAATTTGTTTTACATGCTGCAACATTGTTATTAAAGAGAGCTAAGAAAGATCAGTTAACCTGGCGTATTGCTACTCAATATTCAGCTCCTCTGATGTTAATGGCTTGGCATATAGCACCCACCAATACAAAAGTGAATTGGTTATCAAATGCTCCTGAAAAACAGCAGCTTGCAGTTCGGCGTTGGTACTTTGAGGGTGTATACCGATGTTCCCAAGCAGGGCATTATTTAATTTCAAATAGTCAAGATAAAAACCAATCATATATTGATCAGATTTCACAATGCTGTTCAGGAGCGCATTGGAGAGACAAGATGTTTGAAAAGCTTTTTACTTCAAGACCTCACTTGGCTAAGATAAAATCTTCACATTTTGTAACTTCTTCTGCCTATAGCACTCCTATTTTACGGCTTCCAAGGAAAATTGAGGTTGAAACTCTAGATAATGAAGCTCAGATGGAATACCCTAACTCACTTCATCATTTTGTTTGGGTACTGCTGAATTATAAAAATTTTGCTCATTTCAAGTGCAGCCTGTTTGATACCTTGATACCCACAGCAACTAAATGTGGTCCAGAGTCTATGAATAAAATTGATATTCAGGCTTTTCTTTATTGCTCTGCCTTAACAGCTAGGCAGCAGAAATCAAATGATATAGCTTATATTTCAACTGATAAACCAGTAGTACTTCCTGCAAATATAACTGATTTATTATGCACCTTATCTCAGTTGAAATGGTGGGACTGTGCATACAAGTTTAGTCAAAATGAATTAGGAAAGGAATTGACAGATATTCGTGGAACATTGAGCAGAGGTATAGAAGTGGTAAGGTGTATTGATTCACATGGTTTGGACCCGGAACTACTTTGTCATCTTGGAAGAATTTTCAGTGAAAAAGCTAAATGTACCACTGCCGTTGATGAAAAGAATAACTTAGAAGAAAGAGCTGGATTATATTATTCTTCTGCTATACCTCTCTTAGAAAAATTGAGAAGTAAAATAGTTATTAAATTGCCCGAGAAAAGAATGTTTGAATACACACACAAGGAATTAAGCACAAAGGAACTGAATTTGTTAATTGAAGAAAGCAAATTGTTTGTAGCTGTGAATTACATTAATGAGAGTGAATATGACAAAGCAATTGGGATGCTTTCAAGCCTAAAATCACCTGAGGCTCAATACCATCTAAGCCAAACTTACAGGAAGATTGCATTAGAAGAATATAACCATAAAGATAAATATATTTCATTGCTATTAAAAGCTAGAACCACTGCATACAAGGCTATGGATACTTGGAAACAATCTGACATACATAATAATAACCCATTGTTTTCTGACACACAAGAGTTAATTGAGGAGTTGGATATGCTTATAAATAAAATAGATCCCGACCTCTCTGGTTCTGTGGTCAATGATGTGGATGGAAAATATTCTTCAGATGAAAATGTATCTATGATTGGAAGTGAACATATAGTTATGCGTAGCAATATGCCTGCGTTTCGCAATTTAAGTTCCACACCTAAAGCACAATTAACTAATGTTAATGTCACTAATTATAGAACAGCAGTCGACTCTCAAATTTTAGATAGTTCACGAACGGATAAACGTTATTTAGAAAGAATAGAAACAGAAATAAAAAAATTGCAAAAACAAGATACCACAATAAACGACTTTATGGAACAAACTAAGAAATGGTTTGAAGAGAATAGGAAATTAGGCAATGAAATTATAACAACTATTCATTCCAACATTCAGAATACTACAGACCAGTTCAAGCTACTAAAAATATCAGTGGACCAGGTTAAGGATCAAATAGATGAGTGCCGTAATGAATGTAAAGATGTCGGTGATATCAAAAAACAAATAGCTGAAATGAAGAAAGAAATTAACAAATTAAAGAAGGCTTCTTCAGAACAAAATATTGATGAAAACGATTTGTACAATCTGGAAGATGAATACAGAACAAGTGAAAGCACTTCAAATTTTACTCCTCAACTGCCGTTTGTTCCGCCAGTGATACCGCCATTCAACCAGCGCCTTGTGCCACCATTCCCTGTTCCACCTAACCCCTATCAACTTTATGGACAAAATTTGTATAATTTATACAGTCAATATTCTCAGTTTGGTCAATCGGCACAAGTACCTAATCCGCCACCTATATTTGATCCCACTAGAGGTCAAATGAATTATCCAGGAGTTTACCCAACACCTGAGGCTATGTTTTTAGATGTTGCTCAGTTAGTCCCACCACCCATACCAGTCACTCCTGCTGTATCCCTGCCTACAGCACCAGTGGCGCCATCGCTGCCAACCGTGTCATCCATACCTGCCGTGCCGTCAGTATCAGTGCCACCTCCAGTTACAACAATCGGCACTGCAAAGTCTATTCCTAAAATGGAACCAAAAGATATTCCTCGATCATTACCAGTCAATGTGGTTATAACTTCTTCAGATCCATTGCCCACGTGTACTACAACTCCAGCACCAATTTTAAGTGTAACCATACCATCAAAACATATAAAGAACAGTCCACATAATTACCAAATACCAATGCCAGCCAAAACTGATACCAAAGTCATTTCACCTCCTGTATTTAGTTTCCCTTCATCAGACAACAAGTTGTCTTTAGGTAATACAAGAAATACCCCAAACAATAGTTGGAATCAGTCATCAATTTTCAAAGTTGCTGTGACCTCAAATGCCGCTCCAGCAACAGATTCACTCTTTAGCACTTCAAAATCGGGTGATTTGTTTGATAACTCCAAGAGTGTTGTAGATGGAGTCTTGAATACTTCTGCTAATGGAAGTTTTAACAAATCGCGAACTTTATCTGAGAGAAGTAATACGTCGGTTGAGTATGATCCTTGCCCTGATTTCCAACCAATTGTACCTTTGCCTGCGGAAGTCAAAGTAACAACAGGCGAAGAAGACGAAACTTTAATTTTCAGTTCAAGGGCAAAACTGTTCAGATTTGTTGATAAACAATGGAAAGAAAGAGGTCTCGGGGAAATGAAGCTTTTGAAACATAAAGTTACAGGAAAAGTAAGAGTATTAATGAGGCGCGAACAGATTCATAAGATCTGTGCAAATCATATAATTACGTCAAATATGGAGATAAAGCCCATGAAAAATGAAACCAAGGCCTATTTCTGGGTTGCCAATGATTTTGCCGATGAAACTGTTGTATTAGAAAAGTTCTGTATTCGATTTAAAACAGCCGACATTGCTTCACAGTTCTACGAAAAGTTTGAAGAAGCCCGAAAGGAATCTTTAACTACCACTGAAAGCACAAATAAAATTGAGCAAGATACAAAAATAACCTATTCTGACGAATTTCCTGAGGAAGAAAGAACGCCTGTAAGGAATTTATTTGGCACGCCTCAGTCAAATAAACCATCAGGTTTTACCGTCGGTGGGTTTACATTCAGTAGTACACCTACGTTTAAGCCCGTAGTTGAGGACATTAAAGTTGAAAGCAAACTTGTAGAACCAGCGACGACTAAGGCCAATATATTTAGTACATTAAGCTTTAAAGCAAATACAAATAGTCCATTTAGTAATATCTTTACCGCACCAGTTTCTCAACCCACTAACGTTAGTAGCACAGTTATAAAGGATTCAGCTTCTAAACTAAACACTTCTGATACTGTGGAAGAGTTCGAGCCTAATGTTGAATTTGAGCCAGTTATACCATTACCAGCATTAGTTGAACAAAAAACAGGAGAAGAAGGTGAAACTATTCTGTTTGAACATAGAGCCAAGTTATTACGATTTGATTCAAATACAAAAGAATGGAAGGAACGAGGTCTTGGCAATATAAAGCTGCTTGTACACAAAGATAATGTTCAAAAAGTTCGACTTTTAATGAGACGCGAACAAATTATGAAAGTATGTTGCAATCATGCTCTCTCTAAGGAAATAACATTCCAAAAAATGCCTAACATGGATAAAGCGGTAACATGGTGCGCTAAGGACTTTTCCGATGGTGAATTAGTATCAGAAACATTCTGTCTGCGATTCAAAACTGTACAAACATGTGACGACTTTATACAAGCTGTTAAATCGGCGCAATCAAAGCTACAAGATGATACAAAAGCTGCCAAAGAAGAACAAAATGCAGCAAAACAGATCACAAAGAAAGAAGAGTTTGGTTTCGGTGACAAATTTAAACCTAAACCTGGAGCTTGGAGTTGTGACGTGTGTTACACAAATAATTTGGAAAGCTTTGATAAATGTGCTTGCTGTGAACAACCCAAACCGCAAGCAGTTGCAAAGTCAGATAGTCCAGCGACGTTCGCAACAGCTACAAGTAATGCACCAACATCAGCCGGCCCCGCAACTTCAAATTGGGGTGACGCATTTAAACCAAAACCAGGTACATGGGAATGTAAAGAATGCTTGATTAGAAATGAAGCTACAAACGATAATTGCTCCGCATGTAATAGTCCAAAAGATCCTACAGCTGCAAAATCGACTGTAAAATTAACAACTGAGGAGGGATTTAAATTCAAATTCGGAATGCCAGCAAATAATGCACAATCAGTCAAGGAAACTAAAACTATTGGCTGGGGGGACAAATTTAAACCTAAAGAAGGTTCTTGGGAATGTAAACAATGTCTTGTTAGAAACGAAGCTGACAGCAAAAGCTGCAGTGCTTGTAGCAGTCCTAAAGATCCAAGTGATGTGCCAAACAATTCAAATTCCTTTTTCGGATCGGTTTGTACAGGACCAAGGTTCAGTTTCGGTATTCCAGCAACCACTGCTGCGCCCAGTGTCGTAACTACACAGAGTTCAAATCAAGCTAGTTCTATTTTTGATGGCACTGGAGCACACAAATTTAGCTTTGGAGTTCCATCACAAAACAATTCCACAAACGTTGTTACTTTTGGTGAACAGAAAGCATTGTCAAACAACATAATATATGCTACACCAAAAGCACCTGAAAGTCAAGGCCCACTTAACTTTTCTTTGAAACTGAACGATCAAGGCGATGTAAATGTGACGCCCAAAGCAGTCCCTCCGAAAGATGAATCCAATGTAACTCCTTTTGGTGGGACTGGTGGGACATTTGATTTTGTTTTTAAACCTAAAACCCCATCGAAGAACAAAAGTCCTATGAAATCACCCAAAACTCAAGGAGACGAAAGTGACGATAATGAATATGCTTCCGAAGATGAAGGACACCACATCCATTTCAGCCCCGTTGTACCATTGCCTGACAAGGTCAGTGTTCTTTTTGATTTTTTTTTTTTGATATATTATATAGTAGTGAAAACTAACTTATTTTTGCATATTAAATCTAACTAATTATTAGACTTTCTTGCTTACTGTACTGAACTCCTTATATAGTAGATTTTAGTTTGCATAAAAAATGTTTTAGGTTGAAGTTGTGACTGGTGAAGAAAATGAAAGTGAGCTATATGGTCACAGAGCTAAACTATTTAGGTTTATGTCAGGCGAATGGAAAGAACGCGGCATCGGAGTTGTGAAAGTTTTGAAACACAAGGATACTGGGAAGATGAGGTAAGTTCATTCATAACATTATATTCCAATTTACAACGACTTAAACATTTTTTTATTAAATAAGCAAGTACTTAATCTGTTTTTAGGGTTGTTATGAGGCGAGAACAAGTTTTGAAAATCTGTCTCAATCATGCTTTGACAGCCGAAATGACGTACACGCCGAAGGATGACAAGACGTGGCTCTTTGCTGCAAATGATTTTAGTGAAGGAGAGTTGAGCTTACAGCAATTTTGTCTGAGATTCAAGACGAAAGAGATTGCAACTCAGTTCAAAGAAGCTGTTGAGAGTGCTAGAGGAAATAAGTCAGAAGGGACAGTCTCCAAACCAGACTCATCCAAAAAACAAGAGACTGATAAGGACGATGTAGTTTTTGTAACTGAAATACAAGCTACAGCTGAAGAAAAGCAAAAAGCCAAAGAACTCATGTTGCCAGAAAACTTCTTCACATATAAGACGAAAGAGCCCTGTCAAGGTTGCCGCGGCTGTGACTTAGATGATGAAGCCAAATCGACGACTGCGTCGGCAACAAATGTTGATGAAGCAAAATCGACGACAGCATCGTCAACAAATGTTGCTGTTATAACATCGAATATTTCTACTCCAATAAAAACATCAACACCTTCATTTAGCAGTCCATCAAATTCAATATATGGTACCCCTGCTAACTTTGATGGTTCTATGTTCCGTACTCCATTAGGATCATTGGGTTCTAACACAAAATCCGCTTCACCTTCATCTACAAACAGTAACATTAGTAAGAGTAACGATACTACAGATAAGGAAAATACCTTCATAGAGAAGTCTAGCATTTTTAGTGGTTTATCAGAACAGAGAACTCTTTTTGGAACACCTCAAAATAATGTAACAAATATTTCCAGTACATCTGACGCCCTGACTCCAACACCTACAAAGAGTTCCATATTAGCACCACCCAAGTTGAGTACCAATACTCAGAAAACAGGCGATGAAAAACAAAGCATAGATCCCAAGTCACTTTTTGGTGCTGCTCAAAATAATCCGGTTTTTGGTAAAACTGATTCCTTGTTTGGAAATTTTAATTCAGGAACTTCTATGAATAAATCAATATTCGGTTTTACTGTTGACAAAACAACTGAGGATACTGAAAAAGAAGAGGCAAAATCAATATTCGGCGGCGATGACCAAAAATCAGTGAACTTATTTAGCGGTAGTGGACAAGGATCCTTGTTTGGTCCCGGGGCTCTAAGCAGCAATCCGACGAAACCAGTCGGTTCGATATTTGGATCTGGTGGAATCTCTAATTTTGGTAGTAACAATAATTCCTCACAAGCATTTGGTAATGGAAAATCCATATTTGGTAACAATCAAGCTCCTGCATGGACTCTAAATTCTAATGTTGATCAGAAAAAACCAGATGTTACTCTCCAAGAGACTGTCGTTAAGAAGGATGAGCCTGAAGAAAAGAAGGAATCTCTATTTAAAGTGGATAATAATTTGTCTTTTGCGGCATTATCAACTAGTGGTCCTGGCTTTAGCCTTCAAAGTAAGTTAAAATTTTGCTCAAACAAAATATCTAGACAAAATTATAACAGTGATGAATAATTTACTGTTACTTTTCACCGTCGTCATTAAATTAACCTCGGATTTCCTATTTACAGAACAAACTGATTTTAAATGGGAGGGAGCTGGCCAACAGCTGTTCACTGCAGCTCAGAAGGAAGCCGCGGAGGCGGCGAGGAATGCCAGCGGCGCCGGCGACGACTCAGCGACGGCCGGCGACGAGGAGTACGACCCACACTACGAGCCTATCGTGCCACTCCCTGATAAAATTGTTGTCACAACTGGCGAAGAAGACGAGGTATCAATGAAACATTACGCTTTCCTGTCTCACATACTTACTGGACTTACTCATCATCATCATCTCTTTGCGCTTATCCCAAGTTTAGGGAACACCTCCTTCTCTTTCATTCTTTCCTGTCATCTTTTCTGTCTCACCATTTATTCTATTAAACTTTCTTGAATTTTCAGGAAAAAATGTTCGGAGAAAGATGCAAGTTGTACCGATATGATGAAAAGACACGCGAATGGAAAGAGCGCGGAGTCGGAGAAATGAAAGTTTTATATCATCCCCAAAAGAAGTCTTACCGGCTGCTACTTAGAAGAGAACAGGTAACTAGTAGCTATCAGATATTTTTTAGCAATCTGAATTTACTAATCCTAAAACATTTATTAATATAGAACTACTTTTGACCGCAACTTCATCCGCGTGCAATTTCGAATGCCGTCGAAATATCGAAAACAATCAGGGTGGAGAACCTAGGTGGAGCACGACCCCAGACATCTTCTATATTAAAAATTAATTCAGCAGTTCAGATGGCGTGAAAACAGCAAATATAAGACCGAGTTATTTTTATATTTATAAAGCAGCGCCTTGTTTTCGTATTTTGCTAACTCTTAACATTTAAGAAAAATGGGTGTGTCAGCCACAGCAAGTCAGTCCTATTTTGTTAGTTAACATGCTGCGAAACTGGGGGCTATAATTTCAAAATCTATCGCAATCGCTTTTATTTGACAGACGGATGTGACATATTGCTGCATTTCTTTGGTAAGTTTTTATTGTGTGCCAAAAAGAAGCATCAACGTGTTACATCCTGAAAGTGTTTGCGACAGATTTTGAAATTAGACAATAGATAGGCTGACAGTTTTGTACCTAATATCATTTGCATTGTTGTAGGTGCACAAGGCCGTGCTGAACATGCTCATCTTCATGGACCTGGAGTTGCTCCCGATGAAGAACTCTGACCGCGCGTGGACGTGGGCGGGCCGCAATTACGCAGAGACCGCCGCCGGCGAGCAGGAGACGCTCGCCGTCCGGTTCAAGTCTGTAGACCTCGCCACAGGGTTCCGGGACAAAGTCGTCGAGTGCGTCAGGGTAAGTAGTTGTTATCATCCGACGAACAACTGACCGCGCGTGGACGTGGGTGGTTCGCAACTACGCGGAGACGGCCGCCGGCGAGCAGGAGACGCTCGCCGTCGGGTTCAAGTCTGTAGACCTCGCCACAGGGTTCCGGGACAAAGTCATCGAGTTCGTTAGGGTAAGCAGTTACTATCATCCGATGAAGAACTGACCGCGCGTGGACGTGGGTGGTTCGCAACTACGCGGAGACGGCCGCCGGCGAGCAGGAGACGCTCGCTGTCCGGTTCAAGTCTTTAGACCTCGCCACAGGGTTCCGGGACAAAGTCGTCAAGTTCGTTAGGGTAAGCAGTTACTGTCATCCGATGAAGAACTGACCGCGCGTGGACGTGGGTGGGTCGCAACTACGCGGAGACGGCCGCCGGCGAGCTGGAGACACTCGCCGTCCGGTTCAAGTCTGTAGACCTCGCAACAGGGTTCCGGGACAAAGTCGTCGAGTGCGTTAGGGTAAGCAGTTGCTATCATTCGATGAAGAACTCTGACCGCGCGTGGACGTGGGCGGGCCGTAATTTAATTACGCGGAGTGTGTCATAAAAGTCATGCATGCAGGGGAACAGCACCCGCACGTATTACAACATTTAAACCTCATCAATGCGTCTCTTTTATTTTCTATACAGCGAGAAAGCGATGTAACTATAGCAATTCATAAACCATCACCCCCCTCAGGCTTTCCTTGTGGATGGATAAGAAGTAACACAGTTGTCTTTATTGTAACAAAGTAATTGTTTCGACATCGGCATTTTAAATGTTCCACTGCTGGGACACATACCTTTCTTATGGGTGAAATGTGCTTTAAACATTTACCTGACCACCCCTGAAGACCTGGCACATAATTTTATTCCACATTATATAATATTGTTATAGAAACTACAAGCATCCGCAGCCCAAGCCATAAGAGAGGAGAAAGAACCGACTGAGAGGCCGTTCTCGGAGATTACACCGCTGAGGCTCCCCAAGCATTTACAAGACAGTGCACGAGCAGACAAAGCAATGTCGGCTAAGGTCGAAGAGCATACTCAATCGCCCACAGCCTCCCAGCCCTTCCGATTTCTGACGACAGAAATTAAACCCAACGGTGAAATGAACAAGCCCGCTGAGGTGACGGAGGTGTTCAGACAAGTGCACTTCCAGGAGCCTGCGGAGGAAGATAATGATGAGGAGGAACAGGATGATGAAGACGGCTATGAACATGACTATAATGAAGACTATGACGGTTACTATAATGAGGTGAGTCTCATTTGAAGTTTTAACAATGATGAATAGATAAGTAAATGATAAATAAGTAAATAAAAAGTACACTCTTAGAACAGATAGGAATAAAATGTATGTATGTAATGGATGGTTAAAAATATATTTAAAAAATCCTATCTGTTCTGAGAGTGTACATTTTGGGAAATGTACATTACGGAAAGTGGTCCCTTTTGGGAAATGTAAATTTTGGGAAGTGTACCTTTTGGGAAATGGACATTTCGGGAAATGTACCTCTTGAGTCCGGTGAACATTATTCGAACCAAAGGGCACTAGAATGTTCGCAACTGGCCGCACGGCGCTAAGTCATTTCATTCTAAATTAAATATTTAATGAGGATCAGTAACGATTTTTGTTTAGTGGCTAATTAGAAAGCTTATGCCACCACATGATTAACTGTGAAAAAGATCTTTACGATATCTAGGTTAGGTTTTTGGAGGAAACTGTTTTTTGGAGGTCCTTACGACGTCATCGCGACGTACGCGAACCTTATGTCGTACGTGATAAAGCACATATTGCATTGAGCTTGGCATTTCCTTCAAACAAAAATTCTTTCACTAGGTTTCATAGCCATCAATGTGTTTATACCGGGTGTAACAAGACCCTCATTGAAGCCGAGGTCTACGTATTCTGCCCATCATCAGGACCATTTCTGTCCAAAATTATTGCTGGGAAACTTTTTTAATTTTTGGTGTTAAAAACGCATTGCATACATTACCACGCAATGTAACGCGTACAAAAGACCGCGCCTGCAAGTGAATGCTACACAGCTGCGTGCGGCCGAGTTGAAAGGCAACCTTTATGTGTGTGCTCATGAAATATATTGTGTGATGACGTTTTAAAGCCATTGTTTGTTACGAAATACATAAAATTTTGGTAATGTTTCTGTAGACAAAAGTTAGGAAATAACGAATAAAATAAGATAATAAGAGAAGAAAAATATTGAAAAAAGTTTTTTGACTTTGACCTTCAATAACTTCGTAGCTATTGGTTTCCCAGGTATAGTCTAAAAGACAAAAATGATCCTGATGATGGGCGGAATGCGTGGACTTCGGCTTCGTTGAGGGTCTTGTTACACCCGTTATTATATCAATAAAACTTGCCCTCAGGAGGAAGAGGAGTCTGCACCGTACTACTCGTGCGAGGGCGCGGCGGTGGTACGCCAAGGCCCCGCCAGCTCCGCGTGCGACAACGCCCACATCCAAGTGCTGTTCGACCAGGAGATCTACTCGCCCAAGATCCTCGTCACCGACGCCGACACGGGCGAGATCCTCGCCGACATGCTCATACACACCGACACCGAGTTCCATGTATGTTCAAAAGAGAATCATTAAGAGAAAAACTGATTCAGTATTTTTTTTATTAGACCCGTCTAAATCGGTAGGTGCTGCAAACACTACCTACTTCTGCGGGCGGGTTGTATACGTGCCAGAATAAAAAAAGCTTATGTTTGTATTTGCATGCACCTACAACTCCACCTTGTACAAGACATAGTCTGGTCTAGACAGAAGCGCCGCTCTGGCCGTTTGATTTTTTCAAAGAAAACTGCGATTTGTTCAGACAGGATCTTCTGTCTATTTTATATCATGTGGTGCTTTGCTTTTTTTGGATCAACTCAGAACAGCAAAATCCTCTACCAATTTTTAAACGCTATTTAAACGACAACCTTATCCTATTCAAATAAAGCTTAAATTAGTACTCAATATAATACATTGCTAGAATAAGATATAAAGGTTGGTATGTACTATGAACGTGCATCAACTGCTCCATGTGGATACGTTTACGGAGCGTAAACGTATCCACATGGAGCAGTTGATGCACGTTGTATGCACCACAGCAAGCACTCCATGCGGTGTTTTATCGTATCTCTTGTAGTGGATGCTCGTACCGTATCCTCTTAAGCAGTTGCGCTGCGCATCCACGGAGAGCAGTTGGTGCGTGAACATAATGAATACCCACCTTAAGGCGTTGACGGCAAACGGCATACATACTAACTTCATACTAACTTTCAAGTCCTTATTTTTCGAAATGAATGAACCGATTTTAATGAAACTTTCTTTATACACATAAGCAGAATACATTAGTTTAAAAAGTTGAAAACATTTTCGATAAATAGTGTCACAGCTATATTAGCCCGAATTTAAATTTAAAAATTTCTATAGAAACAGTTTCCAATTAGATATCTATTTAAATGAGTCCTTTTTAAATGATTTCAACTATTTAAACCAGTGTATTCTACTTATGCGTACGAAGTTTCATTAAAATCGGTTCATTCATTTCGAAAAATAAGGCCTTGCAAGTTTGTATGATCCGTTAGCGTCAACGCTGTTAAAGGTGGGTCCACACTTGTAACATTTTGGCGTGTCAGAACACCGTGTCTTTATCATACATCGTTAGTTTGATTAGGCGTGCGCTATGAAAATATTGTAACTAAAAGACGATGTATGATAAAAACATGATGTTCTGACACGCCAAAATGTTACAAGTGTGGACCCACCTTAACGTGTCCGTTTGCCGCGTGCAGATGTCCGGCGACTCGTGCACGTGGTCGGGCGCGGACTACACGAGCAACGAGCCCGTCGACAAGACCGTCACGCTCAACTTCCACGACTCCGACACCACCATGCAGTTCTACGACAGCTGCGAGGTTAGTACACATGGGGTTTGTAAAGCTTGGGTTTCCTGAAATGACCCTATATTCTCATCGAGTCACACTGTGACTGGTTGAGAAAAAAAATCGCAACGAGTAACAGGGGTGACTCGTTGCGATTTTTTTTTATTCTCATCATCTAGTAACACTGGTTTATGTATAGTGTGACACGTTTGGAAAAAAAATTGAATTATACATGAACCAGTGTTACAAGATGAGAATGAAATTCGTGACTCGATGAAAATATAGGAAAATGGCGGTGCCGTCATATGGGCGGCCGCAAATGTAAGAAATTTCTGTCAGAAAAATTCTGACGGTAGCCGGAAGGTACTCGGTGCATACATTTTGTAGTAGAGCCCGCACACTGTTAGCATTAGAATTTTCCTAACAGTGTTTGGGGTCATACAAAATGTATGCACCGAGTGCCTTCCGGCAACCGTCAGAATTTTTCTGACAGACATTTCTTACAATATGCGGCCGCCCTATGGCGGTGAATGACGTCACTAGAACGTTGTCTATGTAAAGAATATAGTGCGATTTCATTGAGTGGTATTATACAACGTTGTTTACATCTTGTGACGTCATTCACCACTATATTACGCCCGCCTATGAAGGGCATCGTCATCTTAGGAAACCAGAGCTTTATTGATCAGTTGGTATATGTAGTTGTAGAATTATTGTAGATTATAACTAAGTAGATAGTTATTATAGATGCGGTCGTGTGTATTACAGTTTTTTGGAAAGTGTCGGAGTTAAAATAAAACACGGACGCGTTAAAAATATTTTTTTATTACTCAAAAACGTACGCACGGAAATAATTTAATAATAGTTAAACAAGGAGTAGTAACTTAGCTATTGAATAAGTATGGAATAAATAATTACTGGTACAGAAGGTTCACTCCTGAATAAAAATGAAGCTAAGGTATAAATAACAGCCTATTTGTGGCGTTTGCACGAAAAATTGAAACCTATCGTCTGTGTGCGAGCGTTCATATTCTACTGGGCACCGCTGATTCGAACCCAATTTACAGGAAAGGTTTGTGTCTCGATTGTTTATTATCACAAACGCGCGACGCTGACGCGATTAGCTGAGTGGCAATCTACTATACTATGATGAACCATTTCTAAACTGCAAAAACTGCAATCGCACCTAAACTGCGGAGTGACCCACGCCTTGGTTAGGTCCAAAATATACAACATTGATTTAAATTTTACCATACAAGCCGAACAGACGTAAAGTAAGAAATCGAAGTCGGCGATGTTAAGTAGATTTTAGGGACTTCTTTTATCTTCGCCTGGGAAAACAACTTAGAGCCCTATCGATTAAAGTATAAAGTCGGGTCTCCTGCGCTTAATTTTCAACAAAACATTGTTGGCAAAACATTATTTTCAAACCGCACGTCCGCTGCGCCTAGGTTTTGTTTTGAAACCATGTTTTGTTGAGAAAATTTGCGTCCAATCACGGCTCAGATTCGAAAATGAGTTCCAACGAAGAAGACGTGGTAGCTGTAATGGCAATAGTGGATTTAGTTCTCCAAAGAAGAAACAGAAACAGATTCCGGGTAGTAAAGTAAAGTAGCGGTCTTTCTCTGACCAACTCAATTAAAAATAAAGTAGGTATTCTCCTTATTCCACTCCATCACTAAGACAATACACAAATCACACAATGGCACACGAACGCAGGCGAGGCGTCTGCATCTAGTGAGCGCCAACACAAAATGAGTTACTTCCCCTCCCCGCAGGCGAGAGCGGGGGATGTTTTCCGTTCGTCTCGGCAAACACTGTTTGTGTTTTTGCTCAACAAAACTCATAGGCCACGCCCCCAACATGTTGAGAAAACATTGTTGTGATGTTTGAAAACACAAAAACACGGCGCAGGAGACGCGGCTTTAAGGGTTAGGTTACGTGTACTTACACGGTCATCATACACGCTTTGTAATTTAAAACATCATTTCATATTGTTACAGACAAGTAAAGCCGCTACATATTCGTCAACAGATCCAGAATCATAGACGAATTTAGTATTGTAATAAATATTAAAATTAAGTTCTAGTTTTAAATGAGTATATAAAATAAGCGTGTATTTTTTCCATTAAACAGTGTTTGTGTTAGCTAGTTTATAAATTCTGTTAAAAAAAATGATTGAATCGTTTTTTGTTACCTGTTTTACCGATCTAGATCTCATGAACAAAAAACTCCAGATTTACTGATTATATTGTAGATTTTTATTGAATATTATTCTCATGTGACATCAGTATCCTACTTTATATTACATACTTACTATTATTATTAATCATACATTATTATTTAAAAAAAAATATTATTAAAGATTACATTTTTATTGCTAAAATATAATAAAACTTCGACGTAAGCACTTATGTTTACCTTTTAAAAATATCCCAATAATTTTCATTATTGTTCCACATTTAAGTCATAATAACAATAATAAAATTGTTGTTAATATCAAACTGTAATGGGGAAGTTAGATGTTAGTTTTGTTGTTAGCTTCTGTATTAAAGGAATAATCATGTACGGATTGTAGATATTATTATATAACATTAAAAAGATCTAACCAACACTAATTGTTTTTTAATGACATCAGTGTAATGTCTAGTCTTGTATTAGTTGAAATTGAATATCAAGTATCAACGACTTTAACGTTCCTAGTTGGTTAGGTCTTTTTGCATGCGCTTAAATCAATAAAGTTACGACTGACTGTAGAATCATTATTTAGGATTAGATCACTCGTGGCTTTATATCGCTACTATTCATTAGAAAACACTTATTTACGGAATTCAATAATGGTAAGGGCAATAATGTGCTCCGTGTTGTGATTACCACATATTAATTTTACGCGTATCGACGTTTAAAGAATGACTCTACCATTTTGAATTTTGTGAATGGTAAGTAATTAATTAATAAATATTAATTATTTCAATTTGTGAAATTGAAATGAGAAAGGGAGTTGTTACCTTTTATCGAAATAGTAGTTTTGTTTGTATTTTTTTTACAATAGAGTACATACAGTTCATTGCAAATGTGTATGTGTAAATTTTTTCCTTTTCTCATTTGAATTGTGATATACTGTAGAAATAAATTGTCTTTCTGAAAACCAGTAATTAAAAAGGCGAGTAACATAATTCCGTGGTTTCTTTTATTATTTTTTTATTTTTTGCTTTAGTCTTAGAGCAATAGCGCACTTGCGGCCTGTGGCCTGTTTCTCGAAAGTCACAAGTTCACAAGTTTACAAGCCGCAATATGTCACAAGGACTTGTAAATTCTGTTTCACGAAGGAAAATAACAAGCACTGAACAAAATTTACTCTTAAGATTCTTTTCAGTAACAATATAGTTGATATATGATTGCAATAATGACAAATGCACTGGCTGATAAGATAAATATTTTATAAATATCTGTCAATGTCGCTGACAGTCTCTTAAAGACAGTAAATTGACAACTATCAAAGCACTAAAATGGCCGCCAACTTGTGATTCTGGTATTATACAAGAGTAAAAACACAAGTGCCTGTAAACAGTGTTTCACAAAAAAATTACAAGTCTTGTAAAATAACTACTAATAATAATATGCCATTTCACAAGTTCGATTGGATGATATCTCTGAAAAATTTACGAGTATGAGAACTTTTCACAGACACTTCATCATTATTGAAATCGTTGCATAAAGTTTTAAACCATGGACTTATTATATTTTGGGTAGTATTTCATCGGGTAACTATAAATTTCCATTATGGGTATAAAATATACTGAATATAGCGTACAATTGAAATTTCAGTTTCTGAGGGCGACTACAAATGTTGAAAATGGCGACTTTAAAATACAAATTGAGTAACTAGTACTATGCGAGCCAAATAAGAATAGTACTGTCAAAGCGGCCATTTTTGTTTGCATTTCGCTCCCACTTTAGGGTGTAGGAATGTGCAAGAAAAGGAACAAAGATCAAAATGGCCGTTTGACAGTACTATTCTTATTTGGCGCGCATAGTAATTCAGAACAGACGATCAAATTACTATTTGGGTAACAACCTAAGGGCACACAATACATTTAAAATTTGGCATATATTTTATTTAAATAAAAAAAGGGACTATTATCCTTTTCAAGATGACAAAAATACCATCTCAGTATTTTTGTCACTCATTTAGAATTTTCATTGCTGACTTAAATTATTCATCTTCCACATGTAGTAGCTTTTTATTTTATTTTTGTAATCCACAGTTTGTCGCCCCTTTAGTTATTTTGTCGCCCAAAAACAAACCGCTGCCGAGTTTAGTATTTAATTATCCCACTAACAGCCGCCTTTAATTATTTCCAGCCACCCAATTAATTAATTCCCTTATATTTTGTTTCAAACATATTGTATAGAACATCACGATTGTGATGCAGTCACCACTTTATCATTTCCCTTTTTATTTTATGTAATGGACAATAATTTATAATTTCAGCATGTAGAATGTTTAAATACCGAAGGTATAAGATTTTGACCCGCTCGTTTTGTTTTTACTATTATATTATTAGCGGTAGATAAACATTAAGAGTCCCTCGACACTGCTAGCAAAATTTCTGAAAGTTACAAGTTACAAGTGTCAACGTAATTTTTTGAGAAACGTAATTACCGTTACACGTGTAAATATTTGCTTGTGAAGTTGATCACTTGTAAAATATTTTATTCTACATATGTGTAAAGTACAGTTTCGTGAAACGCTACGCATGTAATTTTGTTGTTTTACAAGCGTTTCTATGGTTACACACTTGTATTACAAGGCTTGTAGCTTTCGAGAAACAGGCCACTGGCCGCAGCGGCCCTATTTTTGAATCGCTCGGCTGGCGTCGAGCGCTCGTTTTGACTCAAATGTATGGAGATTGAGTTGACTGACTGCCTGAGCGCCAGTCGAGCGATTCAAAAATAGGGCCCTAGGTCGCGGCGGCCAGCGAGTTTGAAGCGAATGGTTTTGGCCGCGTGTTTGGTCGCGGACTTTGCTGGCAGCGGCTTGTAATACAAGTGTGTAACCATAGAAACGCTTGTAAAACAACAAAATTACAAGCGTAGCGTTTCACGAAACTGTACTTTACACATATGTAGAATAAAATATTTTACAAGTGATCAACTTCACAAGGAAATATTTACACGTGTAACGGTAATTACGTTTCTCAAAAAATTACGTTGACACTTGTAACTTGTAACTTTCAGAAATTTTGCTAGCAGTGTCGAGGGACTCTTAATGTTTATCTACCGCTAATAAAATAATAGTAAAAAAAAAAACAAAACGAGCGGGTCAAAATCTTATACCATCGGTATTCAAACATTCTTCATGCTGAAATTATAAATTATTGTCCATTACATAAAATAAAAAGGGAAATAATAAAGTGGTGACTGCATCACACTCGTGATGTTTTATACAAAATATAAGGGAATTAATTAATTGGGTGGCTAGAAATAATTAAAGGCGGCTGTTAGTGGGATACTTAAATACTAAACTTGGCAGCGGTTTGTTTTTTGGGCGACAAAATAACTAAAGGGGCGACAAAATGTGGATTACAAAAATAAAATAAAAAGCTACTACATGTGGAAGATAAATAATTTAAGTCAGCAGTGAAAATTCTAAATGAGTGACAAAAATACTGAGATGGTATTTTTGTCATCTTGAAAAGGATAATAGTCACCTTTTTTATTTAAATAAAATCTATGCCAAATTTTAAATATATTGTCTGCCCTTAGTTTGTTACCCAAATAGTAATTTGATCGTCTGTTCTGAATTACTAGTTACTCAATTTGTATTTTAAAGTCGCCATTTTCAACATTTGTAGTCACCCTCAGAAACTGAAATTGAAATTGTACGCTATATTCAGTATATTTTATTCCCATAATGGGAATTTATAGTTACCCGATAAAATACTACCCAAAATATAATAAGTCCATGGTTTAAAACTTTATGCAACGATTTCAATAATTTGATGAAGTGTCTGTGAAAAGTTCTCATACTCGTAAAATTTTCAGAGAGATCATCCAATCGAACTTGTAAAATGGCATATTATTAGTAGTTATTTTACAAGACTTGTAATTTTTTTGTGAAACACTTTTTACAAGCACTTGTGTTTTTACTCTTGTATAATACCAGAATCACAAGTTGGCGGCCATTTTAGTGCTTTGATAGTTGTCAATTTACTGTCTTTAAGAGACTGTCAGCGACATTGACAGATATTTATAAAATATTTGTTCGCGAGAACACCTTCGATAGCTTCTCCCGAGCAGTAAAAGGTCACCGATCCATTGTTTCTAACGGTAAAGTTCAAGCATAGCAATTCCTCATTAAGGGATGAACCACTTACCCTTGACGCCGACAGCTTTGAGTCCAGCAATGTCCAACAGGAACTGAATCCAAAAGCCACCACGTGCTCCGCTTTCAACGTCTGTCGCACTTAGATCTCACAAGCCTCACAACTCCAATTGTCTTTCATGAGAATAACACCAAAAAGTTTATAATTTAAGTAAATTCCGTATTCCAAATAAAAATCGCTCCGAAAACTGCACGCAACGCGCGCCGTCGGCCGCCGAGATATGTGTGTGGTGGGCGGCTGGTCTCCACCGCCGCCGGGTCGCGGATTTCGCGGTTTACCCACATAATAAAGAAAAAACTATGCCTGAACATCCCCCCCCCTAACCAAGGTCCGCCTTGGTTCCTAAGAATCAGCAACAGGCAACCGACATAATTTAGAAACAGGCCGAAGCAAAGTACCGTTTTGCGTTCGAACCTCCGCGACCCTAACAATTCCATCTTTACCGGGAAGAAGTTTAACTAACCGACCGCGTTTCCATTGAAGAGGATTAGTATTATCTTCTTTGATCAAAACTAATTCGTCTAATTTAGGGGGTTCCGTAACCGTATTCCACTTATACCGCTGTTGCAAAGTGTGTAAATATTCCGTTTTCCACCGAGACCAGAAATGTTGAGACATTTTTTGAATTTGTTGAAAGCGAGACAACCGATACAACTTAACTTCCTCATAAGGATATTCGGGTAATGCCACCAGAGGTTGGCCGATTAAAAAATGACCGGGTGTTAATACTTCAAGGTCCGCCGGATCCGTACTTAGAGGGCACAAGGGTCGTGAATTCATGACTGCCTCTACTTTATGAAAGAAAGTTGCCAGTTCTTCGAACGTCAACTTAGTCTCGCCCAACACGCGCCGAGCATGAGTTTTTGCCGATTTTACCGCTGCCTCAAATAAACCGCCTTGATTTGGACTAGATGGAGAGTTAAATAACCATTTAATATTTTGTTGAACCAATTTCCGTTCCAATTCCGAACTATTATCCCGTAAAAATGTGAATAATTCCTTAAGATACCTATTTGCACCGGTATAGTTAGTACCGCAGTCCGATCTGATTAATGAAGGAAGTCCGCGCCGAGAAACAAATCTTGTCAAAGCCGCAATGAAAGCTTCAACCGACAAATGCGAAACAATTTCTAAATGAACCGCTTTCGTAGATAAGCATACAAAAATGCACAAGTAACATTTTTGAATTTTGGCATTCCGTAATGAATTAGATTTTATAAAATATGGTCCCGCAAAATCCGTAGCGGTTCCTGCAAAAGCTCGCACGCTATTAACCCTATCCCGAGGTAAATCCGCCATAAATGGTTGTGTACACCGAACCTTAGACCGATAACACTGAATACACCGAAATGTGACGCTTCTAGTAACTCGTCGGGCCGAAATTATCCAGTAGTTTTGATAGAGAATAGCTGCTAATGTGTTAGCTCCGACATGACAATGAATGTTATGGAAGTGAGTAACTAACAATTTCGTAAAATGTCCATGACCAGGTAATAAAATCTGATGTCTTGCATTAAAAGACAAATCCGCAGCTCCGATCCGACCGCCGACACGTAAAATCCGATCTTTATCAATAAATAAATTTAGTCTAACCAATGATGATTTAATTTGTTTTTGATTTGACAAAGCCTCAATTTCGTCACTAAAATATTTATGTTGAACAGTCCGAATTAAAAATGAAATCGCATTTCTACGCTCACCGATAGAAATATTTCCGCTAAAACGTGATGATTTATTCTTACAATTATGAATGAACCTTCTAATATAAGCCGTAACATTAATTAATTTTTGAAATGAACTATATTTTTCGATTAACTCAAATTCCGAATTTAAGGTACCTACATTAGCTACCTTTGCCTTAATTCCGGGTAACATTTCTTCGGGGAACTCTAAGTAATCCCGTGGCCAGGTTGATGGTGATTCACTCAACCACTGTGGCTGCCACCAAAGATGATGCTGCAGTAAGTCCGACGCCAAAGTACCGCGTGACGCTACATCCGCGCAATTCATGTCACTTGGGACATGTCTCCACCGAATTACAACAGGCTGCGATGTTATTTGTGACACCCGATTAGCTTCATATACCTGAAGGGTATGTACTGGTCGTCTGAGCCATGCCAAAACAATAGTGCTGTCACACCAACCAACGACATGATCAAATACAATGTGGTCTTTCATAGAGGAGACGACATGATTGATAAGTTTGGTGAGAAGCAGACTACCTTCTAATTCCAATTTTGGGATTGTTAATTTTTTCCTCAGTGAGGCTACTCGCGATTTAGAAATAAGTAGTCGCACGAGAACATTTCCGTCCGATAACTCCGACCGAATGTAAACCGCTGCGGCGTAGCCCAGCGAGCTACCGTCACAAAAACCGTGTAGACTATATCGAGCAGATCCGTTTCCGTCAGGCTTCAAACACCGAGGGATCCGTATGTTACGTAAATTAGGTAAGTCCGAAACAATCATATGCCATTGCCGTTTAATATCGTCCGAAACCGGTGCGTCCCAATCAATTTTATTAGAATTGTCACTAGTACCGAGTAATTGTTGTAAAAGAATTTTAATTTTGAAAATGACCGGACAGATCCATCCTTCGGGATCGTACAAACGAGCCGATAAAGATAATATAGTACGACGCGTCACCGTTGACTCCGCAGTCAAATTAACATGATAAGTAAAACTATCCGAAATTGGATCCCATAAAATACCTAAAACTTTTATAAGTTCCGAATCGCTTGAGCCGTCGAAGCTTTTAGGTGTCTCTAAATGAGTAGATGGCAAACCGTCCAAAAGCTCCGGGACATTGGAAGACCACTTCCGCAATTCATAACCGGCCGTATCCATAAGTTTTATTAACTCATCGCGAAGTGCAATTGCATCGGAGAGTGTATCCGCACCGCCATTGAGATCATCCACGTAACTTTGTTTTAATAATAAATTTGCTGCCGATGGGAAATTCTCTTTTTCGTCCTGAGCAAGCTGATGCAAACACCGAATAGCTACGAAAGGACTAGACTTTAAACCGTAAGTATTAGTTGTCAACTCGAATATTTGTAAGGGTTCCGAAGGCGAAGATCGCCAGAAAATGAGCTGATATTTACGATCATCCGGATGTATCCAAGTTTGTCTAAACATCATTCGTACGTCAGTAGTAAAAACTATGCGTGGCCACCGAAAATTTAATAATATCTCCGATATATCTTTTTGTAATTTTTCACCCGAATATAAACAATCATTTAAGCAAACGCCCGTACTACTGGCAACACTACCATCAAAAACAACCCGAATTTTACTTTCATCACCCGATTTTTTAAATACCCCATGATGAGCTAAAAAATAATGTTCTTCTTCTGAATTAAATTTTGAAACCGTCATATGCCGTAATCTTATATATTCCGCCATGAATTCTGTATATTTCAACCTAAACTCCGAGTCACGTTGCATACGTCTTTCAATCGACAAAAATCGTTTTAAAGCAGTCTGCCTAGAATCACCCAACCGCTGGTGATCCGGTATCAGCGGCAGGCGCACAGTATATTTCCCGTCTGCGCCGCGTGTAGTACTAGAACTGAACAAACGCTCGCATTCTATGTCCGCCGGACTAATAAATTTACATTGAGGTGGTTGTTCATAACGCCAAAACTTTTCTACCGCTTCCAATAATTGGATAGCCGAAACATTAGAAGCAAAGTTCATAGTATCCGAATTAATTTCTTGACTTGGCCCGAAAACCGCAAAATCAAAAATAGTACTTAAGGCATAAGGCCCACCTGCGCCTAAGTCAAGTTTCTCGCCGTTCAAGATTTGTCCTAAAATATCGCATCCGAAAATAATATCTATATGTCTCATGTGAGAAGAACCGTCATCCGAAATGTTTACATTTTTATTCGAAATATTTAATTTCTGAACTAAATAAGAAGTAGGTTTCTTTAAAACAACCGCCGTAACCGATAACAAAATATTTTTAGAATTAATTGGCCGAAAATGAATTTTAACAATATTGTTACTTTCACAAGTGTGAACACCGCCTATTCCCACAATAGGAACATTCGAGTAATGTCGCTTTAATCCCAAATTCGTTACCAAATCACTTTTAATTATGGATATTTGAGAACCAATATCCAGCAAACAACGGACCTGTTGAAAAGAATTTTGAGATGATTTTACTTCAATTATAACCGTTGGCAAAATTACATTATCGATTAATTTAGGTTGTGAAGCGACATTACATAACTGTAATTGCTATTCCGAAGTAGTACGCTGATGTCGTGTGTCCCTAGGGCTCGCACTCCGTATGTTCTGCTGCCCGTGCCGTGACCTTCTGGCATCCGTCGATAAATTATTATTACCGCCATTGTTGTTATCAATGCGCTCCGGCCGTTGATAACGCGAAGAAAATGAATCATAAGTAGGACGCGCATGCATACGACTTAATTGTTCCCGCACTTCGGGTGGACTGGCGCTGCGCACGCGCCGGCCGCGGTCCGCCGCCGCCGTGAAGTTAGAAAACCGGTTTGATGATTGAGAATGATAATGCGCAGGAGATTCACGCGAAATATGCATCGTGCAAATTAACTTGTTGTGGCCAATATTACCGCATTTATTGCATGGTACTTTACTAATACAAGACCCAGCATTATGTTGTCCGAAACATTTAAAACATAAACGTGAATCCTTAATGAAATCTTTACGACCGATATTAGTTAACTTGTTAAATTTAAAACACTCAAGTATAGTGTGCCCCGTAAACTGACAATATAAACAACGCTTCGTTGCCACGACGACGTTATCACCATGAGCATGAGTGACTAACCCAGTTCGTGCTACGCGTTTCCCGCGATCCGAGTAGCTGTTATTGTTATTTCTATTTAATGAATCCGAAGCCGCCGTGTCTAACAATCGACATTCATTTTGCAAAAAGTCTATTAATTGATTGAAGCTAGGCAAAGTAGCCGTATTTCCGCCGTATTTATGTTCAAACCGTGACTTCATATCTAAAGGAAGTTTCGTGAGACTAATATACAATAATAAATAACTCCACTCATTTATAGGAAAACCGAGATTATTCAATGCGCGTGTAGATTCTAATAAAGGGTTAAGTATTTTTGTCCTAAGACCCGATATATTATTTAAACATGGCAAGTTTAAAATACGCGAAATATGAGAATCCGACAATAATCTTTTATTTTCGTATCTACTTTTAAGAATATCCATAGCCGTGTCTAATGACTCATCAACCATTGGTAAATGTTTTATCAAATCGCGAGGTTCCTTTTGAACATTAGAAAATAAATAATGAAACTTTTCCGTTTTAGAGATATCCTTCCTACACATTACCAACGAATTAAACAAACTAATGAAACTAGTCCAACCGAATATGTCTCCATCATAAACAGACAAGCTTATTGTTGGCAAGCGAGCGTTTTGCGCACTTTCCGTGGGTTGATGTGTGCCGTCCAAGTTCGGGTAGGCAGATGAAATTGCCTCCAATTGATAATAAATTTCTTCCGCAGTTTTAAATTGAGTATCAAATAAAATAATTTGTTTTTCATCCGTTACCGAGTTCAATATTGCTTCGTATGCCTCGCTCAACATCTTATACCTTTCTTCAATTTTACGCAACCGAGCCGATATTACACCCGTTGTTTGACTTTTATTGATGACGACTTCGTTAGTATTTACGAACCAATCGCACTGTATTTTAAATTTATTTTCCACGACCTTAGACGCCATTTTGAAATAGTGATACGGAACACGACGTGAACTTTACAAATTAAAATAACAACCGATTTAACCGAAACAAAAGAAATTACCGATATTTTATATTCCAAAGCTTACCGAAATTAATACGAAACAATAATCCGACGAGAGGGACCAAAATAATTATGTTCGCGAGAACACCTTCGATAGCTTCTCCCGAGCAGTAAAAGGTCACCGATCCATTGTTTCTAACGGTAAAGTTCAAGCATAGCAATTCCTCATTAAGGGATGAACCACTTACCCTTGACGCCGACAGCTTTGAGTCCAGCAATGTCCAACAGGAACTGAATCCAAAAGCCACCACGTGCTCCGCTTTCAACGTCTGTCGCACTTAGATCTCACAAGCCTCACAACTCCAATTGTCTTTCATGAGAATAACACCAAAAAGTTTATAATTTAAGTAAATTCCGTATTCCAAATAAAAATCGCTCCGAAAACTGCACGCAACGCGCGCCGTCGGCCGCCGAGATATGTGTGTGGTGGGCGGCTGGTCTCCACCGCCGCCGGGTCGCGGATTTCGCGGTTTACCCACATAATAAAGAAAAAACTATGCCTGAACAATATTTATCTTATCAGCCAGTGCATTTGTAATTATTGCAATCATATATCAACTATTTTGTTACTGAAAAAGAATCACTTGTTATTTAAGAGTAAATTTTGTTCAGTGCTTGTTATTTTTGTAAAAGTGACTAGCTTTCAGTGGAAGTGGATGGAAAAATAATAAAAATTATTGTTTACTATTGGATTTATTTAGAATAATCTAGACACTTTTCTGATGTAATTTCTGTATTCTTATTACGTAGCTCAATCATTATAAATCTTATAACTCAATATAAATAGGCAAAGAAAATAACATTAATTAATTTATTGATATACCAAATAGAAGTAATACTTACAAAATCAGCAGTATTGACTATATTACCAATTACCATAGACACACAATCCTGTACCGTTTTGCTGTAGTTGTGCACTGGACGACGTTCGAACAACGAATGACGCTTGGTCGGCCGTATTGCCCCTTTTATAGTGATAGTTGGCGTAAACAACAAGATGGCGTCGATGGCGCGATGGCGTGACCGAGCGTCGTCGTTTCACAACTTTTAAAAGATTATTATAAACTATCGTCGTTTCACGACTTTTAAAAGATTATTAACTATTAATAAATTATTTTAGCATAACAATAGGAAAAAAATAGTACTATCATAACAATAAACATTAATAATTTAGTATAGTAGCTAACAGATTCGGCCATCCGATATTAAGTGTGACCTTACACTTGAATTAGATAAGTACAGTCAATGACACGTTGGGTTTCCATGACAGGGTAATCAAATCAATTTTATGTACTCCAAATGCAAAGTTCAAAATAAATTGAAGGTTTTCATATAACCTGACGTGCTGCTAACTGTACAGTACATATTCTCTACATAAGTTTTGAGTAAGTAATACCATTATAAAATAACAAACGAGAATAAAAAATAACAACATGTAATAGAGTATTTGTGTTTTGAAATGGGCCTCATTGTCCCCCAAAATATTTACAGACGGTGTCTATTACCACAGACCACTTTTGTTCTGGGTACAAAAATATAATAAAATGGTTTATAACAGGCCTCAATGTCCTGATACAAATATACAGACCTCATTGTTCTGTATAATAATAAAAAAAAAACAATGATTATACCTAGTATAGGTATATTATTTGAATAATTATTATAAGTAATTTTATTTTTAATAAAGCATGCAAATTAATCTGACTCCTCCTCACTCAGAATATTGTCATTAGGTCGTGAAAAGTTGAGCCATGGTTTTAATTTATCAATAGCAACCACGGTAGAATATTTCTTATTACCTTTTCTGGTCAAAGGGGTGTCTTCTACCTGATACCTATCGTGGTCATAAACTTTTGTAACTTTGTAAGGACCCTGAAATTTGGGGATCAATTTCTTACTACTACCCGTAGCAGGTACCTGCCTTTCTACTCTGACTAAATCTCCCTCTTTAAATTTGATAGGTTTAGATCTTGATTTATCATATCTTTCTTTTTGTTGTTGCTGCGAACAAGTCACAAAGGAGCTAATCTCATCTCTAATGGAATCCAGATCAGAATTTGGAGTATTTGTTGTAACACCCTCATCAATTGCCGCTATTAACCTACTGTCACTAACACCCTTTGGTCGGACACCAAAAAGGGCTTCTGCAGGTGTTCTATTAATACCCTTGTTGAAGGTATTATTGATTCCCCACTGTATTTCTGGTAAGTGTTCCTCCCATTTACTTTCCGAAGTCCCTACACATTTAGCTGTCAAAGAATCTACGATAACTCTGTTATAGCGCTCAACCTGCCCATTCGCCCTAGGAGTGGCAACTGCGTTAAGGACATGACTTATGCCTTTTTCGGTAATGAAAGACTTAAAAGAATCACTAGTAAATGATGTTCCTCGGTCAGATATTATCCTACGTGGCACACCAAATATACCCATATACTCACGCATTACTTTTATAGTTAAACTGCTTTTAGTACTACAAACTGCTTTTAAGTAAATAAAGCGAGTAAATGCGTCAATAAGAACCAGTATATAAATATTACCTCTACTACTTTTGACAAAAGGACCAACGTGATCTAAATGTACAGTATCAAATGGTTGATTAACTTTTTCGATAGGATTTAGGAAACCAGGCTTTTTGCCTGCCGAAGCTTTAGAATATGCACACTCTAGGCAAGATGAGACATATTTCTTAACAAAACGTCTTAATTTGGGGAACCAGAAATGAAGTTTTATTTTCTCGAGGGTCTTCTCTAAGGCAAAATGACCTATGTCATCATGATTTTGTTTTACTACTTGCCACCGGACGCCCTTAGGCACAACCCACCGATCACCTTCAGGGGTGATGCGAAATAATTTACCGTTTTTTAATTTGTAGTTATTTTTAATATCAGTAACATCATCCAAATTTGCGTCATTTAAAATGCCAATAATTCTTTGAATTTCGGAATCAGCGTTTTGGACAGTCGTAATCCAATCGGATTGCATTACGTTGTGAACAGAATATTCAATTTGTTGTTCTGTAGGTGGATTGCGGCTAAGAGCGTCAACGTGGTTCATGGATACCCCAGCCCTATATTCTATACTAAAATCAAATTCTTGCATAAACGTCCACCATCGAGCGACTCTTGGTATCATATCGCATTTTGAAAATGTAGCGCGTAACGAGTTGCAATCAGTAATCACTTTAAAGTTAATGCCTACAAGGTAAACCCGGAATTTTTGAAAAGAAGCAACTACAGCCAGTGTCTCTAAGTCATAGGAAGAATAGTTTTGTTCTTCTGGTGTAGTTTGCCTACTAAAATAAGCAATTGGTCTTAATTTATTATTATCATCCTTTTGTAGTAAAATACCAGCGATACCTATTTTGCATGCATCGGTGTGGAGTTCAGTTTCAGCTTTAGGGTCATACAAAGCTAATATAGGTTTCTGAACCAATTTATCTTTTAAAGTTTTGAAAGCATTTTGCTGATCCTGTCCCCACACCCATGCTGCATCCTTTCTAAGAAGTTGAGTGAGTGGTTTTGCAATTATGGAAAAATCTTGAACAAAGCGTCGAAAATAACTGGCTAATCCTAAGAATTGCCGAACCTGGTGCTGATTTGTTGGAGGGGGAAAGTTTTCAACTGCTGAGATTTTTTTTGACCCTGGCTTTATACCATCTCCCGAAACCTCAAAACCTAAATAATCTACGGATCTTCCAAAGAAGACACATTTTTCCATCTTTAAAGTAAGGCATGCATTAGACAAAAGTTGTAATACGATTTCAAGACGTTCTAAACCCTCTGAAATATCTGTTGATGGTATAATAATATCGTCTAAATATGCTAGAGCCTCTTTATAACGAAGACTACCTAGAACCTGGTGCATTATTCTTTGAAAAGTGGCTGGGGCATTAGCGAGACCGAAGGGCATCCTATTAAATTCAAAATGCCCTTCGGGTGTCACAAATGCAGTTTTATATTTATCCTGTTCAGCAATCGAAACCTGATAGTACCCAGATGCCAAATCAAGGGTTGTGAAGAAATTATTCCCAGAAAGGACATCTAGTTGGTCGTCGATAAGAGGCATTGGGTAGTTTTCTTTCACGGTCTTTTTATTTAATGCACGGTAGTCTATACAAAGACGATAGTCACCCGTCTTTTTTTTCACAAGCACTACGGGGCTAGAATATGAAGAAGTAGATGGTCTGATGATGTCATTCTCGAGAAGATCCTTGACCATATCCCTAACTATTTCCTTTTCTTTTATTGCTAGCCTATATGGTCTATATACAACGGGTTCATTGTCTTCTAAGCTGATTGACATCTTGGAAACTTGACAGTTTCCTAATTCGGACATTGAAAAAGCAAAACAATTACGAAATTTATTGAGGAGTAAAAATAAACTATTAGCAGAAACTTTGTCTATACTTTCATCAAGGTTTAATTCAGACAATGTAATAGGCCTAGGTTGATTTTGATGGTTGTGAGTCGATACACATCCCTTTGAGTTTCCTCATACGCTATTCTACCACGTGCAATTAAATAATCTTTATTGACTAAGAATGTTTTTGAGTTAAGTACATTAATAGCAATTTCACCCTCACCAGTGTCATTAAATTGATAAATACCTGTAAGAACATAATGATATATACCCCCTTTAGTTCTTAAGCCACCACCAACAAATAGCACCCCAGTAAATTTCGGGTCAGTATATACTTTCACTATAGTTAAGCCGGATATTGTGACAGACTCTAAACAGTGCAAATTTGTTTTACTATTAGGTATTATATCTGTAAAGTTATGTAAGATATCTAATCGATCACTAGTTTTATGTATTAAAATATGTGATTGTTCAGTAAATGTCTGACCTATCATCAAAGGCATTTTCATAGAATCATCTGGAACTAAGAACAGCTCCGTGCATGCCCCCACCCCATCAATCTCAATATATACACTAATTCTGCCCAAAAAGTTTACAAAAGAATTACCAAATCCTTTTAAAATCGGCAAATTATCTAGTTCAACGTCTTTAATCCCTAACTTTGAAAGATAAGATTCTTTTAACATGGAACATTCACTACCTAGGTCTACAAACGAGTCTATGGGAATTTTGTTAACTAATGCGGTTTTTAGAAACTTCTGCCCTGAGTCAGAATCTAAACTAACTCTATTTACGGATTTTTCAGTGGTGGGTATGTTAAAGAAGCATTTTTCTGTTTCATGACCTATTCTAAAACATTTAGTGCACTTTCTGATAGGGAGACTACACTGACTAACCATATGACCTTCACCTTTGCAATTTGCACATCGTATAATTTTTCTCTTAAATGAAGTTGTTTGGGACTGACTGTTAGCCTGAGGATTATCGGAGGTAATTTTAGCTGGAAGAGGCTTTATATTGCGTTTATCTAAATTTACTTTAATATTACGTGAGTTTCTTAAATAAGTCAATAACTTGTCTAAATCATCATATTGTGCTGCTTCAGCGCCTAGCCTAACAGCGCGATCATCAATTCCGTGTAGTACGCACTCTACAGCTTTTTTTCCGGTAATAGAACATCTATTTATAAGAGCAATTTTATCGTAAAAATAATCTTCTAAGGAATCCCCAAATTTAGCGCGCCTAGCTAGCATGTCGCTAAGCATTTGACCGTAGTTTTCATCTGAGGGGAAAGCGGCAAGCAACTTAGATTGCTACTCTTCCCAAGAAAACAGAACCGAAGGGAGTCCCTCGTACCACCTTTTGGCTACCCCCTTTAGCTTAGGTAGAGCGAAATGTACAATTTGTTTATCAGACCACCCATATATAGCGGCACACTCGTTTACTTTGTGTAGCCACATCTTCATGGTCTGTTCTTTCCCCGCAGGATCGAACTCGGGTACTGTGTTATTTTGTGGATTTATTTTATATGAGTCAGGAGCAATTGATCTAAGAGCGTGCAATAACATGTTCAAAGTATTATTATCTGAATTTACTAAATTAGGTAATGATGAACTAACCTCCTTATCCGTACTGCCACCCGGAATGTGTTGCTCTCCGGAATTCTGTTGTGGACTGTGAGGCTTGGCATGGCTCGCATCTTGTCGCTGGCCTGAGCTGCGACGAGATGAGTTGTGCTGCTGGTCGTTGAGGCCACAACCATGTGACCGCCGCGCTTGCTCGGTCGTCCCGCTCCGGGACCGTCGTCGCAGTTGACTTCTTGACCGGCTGCGACAGTGACGAGATGCTTGGGACCGCTCTCGTGACCTCCTTCTTGAGTGTTGGCTGGTTTGGCTTGGAGAATGCCGCAGTGACCGATGCCGCCGTTCTCGAGATCGCTCTCGCGACCTCCTTGATTGGCGGCTGGTTCGGCTTGGAGAGCGCCGCGATGATCGATGCCGTTGTTCTCGAGATCGCTTTCGTGACCTCCTTCTGGATTGACGGCTGGTTCGGTTCGGAGAACGCAACGGCGACCGATGTCGTTGCTCACGAGACCCGGCCCGAAGCGCATCCCTCGGCTGCTGGCTAGCCGACTCTGGTCTTGTTGGACTCAGCAGTAGCCGTTCTGATGCTCGACCTGGTACCCGATGACTTGGAGGATGCTCTGGTTGCTCGCTCGCTACATCGAGAGCTGTTTGGCACGCACTGCCTGGCTCTGGACCAACAGGCAGTACAGGAGACCTTGAAGCTTCCATGTTTATCCTAAAAGGAAAATAAATTACCCAAGTATATGTTTTTTTTTTGTTTCTTTGAATAGTAAAGAAAAGAAAGAAAAAAAAATAGCAGTAAAAAAAAATCTGACACATCACATAATAGTACTGCACTGCCAGGATCTTTATCCCACTTCTGACTTGTAAAAGTGACTAGCTTTCAGTGGAAGTGGATGGAAAAATAATAAAAATTATTGTTTACTATTGGATTTATTTAGAATAATCTAGACACTTTTCTGATGTAATTTCTGTATTCTTATTACGTAGCTCAATCATTATAAATCTTATAACTCAATATAAATAGGCAAAGAAAATAACATTAATTAATTTATTGATATACCAAATAGAAGTAATACTTACAAAATCAGCAGTATTGACTATATTACCAATTACCATAGACACACAATCCTGTACCGTTTTGCTGTAGTTGTGCACTGGACGACGTTCGAACAACGAATGACGCTTGGTCGGCCGTATTGCCCCTTTTATAGTGATAGTTGGCGTAAACAACAAGATGGCGTCGATGGCGTGACCGAGCGTCGTCGTTTCACAACTTTTAAAAGATTATTATAAACTATCGTCGTTTCACGACTTTTAAAAGATTATTAACTATTAATAAATTATTTTAGCATAACAATAGGAAAAAAATAGTACTATCATAACAATAAACATTAATAATTTAGTATAGTAGCTAACATTTTCCTTCGTGAAACAGAATTTACAAGTCCTTGTGACATATTTAGTGTAGAGGTTAGCAAAGAGATTGTTATAAAACACGGGTAAAGAAAAAGAAGAAAAGGACATTTGTCAGTGTCAGTTAGCTTTCGTTTGGTAATGTCTGACTTTTAGATAATCTTTATACATAAATATGGACAAAGAGTAAAATAATATGGATTTACCACTGAATACATCGTCATTTTGTAGTCGTTTTAATTAACTTAAGGGTGTGTTGTACCAATGAAAATAAACATTTTTGCCCAAGAAACATGGGTCGAAAAACGACAAAAAAATTTGGGTCTCCCATACTAACTAGACAGCTAAAACATTTTATTAGTATGGGAAAGTAATTTTTTTTTGTCGTTTTTCGATCCATGTTTCTTTGGCAAAAATGTTTAGTTCCGTTAGTAGAACACTCCCTTAAGTTAATTAAAACGACTACAAAATGACGGTGTATACAAGTTAAACAGTAATCTCGCGTTTTAACATTTTAATAGGTTATGGGCCGCCCCATACTTCCACAATTTTGCTATTGAAATAATAATATGCAAACGAAAAAATGTCTCGATTAAATTTTTTAATTTGGAAAAAGTGAAAAAAATGTGAAAGCACATACGAAATTATGGAAGCATGTTTAGAAGGAAGAGAAATTCAATGAAATAAAATTGAAATGCAGCGACGATAACGACGATTACGATAGATTACAAAATTATCATTTCATGTGACAGATCAATTAATGACAAGGCAAGGAACAGGACTTCCAAAATGGATGAACCACGAACGGACAAAAAACAAGAAGGAAAAATACAAACGAAAAGTAAGATAGAGGATTGAGATAATGTTTTATATAAAATAAATAAATGAGAAAATGGAAAAAGAGTTAAAATAGTTGAGATAGAAGAAAGTGTTGAATTATAAAAATAGTTGAAGAAATTGAGGACTTTTACATATAAAATAAATGAGAAAATAATAAAAAAAGGAAGTAAAAAATAGTTGATGATGAAGTTAAAGAAGTTACAAATAGTTGAAAGAAGAAGTTAAGAATAGTTGAAAGAAGAAGTTAAGAATAGTTGAAAGAAGAAGACGAAATATAGTCTTAATGAAGTTGAAGAAGTTACGAATAGTTGAAAGAAGAAGACGAAATATAGTCTTAATGAAGTTTGAGAGTTGAAGAAGTTAAATAATATAGTTAATAGAAGAAGTGATGTTGATAAGGAAAAAAGAAGACGAAAATAGAAGTCTAAGATTAGTGTTGTGAAGATTGACGAAAATAGTCGTTGAACGAGATAAAATAAGATAAAGATAAATGAAGACAAATATAAAGGAAAACAAAGATAGTAGTAGAATCAGAGAAAAAAAAAAGGACTTGATTTAGTTGTTTTAAAAAGCAATTCTTAATACATAGTATAGACAGTATTAGAATTGAGGGGGGATGTAGAGGTTAGCAAAGAGATTGTTATAAAACACGGGTAAAGAAAAAGAAGAAAAGGACATTTGTCAGTGTCAGTTAGCTTTCGTTTGGTAATGTCTGACTTTTAGATAATCTTTATACATAAATATGGACAAAGAGTAAAATAATATGGATTTACCACTGAATATACAATTTAAACAGTAATCTCGCGTTTTAACATTTTAATATTTAGGCTTGTAAACTTGTGAACTTGTGACTTTCGAGAAACAGGCCACAAGCCGCAAGTGCGCTATGTCTCTTAGAGCAACGCCGGCTTAAGGCTTTAGTGAACAAAAACAGAAAAAAAAAGTATAAAAAACCAGGAAGAATTTAATATACACAGAATATAAAAATTAGAAGAGGTATAAAATTAGATCTGTCCATAAATAAAGCTCTTCGATAAAGAGTACATGAAAAACTACCAAAAGGAGGAGGAAAAAAAATGCCAAAAGTATATTCTTGGCCAAAAGAATAAAAAAAATTGAGATTGATGAGAGAGATGTCTTATAGCAAAGAGAATGTAATAATCATAGTTTTTTTTTAATTACTTGTCATAAAGATGCAAGAAGTTTAAATTAACGAAAACTTGTTAAGATGTGATTTGACGTTTGTAAATTTAAAACAAACAGCAGATTTTTATTTAAAATGGCAACAAGAGTTTTTCATTGTGTTTTTAATAATAGTACGTCAATTATTTCCCTAGATTTTGTATGTTTCACTTTTTAGGACTTATCAGAGGATCTTTGTCGACAGATTTAATTTACTTGATATTTTTCCTGCAATTTCATATTATTCTTGACTCAAAAGATGTGGAAGATTATGTTGAACCTAAGCAAGAACAGGTAGTGGTCAGAGCTGTGTTTATTAACTGTGAGGCAAATGTAAGTAAAGATTACTCATCTCTATGATACCTTGTAGAATTCCTAAAAACTATACAACGAGTTAAAAAAAACCTAACGCTAAATAAGGTAGGGACCATTTAACTGAATAACTTTTACTTTGGGACCAACTCTCACCATCAGCCGCACGACACCCCACTGTGCTGGGTCTATACCCAGCATCTCTCGTGCGTGCGGAGGCCTTTGCCTCCCCTAAATAACGAAAATATAAAAATGTATGAAACGACGTGCCGGACTACAGCTGGGCCACAAAAAAAAATTGGAAATCTGACTTTTTGACTATGCCATGATGAAGTCGATAATTTGTCGCCAAAAACCAGAATTTGTCGGTCTTGCGTTTAGGAGATACGTGTGGCTCAGCTGTAGAGACGTCTCTACAGCTGGGCCACACAGATCTCGAAAACGGAAGGTCGTAGCGAAAATCTGATTACTCGTATGTGTAGCCGGTAATTTGTCGGATTTTGTCGCCAAAAACCAGAGTCGGTCTTGCGTTTAGGAGATACGTGTAGCTCAGCTGTAGAGACGTCTCTACAGCTGGGCCACACAGATCTCGAAAACGGAAGGTCGTAGCGAAAATCTGATTACTCGTATGTAGGGAATTCGATCCCGGCCCTTATTTCTTATCCCGGGATCCCGGGATTATTTCGGGATTGAAGATTAAAAATAAAAATTTGGAAATCTTAGAAAAATTGGCTCTGAATTAACAAATTAAAATAGACAAAAATAAACGTATTTAAAATTTGGTCAAAAATCGACTTGCATAAAATTTTTGACAAAAACAATTTGTCACAATACACACCTAGCTGATCTAATCATTCTAACTAATCAAACTTAAGAGTCAAATTAAGTCTAAATAAGCCTAACCAGGCTGTCTGGTTAGTTTGACACTCTTTAATCTTTATGTTAAAGTTATTATTTATCAAGAATGAATAAGATCTCTTTCAATTTCAATAAATTGAAAAACATTAATCTAACAAACTATGCAAATAAAGAATGGCAATAACCACTCTTATAACATCGACCAAATAGTTGGCTTTTATGTAAAAACCTTGTTATTATTTCTTAGAAAAAACTGTTTGAAAATAATATTCATCAGTCACATAATAACTCATTTCTTTTAAATATGAAGAAAACAATCTTGAAGAATGTTCATGCATTCTTGTTCAGTAGCAGTAAAACTGAACTATATCACCACACCACAAACGAACAACAACCCAGTAAGAGTTGCTTGTCTATCTTTTTAGTTCAAAATAAAAGAAGTTTTATTCCAAGAAACCATCGCAAACCCGCTGGGTTAATTTGTGTTGCTTGCTTGGAATGCTGCTTAAATGAAAAATAGAAGGTTTTCTTGCATTTTATATTAATAATGAAAGACAAGCAATTCTATTGAGAAAACTGGCACTGACCATTTCGCTTCACGCAGCATATTTTGCAACTTTTTCTAAATTATACCAATCCTGAAAATCCCGGGATTAGGAAAACTCAATCCCGAAAATTTCGGGACTGAAAAACGGTCGGGATCCCGAAAACCGGGATCCCGGGATCGAATCCTCTACTCGTATGTGTAGCCGGTAGTTTGTCGGATTTTGTCACCAAGAACCAGATTTTGTCGATCTTGCGTTTAGGAGATATGTGAGGATGAGGATACGCTGTGGAGACTTTTCTACCTGGATCTTGAGAAAGGAAGGTCATAGCAAAAATCTGATAACTCGAGTGTGTAGCCGTTAGTTTGTCGGAATTTGTCACCAAGAATCAGATTTTGTCGATCTTGCGTTTAGGAGATATGTGAGGATGCGCTGTGGCGACCTTTTTACCTGGATCTCGAGAACGAAAGGTCGTAAGCGTATCCTCACATATCCTTTTTTTGTGGCCCAGCTGTAGTCCGGCACGTTATGAAACGGCCGATTTATTTTTCGCGATTTCAGAGTAAAAGTTGTTCAGTTTGAAGGTCCCTATCTACCATATTTGGAGATATGGGTTTTTTGTAACACGTTGTATAAGCCAAAGATGATGTGGTAGTGCTATAGCTTGAGCTACTTCAGTTTAATTAAAATTATTGGCAGGAAGACCAAGGTATCTACCCCAATAACGAAGCGACTCGTTTCCAAAGAGAGGAATTATTCAAGCACAGCTCACTACAAGGATGCCGGAAGAAACTTGCGCTTACGTTAAAAGTTTCTAACGAGCCTGAGGTATCTCATGTTAAATAATTTGATGTAAAATGTGTTAGAGATGTTTTTCTTTCTTTTTTTTTTCTTCCTAAAATTCTAGTGCAGTGGGTCGAACGGTAAACGCATTTAACGTGGACCGTGGACCCACCAGTGGGTAGTCAGTGGGTCCACGTGTCGTGAGGGAAATAGATTATGAAGGATTACCTACTAAGCATTATACTTACCTGTGTAATAGATTTGAACATGTTTACTTACGAATTATCACTTGATCCAGAATACTGCTGGCGATGAATACATCCCGATCGAACATGTCTTCGATGGACCAAACAAAAAAAGGATTCGTCTTCTAGATCCGTATATCCTGCGCATCAGGCGGGAGCCTCCAGTTCAAGCTTATAAATTACGATTGATGGACGTAATTAAACATAATTATTCCGTTACTAAATAATATACTAAAAAAATACGACTCGCGCCAGATCAATTCTCGGACGGGAATCGAACCCGTGACCTTTGGATATCCGGTCCAATGCTCTGACCGCTGAGCTACCGAGTCACTAGTGGCGTATATTTATTCCGATATCATTAAAATTATTTTCTGTACATAGTAGATTCAGCTTCTTTTTCTAAAATTATAAATGTACTAGCTTCCATTGGCGTAGGCGTAAGAAGGGTGGGGGCCGGGTGCGCCGTTTCCGGTGGGCCGCGTCCACCCTAGAAAAAAACCTGATATATTTAACTCCAACGTGGCTCTAGCACCCTCCCCCCTAGCTTTGTCCTGGAACTGGAGGCCAGGCCCCCTCTGGAAAATATCTCTAGATACGCCAATGCTAGCTTCCGCCCGCGACTTCGTCCCTACCAGTGTGTCAAATTTCATCCAAATCTGTTCAGCCGTTTTTGTTTTCAGCCAAACTTTCACATTTATAACATTAATAGGATAAGGATGTCTCTGGTTCGTCTTTTTTATGTTAAAGATTTTTTTCAGGCTGTATCTGGAATCATAGCTCAATCCGATGATCGAAAATTGACAAAAAATAAAAAGGTAAAAAATAATAATTAGTGTAGTGTAGTACTTCATGTAGTGTATGGTGTAAGTACAGCTCGCGCAACATAACTTGACCCAATTTTTAGTACCACGTGACCTGCGCTCTACAATTTTTGTACTGAAAATTGTAACTGCGTAAGCTTCATTGTCTATGGTTTGGTACAAGTTATGATGCGCGAGCTGTAATCTATATTTCGAATACAGATGCGAGTACAACGGGAATCAGAAGACTTATCAGATGACAATAATGGTCTACGAATGTCTGAACTGCCTAACAGTACTGAAATGGAGTCAACTAAAGGATCATGTGGTTTGTCATTTATTTTGTTAATGGAAAAAGCTGTTAAGCCCTTTTTAGTGTGGGGGTGTCTGTCTAGCTTCATTTATTAACCACCAACAAAACACAGGTTTATCTGAGTGCGTCTTTATGTCATTGTTGCTCGGACACGGAGTCAGGAACCGATTTTGATTTAGGTATTTTCATACCTATTTGTGGCTCCGTCGCAGAATATCCCTTTCGCAAAATGTCCCCTGGTCGCAAAACGTCCCTTTCGCAGAATGTCCCTTTCGCAAAACATCCCTTTCGCAAAATGTCCCTTTCGTAAAACGTCCCTTTCGCAAAACGCCCCTTTCGCAGAATGTCCCCTTGGTATCAAATAAATATCACTCATGCCATATTTCCATTTTGTTCGAAATGTTCATAAGTACCTGTTAATTGATGATTATTACAATGTAGTGTTGTCAGTAGCTTAAAAAAATTCCCAAGTGGGTAGCATATTTTTGAGTTTCATAGAACATTTCGAAAAAAATGGAAATTTGGCATGACTGATATTTATTTGATACCAAGAGGACATTCTGCGAAAGGGGCGTTTTGCGAAAGGGACATTTTGCGAAAGGGACGTTTTGCGACCAGGGGACATTTTGCGAAAGGGACATTCGCGACGGAACGCTATTTGTGTTATAAAAGACATTAATGAACTCTAGGTACGCCAGGACGGATATTTCTTTTAAGGCGATTAGTGCCCTTACAGTGGCGCCTTTATATTAAATTTATTACTCGCTAAGTACTTAATGTAATGAAAATTCACACGTACCGATTGAAGCTAAGGTTCTATAGTTTACTTACAAACAATAACCTCTGTAAAATATAGTTCGTTGTAGTGCTGGTAGGCAAATGTGCCAAAAGTGGCCACTTTTTGTTACATTATATACTTAGCGAGTAATAAATTTAATTAAGATGAGGGCGCCACTGTGAAGGCACTAATCGCCTTAACAATAAATATGATATTTGATTGAACATTCAGGGTTATATGAAGAGAGTGTCACAAATGTCACAGAAGGGAGCGTCGAAAGTCAACAAGACGCTGACTCCGACAGCAAGTACGACCAGCAAATGGAAGGTTACCAGATAATGACGGGGCGGTCGAGAGGAAATGACAACGGAAGAGGTGATCAATGACTCTTATATGGTTTTAAGTACATTAAACGTATATTTAGGCCGTTATTTTTACAATTATTATCATAATAGTTAAGAGTCTGAACTCTAAAAAATGAATCTATATCTGCTAACAGAGGAATGGTAGCAAGAATGTCTATTAAACCGATATTTAAAAAAATATATGATGAGTACTTATGCTACCTATATACTGTCTTAATAAAAACGTGGTTATTATGTATTTTGCTGATGTTAATACTGACAACGAAGCAACGAACTAAAGTCTACAATGAAGTGAGTTCACGCTTGTCTTGAAATCGAAAGTAAAGATGAAAAAGTTACAAAAATAATACCTAGGTTCAATGTAAAATCTGATGAGGACATCATTGCAATTTTATAGTTGTAAGATTTTCATTATCAATTAATTATCTAAAGTAGTTTTATGTATAGTCACAACTATTGTCGCTAAAGGTTTCCGTTTTGATTTGTTCTTCACTGAAAACGTTTTCATGAGTACCGACTTTAGATTCATTCGCCAGCTGCTCCTCGGCATCAATGATGACGGCGAATATTTTCTTCTTGACTTGCGTTTGCATCCAGGGTGGCATTTCTCTGGTGGACTTGAGCATGCACAAGAAGAACGATTCTAACGCGTCGCCGTCTTGTTGAAGAGAACTTGTTTCACTTTGATATTCGACGCAGCGCCGCTTTTGAGGCGTGCACTCTCTCGCTTGATTTGTGCAATCGCTCGTTGAGACATCTTGTTCAGGTATAATCTTTTCTTCGACGACCTCGCTGTCAATATTCTCAGTTATTCTATACTTCATGTGTGGCTCGAGGAACTGCATGGCTTTGGCGTATTTCCAGGTCGTTATTTGCGCAGGCAGTAGTTTGTTTTGACCTAGTTTCGCCCTTTTCAGCGCTTCTCTGTGATTATCTCGTAGTTTCCTCCATGTTGCTCTTGCCGCTTTCACTGTAAAAAATTATGAGAGAAAAGTAAGTTTTCAAGAGTCATTAGCACATCTAAATAATTTATAAGACAATCCTAATTCTAGATCTAGACTAAGTTAGTCGTGCCTGAGACTATTTTGGGAACGTATAGTAAGATAGTGGCAGTAGTGTTATGAATACTGAATTGTTTGATATAAATAAAACTATGATGTCACCAGAACGAATTAATATTTGGTTTTTTGCGTACCTACCGTAACGAACTTATGACAAAAAAAGTTATTCTAGTCTTTAAATTCAAATATGATCAATTCAAAGAATCTCATTCGTTTATCTTTATTATTTATTGCTCTTGCCGCAGCTAAAACCCGACCAACGCCAGCAAATCTTGTATATTAGTTAAACCACAAACTACAGTTATCACATCATCAATAACTTTAACCAAAGTTGAATTCACGTAACCGTCTTATCACCCGCGAATTCGTAAGCTAGCTATTTGTTTTGTTTTGTTTCTTTTGCTTGAGCTTTAGATATCTTGGCTCCAGATACAACAGTTCCTGGCCGTACTAACAGATCCATCCATTTTCTATAAAATATACTTCAACATGTTTAAATCCTCTGTCTGCCATGACGCACATATTGGGTTGCAAACATTTTGAAAAGTCAGATGTTTGAACAATGCATGTGTCTGTTATTCGGCCTCCATAACCATTTGAAATATAATTTATCAAACCATTGTAGTCCACTTAATAAATGAGTACGTGAGCAGGGACTTAAGAATTTTCTCCAGGAATTTGTTCAGGGTGCTTAGAGAGTAAACATACTTAAAGTCCCCGCCTCTAGAACGTGAGCCGTGATTTCTTTTGCCGTTTTTTGGTTCCCTTCGTTGTTGGAACCCTTCGTGCGCAAGTCCGACTCGCACTTGGCCGGTTTATTATTTTGGTTTCACCCGCGTGGTTCCCGTTCCGTGGGAATATCGGGATAAAAAGTATCCTATGCTTTAATTTAGGCCATCTACTATCTGTGTGCCAAACATCCAAATCCGTTCAGTAGTTTTTGCGTGATTGAGGAACAAACATCCAAACGGATGAAGCACTAAACATCCTACTAATATTATAAATGTGAAAGTTTGTAGGGTTTGGATGTTTGTTCCTCAATCACGCATGATCCACTAATGACACAAAAGGACGCATTAAACTTGCTACAACAGGTATACTTATTAAAAAATTGCTTGGATATGTACTATTAATGCCAAAGTCATCAAGTGCCTATGCCAACGCCGCAGCTCGGTCAAGAGGTCCTGCCGCATAACGCAAGCGTTAAATACCTTGGTTTCTACCTTGACAGAAAGCAAACCTGGAAAGCACACATTCAGAAGAAGCGTGATGAGCTAAACCACAGATTAAGATCCCTCGATTGGCTTATGGGTAGAGGCTCGCGACTTTCGGTTGACAACAAGGTCCTGATATATAAAGCCATACTAAAACCTATATGGACGGCATACAGCTGTGGGGTTCTGCTAAAATGCCGAATATAGAAATTCTGCAAAGATTTCAGAACAGTGTGCTCAAAACAATAGTTAATGCCCCATGGTTCACGAGAATGGAAGAATGTTTTATACAGTGTGTTTTTTTGAACCTTGATCAAACTATGTGGTGTGGCTTAGACCATCTAACTGAACAACTTTTTCTATGGGACCAACTTAATCAGATCAAAAAATATTCAGCTGTTCCATAGAAAACTTCAATAACTACTCGACCAAAATGTATGGAACAGCAGATTTTTTTTTTGCTCTGATGAAGTTGGTCCCATAGACTAAGTTATTCAGTTTGATGATCTAAGCCGCACCACAAAGTTTGATCAATGTTCAAAAAAACACATTGTATAATGTTTACTTGAATCGATTTATACAATACTCTTGGGGAATTGGGGAACTTCTTCAACATTATGTTGAACTGGAAAACAAATATTTGTTATTAAAGTCAATGTTGTAATAATGAACACAATTAGGAGATTACTAGGTCACAGAAAAAAAACAATTAGTTTTGAGTGAACCAACAATGTATGTAGTATACTAAGAATAAAATTAACTTTTACAATGCTATATTTTATTATCCCCGTCAATTTGGTAATGCGCGGAAACCTTGTCACATTAACATCCACGTTGACGTGATCCGCAACTAAAAATGACATGAAACAAGAAAATTCTAATAGGTAATCTAATATATTAATGATTGAATTATTATTTTCAATAAGATAGGGTCTAGGTATATTTTAACCTCAAAAAAGTTTTTCGTTTTTGAGGTTAAAATCATGGCTGCCAGGCGCATTCCCAATTGACGAGGATAGTAATAAATAACTATAAAATATATACCTGGACTACCGGATGCAATTTCTTCAGAACTTGATTGTTCTGTAACTATACTTTTTTCTTCAAAATACTTTTCACTTTCTTGAATAGTTATCATATATGGTCGCTCTGTTGTGTTTGATGTTTGTGTTGTCCTGTCTGGTTGGCATATAAATTTTTTGGGCATACATCCTGGTTTCATACGGACTTGTGATACCGACCCCATTACATGATACTGCACGTAATTTTCCATGTCATTTGGCAACTGGAAAAAGAAAAGTAAACTATCAAAATTGTTAATAAGATAGAGTTTGGTCAACGAAAGATGAGACTCGGTTAGAAATGGAACTAATTTTGCGCCTTATTTTAAGGTTCAGTTTCCAATAACCAATAACCTAAGCCAATAACTTAATCTTTAATTGTCAATTTAACAGGGAAAGTGGCGCCTTCATTTCCGGTTCATCTTTCGTTGACCAGACTATAAATAACCAAGACCAAAGCAAACAACCTCAATAAATTCGTTATTCCATAGCCTCAATAATTCAACTGTTTCACGCAAAGAAACATTTTAAATTTGAAATCTGTCAATTGTAATTTATAACCAGACCCCGGATTTGCGGTAGCACGAATAAAATGACGTTTAATAGTGCGTGGACAACTTGATATCTATTTGTGTAATTTATCGATAAAAAAAATATAATTATGTAAAGTGATATAGACTTACTGTCGGAAATAGTAGAAATTATCTACCTACATTAAGAAAAGTGAAAATCGTGAAATGTATAAATAATAAAATTCACTGCCGTTTTTCTTGATCCAAAGATAGCAAAGTCAAAGTGAGTGAAGTAGAATGTCAAATTTTTAAGAATTACATCCTCCTTTTAAACTTTTAGATTTTTGCATTCACAATGCTATTTTTATAAGATGAATAACGAATATAAAAATAATAAAATAATAAAAATAAATATAAAAATAATAAGTTGCTACGGGTGAGCCGATTTTTTCTAATATTTTTCATTATTTATACATCCTCCTTGGTAAAATACAAAAAATATCGTAACGTCTGTATAGACGCGATCAAAGAAGTTCCACTTCAAATATATTTTCAAAACATCGATCGATATATAAAAACATTTACGATAATTTGGTAATCACTAGCAAGTTTGTATTCCTGCCACCGAAAATCCGGCCTTTATTTATAACACAGTTGACACAGGTACTCACATCAAAGTGATCTTCACAGAAATAAAGTGGCGAATTCGTGACTACATCCCTCGGGTTTCGCCGTGCGAGCTTTAACCACTCATCCCTTATTATTTTCTTGTTTGGAACATATACAAACACTCTGTTGGGTGTTGCTATTGATGTGTTTTTACACTGAGGTACTGCACACCACTTATACACTTTAGAATTCATTTTTACCACGAATTTTGTTTTCTTTTCGCTATGCATAGACACAAATGACACAATGACAAGATTTACCTAGGCGTGACGTCAGAGCGGTGCCATGACAGCCCTGCCACGAGTTCTGGCTTAGCGGCAAGCGGCGCTGCGGGCGGGGCGGCGCGGCGGAGCGTTGCCCATGCCACGTACCTACTCATCAGAGCGACCAAGGGGACGTATTAAGACATTTTTATGTAAGTTTAGTCAGAATCAACAACTCTAGCCCGACGCCCGAGTTTAGGTATAGATTTCAAGGACACACGGGAGCTTAACTTCTGTAGTCTCTCTATTTTGTGGTTATAAGTACATTCAACAACTTATCTATCACAAACTACGAAAATCCCACCCGCTGTACCTACCAAATTAGTTTTACAAAGTTTTACAAACAAGTTACGTAGATTAAACTTAATTTAATAATTTGGAAAAAAAAATATTTTTCTCATAACCTTTTGATCACATTTTTTATGTTAATGATTTTTGCTATCCATATGGGCGGTCGATTTAAAATTTCTGTAAAAAACGCATTGGTTTTTATTATGCCGCTTATTAAAAATCAAATAATTTTGTTCGTCCCGCCGCCGCAGCTCCAACCGTCCCTCTGCGCTGCCGCTGTCTGCGCTCTGCGCAGCTCTGTCTGGCTCGTGGCATCTCAATGCCGCTCGTACTATGGGCAACAGCGACGCTTAACCAGTTTGCAACAAAATTCGTGTGCGCGCGTATCGCCCCTACACGAACTAAACGTATGGTTGTGAAGGCGCGGCGTGCAAGCGATTTTGACCTTAGCAGTGGTTAAGCGTCGCTGTTGCCCATGGTACATTAGTTCCCGCCGCGCCGCGCACCGCGCGCCGCTGCAGCGATCCGCTCGGCCAAAACCTGCGATACCGCTGAGACTGAGAGCGGCGCCTCGTGCCATCCTTCATACAACTTACGCTACGTTCACGCGTAGACAAACCGGATCGGATTTTTGCAGGTACGGTTTAGTCACAATATAATTTAAATGTTCACACGTGCATTCGGTTTCAAGATCCGGCTAAAAACCGAAACGGGCAAAACTTGACATCCGATTTGGTGACTGCAATCGGATCACGAATCACGACACACGATAAAATACCGTATCCGGTTCAGTGGCAATAGCACTTTAGTACATGCGTTCACACCACAGATCACAGATTTGTTTCTGTGTGCTGTGGGTCACACCGAGCGGTGATTCGGTTTTTTTTGGAATCGCACGATGACATACCATTCGGTTTTTTGCAGAAAAGCAAAACGCAGTATGCCGTGTGAACAGACGGTAAAAATCCGATCCGGGAAATCGTGTCTCCGTGTGAACGTAGCGTTAGTACATTTGTTCCTGCCGCTCGCCGCTTTCGCTCTAAGCTGCCGCTGCTAGCGGTGGTGCAGTCGTGGCCAGGCCGTGACATCTGCGAGCTTTCGCGCGCTATTGAAAAAATATTTAAAAAATGGATTTGAACTTTGTTATACTCTAGTTTATTACCGAAACGAAACGGAAATAAGTTTTATTCGTAAATAGTAAACGTGTACTGTGCTAAAAGATGACCACAAATGGCGCCCATCTTCGCATCATAACTCACGAAGAAAAGATTTAAGACAGAATAATATTTCATATACTATAGAATTAGATATACATATAATTATCTAGATAAATGAAATATTATTTTGTCTTAAGGCGGTTGAATGACCGAAAGTGGCGCCCTCAGAGATTTTTATTTAATAAGTTATTAATAGAAAAAGATTTTAATAATGTTTTACGTGAAGTTTTTAGGGCCCAAAGTCTAGTATTTTTAGAAGGTATCACTACATGCCCTCGTAGTCATTCGTAGAAGTAGATAGAAAATGTGTCAAAAACGACCACTTTTAGCAGTATTGCTACCTAACTACTTCTAGCAGTGACTACGATAGAATGTAACGATACCGTCTAAAAATACTAGATTGACGGGCCTCAAAAATTTCACGTAAAACATTATTAAAATAATTGTGTACTTAGAGTAAAATTATAATATTAAATAAAATTAACCGCGGCGCCACTTTTGCTCAGGTTGCCACCTTAAGTCTTTTCTTTATGAGTTATTATGCGAAGATAGGCGCATTTTATGATCATCTTTCGTGATCCGAACTTAGGTACGTATACCTACATTACGGAAGAGGATTCCAAAATCTTTCGTCATGTGCTGCCTATACTATGCCTATAATATAACAACAAAAATTGAGCCCTTGTGCTTGAACCATCGATTACTAATTATCTAGTTACTCTGACCTGAATCAACATACTTCTCTTTCCTCGTATTAGGACTTGTTGCGTTCAAAATAGCTTTTTCAGAAGAGCCTGTAATAATTATGATGAAAACTGGTCCGAAATTGATTTGTTTAGTGGCTGCTCATGGACTTCTTTCAGGGCCTCTTTATAATATTAAATTAAAAAAAAAATTATTTATCGACATTTGAAAATTTTGCTATTATAAGTAAATAGTGTTATCACTGGCATTGTTTAGCATAAGTACTTTCTTTGTTAATTGTATTGTTCGTATACCTAAAAGAAAACTATGAGATCTGAAACTATGAGAGAGATTGAGAAAGAGACTGTTTGTTTCTATTAGATAATTAAAACTATAAGATAACAGTCTTTTAAATAAGTTCGTACCTACTACCTACCTTTAGAATTTTTTATTTTTAACCAATCGGTTACTAAAAATAAAACGCAAATACTTTTCATTCTGGTGACTTGATTGTAAAGTCTGACAACGTTTTGGAATTGATAACAGTCGCGAGATTTGCTTACCGCTAGGAATAGTAGGGTTATTGCAGTCGTGCACCACCCGCTGCCAAGCTTCGTCTCTGACCTGCATTTCTCGGTAGTCAGAGTGCAATGGGTTCCATAAACATGGATGTGCTCGGACACCAGCTATGAAAGTCTCCATCGCTCCAAAACAATTGACTGTTTACAAATTTTAATAAATTAAACGACCAAAACGCGGCCCTCGACTGCCGCCAGCGGACTCACGTGGACCGGGCCCCGCGCCGCGCCGTCGACCGATCTCCCTTTACAATGAAACCGGTTTATACCACTGCTTGCGTCGTTTGTATGCCGTTGAGCATAGTTTAAGAAACCAGTTCTCCTCGAACGAATGCTTTGTAGTCAGTATTATTTTATTATTACTCAAATTCCTGTGGCGGTAACGACAATTTACGAGTAAATAGGTTGTTTTCAATTAAAAACACCGGATAACATTGGGTTATACTATATTATTAGGTACTAGTGGCTCCGTGAGCTATAGACCTCGCTATAAAATAAAATGCATTCATGAAGTTTTGAAAGCACACAGTACGTGCTGTTTGGTATATTATTTGGAGTATTCGCAGCTAGATGGTAATATATATAATATTATATGTATAATATTTTTTTATGTAAATTTGGAAAAACTGGCTCGACTAAACAATTTTAGATAACTATCGAACCTGCTCACAAAATTTCACCAGAATCGGTTGAGAAATGCGACCTGTAGAGGAGAACAAACAGCTGGAAAGCCGGACTGAAATATTTTTTCTCACATATCTTCGTCATTTAAATAAATTTCGAAAAACTGTCTCGACAAAAAAATTCTGTATATATATTTATCAAACTTCTCACAAAATTTCACCGGGATCGGTTGAGAGTTTTTGAGGGAACAAACAGCGCCGGAAAGCTAGACTGAAATATGTTTTTTTTACATATCTCCACCATTTTAGAAAAAAAAATTGGCTTAAGCAAAAAATCTATACATTTTTCAAACCTGCTCACAAAATTTCACGAGAATCAGTTGAGAAATGCGACCTGTAGAGAAGAACAAGCAGAACTGGAAAAGCGGACTGGAATGTTTTTTTAACATATCTCCACCAATTAGAAAAAATTCAAAAAACTGGCGTGACAAAAAAATAGTAAACCTGCTCAAAAAATTTCACGAGGATTGGTTGAGAAATACGACCTGTAGAGGAGAACAAGGCAGAGCTGGAAAGCGGACTGAACTCTGTTTTTTTAATATATTTCCGCCATTTTGAAAAAAAAACAAAAAACTGGCTCGATAAAAAAATTCTATATAATTCTCGAACTTGCTCACAAAATTTTACAAGAATCGGGTACAGACAGCCGGACATAGGTATGAAAGAATTTTTGCCCAAGCTGATGCAGAGACGCTTCGCTCGCACTTTGTGCTCGCTCGGTCAATAAAGTCAAATTGAATTTACTAATTTATGAAAACACGTTCAATAAGCAGAGTTCATAAATTAAAGTTATACCAATCATTGGGCAAAATCACCATGTTAATGAATGAGTATGAATAACAAACATGCTAAATGCTATCTTGTAGCTTTCCTTTTCTGTGCATATTATTTATCGTGAACAATTATGATTTCAGTCAAAAGAGATGTGTGTACCGCTAACAGCCCCGCATGGAAACGTGATAAGAGGAATGAACATAATATCATCGTGGAAGATAGCATCGATGACGAGAAAATCCCATTGGTAGCAAAAGAGCGTTTTTATCAGAGAAAGACGAGTCACGCTCGAGACGGTACTAAGATAGTGGAGGATACATCTAAAATGACATACGACGATAACAAACACTTAACTAAAAAAACAATAGAAATCAAGAGTCATCCTCACTCATCAGAAAACAGAAATATTGAAAAAGACACGCACCATTTAACTTCTTTTAATAAACAGGAAAGAGATCCTAGAGATCAAAAGACGATTAATAATAATGTCAAAGATGAAAAGAAATTCGCTAGTCCTATTAGTAGAGAAGAACACGTAACTCGCCGATATACCGAGAAAGAACCTTCACGAAATCCAGCTTTGAATTCTGACACTGATGAAGCAAATTACGCACTGTATGAAATTGGTAAACCAGAGCTTTGGTACTCTGTTCAAGTACAGCTTTTTGAAAAGATGAGTACCCCTGAAGGGAAAACTGTGTGGAATGATATTACTAACGGTGAAATTGCGAGGTTGGTATCGTCTCAGCTAAATATTAATCTCATTTTTATAATTACCATCAAGTACTAAATTATACCGCGCAACGGACGACGCTCCGTGGGTAGGTCCTCGACAAGGTGAACCAACGATCTGGTGAAGGTCGCGGGAAGCCAGTGGATGCAGGCAGCGCGGGACCGATCGTCGTGGAGATCCTTAGGGGAGGCCTATACCCAGCAGTGGGTGTCGTGCGGCTGATATGATGATGATGACTAAATTATAAGTTTTTTAATTTCAGTGTAAGTTCAGCAGAGCCTGAATGGAAGGGTCAAGATCTCAATGTGAAATACAAATCTACTGAATGGGTTACCAAGGACAAATTCAGTTTACCGTCGGCCACTAGTTTGTGTTTATTGGTGTCTATGAATGACGAAACTGCTAAAAGCTCTGATGAAGATAACGATAGTACGTTTGGTACAAACATAGGTACTTTTAAGCTACTTTCCTAGTCATTAATGATTTTCTTTTTATAGATTTACTGAGAAGATTTATTGTAGTGCCTATGGACGATATAGTGAACTTGGGAAATGATAATGTATTGAGTAAAAGGGATGAGAATTATTCACAATATACAACGGAATCAAGGGGAGAGCAAGTATGCGCCTGTGTTAATATTAAGTTTAATGAAAATAAACAATGCCAATAACGATTGTATCTGTAAATAGTCTCCACGACGAGTGCTGGTTCGAGTGTCACGGGCATTTTTGACTGGAAGCGATGACGACTTGAAGATCTCCTCTCAAGGCTCGGACCATTTCCTCCTAATGCCATACCGAAGACTCCATCGCGCTCAAATCGATTTGGAGGCGCGTGCTGATGACAACGAGCTTATTCGTGTCGGGTGAATAATCCCTAAACCTTACATAACCAATAACATATTCACTTTTTTATTTAAGTACTTTTTCAATAAAATTCAATTTTTGCTTTCTCAGGTCATCAGGAAGCTTGACAACTATAGTAGCTGACAACTCGCGCAGAACTCGTTCAACAATTACAGTTCAAGCCACAAATAAAGGGCTGGCTGCTGCGCGATTTAAGTGAGTATCTACCTAAAACATGACTACTATTCAAATAGGTGTCTACTCGTTTACAGATGTGTGCGCCTTTTTATAGATATAAGGATAAGAGTATAAAAGGATAGCGAAAGAGATTAGGAATTAGGATAAACTAGTTTACTCCTGCTGGAATAACATGCGCAACACGAGAAAATTTTTGTCGAAAAAGTTTTCACTTCTCAAGCTTACGCGCTCACTAGACATGAAATAAAACACTTTTAACGGATACTAGCGCGGTTTTATTGAAAGTACTTTGGTAATTAGTTGGTATTTGGTTTGATTTTTGATTTTTCCGACGTTTCGGCACCATTGCAGCTGCCATGGTCACGGGGCACAGCCCCCCGTCATCATCATTCATCCAAGAAGTTTGTTACTTTACAATACATTATAATAACTTAAAACAGTCGACAGCGACAATGTGTACAAGAAGTCAGTGTTATCAGTGGTCAGAAAACATGTTATGCCTTTTTGCTAGGGTTAAAACCCGTGACTGTGGTCCGGAACTTACGGACCTGATGGAAAAAGCTGGTAAGCAGTTGATGACGGGCCCTGTGCTCATAGCTCCACGACACACGCACCGATTTGTTTTGGAGCTGCCTGTGGAAATTCCCTTGGATGTCGCTCACTGTTCTGGTTAGTTGGTACCGTTGGTACTTTCTGATTCCATTACAGCATATAAAAACTGATTGAAGCTCAAGACAAGAGTGTTATCTATGCAACTGATTTTTTTTTCAGTGGCATTGGTCAATGATGAAGACGAATCTGTGGCAGTGAGGGAAGTTGCGATAAGAAAAGGCGATCGATGCTTTTGCGTATGGCATTGTGACTGCGTTTGTTTAAGTAAGAAATTGTTTTATCATATTTTTTATGCCTCTGAATAATTTAATATCTCTATAAATGATACCACCTATCCTCTTCTAACGACTGATATAAGTTCAAGGTGAATAATTCCTTTAAGTGTCCGGTCAACAAAAGATGAGATTGAAATGGCGGCGCCACTTTCCCTGGTAAATTAACGTTTTGATTAACCTTAAAATAAGGCGCAAATTGTTTCCATTTCCAACCGAGTCTCATCTTTCGTTGACTAAACTAGACGATAGGAAGTAAGTATTCAGAGTGCTTATCCCTTATTAGTGACATAGGGCTCCCAGAAGGGAGTAGAGTAGGTATACGAGGGTCATGCCAAAAGAAACTAGATACTCAAAAATTATAATATTTATTATTTATTACTATTATCTATCTTTTCAATGTATTCACCCTGAGCCTGTATACACTTTTTCATGCATTAAACCACTTGGAAAATACTTCTGAGCACTCTTTTCCAGATACCTCAAAAATTTTGAAATTATAGGCAGCTAGTGCATCTTCCTTGCTCTAGAATCTCTTGTCTTTAATTTTTTCTTTAATTTTGGGAAACAAGTAAAAATCGCAAGGGTCTTAGTCAGGGGAATATGGTGGATGAGGTAGGATATACACATTTTTTTAATTAAAAATATCAAGTGTTCTGGCGGACGTGCGTTGTCGTGGTTCCAAAGAAGGTGCCGGATTCCTGACTTCGGTCACTTGTCACACAAAGCTGATAATACTGCTGGGGCCCAAACTGACACATACCACTCAGAATTAACTGTTATTTGATCCTCAAGCACAAAAGTAGCAATGTGACCGGTCTTATAAAAAAACGATGCAACCATTTGTTTCTGCAAGCTGTGCGCACGGCGACATTTTGTTGGTGTTGGTTCATCATCAAAGCATCATACAGTCGATTGTCGTTTTGTTTCGGGGTCGTAGTTATACAGCCATGATTCGTCATCGGTAAGTATATCGTATACGTTTTTTTTCTCGCCTCCGTCAAATTTTTCTATCATAAGTCGACACCAATCTACCCAGCGGTCTTTCTGCTTATTGCTCAGTTTGTGTGGCACCCATCTCGAACAACGCTCACGGATAGAAAGGCGATCGTGAATAATGGTTTGTTTTGCATCCAATACCTGGTTCTTGCTGAAGCTCTACATTGTAATTCGTCGGTTTTTACGAATCAATTTTTTAACTGCTTGAACTTTTTTTGGAGTGACTACGGTTGCCGGCCGACTTGGCTTCAAAGCTTCCCCATCCTCTTTTGAAGTCAGCTAACCAATTAAAAACTGTTGCTCGTGAACAAGCAGACTTACCAAAAGTAGTAACCAAAACATCAAAACATTCTTGGGGTTTTAACCTTTTTTGTAATCATAATAAATCATTGCGCGTAAATCACGTCGACTGATTTCCACTGTTGCAAGCAAATTCCTGCCAGATTTTTACAAAAAATAGGCATTTTTAAGAAAAAATCATTTAATTCAAGTATGTCCCATATTTAAATTAATCGCGAAATAACCAGTGTTTACGATGGTGTATAAGTTGCCAGTATCAAATTATTAAGTAAAGAGTATCTAATTTCTTTTGGCATGCCCCTCGTACTTAAGCAAAATATCTCATTGATTCAATATCGTTAGTTTACCTCCCATCCCATTGAAAAAAATCAAGTATTTCGGATACCAGCGCGGCTTTTTTAAAGGATTTTTGATGTTTACTTAGGCTTTTTATGTTTTTGTTTTCGCGACATTGCGGCAGCTTTGCAGCTATCATGCCGTGGTCACGGGTGGGTGTCTGACCTCATCATCTTTGTTCGCCAGATGAAGACCCGAAGCTGTTGTGCCGCGAGATGGCGGAGGCGCGCCAGACGGCGGCCGGCCTGCCGGCGCGCGGGCGGCCGCGGCGCGCGCGCTACGCCTGCTACCCCGACAGACTCTGCGTCAACCTGTCCGTCGTTGTCGTCGGCGTCCTTGTATTGTTGCTGATGTTAGGTTTCTATGACACCTTGTTTTAAGCAGGCTGCATATTAACTGTAACTGACCTTCGTCCTATGCGGATAATTTTGTCCGCCGGATTGAACGTCCGCTTCTGATAATTGCCAGATGCACCAGATATCACGTCAACCATGGGCGTAGCCAGCGGGGGATGTTAAAAGTACAGGGTGTTATTTTTTCGGATTTTAGCCCATTCGATTCCCGGCTCAGACAAGCGATTTATATAGTAGATTGTATTACAAGGGAGCAAAATAATATTTTTACGGCGAGGGCGCTATTTTGAATCCAGAGCGAAGTGAGGGATTCTAGAGTAGAATCCCGAGCGTAGCGAGGGATTCTTCAGTAGAATCCTGAACGTAGCGAGGGATTCAAAGTATGTCGCCCTCGCCAAAAATATTTTGCGCCCGAGTCATATACTCTACTTTTCATCCCCTTTCTATGAGAAAATAAATAGGAGTCTGTGTTTATGTAATTAATGAAAATGTTCTTTATTTAAAAAAGACACGTGAAAAGTAAAAATAATTACAAATTTATAGTTACGTTTGACGTTTACACTAGCGCAATTTTCAAAAGTTATTGTACTAAGTACGCAAGTATGTACTAAAAATTACAAGAACACAGACTTAATTCGCGCGCTTATGTTTTTTTTTTTAGTCTCCGCGCCGTCTATACAGCCAGTCAATACATTCCAGCCGGCGGCGGCGTTCGAATTCTTTGAAAGATACATGTTCTAAATTCAAATCTCTTTTCCTCCCACTAAATAGTTCTTACCAGAAAAGAGCTATTTTGGTCCCACTTATATAGGAACAAATCATCATTTTTCGAATAGAAGGGATGAAAAAAAACTTTGAACGCAGTTTTACTCATTTTTAAAAATAAAAGAATGTTTCCTTTTAGTATAATTTGCCATCGTCAATATTTATGGTACTTTCCCTCCAAATACCATCTTTTTTCCACCCTGTATATCTCACTGTTTATTTGTTGTGACAGGTTTACTAAAAGCGATGTTGGGCCTCATCTTTCGTTGTATCGGGGTGTGGGGCTTAAACAGGTTGATTCAAACGCCTAGAAAATTGGACTGTTATTATGAAGGAAATTTGAGAAATAAGCCTGTAATTTATGATGACGCTGGCTTCCCCGTACATCCGGACACCCGGAAAAGGACTGTTCGCCTGGTCAGCAGGTAAGTTGTCACGATATACACTCCTTGGGGAGGCCTTTATACGCTCCTTAAGGAGCTCGGTGGCGCAGTGGTTTTGCGCCTGGCCCAGCGATTGCGGAGATTAAGCAACTTTCGCAAGGGTCGGTCATGGGATGGGTGACCAAAAATGTATTATCTCGAGCTCCTCCGTGCTTCGGAAGACACATTAAACCGTTGGTCTCGGGTGCATTTGCAGTCGTTAACACCCACCAATCCGCATTGAGCTCGCGTGGTGGGTTATGGCCCGTCCTCTTTATCCACCCTTAAGGAAGGTCTGTGCCCCAGCAGTGGGGACATTAAAAATGGCTAATGGACTAACTCCTTGGCTCTAAGTGGTGTATCTGTTTTATATATTAACTTCTATTTCAGACACGTAAATGGTTACCTAACCTTTTTATTTATTTTTTTCAGGGAAATGGAGTTTGCCTTGAATGTAATATTTTTTATCGTCGTGCCAAGCCTCATGTTGTGGGATGCTTTAAAGTTAATATGGTGTGCAGGCAGCCAAATTAAAAAAGATGTGAAGCGAAAGGCAGACGACAATAAATGTTTCAGTACACCCGATATGCAGGTACGCAGCACAACAACTGCCGGCTGTACAGTGAGGAATTGCACTTACATACAGTTGAGATCGCTAAGTGTTTTCTTATTTTTTCTCAGACAAAATGTTTGTCTTGTTAAGTGCAATTCCTGGCTGTTTTGTAGGGCAAGCGACGTCGGAGTCACAGACGACGGCATGTGGATCTGCAGAAGTGGATGACTAGGCCAGCAGAGGAAGTTATTGCAGACGTTTGGGATAGGGACTTGAACACACAATTAGAATGTGGATTTGTGAGAATTATTTTTTCTAATACCTAGTGGTTTTACGAACTAGTTCTACTACTTTTACGGCTAGTATATTTTCCAAAAATATACTAGCCGAAACTATTACTTAGCGATCGTGTACAGCCATCGGCACGCTGGAATTTCACAACAGGGCAATCAATTTTAATATATTACCTCAGGTGCGCCTCAGTGTCGCCAAGGGTGGGCGGGGGGGGGCAGCTGCGCCCTAGAGGTTAAAAAATGTAGCCAACTGCAAAGTAACCAAAGTTAATTATCTAACTTAGAGTTTGGTCAACGAAAGATGAGAGTCGCTTGGAAATGGAACTAATTTTGCCCCTTATTTTAAGGTTCAGTTTCCAATAACTTAACTTCTAAACGTTAATTTAACAGGGAAAGTGGCGCCTCCATTTCCGGTTCATCTTTCGTTGACCAGACTCTAGTTGCAATCAACTCAGACAGAAATTGCAGTTACATTGCTGCTTTAGTTAAGAACCAATGTAACTGCGTTTTTAATCGATAATTGTTAGCAAGACTTAAGTCTTGCTAACTAATTACGTAATCAACGGGCGGATTTCAACCGAAACTCGTCGTCGCGTCGGAGCCGTTTAGGCTTCAGTCACACAGCGAAAATTCGCTGTGACTAAGCACTCATCGCGAGAATTCGCTTTGTGTGACAGGGGGACGTTTTGTAAGAACCTGACCCGTCTCCGTAGTTTCCAGAGGTACTTAAATTTTACAAACGAGACTGTAAGGCGGGCCCTAGTTGACACAATCATATTGCGCAATATTTAATTGCAGAATAAGATTGAAATACCTGTTGGCGATCGGATCGATCTGTGGACGCTCCGACTTACTTCAGAACGTCGAGTTCGTATCACGATGCTGATACCCTGTATGGTGACCAGCTACTTCGGTTCACCCTGTACAAGGACCCTATCGATGACTCTATCTAAGGTGCTACCAAACGTATATCAATCAGTCAGACTGTGAAACCAAGATTGTGAAACTAGGAATGTTCTGTGAAACCACTGAGATATACGCTGGAGCCTTTCTTCTGTGGACTGTATGAAATAAAAACACTGGCCGGTTGTGGAATAAAACTTCAGTTTATTCCCTGATATTGATGGTTGTTTTCGCACACTGAATCTATCTAACAAGTTAACTAACAAATAAAAAGCACTATCGGAAAAACACTCTATGCGATTGAACACTGAAAATTACGCGTGAATTTAACTAACAATCTCGAAACACTTGACTTTATATAACAACTCTAATATTAGATATTTTGCATATGCATATTGCATATGCAACACTTATAGTGTGCGTTACCCCAGCAAAAAGTTGAGCTTTAGAGAGATGAGACCTTATCAGATAATTAGTGTGTCATGAGGAGAAATTTGTTTACTAATAGCAAAATTTGTGTGAGTTGTAGTTTTTAAGATATATGAGAAAAACAGATTTTGCTGGGGTCACGTTTTAAACATTACCCTGGCAAAAAAAGTTGTTTCAGCCTGGAACCAAATACATGAATAGATAGCTTTTGTTGCATAGTAAATGTTAGCAAATAGCAAAAATTGTGTGTGTTATGGTTCTTGAGTTATTTAAGTTTTTGCTGGGGTAACGTTTTGGGTTTTCCCAGATCTCGAAAACGGTTCAACGCAGAAGTTTGAAAAAAATACCACTAAGAGACCTTAATTTGTTTAAATTTGTTTGATTGTTAGTTTTTGATTTGGTTGTCGCAAACCAACGTAATTAAATGGTTTCGAAAAACAGAAAAAACGAATTTGCAAGTAAACTAGTACACTTATAATCAAATAAACAGCTGTAAAAAATTGCCGTGGTAGACACTTATTACGTCAAGAATTTAAGGCTTTGTAACTTTACACGATATAAAGACATAAACAAATTTGATAAATTTTAGACTGGTCGTACTTTAGCAATCGAATACACAGTTTCCATAACATTAAGACGCATGGCATACATTAAACAAATTTAAGTAATTCATTAACATTCCTTCCTGTTAATTTCAGCTTTCAATTACGCCTATCATGAAAGTTTTAACAAAAACAAGAATATGACAACAATTCTCTAATAAGCCGCCTAAATTGTAGAAGTCACGTAAAAGCGACCGCGCTATACATAAGCGTAACCATCTTAAATGAACGGGATAATATGGATCTTTTGTTAGTACAGTTGCGTACAAAAGTTTGCTGGTCAGATTATCTTTAAATATAAAATGTACGTTAGTCTCGCGAAAACTTAAGATTGGCTTGGCCGATTTTGGTTTTAAAATGTTTGTCGTAGTTCCAGGGGAAGGTTTAAATGGTGAGAAATATACCTATATGGAATAAATGCGAGGTAGTTTCCGTAAAAACTGTTCCTAGGTAGGAACAGTTTTTATGGGTTAATGTTTTTACCTGTCAAACATAGTGGTCACTGGATTGACATGAGTAGGTTTGGTATTAAAATAAAACATTTGGTTTGAAAAAACAGAAGCAACAAATTACTATAAATGTATATATTGATACTGACAAATACATCACACTATAAATTGCTTAGCGAGATTATTACCTAATTAGGTTTAGATTATTATTTACCTTTATTTATGTAATGTTGAGTGCCTTCAAACTTTTAACTTTCATGAATCATTACATTCTTTTTAAAATACTATTAATCGCGTAAGTGTATTATTTGATATTAATAAACACGATATTAATTTATAAAATAGAAAACTAGTTGAATCTAAGCTATATTAATAACATTTTTCTTCATAACTGTACAAAACATCGGATACTAAGCTGCTAATTTGCGAAGATAACCCGTACGTATGGTGCGGTCGCTTTTTAGTGACCTTTACAATTTGGTCGGCTTATTCAAGAATTGCTGTCTTAATCTTGTTTTTGTTAAAACTTTAATGATAGGCGTAATTGAAAGCTGAAATTAACAGGAAGGAATGTTAATGAATTACTTAAATTTGTTTAATGTATGCCATGCGTCTTAATGTTATGGAAACTGTGTATTCGATCGCTAAAGTACGATCGGTCTAAAATTTATTAAATTTGTTTATATCTTTACATCGTGTAAAGTTACAAAGCCTAAAATTCTTGACGTAATAAGTGTCTACCAGGGCTATTTTTAACAGCTGTTTATTTGATTATAAGTGTACTAGTTTACTTGCAAATTCGTTTTTTCTGTTTTTCGAAACCATTTAATTACGTTGGTTTGCGACAACCAAATCAAAAACTAACAATTAAACAAATTTAAACAAATTAAGGTCTGCTAGTGGTATTTTTTTCAAACTTCTGCGTTGAACTGTTTTCGAGATCTGGGAAAACCCAAAACGTTACCCCAGCAAAAACTTAAATAACTCAAGAACCATAACACACACAATTTTTGCTATTTGCTAACATTTACTTTGCAACAAAAGCTATCTATTCATGTATTTGGTTCCAGGCTGAAACAACTTTTTTTGCCAGGGTAATGTTTAAAACGTGACCCCAGCAAAATCTGTTTTTCTCATATATCTTAAAAACTACAACTCACACAAATTTTGCTATTAGTAAACAAATTTCTCCTCACGACACACTAATTATCTGATAAGGTCTCATCTCTCTAAAGCTCAACTTTTTGCTGGGGTAACGCACACACACTTATACGACTTTAGCTACGAATATTTCGTCTACGAATTAAAACACGGAATTTGACTTTCAAATCTATCTGAATCTTTGCTCACTCGCTGAATTTCTGCTATTACTTTTTAACGATGACTGCTAACGCTCCTATGTCTTTTCTGCGATTTTGTGACTTCTCTGCGACTACTATACGACTACTTTGCGGCTACAAATTATACAATTTAAGGTCATCGTTAATATGCCTTTTGGCCCTATTGCATTTAGCTTCCTTCAAAGGGCGCAGGGGAAAATCAGAGAGGGATGAAATACATACGAGAAAGGGGTTAAGCATTACAAAGCTTAAAAATATTTTCCTAACTTTTTCTTATGGAAAATTACAAAAGGCGTGGCCTAATCTATGACGTCACGCCACGTGCGTTAAAGTAGCCCCTCTGATTGGCTTAAATTAAATGGGACACAAATTCGATGGAATTTCTTGATTTCGGCGCTGGGTGCTGGCTGTCGTTAGGTTTAGCTGCAGCTATAATCTCAGAATATAATAGTATTATCGTCTTTATTAATTACTAGCGGCCGCCCGCGACTTCGTCTGCGTAGAAAGTTTTTTTGCTATCCCTCGGGAACAATACTTTTTTTCGGGATGAAAGGTACCCTATGTCCTTCTCTGTACCCCTGACAACGTGTATGCAAAATTTCATGATGATCGGTTCAGTAGTTAAGACGTGAAGGCGTAACAAACAAACAAACGGACTTTCGCATTTATATTAATATTAGTAAGAATAAATTGGATGAAAACGTCACTGATTAAAAAAATATTGTGCAATGTTGACCCTACACGGTGCAATGAAAGAATATTGTGCAATAAAAACAAACTTTTCTTCAATCATTGCGCAATCTTCAATATTAACCCTACACGGTCAATAAAATTGTGCAATACACTTGTACTATTATGTATTCTGTGGCAATACGTAATTTTGTGCAATATAATTGATCGTCTATGGGCCGCCGAACACATTCTACTGTTCAATACGGCAACATGCTGAGATTGCCGAGTTGAAGGGTGGTTTAATAAGACGCGTACACGATCGCTTTTCTTTTAAGTACCTTTTTTATTACATTTCGTGAGGATCGATAGTAAGAGTCCCCGCAAACTACAGACCAAACTATCGGCCGATAGTTTCGTCAGGCCTTTAATCAGTATGAAGAAGTAGGTATGCAAGTGCGCACATTACAACGATTTGGTATCGGCCGATTCTTCATATTAAAAACGGTCCGACCCAACTATCGGCCGATAGAAACTCTGCGAAAAGCTCTACTTTTTATTTAGCTTTATTGTGATTTTTTAATACAATTTGCTTTCAGATGCTTCCTTTGCTGGCTGAGCGGCAATATAGGCCTGATGAACTATCTTCCTGTGTGGATTCAGAGCAAGACGACACAGAGTATGTACTGACCCAGATGCAAAAAAGCAAGGAGTCACTTGCTGTACGTGCCTAAATATTTACTATTATGATTAATTCGGCTTTAAAACACTATTACAGCATTCACGTAACAAAACATTTTTCTTCCAGAAAAGTCAACGAAAAATTAACGATACGGGACCATCTACAACGGTTACAAAGCAACTGAACGCCGAAACAAATGTCTACCATTGAATTAGATGTTAGATATAACTTATTATTATGAATATAAGTCACTCAAGAAAAATGTTATTTACTTAACCGGTGCTTTTTAGAAGAACCTTAGCTATTAGCAATACTTTACTTAGGTCCGTATTATAGGACGAGACTCAAGCACTCTGCTTGCTGCTTGAGTACAGTTAGAAAGGGATGGTGCATATAGCGCCATCCCTATCTAACTGTACTCAAGCAGAGATTTGAGTTTGAGTTTGATTCTGTAATACGAGCCTTAGACACAGTGCCGGTTTTAGCACTACCATGCTACCAGCGCCCTGGAGGCTTACTATGAGCTCATAAAGCAGGACTTATATTGAACTGTCCTATTTTTTCGTACCATGACCACAGATTACATAATAGTACAAGTACGGAAGATCCACTCCGCAAAGTCATTTAAATAAGTAGCGACTCTATCCCATATACAATAAAGTGCAATTCAGGTCGCACTCCGCTCCTTTACCTACAGTTATATTCACCTAGAAGTTGCCTCTCTTTCTATCGCGAAGCTCTTATTTCTTCTACCGACTTTAGGGTTTCTTCTTATAAATACTAATTAAATAATAGGTACTTAATTTAATACAAGTTATGTGTTTGTGAAATAAAATGTGTAGGTACTTAAATACGTTTCAAAAAAACCTAGGCTAGGTACAGTCAACGCCACGTCAAACTATACATGCTAACTTTGAAACAATTTGCTTTTGTACGAAATCAAATTGTCCTTAATAATTTTCTTTATTTTGAAAGTAGGTAAGTAAGTGCCTACCTACTCGTAATCTATAAATTATTATTTCAATAAATACTCGGGTGTATAGATTTTATTTAGCAAATAAGACAAGTACTAGCTGCGTTTCCACACGAAATAAAAATGCAATATACGGCGTTTCTTGATTGAGGGATATCCTTTGGCAGGGTGCACCTTCTGAACCCTTAGATCATTTTAAGAAGGGGAGCCATCTTGGATTTTTGTATGGAAAGGAGATAAAATACAATCTTTTTTTTGTATGGAATTCGAAATTATTTTTTCAAAACCCATCGTGTGGGATATCGGATAAAAGGGATTTTTGAGCTGATTCCAAAAATATATAATATTATTACATTGCAGCTACCGGTTTCAAAAAATCGGAAAATAATTTTCCAAACATACTAAGTTTGGGCTCTTGCAGGAAGAAAACCACTAAATGAATTTTTATGAAACGTAAACGATAAGTCAAATAACTCGTAATATACTCTTATCTAACATCCTGGAAGCATTTTTGAAAAAATTAACATTATGTATTTTTTTTTTGATTCTGGTACTTTAACTCATAGAATACTGGGATCAAAATATTAAAAAAAAATTAAATGGTATTTTATTCAAAATTGCTTCCCAGGACGTTAGATAAGAGTATATTAGAAGTTATTTGGCGTATGTTTCATAAGAATTCATTTAGTGGTTTTCTTCTTCCTGCAAGAGCTCAAACTTAGTATGTTTGGAAAATTATTTTCCCCTTCTTAAAATGATCTAAGGGTTCAGAAGGTGCAACCTTCCAAAGGATATCCCTCGATCACCAAACGCCGTATTTTTTACTGAGCACACCGGACTATACGCACTCGCAGTACTACGTAACGGATACTAAATACTAACTAGGTAGTAGACAAGCACTTTTCTTACGTTTCGATGTCGTTTGGAACTTTTGCAAGTGTGTAAAACGTGGGGTTCGGATCCTTTTTATTACTAGTATTAAGGCAGCCCATTGCGATGTAATATGCTTTCATTTTGGTTATATATCACAAACGTGAGAACGAACGACCGACGCGGCAATATGCGAACACGGCGAGTGACGTGACTATCGAAATCGAACTGCTAACGTGCGACCCAGCGCACACGGCAGCCTCTGAAATAAGTCCGGACGGACGGACCCGCTGGCTACTTGTAGCTTCGTACCTAAACCGCGGAGTGCGCCTAGCCTGCCATGACCTCGATTTTGCAGGCCTGCTTTTTAATACACGCTCTAAAACCGTTCACCACGACCAAGATTGTACTGGCGGCGCTGGCGGGAGTCCGTTATGGCTAGGGTTACCATCCGTCCGGATATGTCCGGACTTACATGAACACTTTTCACAGTCTCCGCGCACTTAGTCCCGCTTGATCGAAAGCTCGAAGGACCAATAAGATGTATGTGAGTGTGACACCTTTAGTTTATAATTAGAAATAATTGATATGATTTGTTAATTGATTTAATAACTGAAAGATTGCTAGACTAAATGATATGAAAACAATTGCTAGTGAGTACGCGTCCGCCGTGCTGTAGGTGAAACGAATACGATCGTGGAAATAATAAAAATGACGTAAATTGCATCGACCTAAATAAATTGCTGGGCCCTGTTTCATATAAGTTACTAATATTATTAGCTAATTTTATTAGACTCTTAGCATTGTTCTGTTTCATAAACTTTTTGATAACACTAATAAAAAGAGACTCTTTGACGTTACTAATATTATTAGACTGCCTGGTATCTATGGTATTTGGATTGGACATACGTTTCACTCAAAAGTACGAAATACTGACATTTTGTCACACAAGATTGTTTCTTTTTACGTACACTAAAATAACAATAAAATAAAAAATACGCATTTCCGCGCCGGGAGTGGGATTCATTTGAAAGGCCTTTCAAAGTTCTACAAAATGTGATATATTTCAATACCAAAATCAGGCACCTCGGTTTTTCAAATTCTAACCAAAATTGTTCGTTGCATTCGTATGTAAATTCCATGCCTGTTTAAAGAGTTATTCTCCTAAATATCCTCGGGCATCTCACAATAAGATTATCTTCTTCACTTGACTCTGAATCACTCATTTCAAATGGTTTTCAAAAACTAATAATAAATTTATTAGTCTAGAAAGACTTATGAAAAGGTTTACTATTAAAACAAATAATATTAGCTAATATTATTAGACTCTACGCTAATAACTCATTTTATTAGTTTGTATTTTTATGAAACAATCTCTAATGATTTAAACTATTATTATTAGTCTAATGCTCATAATATTAGACTCATATTTTTTATGAAACAGGCTCTCTGCAAAAATGGACGGTTGCACCGTACAGCAATGACAGAATATTGTGCAGTTGAGATCAAACTCAGAATCAAACTCGCTCAATATAAACCTACACGGCGTATGTAATATTGTGCAATATAATTGATCGTCTAGGGGCCGCCTCATAATAATTTAAACACCGCACTCTGACCTTCGGAACGGCGCCTTAAGACTGGTATACACTTTGATTAGTCAAGTGTTTAGTGTGTAGTGATTAGTAGGTGATGTCCCATACTGTTTAGTATACGCTGTTTAGTTCATTGTAAAGAAAAATAAGACGAAAAAAAATGGATGATCGCTTCAAATATTTTCTAAATGCCTTTCAACAGCTATGGTTTGCAGAGCTGCGTCTCTTGCCTGTTTGTTTTTGTAGTTTTCAGGACATTTTATCCTTACTATCCTACTAATTTGTACTATTATGTATTCTGTGCTAATATTATAAATGTAAAAGTTTGTGGGTTTGGATGTTTAGATGTTTGTTCCTCAATCACGCAAAAACTACTGAACGAATTTGGTTGAAATTTGGCACACAGATAGTAGATAGCCTGGATTAAAACATAGAATACTTTTTATCCCGATATTCCCACGGGAACGGGAACCACGCGGGTGAAACCGCGAGCGGCCGCTAGTATAAACAAGCATGTTGAACATTATAGCTCTTACAGAACTTACAGATTCGATCCACCTGGTAGACATTTATTTTAATTATTTTATCACTGACAAACAAGAGGAGAAACGAATACGGGCTTTGTTGATATAAACTAAACACTTAACAGTCCTGTCCAGAGGGCCTAGCCAAAGTAACATTGGAAAATCTTCGTTATCGCTTCGCTTTCGAAACATGTATGGGATTGACATAAGGTTTCGTTTACTATCGAATTTTAAAACGTCAAATCCATGTCATACATGTTTCGAAGCGAAGCGATAGCGAAAATTTGCAAATGTTACTTTGGCTAGGGGGGCAGACGTGCTTAGTGCGTGTTTAGCTGCAAGTGAGGGGTGAAGGCGGGACGCGCGGCAGGAGCTACTCGCAGAAAAAATAGAACGCGCTCTTTGCTAAGCACTTAACACTAATCAGAGACTGTCCGAACGTGTTTTTCATAGATTAATATTATATACTGGTTATAGATGGCTCTCTCACTCATTTTTTTGTATCCAACCGGATACCAGCATACAGCGCCATCTTTTTTACACGAAGTGAACTACGTCGCTATAGGTATACGTAGGTAGGTACCTACCTACCTACCTATTCAATATTTTAATGAAAATTAGTTGGCAAAGTCATCTGATGTTTATTGTACAAAAAATTACAAACTGTTAAGAGCTTGTAATTTACTGTACAATAAACACCAGATAACTTTGCCAAAGAGTTATCTAGGTTGGTAAAAAAATGAAAAACATCCTAATATACTAAAAAAGATTTTTATTTCTTTTTATAAATAATTATATCTATTATGCTAAGTATAAATTACAGGTGTATACACACTATAGACACATAGGTAATGCAGTACAAGTAAGTAAGTAGTAAACATCACAAAAATAACAATCAAAATGAGTTACATTATTTACCCGTTGCTCAAAAAATACTTCCAGTAACTGCTGCGCATGCCTCCAACTGTTTTTCAAGAGTGATAGCATTGTGACGAGGAGTAGCAAGTGTAGTAACATCTGAAACAAAGAGTTGTGATTTTACTTCACTTACAGATCAACATTAAAGAAAATATACAATAAACTAATATTATATTTTACCAATAAGTTTGTTTCAAAAAGGTTAGGTAGGTACCTTTATTGCTTTGTGTTTTTGTTTAAACAAAGGTAAATAAATGGTACGAATGTCGCAGAAAAGGTTTAAATATTAATGCATTTTTTATTACCATGAGGTTATGTTAGGTACTTTGAAATGTTTATGTTTTAATAGAGAAAACTAAGATAGCCAAAATGTATTATTTTATTTACCTTGCTTGTGGCACACACTGCAAACAATCAGGAACAACATAATATATTGTAAATAGGCGCCGTAGGTACTTGTTTGTACCAAGAACTGAGAACATTGTTGATGTAGTTCGTTAACACTTCACATAGTCTTTTCTCGAAATAATGTTTATAAAAACAGCCGCAAATAGCACTCGACGATGATTAGTAGGAAATGAAGCACAATTCAACGAATATTAATGAAGAAATGACTATTAATTATTATGACTTTAAAAAGTGAAAATTTTCCAAACAAAACACGCACTAGATTCGAGTTCACACAATAAGGTCCGACCGAGTTCTCGGTCTCGTCTCGACCAAAGTTAACTCTCGCTCGGTCTTGGGTCTCGTTCTCGGCCAAAATGGTACCTACAAATCTGTGTACAGTGCAGTCCAGTGCGTCAATATAAGTTTACGTGTGGTAGGAAAAGAACTTTTTCTTTAAAATTGTTACGCCTTATTTTTATATTATTTTAGAAGAGGGGACGCCAGCGAAGCCGGGCGGGTGATCAGTCACCTTATTGTTACGCCTTATTAACAGGGGTTAGTTTCCAATAACACTTTCATTTATTAGGGTAAGTAGTGCCACCATTGCGACGTCAACTTCGACTCTAGTAAAATCGTTAAAAATTAGCAGTTAGCTAATATAAAAAAAAAAAGATTACTCGGATAGTAATTTTTTTTCACATTTGGAAGAGGTGAATCGAACTTATATTCGAGAATTTCAGCACTTATTTTTGATGCAAATGTATAGGTATACGATACGACCGACACGGCACATCAGACGTAACAAACATGTTGATCTTGAGACCGTCTTTATTTACTACGTAGTTTTGCAATAAAACCTGTATTATTTGATAAGTAATTAATTTTAAAATTACTGGATCAATTTAGGACCCCTTGCGAAAAATAAATAAGGTGTAAGGGAAGAATTATCAATGTCTTTTTCATAATTCACAGTTAACAGATACTTTTTTATCCTAAATTCCTATGTGCGGGGTGGGGTAAGGTAATTGATTTTGGGGCGGAGCAGAGAGTGTCCTATCTATACGGTAGTACTTATATCTATTCTGTGGTGGTGTGCAAGATGTGTTAGGGTGGGTACTCACTTAGGTTCGCGAACCTTCGCGCTCCGCAAACCTGGGGCCTTACTATGAGCTCTTATAGCAGGACTTATATTGAACTGTCTTACTTTTTCGTACTATGACCTCAAAGGTTAGTATGAAAGCAGGCATTAAGCAGTCCCGGGTACTTATTGTCTAATTTCGAAATCTATCGCAATCGCTTTCAAGATGTGATACATTGATGCTTCTTTTTGGCACAAATAAAATCTTACCAAAGATTAGCAGCAATGTGTCACATCCATCTGTCAAATGAAAGCGATCAAGATAGATTTTTGAAATTAGACAATTAGCCCCCTGTTTAAAGCCTGCTTTTGAACTGAACGGTTTCTTATTTGCTGATGGTAAGCCCCCTGGAAGTGTGCGCCATAATAGCAAACATTTTATTTTCACTTTGGCTATAGTGTGTATGTGTGTAAAACTGTAAACCAGGTTCACATACGTGTTCGCACACGTATACACTATGGCGCACTGTTTCAGCACAGGATAAACACATATTTTGGTGCAGGTTCGCGGAGCGCGGAGGTTCGCGAACCTTAGTAAAGAAGTGACAACTTCGATTTGTTTGTAGTAAAGTTGAAACAAAATAAAAAAAAACAAAATTTATAGTACTGCTATTATAGAAAGACATGACAAAATTTGACAAAGGGTCCAAAAATGACCCTGTTTAATAATTTTTTTATATATAACCTTCACTTAACAAATTTTGAATATTGATTACGTACAAACAATATAATTTCTAGTATGTTTTGTTGATTTCATCAATAAAAATAAATGAAAAACACTTTATTTTATTCAGTTAACGTGTTTTTCATCAGTTTCTGCCAGATTGTTATAAGATTTCAATAATGTTCATAATCTCGTTCTCAGTCTCAGTCTCGTTCTCGGTTCTCTGCAGAAAAGTGGTTTCGGTCGGACCTTAGTTCACTTGACAGTCCAACATTGCCACATGTGAAAAAAATATTAAATAACATTATTTAATAATTAACTAAAGTGGTAACACTGATACGGTGCAGCAGAGTTGCCTTACGTTCAAAATAGATGGCGCTGTATTTTTTGAACCCTATAGAAATGTACTAGGATTCCCTACCATGGTGTTTTTTGCTAAACACTAAACGAACCACTCGCACTAATCACTAATCAAAATATATACTGGCCATTAGCTAGCTGTCAAACATTGACAGCTGTCAAAATGGGTTTTAAGTTTATCAATCAATTTTTTCGAAGCAGACACAGAACTCTTGAGATCATTTTACATTCGTGGAGTCTTTTATCTTATCTTATTTAATAGTTATAAATAACTAAACATAGTATTGCGCAATTATTCAATCGTCGGGTAGGCTATGTGGGTTATGCGTTTTCCATTTAGGCCTTACGTAGTGTTTAGACTTCTGCAGTCCAAGAGGAGCATTCAGCTGCGACACCCGTTCACAACAGGTACCAAGTTTATTGCATTGCAGTAGCTTTTTTATTAACGCGTATGTGTGTGTAGCCTGTGGCAGTCAAGACGCGGAAACATTTCACTGGCGTAGTTTACTTGGACTATTGCCAGAAAATGAGATAAACATATGACCGTTTTAATTTTTTATTTATCCATACAGCTCTAGTTTGGAGAGCCATGGAAGATAAAGAATCGCTGAAAAAGCGCTTAACGCCAATTCAGTATCATGTTACACAAGAAGCAGGCACCGAGAGGCCTTTTACAGGTAAAAACCAATCAATAGTTATTTTATTATGTAGTTAGCACTGTAATAAAATTTTCCATCTTCATGTATTTTAAGCTCTTATTACCTTGTCTTGTAGCAATTAATCACTTTCACATAGGCTCCGTACTTTCTTCGATTTACATGTTAAATTACTGTGTTATTACTATTAATTTTCATTCTAATTACTTAACTTTCTTTTCTTCTGACTTCAACTTATCCTTACCTACCTAAAACTAAATAATCATACATAAAATGAATAACCAAATATACAAAAGAGTCACTAATTTAATAAAATAAAAAATTACCTATTTATAAAACTTAGTTTAAATCGATGTTTTTTTTTTATTGTTACAGGGTGTTACAACAAATTTTATGATGAGGGCCTTTATGTATGTGTAGTTTGTAAGCAAGAATTGTTTAGCTCCAAAACTAAATTTGACTCTGGTTGCGGCTGGCCGGCGTTCAATGAGGTACTGGCCAAGGAGAAGGTCACCCTACATCAGGACACTAGTGCAGGTATGATTCTAGATAACAATTGTATGCTTAAAATATGGGTTGTTTTTAGAGATGAGTAAAGGACCCGATTTTGACCCGACTGCTGTGTTTAAACCCAGTCATCGCCCATAGAGAATTTTGTTGAACTAAATAAAATCCTTAGAAATAAGAGATGTTTCGTTCTTTGAATATTTTTCTGTATTGGTTTAACAAGAAGAAAGAAGAAGAAGACATATCAATAGAAATAAAAAAGCTGTAAACAGCTGTTTCTATAACATACAATGAGGGTCTTTATTGGGTTTTAAACCCAGTGATCGGGTTTAAACTGGGTCTTTTGCCCATCTCTAGTTATTTTACATTAACAACTAATATGTGTAATATTACTAAATAATTAAGTCATCATCATCACTTCACTTGTTTGTAACATTATGAAACTATTACAACACTATCATGCTGACTAACACACCATATGGATTTAATGAATATATCTAAATGAAATTCACACTATATGGATTAATGGACATATCTAAGTTAAATTCATTGAATTTAAAGTATTTCTTAGGACTACCTACTGGAATTAACATTTAAAGTATTATGTTGAACCAAACCATGCATAACCAATATCAATGCCATTGAATAATGGATAATCCCATTGAGTGCTTGCATAGCAATACCAATTTAGCATTATATGGGAGGCCTTTATGGGCTAGGATTCATTGTGTTTGTGAAATATGAATTCAGCCTTTTTTTATACCTACTATGAAAACAATATGAGTTACCCTTGAAACTATTTGCTGCTCATATAGCATCACACAGTAGTTTTAACAAACCTTGAAGAAGTCTAAATCAGAATAGTATGCATCACATATAAATTATAATTTATAAAATATGGCCTGTTATCTAGTCAGTTCGGTATATTTCAATATTGTAGTAACCAACATGATTCTTTTTATGTGGCCTTCACAAATTACTTAGTCATTAAAGATAATCAAGTGAAACTAAATAATAGCTTGTTTCAAGCTAAAGCTATATTTTTCATAATTTTCTTTAGTCCACTCGACCGTACGATTAGGCTGGCGGTGTTTATTATTATCTACAATATACAACAGGTTTACTGGCTAAAATTGATTAGTTTCTTATGGGCTTAGAATTGGCGCTAAGTGGCTTGTGTCATTGACCTTGATAACACAATAGTCACGAGGCAACTTGAAACATTCTAGATTTACTCTCATAGTGATAAGTTTGAAGATAGTGATGATGTAAAAAGAAACAAATTTTATACACATACTTATTACATGTGTGGAATTAAAAAACAGAAGTATATTTACTGGTGATAAAAATTTTCGAAGTAACACTGCATCTAAATATTTTTTAAATATTTACATTCAAATATTGTCTCAGAACAATAATAAGGAACATAATTTTATTATTTCAAACTAACTAGTTACTTAGATAGAAGTCAATGATTTTTTTTACTCAACTACTTCTCATTTTTTTAATTCACAACCAGTGGTAGTCAATTCTTTATCTTCAATGAATTTACTTATAAAATAGTTAACATTTAAAATTTTCATTCATCATGGGAGTGTATTTTAACATTTGGCTATGGAGGTAAATACATTGTACACAACAGCTGACATTATTCCATCCTTATAAGGGGAGTACCTTATAAAACGTAAATCCTTGACACGGCAGTTTGTTGAGGCTCTTGAGGGGAATGCTAAAGTAGTTGTATGAATTTTAATAATAAAGTTATCTTGTCTACCAATCTCATCTCAGTGGTCCTTCCATATTAAATGTATATTATGTCATGAGACACAACAGTAATACTTTAAAATTGGGAAGTTTTAATAAGTTACAGAACAATAATATTATGATACAGATACTGGCATAAAACTTTTAAAGACGAGACAAAAGATGCGCAGCTTAGCTACAAACACTAAACTAGGCGCATCTTCTGTCTCATCTTTGTCTTTCCAAGTTACGTGCCGGGCGTTATACATATTTGAAAAGCTTTAATAATACCTTATGCATGTGCTTTGTATGTAATTATGTTTTGTACTACCAACAATTAATTAAGCAATTGTGTCACACATTAACATTACACCTAGCTATGTTGCTTCATGTTTTAATTACAGTATTTTATTTGAAGATTTGGTAAGCTTTAGTTTCACATAAAATCCTATATTAATTTTATGTGGTATTGTTCAATTTAATTATACCTTATTATCCTCCTGTTATAATATTATGTGTAAGATTATTATTTTTCTTTTACGGTATCATTTCGTATTAGATACAAAACAATACTTTATCACAAAGTAATTACGGGTATAAAGCTAGCTGGTAAAATATTATTATTTACACATAATTTTTATTTTTGTAAATTTATTGGTACAATATTATTTATAATCATAAAATTGTATATGTATTTGGTGTCGGGAATTTGGATATTGGTGCTAATGCATTTTTTATCTTTTTCTGTCTTTCTCCCTGTACCTTTGACCATCCTCCGATACATTCCTGCCTCTCCACAACACACGTAAGTGGGCCTCAATCGGTAAAACTGTCTGTGACATTGTTTATTTCGCTTTATTCATTGCAACACAATATTTTACTCTATTCATTGTGTGGCAATTGGCAAACGCTATTCACTCACATGTCGCACCGATCTCTTGATATTTTTGTATATATTTCTATATTTTGTTTAATGTTGGTCGGGCGGCCACAAACACATCGATGAGCACAACTTCAATCTGCCTCACTTAACACTCATGTCTTTTTTGTTTGCTAACTGCACTATGCATTATCGTCGTGTAATTGTCTTAACTGTTGTGGAATGTGCATGACAATAATATGCATTTGCCCTGTCCTCGAAACGCCCCGTCTTGTCCCGTCCCGCGCCCCTCCCGGATGGCTGCTGGATGGACGACTCGCCGCCGCCGCCGCCACGCCGACTACGTTACTCATCACATCAACTCCGTGAAACTCATATCGGATTCGTCGACCATGTTATCATCCATTGTTTTATATACTTATGTAAATAATTGGTTTTTGGTGAATGGACTCTTTGATAAATTAAAGTTGGAGCGAATATATTACTGGTTTTAACACGACCAGGTTTGGTGCGAACTGAGGTGAGGTGCTCCAAGTGCTCCGCCCACCTGGGACATGTGTTTAACGATGGGCCGGCGCCCACCAAGAAACGTTTTTGCATTAATTCTGCCTCAATGGACTTCATACCAGCTGAAGAACGTAAAGACTAAAATGTGTGTATACTTATAACATAAGCGAAAGAAAGTGATAAAGAGCAATTATTTATATTATGATATGAAGAAGATTATATAAATATTACTACTAAATTTTTTAAATCTGCTTTTAAATAGTATAAAGGTGAGTGAGGTGGGTGAATGAGAGAAGTTATTTTGTATTCTTATTGTAAACTAAAAATACAATTTGCTAAAATAAGCCTTTATTTTATGTAGCCTGGCAAAACAAAAACTGAACAAAGATGGTATACTTATTTACTTACTCAATATGTGTAAAATTTTCTCAATCACGATAATTTAATAATGAAGGTGAAAATTGTTTTGTTAATGAAAAGCCTTAGGTATTTCTAATCTGTTATCTTTATGCACGCGGCAGTTATCAATTTGATTTCCAATGAACTGTCTCTTTAGTATTTCTTTTTTGTTACAATATTTTGATAAATAATATGGGTAACTAGAAAAAATACTTGAATTGCAGAGTAAACCATAATTTGTCTCCTGACAATATAATCGGATGATAGTCATTCAACACATAATTTTGTTTTTAATTTTAGTTTAGGTTTATGCAACTAATCGTATAAGAATAAGAAGTGTTTTGTGACGAAAAACTGAATCAGACATCTATTAATCTAATTCGTTAGCAAACATTAAGATTGATACACACTGCTCATCGCGCTGTCAATTTCAATAAAAAAAATTACATGCATTAATGTGCGATTTCTACCTATACAAACTTGACACTGGCAAAACGTACACGTGCCGGACTACAGCTGGGCCACAAAAAAAAGTTGAAAATCTGACTTTTTGACTATGCCATGATGAAGTCGATAATTTGTCGGAATTTGTCGCCAAGAACCAGAATTTGTCGGTCTTGCGTTTAGGAGATACGTGTGGCTCAGCTGTAGAGACGTCTCTACAGCTGGGCCACACAGATCTCAAAAACGGAAGGTCGTAGCGAAAATCTGATTACTCGTATGTGTAGCCGGTAATTTGTCGGATTTTGTCGCCAAAAACCAGAGTTTGTCGGTCTTGCGTTTAAGAGATACGTGTGGCTCAGCTGTAGAGACGTCTCTACAGCTGGGCCACACAGATCTCGAAAACGGAAGGTCGTAGCGAAAATCTGATTACTCGTATGTGTAGCCGGTAGTTAGTCGGATTTTGTCACCAAGAACCAGATTTTGTCGATCTTGCGTTTAGGAGATATGTGAGGATACGCACGTGCCGGACTACAGCTGGGCCACAAAAAAAAAGTTGGAAATCCGACTTTTTGACTATGCCATGATGAAGTCGATAATTTGTCGGAATTTGTCGCCAAAAACCAGAATTTGTCGGTCTTGCGTTTAGGAGATACGTGTGGCTCAGCTGTAGAGACGTCTCTACAGCTGGGCCACACAGATCTCGAAAACGGAAGGTCGTAGCGAAAATCTGATTACTTGTATGTGTAGCCGGTAATTTGTCGGATTTTGTCGCCAAAAACCAGAGTTTGTCGGTCTTGCGTTTAGGAGATACGTGTGGCTCAGCTGTAGAGACGTCTCTACAGCTAGGCCACACAGATCTCGAAAACGGAAGGTCGTAGCGAAAATCTGATTACTCGTATGTGTAGCCGGTAGTTTGTCGGATTTTGTCACCAAGAACCAGATTTTGTCGATCTTGCGTTTAGGAGATATGTGAGGATACGCTGTGGAGACTTTACTACCTGGATCTTGAGAAAGGAAGGTCATAGCGAAAATCTGATAACTCGAGTGTGTAGCCGTTAGTTTGGCGGAATTTGTCACCAAGAATCAGATTTTGTCGATCTTGCGTTTAGGAGTTATGTGAGGATACGCTTACGACCTTTCGCTCTCGAGATCCAAGTAAAAAGGTCTCAACAGCGCATCCTCACATATCTCCTAATCGCAAGATCGACAAAATCTGATTCTTGGTGACAAATTCCGACAAACTAACGGCTACACACTCGAGTTATCAGATTTTCGCTATGACCTTCCGTTCCCAAGATCCAGGTAGAAAAGTCTCCACAGCGTATCCTCACATATCTCCTAAACGCAAGATCGACAAAATCTGGTTTTTGGCGACAAAATCCGACAAATTAACGGCTACACATACGAGTAATTAGATTTTCGCTACGACCTTCCGTTTTCGAGATCTGTGTGGCCCAGCTGTAGAGACGTCTCTACAGCTGAGCCACACGTATCTCCTAAACGCAAGACCGACAAATTCTGGTTTTTGGCGACAAATTCCGACAAATTATCGACTTCATCATGGCATAGTCAAAAAGTCAGATTTCCAACTTTTTTTTTGTGGCCCAGCTGTAGTCCGGCACGTAGGATACGCTGTGGAGACTTTTCTACCTGGATCTTGAGAAAGGAAGGTCATAGCGAAAATCTGATAACACGAGTGTGTAGCCGTTAGTTTGTCGGAATTTGTCACCAAGAATCAGATTTTGTCGATCTTGCGTTTAGGAGATATGTGAGGATGCGCTGTGGAGACCTTTTTACCTGGATCTCGAGAACGAAAGGTCGTAAGCTGGGCGCTGTCAGATTTCAATAAAAAAAAATACATGCATTAATGCGCGATTTCTACCTATACAAACTTGACACTGGCAAAACGTACAACTTGTAAAATCTACAGTACAGAACACTGAGACGAGGCAGTGTGTGATCAGCCTTAGATCAGTTTTAGATTACTGATGTCACTAAGTCAAGCGTAAAAAATCGTTACCACTAGTTTTTTAAATATGCATATTTATTTATTTTCTGAAAATTGCGACACATTTCGTTGATATTGTGTTTGACTTAAATGTAACTAATAAGAAATAAATATTTTCATCAAAAATGTTGTTGCCTATTTTTAAAATGCCTCAGAACCAGTCTTAGCATAAGGAACTAAAATCAATTCTGTGGCCAAAGCTTTTATTAGTGTTGTAGTTAGGTTGGTTTGTGATGTGGAGTAAGTAAATGGGTTTTGACGCAGATCGTCACTTTCGCAAATGGTCGATCGCGAAAAATTTCGTCACTTTCGCAAATGGTCACTTTCGCAGAATGTCATTCGGAATTTTTTCTTTTTTTCTCCTATATATGAAAATTGTGAATGACATTCTGCGAAAGTTACGTTTTGCGAAAGTGACCAAATTTTTCGGGATGACCATTTGCGAAAGTGACGATCTGCGTCAAAACCAGTAAATGAAACGAAAACTGTTCATCGTGAGTCTTTTATTATAGTATGGTTGTAATTGTATATGCACAAGTTGCTCATACATGGCACTGGTGTTTTACAACTGACAAAATCATGAAAAATGTTGCTAATCGCATTAAATGTCTTGTACAATAACCTATTACATGTATTAATACATTTCCGTCTTAAACTATATTCATAATTACAGTACTTTCTCAACTTATCATATTCTAATGCATACTCAAATTCATTTTCATGATCACATAGTTTAATACACTTCTTAATTATAGATACTGAATAACTTTGTTCAAGCTCTCTTGAAGATTTGGCTATTTTTTTTACATTTCTACATTATTGCACAATATTTTTGCTATGGTTGGTGCTTTATCAATTGTCGTAATTAAATAGTGTGAGTGATAGGCCATAATGAAATATGCAGTTATTACTAAAATTGTTTAGGCCACGACGTATAATAATCAATAACAGGCAATCGATACAGAAATATCAGTAAGTTGAACATATCTAGCTTTCTAACACGATAATAATATGTAGCAGTGCAAAAATTAAATAACAGTAAAAAAAATACTTGCACCAACCTAGATTGCCTGCACAGAGACTAATAGCGTTAATTGGTCACTTCATATTGTCAATGAGTAAACTACTCGTTTCTAACTTGTGTCTGTACAATTTACAGTATACGAGCATCTACAACCTCACTTTCCTCTTTTCACACATACTTCACTCACACATCCAACACAATTATATTCATTCATAATAAGCGAATTCACGCCAAAATAAAACTTAGTCAACAGCTTCTTTCGGCACAACCTAACTAAATAGTAAAAGCAGAGAGACTAAAACATAAAAGAAAAATACTTTAAGTGGTCGCAGGTACATAAGACGACACGGAGAGGGTAAATTACACGAATACTAACTAATTTGAGAATCAGCTGTTCCACACAAATAATAACAATACCCACCGGTAAATGTATGGAACATCTGAGATGTTCAGTGATATTTCCGTTTCCGTTTCAGCCCATGTAAGAATAAAATAATTATTAGATACTAATTTAATTACACTACTATTGTCGTAATATAATATGGATATTGGTTAAAAATAATAATTAATCATTGCAATATGGAACAAACTCCATAATTATATTTTTAAAGTAAATTAAAATCTGAAGATACTTGTTTTGTGCCACAAAGGTAAATTATTTATGATTCACAATAAATGTAATAATAAACTTTATAAACTTAATACTATGTAAATGCTTCACGTTCATCACTAACAATAAAATAATAGTTTAGGTTTATTACAGGTGCAATGATACGCAATCAACAATATCAGTCGCATATTAATTTGAAAACATTATTAAAAAAAATAAAAGTTCAAATATTTGTTTTTTAACTATGATTAAATTCCGTAAACATAAATCAATTCAATAATAATCTCATAATTTAAAAATCAAAGTGATGACTTCATTAATAAATGTCAATAAATTACTGTATTACATAAGTTGTACAAGTACTAACTATCGCAAGCAATTAATCAAAAAGCCAATAATAGTACAAATTATTAATACAATTCTATAAAATAATACAGATACATTACAGAATACATTAGCTCATTTGTTAATCAATACAGAATACATAAAATTCCATACACACATGAAGTACATAATTCTCAAATAATATGCTATAATGTTCAGAATACGAAAATACAATTAGGTGGAAATGACAAGAATCGAGTGAAGTCGACTCGGTCACTTGACACACCGCCGCATTCATCATTCCTCGCACTCCTTGCCTCTGTATTGATGTGTTTCAGCTCATTCTGTTACGGCTACAATCACAGTGAAAGCTGAATCGGTACTAAATTAACGGACCTACCATATTCAACTATATTTATACTTTACAAGATCACCTAAATGTTAACTGCCAGTCTTCGTTTGCAGCTAGAATTTCGTAATGTTTGTCAAATTTGTATCTAAACAACTAACTATCTACATCCTATTCAACTTGTCGCTTATTGAACAGTCGGAACGAAACACGTCAATAGATCTCGTCACTAACTATATTAAATAACGCTACAGACCGACACTGCGTCCCTCTAATAACCGGACTGCACTTTATATCCTCAGTGTAAAAATATTGTTACTTTTATAATTTTCCACAGACTGATACTAATACTGCTTTAACTTTGCAGCAGTTGTGATGGTCACGGGTGGGCGATTAATGTGCTAGTTAAAGAATAAAACTGACAACTAGTTTGACTATTGCAGTGTTAACAAACTCGCTAAAAAATAAAAAAATCTAAATGGTATTTTAACCATCTCAATATCTATTTTCGTAATAAAATATAAACTTATTACATAACCTTTTCTGTTACTTTATGCTAGTCAAAAAATAAAATTACAAGCATTTAAAACGCTTAAAGGCCGACCGTTTTACTGTGCGCCGCATCCGAAACGAGCGTATCGAATCCATCGTCATTTTTAATCGAGTAACAATACTTCACAACAACAACGGGAAACGAAAATTTTAACATTACCATTCGATTCGCCAGTCATATACTGGCGGGCGCACCCGGTACGGATTTGAGCGATGATGGGCGAAAGACTGAGGATTCGCTTAGACTCGCCAATGATACATGACATCCGCGCCGCGCAAGAAATCCAATCACACCACGTGTTAATAAATAAACGCAAAACCTCTTAGGTGGTGATTGTGCTCATAAATATGAACAACTTTTACTATGGGGCCAACTCAACAAAAAAATCTGCTGTTTCATAAAAGTTGTCAATGTAGGTATTGATCTGTGAAACAGCAGATTTTTTTGTATTCAATAACACGTTGTATAATCGGCAGGGAATCCTCGCCCGCGAACTTATTTAAAAAAATCCCTCTTCGCATTTGTCGCTCAGCGCTAAGATCCGTGCCGGCTTTATAAACGGTCGACTAACTGTCAACAAATGTAATGCTATTGTTATGAGGGAGATTACACGATCATGCAGACTGACGGGAGATCGATGCAATACTGCCAACTGCACCATTTTTTGTATGAAATTTCATAGAAAAAACAGTGCAGTTGGCAGCCTTGCATCAGTCCCCATCAGTCTGCATGATCGTGTAATCTCCCTGTATGAGTGGTAGAGGTATAGTACAGTAGGTGTGGGGTACGCACGCGGGGCGCAGGCGCAGGCACTGGGGGCGGGGCGGGCGCGGCGCGGGGCGCTAGGGGCGGCGGGGCGCGGCGGGCGCCGGCGGCCTGCGCTAATGCCCCTTCACCGCTTCCTTCGCCGCCATTATCAGGGGCGTCAGCGACGCCAACGGACGGGCCAACTTTAGGAACGGATGCTGAAAGGAAAAAGATACATTTTTTTACTGTGCCTCACTCTATCGTACTTCGCACCATACCTAAACTACATACTAGAACCTCATCTCGAGCAGTTTTGAATGTTCTGGCAATAACAAAATGTGGGTAAAGGGTCAAAACGCACGGGGCGCGGAACGACGCGGCTAAATATTATTTTTATTAATTGCAATGATACAAACCGCATTCTAGCGGCGCGGCGCGACGCTGCTATATTGCGGTTTGCATACAAAATATTAGGCCGTGTCGGTCCGTGCTGCGTCGCGCCGCTGAAGTGCGTTTTGACCTTAAAATAAACGATTTTAATCGGTCAGATCCATTAACGCAGGGTTTGTCAACTAGTGGGGCGCGCGGCCAGTTTTCAGAGCGGGCGCGAAGCATTTGATAATTTACAAAAATAAATTACCTAGACTCTAAATTTTATTAGGATTACGCGAAGATTTTCGCAAGTCGTTAGGGAGTCGCGACTTCAATAAGGTTGAGAAACCCTGCTTTAACGTTTCTCATCGATTGAAACTGATCAGACGGATATTGCCAGATATCACTATTTTGTTATAATTTATAATAAAGCGTCTAATCTACGGGCGGCCGTACACGGACTGCTCGAGCAGTTAACAGCTGAGCGACGTACACGGACCGCTCGAGCGGTCGGCGTCAACTGCTCGAGCAGTCGGTTGTTGACTGCTCGAGCTGTTGCTACCAACCGCTCGAGCAGTTGACTTCCTACCGCAGTCGACTCATGGATTCTGACGAGGCCAGAAGAGCGGGAAGGGGAAGTCGGGGAGCTGTCGAGTGCTCTAGCGCAGTCAACGGCTCGAGCAGTCTATGACTATTCTTCACCGCGTGGTCGCGGCTTCAAGCTGTCGGTCTCAACTGCTTGAAGCAGTCCGTACGGCTGGCCTAAGTGTGGTATAGTCGATCGTTATTGAAGTAACCTTGAGTAGGTCGAGCGCAGTGGCGCGGCGGTCCACGTCCACCTCGAGGCACTGGTCCAGGAAGTCCTGGAACACGGCGCTGAGCTTCTCCTTCTCCTTGATGTCGGGCTTGCCGTTGGTGGCGATCAGGTACAGCGCCCGCAGAGGGTTCTCGTTCAGGTACGGCGGCTCGCCCTCGATCATTTCTATCGCCATTATGCCCAGGGACCACACGTCTACCTGCGATGTTGAGTATAACAAATTAGTCACTGCATCACGCGGGCACTACATATTCGCATATCATAGGCACAATTTATAGTACGTTGATGCTTCTGAATGAACCTCTTTGCAGCATTTGTTACAAAAATGGCAACGTACGATGAATTGTGCCGATGTAGTGCCGGCATTATGCTAAACGGGTACAGTACGATACGAGGCAAACATCTTGACACTTTTTCGACGGAGTGGGGATAAGTTCGCACATGTGAGCGACCGATAGCGCTTGCCCCTCTGGCCGCCGCCCGCGTACCTCACCGCTACGCATACCCAAAATACGCGTTCTGCGCAATCCCCACCCGATTTCAAAATGTTAGCCTCGTACTGTAACATTACTCTCTTACTTTTCCTCAAATAAATACTGGATCATGTAATAACTTCTAGAAATTTTTATTAGAAACGTAAGGGTGGGTACCTACTTAGGTTCGCGCGCCACGAACATGCACCGACATTTTTTACGTGTGTTGCATTAGTCACTAATATGATAGTACACAATATGATGCACTAATGATTAGTGCATCATATTGTGTACGTGTGCGAACACGTATGAGAACCTGGTTCACATACGTACACACTCAATTCAGTTCACTTTATTGCATTCCACAATGATAACAAGATGGTAAATTCAATTTACTTTATTGCATTCCACAATGATAACAAGATGGTAGGTAGGTAGGTAAAATAACAAAGTACATTGTAGACCCTGAATAGGGCACAGCAAATTATTTGGAGAGGAGTTGAGTTGAGAGGACGACTTACTTTTTTCAATTAAATTTTTTCAATTTAACTCTATATTAAATATTTAAATTTTTATGTCTTTATCATTTAAAATTTCTGAAACACTATAGTAGCATTTTTCAAAGAGGAGTTTTTGTAACTTTTTTAAGTATATACTGTAGCTTTTTTCTTCTGTTAGGGTAAAAATATGAGGGAAAATTTCGAGTAATTAAAAAAATGGTTTGCAGCTGTCTGTTGGATCTATGTTAACTAACATCCGAATAAGCTTTTTTTGAACTGTGAAAACTGTGATTGCATCTGAGCTACATCCCCATAGTATGACGCCGTAATTTAACCATGCATGTGTGTATGCGAAGTATGCGGCTTTAGCTGTTTCTAAGTTAGTGGATATTTTTGTTTCACTTAGCGCATATGAAAAACTTGATAACTTAGTTTTGATTGTAGCTATGTGGCACTATGGCCAAAGTGAAAAAAAGTTTGCTATGGCGCACTGTTCCAGGTTCGCGAACCTAAGTGGGTACACCCACCCTAAAAGTAAAAATTTTGGGTCAGTAATAACATAATTTAATTTAAAATTAACAATTTATTTACCTTAGGACCATACTGCTTTCTCGTGACAACTTCTGGTGCCATCCAATAGGGAGTGCCGACCATTGTCGTCCTTTTATTTTGTTCAGGCGATATTTGCGCGCAGAAGCCAAAATCAGCTGAAAAAAAAATATTTATTACAATAATTCGTGATAATATATTTAACAATACTTACTTGATTAACAATATTAACCAAAAGAAATCTATTGGATAGAAATAAATTAGATACTCGGCTAAACTGAACATATACACGCTGAAATTTTAATCATTTGGTTCCCTCAGTGGGTTAGGGTGTATGACAAGCAACTTTTACTATGGGGCCAACCCTCTTAGCGCGAAAAATAAATCAGCTGTTCCATACATTAAGGTCGAGTAGGTATTGCGCTTTCGCATGGAACAGCTGATATTTTTTTCACGACATGAGGGTTGGCCCCATAGCAGAAGTTGCTTGTAATCAGAGGCGTCTTTACCTATTGTGCAGGGTGTGCAGCGCACACGAGCGCAGGGTCTTAGGGGGCGCCGCGCCGACCGAGCGGCGCTGGCGCTTGCGACGCGAAACGTGGTCACTCGCGGCGCGGCGCCCCGGGGCGCTCTCAAAGACCCTGCCTCACTGCACCCGGGCCCGGCGTGGTCACTCGCGGCGCGGCGCCCCGGGGCGCTCTCAAAGTCCCTGCCTGTGCCCGGGCCCAGCGTTGTTACTCACGGCGCGGCGCCACGGGGCGCTCTCAAAGACCCTGCCTGCGCCTGGGTTCGTGTTATGGCCGAAGCCGGTGTTATGGTCGAACCGTCTCTGTTACCCTAGCACTAAGGCCACTGTCCAAATGCTGTCGCCATTTTCGCGGACATCAAACAAAGCGTTAGGTACATCTCTGCACTGCCAGATTTAAGCATATGCTACATAGGCTGCAGCCTAGGGGCCCGCATCACATGTTTTTTTTGCATTTTTGGATAACGTGGATGAAACCACAGATTACAAAACTAGTGGATGAATCTGGCTAAAAATCGCGCTGCGCGGCCGTTTTTTCACTTTAGACAGGCAAGATTACAAGATTATTGGATGAAACTTGACTATAAATCGTGCTGCGCGGCCGTTTTTTTCCTGAAGATAGGCATGATTATAAGATTAGTGGCTTAAACGGACTAAAAATTGCGCTGCGCGGCCATTTTTTTTATCGAAAAACAGGCAATATTATAAGATTAGTGGCTGAAACAGTGAAACACACTAAAAATCGCGCTGCGCGGCCATTTTTTATCGAAGGACAGGCACGATTACAAGATTAGTGGCTGAAACACACTAAAAATCGCGCTGCGCGGCCATTTTTTATCGAAAGACAGGCGCGATTACAAGATTAGTGGCAGAAGAACACTAAAAATCGCGCTGCGCAGATTTTTTTTTTCATTCGATAGGCAAGATTACAAGATTAGTGGATGTAACTGACTATAAATTGCGCTGCGCGGCCGTTTTTTTCCTAAAGGAAGTCATGATTACAAGATTAGTGGCTTAAACTGACTAAAAATCGCGGCCATTTCTTTTACAATCGATAGGCAAGATTAGAAGTTTAATTGATGAAACTGACCAATTGCGCTGCGCGGCCACTTTTTACAATAAACTGGAAAAACTATAAGATCAGTGGGTAAACTGGCTAAAAATCCAGCTGCGCGGCATTTTTTTCAACTATAGACAGACATTTCTCTGAAAAATCGCGTTGACACCGCTCTACAACTGCATTTTACTATTAGACGGGGGGCCCGCACCACATAGTTCTTAAATCCAGCCCTGCATCTCTGTATGATTTTTACACTGTGACGTGACACTACACAATGACTTTTGTTTCAATTTCAACGTGAAATCAGCCTTAAAACCGATAATTAAAGATTGATTATAATGATTGGGGCAGTGTAGATTCAAAGGCGCGTGCCGGCCGACACCGACACCTGTTTTGATGAAACGCCAACAATCATTGCGAACTCGGCTGTATTGGAATACTATAAAGTGTAAAAAAATATTTTTACTCGTGTACCCATCGCTTCCCGACATGATTTAAAATTGCACTATTTGAATAGAATTGTAAGTATTCCATTTTGACCGCACGCCTACTAGAGGGCGCCAGGGTATTTTTGCACACAGGCGCTACATGGGCTAGAGACGGCTCTGCTTGTAATCATGAGTGGAACCACCCCACTGCGGGAACCAAATGATTAAAATTTCACGCTGTATAAATAGGCATTTCATCATAACTAAACCGATAGACAACTCATAGTAATTCCGGGACACTGTCACTCCGCGCGTGAGTAAGAAGCGCTCGGCGTCATTAGCGATAGCGAGTACTAATTTCATACGTCAGAAAAGATAAGAGCTACGCGACAGAAAGAAAGGCAACAATAGGTGAATATAATTGTAGGGAAGCGAGCGCTGTGCGACCAGCCCCCCTACTCAAATGGCCAACATATGCGTTTAAACGCTACGATTACTATTAAAGCTTTAAAATAAGCAGTAAACTTTAAAATTACGTGCCGTAAGTTTGTCAGTTCCATAAAATACATCAGTCTGTTATTCAAATAAGTTTGCGACATGGTATTTCATGGTATTGGTATCATGGTATTTCAACTTCAAACGTATATAAATGTTGGCCATTTGAAGAGGGGCTGAGTTGCACTTTATTGTGTCGGAGCAAGAGTCGCTATTTAAACGATTTTGCGGAGTGCAATTTCTGTATGGTAGTTTGTATTATGTAATCAGTGGTAACACGTACTGAGTTTGACCTGGCCGTCGAGGCCGAGCAGGATGTTGTCGGACTTGATGTCGCGGTGTATGACGTGGTTGGCGTGCAGGAAGTGCAGCGCCTGCAGCACCTCGCGGCACACGGCCGCGATCTGGCCCTCGTCCATGCACGTCTCCGTCACCACGTCCGTCAGCGACCCGCCCGCCAGGTACTCCATTACTACCCACAGCTCCTGACGGACGCAACAGGACAAATACAGGGTCACTTTTCGACCCCTTTTCAAACTTTGTCAGGTTATTCTACAGGGTAATTTTGCGACCCCTTTACAAAATCAAATAATAGTTCAAGGAAGTAATAAAAAAAAATAGGTGAGATAATTATAAATTATTTCTTTTTAAATTCACAGTTTTCAACCACTCTTTATATCCTAAAAATCTAGGCGCGCACGCTCACCGTCACGAACGGGACGCGAGCGGGGGAAGGCGAGTGGCGGGAGGGGGGCTCACGCGGGTCGACCGTGCGACGCGCAAACGGTGACAACAATTTCAGTTTGTGTAGGGAAAAGTTTGGGGTAAAAAAGTAAAAAAAAAATTTTTGTTTTACTTCATAAATTGATTGTACTGCTATTATAGAATGACCTGACAAAGTTTGAAAAGGGGTCCAAAAATGACCCTGTATAACAGCAGTACAATCAATTTGAGAAGTAAAAAAAAAATTCCCTATACAAATTAAAATTGTTGTCACCGTTTGCGCATCGCACGGTCGACCCGCGCGAGCCCCCCTCCCGCCGCCCGCCTTCCCCGCTCACGTCGCTTGCGCGAGGGTGAGCGTGCGCGGCTAAATTTTTTAGACATAAAAAGTGGCTAAAAACTGTGAATTTAAAAAGAAAAAAAAAACATAATTATCTCACCTATTCTTTTTTTATTACTCCCTTGAACTTATGTTTCATTTTGTAAAGGGGTCGGAAAATTACCCTGTATGTTATGCCATGTATTCACTAGGGGACATTTTGTCCCGCGACCAGTGTCTAGACACACTATGTCGAAATTACGCGACCGAAGTTCGGCAATATTACACCTGCAATGCTATTTGAATGACTGACCCGCGACCAGTGTCTAGACACATTATGCCGAAATTACGTCGCATTTTTTTCATAATTAAAGCGTTACCGCCGTACTTTGGTCGCGTAACTTCAGCAGTGTGTCTAGACACATACACGTAGGTTTCATGTCGGGCGACGTCGCGAGAGACATCGCGCGACATCTACGTGTCGCGGGACATGTCACGTGTGGACGCTCGGCACGACTTCGTGTTCCTCGACAGTCGCCCGACTGCATTTCCGACTTCCGTAGTGAGGACGCGTTTTACTCTGAGTTCCTCGACATCCGTGACGATGGCAGTAGACAGTCGCACGTAAACGTCCCGCCACTGCTCCCGACATATCGAGCGACTTAGTCCCCTTGTGAATACGTGGCTTAATACTCATGCTCAAAACTAAACCCATACTCAGCACAACAGTGAAATCAGCGCATTGCGTCCGAATCTCACTGACCAAAACAGATAAAAAAACGATATATGGCAATTTTATTTTCTACTAGCGGCCGCCCGCGGTTTTACCCGCGTGGTTCCCGTTCCCGTGGGAATATCGGGATAAAAAGTATCCTATGTTTTAATCTAGGCTATCTACTATCTGTGTGCCAAATTTCAACCAAATCCGTTCAGTAGTTTTTGCGTGATTGAGGAACAAACATCTAAACATCCAAACCCACAAACTTTCACATTTATAATATTAGTAGGATTTTTTGGCCGTTTCATTTCGTATTTTTTGTACTATCCCCCATTTTATTTTGGGAAGGTTGGCAGCCTTAAGCAATAAGAAACATACCTCATTAACTAAATAGCTGTCGAGGTAGTTGACGACGTTGTTGTGCTTGTTCTCCCGCATGACCAGGATCTCGTTGATGATGAGCTCCTTCTTGGGCTGCTGGCCGAGGTTCATCTGTTTGATCGCCACCTCCATGCCCGTCGACGTCTCTATCGCCGTGTACACTGTACCTGACGCTCTGCAAAATCATATTTTTCTTTATTCGGTAATCTTAGGATGCTTTTCACGAGGGTATGGTGTCTAAAGTGAATAGATAAGAGTCTGGTCAACGTAAGATGAGACTGGCAAACAGCGGTAAATTCAATGGCAACTCTAATTATAGTCGGAAATATGGTTTTGATACTTACTTGTTATTCATTATAATAATTATAACAAGTATCAAAACTATCTAATATAATTATTATAGTGACTTTTTTTGTCTTGTACAAACGAGAATTTAAAGGATTTCACACGTAATTTTATTGACAAAAATCCGGACAAATTAACGTTTTTCGTCAGGGTCACGGTCATCTAAATAAAAAGTAAAAAATTGTGGCCATTCCAACAGGAGAAGGGATAGACCCCAACATGTGGGTGTTTTTCTCGATAAATTAAGTGTATTTCAAGCCTTTAAATTATCGCTAGTACAAGCAAGACCAAAGACACTCTTATAACAAGTATCAAAACTATATTTCTGACTACAATCAGCGTTGCCATGCGTTTTTTTGAATTTACCGCCTTTTGCCAGTATCATCTTTCGTCGGCCAGACTCTAGCAACAATGGGACGGTTTTTTTAATTGAATACCAATAATTCAAGCACGTTTGGCTTATCAAATTAAGACAACTGTTCATTAAACATAAGGCATCACCAGCTGAAGGAAATAAAGACATATTTTTAACATACCCTTGTCCAATTTTTTCCATTTTTGTATATTTCCTATTGGGGTCACCGACACTAACAATTGTTCGTAATTTTTCTAAAATTTCTTCATCAGTCATTTTCTTCTTTCTTTGTTGTTGAGCGGTCGCTCTTCTGTAAATAAAAAAAAGTATTACAAAATCATTGCAACTGTAGAGAACGAGGATAAAATTGGTAAAAAGTTGGAGTCTGGTAAGCGAAGGAAATGTGTACCCATTGCAAAACGATGCATTGCCGAGCCACGATAACGCAAGGCGGGATTTTGAACATTTATTATTCCTGCATCTCGCCGCTTCATGCTAAGCTTCCGCTCACAGCCGCAAGGTATGGGCGGTAGAGTGCGCGTTGTTATGACGGGGTACCCCGTAAAGGTAACCAAAGATTTTTACCAATATGACAACGTAACGGTTTTATCGTTCAGAATTAGGATGATTGGGCCCCAATACAGCACGGTAGGTTACGTACCCGATGTCGGTGGGCGGTGTGGCGCCGTTGGGCGGCGGCGCGTGGGGCGCGTGGGGCGCGTGCGCGGGCGGCGTCTGCGGCGCCGCCGGGTTCTTGTTGCGGTCCAGCGGCGCCGGCGCAGGCGTGCCTGCGACCTCGGACCGAGAGCATATCTGCGACACGACAGACAACCTCCATCATTATCACATATACTAAGAGCCGGCCCCGGAAATAGGTGGACAATTTACAGAGCGACGAAATCCCTCTAGTTAGTTAGCCATACTATCATTACTAACAGATCCGGGCACCTCGCAGTAGTGCCAGACGGCATCAAATTCACCACTTTTTCGCGCATTTTGATGCCGCCTGGCACTACTTTGCCATCAGTCAAAATTCCTGGCAATGTTATATTCGATTGAGATACATGATCGGCTTAGTATTATACCACACCAAATCCAGAGCTCTGTAAATTTTATACCTTCAATCGCTTTTCAGCCCCTCCCACCCCCACCTCTGAAAATCTGTGAAGTACCCGGATCTGTTAATAATGATAGTATGGCAAACTAACAAGAGATATTTCGTCGCTCTGTTAATTGTCCAACTATTTCCGGGGCTAGCTTTTAGTCCAACTAGCGATACTTGTGAAACAAATGCACTAGAATAAGTAATAAGTATAAATGTGCGCAGAGCGACGACGTCGGGGTTATCATGAAGCGAGCTCCCCCAAAGGAAAACCGGCACTCGCCATAGAAAGAATACTTAACTTGTACACGATTCCATTTGGTCTTAAAATAAAGCCAATAATATTTGCTACATTTATCAAGTTCTATCTTAGGTTAGCGCGTGTAAAAGAAAAGTTATTTAATTATGAATATTTTTGATATGGAAACACACGGAAAGGAGTCATAACGGAACGTGACGTAAAAATGTAATGTGGATAACGAACATTGGAACATGTTCCGTTATCCTCATTCAATTTCCAAAGGACAGATAACCCACTACGAAATTTAAAAAACGTAGCTGCATAAACCATAACTCTTTTTTTTTTGAAATTGAAAGTCGTCAAGTAAGTCAAATTGAAATTTAGTTTTTTAAACTACGATACTACGATTTGTCATTGATCTGTCATTTGGTTGACAGATACCACAGACTGATAAATGAAAAAGTACAGCAGATTATGAATCATAGATTAAACAATATAAAAAATATATATACAACATCATCATTAATGGTTTATTAATAAGGAATAGATTAGTTAAGTTTATAATAACTAACTAAATTTAAACACTGTTTAAATGTGACGCGATCTCTTTCGAACAATATTTTCAAAAGTGACAGCATCACATTTGAACAGTGTCTAAGTTAAACACTTGTTAACAGTGTTGAACAGCCGTAAAAGCGCTGTAGATGTCGTAGGATATTTGTACAAATAGGATCTTTTTTCAAAAATTCTAGTATGATTGCAAAAACCGGTTAATTAGAATAGGAGACATATTTTTGCAATCATCCGAGTAATGTTTAGGATTTTTACAAAAATCCAGCTCATATTAGATAAATCGCGGATGTCCATCATTTTGCGCGCGCTGATTGGCTGACGTCAACGTTATGAACTGACGGATGCTTTGATTGGATAACGGCTACCTATAGTCCTGTAAGAAGAGTAATGGTTTGACCAAACAGTCTTAGATTATCCAATCAGCATTCAAGTTTTCAATTGTCCGAAACATTTGAGACTCTAAAACTTGCTCGGATGATTGCGAAAATCTATTTTATTATATTCCAATTATCTGGTCCTTTACATACGACCTAGGATTATTGCAAAGATCCGGTTTATAAGATTATCCCACGACATAGATAACCGATAATACTGACCGAGAGCGTGGTGAGAGCAGGGTGAGGCACGTGGGGCGGGGACGCGGGCGCGGGGGCTGGTCGCGGCGGAGGCGTCTCTTCTTCGATAGGCTTCGTGTACTGAAACAACCCACCCAATCAGCTAAACGTCCAGTGATCAGCTTCGTACGCAATGGACGCATCGCAGGTTTAAACTAAAAACATAGGTGTTCAAACACATACCTTTTCAAAAAAAAATTTCAACGCGAAAGTTAAAAAGTATTTATGGACGCATCGCATCAAACTAAATGTAAGTCACGTTTGCGACAGCTATAATGAACTTCATTATCGAAAAATGTATGCGATTGACATAAGTTTTCGGTAACCAATGATTTTTAAAATACCAAACTGCCAAATCCATGCCAATTTTTGGTAAAGTTCGTTATCGTTTTTACAAGTGGGGATGAAAGTACCTATGCAAAGAAACCTACTAAAATCCGTTAGATAAATGCGATAGGTGCGTTGCGATGCTCAGCTACAGTCCCACCCAGGGACTGAGCTCTGCCCTGTGTCGCCATCTATTCCATAAAATGATAAGTACCTGGTAAAGTTGTTGAGATGGACACGATCCAACAATTTAAATCATCAAAAATATTACATGGGCCTGTCACATGTTTTCTTGTTTTTTTTAAATTACCTCAAGTAATCAATCACTAAATAAAGCGGACTTAATACAGTTGGAATTGAAATTTAAAATTGTTTCTACATACACGCAAGTTATGTTTTAAAATATACTTACAATACTCTTAGTGCGGTCGGGTCTAGAGGGCGGCGGGGGCGGGGGCTCGGGGTGCTCCGTATCGGTGGGGGTGGACGACGAGGGGCTGCTGGACGAAACTCTTGATACTGACGAACCTGGCAAAAGCAATACAGAGGCTTACCATCAGCAAATAAGAAACCATCCTTAAGCTGTTCAGTTCAAAAGCAGGCCTTAAACTTAAGGCCTGCTGTAGAACTAACCTTTGAGGTCTTGGTACGAAAAAATAAGGCAGTTTAATATAAGTTCTACTATAAGAGCTCATAGTAAGGCCCCAGATATGTTATGTAGTCGCTATTCTGATTCCATAGTTCCTTACGTGTCACACCCCAAAGATACCAGTGTGACTTATTGGGAATGAATATAAAAAGTTGTCCCATTGTGAAAACATATTTTTAAAAATCTAAACAGTAATACTGTTACCGATGACGGTGTGACACGTTGGGAACAAAGGTTATAAGTTAAGGAGCGTCGGAACAAAAACCGATAAATCACATTTTGTTTTTTTTATTATGATGGCAATTGGTTGTTCTCGTACATATCTTGCTCTGTGGTTAACGTAACCTGGTCTAAAACTGCTAAATCCGCTCTAGATCTGGCTCCGAAATACCCGAATCTGAACATAAACCGATAAATACTAATGTACTAAACAATGATGGCGATCGGAAAAGATACCAATAAATACCTATCATTTTTCATCAGTGTTTTATCAAATACCGATACATCCTATGTTTTGGTTGGTTTGGTAAAAAACCGATATATCCATTTTCTTTTTATAATTCAACAGGTATTACAGTCACGAATGCAGAATTTAGGTTTCCAAACAATAAAATTTTCTTAAGGCAAATGTTCAAAATAATAGTAAACACGGCCGTTTCCTCGTGGCCAAACTAAAATGCCAAACTAATTTGGCCACGAGGAAACTTAATTCCTTGTAGCCAAACCGTAGTGATAGTTTAATATATCATCCGCCTGTATGGAGGAAAAACTCTGTAGACAATATATGTACCACCGAGTCTGGGCATATATTACTTAAAAGTACATACCTACAACATCCCTAACGCGTTGTTCGACAGATTCGCGTTACGGCTTATTAATAAAAAGCTTTTTAAAAAAAAAGAAAAACCGCCTTCAAAAAACTGAAAACAAAAACAGCTTAAAAATTAAATACCTCTAAAAAGCAAGAAATAATATTCGAATCATTCGTTACATATATCAATATTAATAAAACACGTCTATTGAAGTCGGGTGGGGCTAGAGGACAACTTCATTTTTTTATTAAAGCCCCACCCGACTTCATTAGAAGTGTTTTATTAATATTGATATATGTAACGAATGATTCGAATACTATTTCTTGCTTTTTAGAGGTATTTAATTTTTAAGCTGTTTTTGTTTTCAGTTTTTTGAAGGCGGTTTTTCTTTTTTTTTAAAAAGCTTTTTTATTTTCAACTTTTTAGTGGTAGGTATGTAAGCGCAGCGTGTAAATATTTTTTAACTTTATATTATAATATTTTCAATGGTAAAATGCCCAGAACTCAATTTCCAAATTTACGCTGTTTGTTTTTGAGGAGTTCCGTTGTGTCATCGTAGTCCAAGTCTAGTCCAGAACGTTGCATCGCAAACCATGATTTGGTTTGTTTTGGATTGCCATAAACTTACCAAAACCTAAATCACTTTACTTATACTATTTGATTTTGAAGAGTTCCTTTGTGTATCTTCGAAGTTCGAAGTCCAATAACAATGAAATTAAATTGTGACCACTCTTGAAGTATAATCTTTCAAATAAAAAAAGAATCATCTAAATCGGTTCATAAACAAAGAAGTTATGTCCGAAATTCCATAAAAACTCGTGCGAAGGCGAGCTAAATAATTGATATTTTTCAGGATTATGAAAAAACTACTGGCCAGATCTCTGTAAAAAATTTATGGGACCACACACGAACTATGTTCTTTAAGACAAAAAAAGAATTGTACAAATCGGGTAACAACTGACGAAGCTATGTTAAAACATACATAAAAAAAAAAAAAAAAAAAACCGTCGACTTGAGAACCTCCTCCTTTTTTTGAAGTCGGTTAAAAATGTATAAAAGTTAACCTTCTCTAGATTTATGTGATCCTGGTACTTTTTCTTTATCTGCGGGGGTATCTCTTATAAATTAGTATCCCCACCATACTATTATATAATTCTGTGTCCCTATTAGAAAAAATAAACATGTACAATTGTACAGTGTGTGTTATTTTTAAACTATGACTACAGTTTGGCTACAAGGAATTAAGTTTCCTCGTGGCCAAATTAGTTTGGCATTTTAGTTTGGCCACGAGGAAACGGCGATAAACACACTGAAAGTCGAAAACGTGATATTGCTAGGCATTTAGGTTTCTCATATTCTAGCTAGATTAAAGAGATCTATGTGTTGCAGAGCTACTTCTTTATTAATAAAATGGTAATTTCTCGACCATTGTTGTTGAAGTTAATAAATATTACACATTAACAAAACTTGTAAATTTTCTGGAAAAAACACTGCTTCTGCGATATAATAGAATATGTTTATAATGTCTTACATTTGATAACTACTTTAGCCATCTAGCATACTAATTAGAAAGTTATAATTTGCGACTTTAAAATTAATGCCTACCTGAATGTGTAGTATGCATCTGTGCAGATGTCATATATTTGGAAGGTGGTGGCTGTGTGGCAGATGCATCGTACCACTTTAGTACATCTAAGACAGCTTGAGGATTGCTCTTTTGCTCTTGCTTGCTGATGTTTGACGCCATCAACAACCGCGCCCATGCTTCTGGCATACCCTATAAAAAGAAAGACCAAATATAATCTCTAGTGATGAATAAAAACTAAATAATCTTGCTGATTATCTTTGCAAAATTAAATACAAAATGAAATTGTCATAACAGCATTAACTAACAACAGATCTTTTTAATAATTATATTGAGGAATTCTAACATGCACATTGATAATGAATCATAGAGTAGTGATCGTTATATTTGATAAATAACACAGCAGAGTTATGAAGATTTTCTTGGAATAATCAAGATCTCAAAAGTCTAAAGATATCAACTGGAAATTACCTCTTTCTTAATACTAACTAAACTAGTATACACATATGCATATATTATGATATTATGTTATAAAGCCTTACAATTTATTTTGTATAAGCTGGTAATTCAGAAAGATTAAAATAGGAATACAGTATTTATTATTATTATTATTATTATTAGTTACACGGGCGGCGCCCAATCACATAACTAACATACATAGTTACTTTCATTAAGACAAACAAATACTAACAATATAAATGAATATGGTATGACAACACAATCTACAAAATTTTGTTTAAAGTAAACAATTAAAAAGGATGTCCACTTTCACAGAATGACAAACATTTAGTCGTAATAGTTCCCCAACTATCTGCGAATACGTCGCACTCAGGTTGCTGACACAGGAGTGCATTGAGCCCCGCGAGCATCTGACAGACAGGGGAGTGGTTATACGCGACGGTCCGGCCCGAGGGGGGGGCGAACAGGCGGCGCTGTCGACAGGCGCGGCGCCGAACATAGTGATCTGGTACATACAGGCGCAGAAGTTGCTCCTGCAGCTCAGGGCACTGGACTCTGCCACGCAAGATCCTCACGGCTGCCAGGATTAGGTCCTTGTGACGCCTCACCTCCAACGAACACATACCGAGCATACCTAATAGAAATTTTGTGGGATACAGAAATGGGTAATAGCCGAATACCCTCTTGTATAGGTACCTCAAGAAGACCTTTTGTACTTTTTCGACCATTACCTTATATTTCGCTTCGTGTGGATTCCACACACATGAGCTCGTTTCTAGTTTGCTTCTTATCAATGTCATGTAAAGAAGTTTCATGACATGAGGATTTTTAAAGTCATGCATATTACGAAGTGCGAAACCCAAACGACGGAAACAATCTTTTGTGATCTCGATGATGTGTTGGTTGAAGGTTAAGCTAGGGTCAAATGTGACACCGAGATCCCTTATACTTGATGTGCGAGAGATATCGTTGTCACACAGCTTATATTTGAAAGATACGGATGAGTGCTTCCTAGTAAAGGACATTACAAAACACTTCGAGAGATTCAGTTCCATTTTGTTGCATTTGCTCCACTCAGTTAGCGCATCTATGTCCTGCTGTATGAGGTGACAGTCATTTTCGTTTGAGACCTCCATATAAATTTTGAGGTCATCAGCATACAGGAGACACTTTGCATGTTTAATGACACAGGCGACGTCATTAATGAAGAGAAGGAAGAGCAAAGGTCCTAATATCGAGCCCTGATTCACGCCAGAAGTAGTTGCATAAGGCTCTGAGACATAGCAGCCGTACCTAACATGTTGGCGCCGATCTGCGAGGTAACTTTTTAATAATTGTAATAATTGCGGAGCAAATCCTATGGAGTCGAGCTTAGCCAGGAGGATGTTGTTATCGACGCGGTCAAATGCCTTTTTGTAATCGAAATATAACACATCGACTTGCTGACCTCTATCAAGGCTAGTTGCCACATACTGGGTAATAGTAAGCAAGTTAGTATTTACTGACTTTTGTGCCCGGAAGCCGTGCTGTTCTTCACAAAGGTAAGGTAGAACCTGATCGTATATAGTTTTATGCAACAGTGTCTCAAATATTTTAGCAAATACCGAAAGTATTGCTATAGGCCGATGGTCTTCAACAGAAGTTTTATTGCACGTTTTGGGGATTGGTGTTACTTTTGAAATCTTCCATTGAGATGGATAAGTGGATGTGCTAACAATCAAATTTATGATATGACTGAGAGGTACACTTAAAAGCTCACTGCAAACTTTAACGAATGTTGTAGGTATATTGTCAGGGCCAATGGACTGTGTGTGTTTAAGCTTTTTAATAGCTGCCTCTATATCACTTGGACTATACCGTTCAGGATGTATGTTCTTATTTGCATCTATACACGACGGACCCTCACCAGTGATTGTTTCGTCAGAAATGTAAACACTTTCGAAAAAACTTGCGAAAGCTTCGGCAGCATTGGCGCCTGAGAGCTGGTTACCCTTATAAGTGACATTAGGTTCAAAACCACCGCTACTACGAAGACCTGATATGTGACGCCAAAAAGCCCGAGGGTTCGATTTAAGATTATTTTCTAAACCTTGAATGTGTTCGGAGTAAGATAATGCAATACGTTCCTTTAAGGAAGCACGAACTTGACTAAACTGATTATATTGAGAAGGACACTTAGATTTTTTCCAAGCACGGTGTAACTTTATTTTCATGTTAATATCCTTTATTATATTTGCATTAAACCAGACTGGATATCGTTTCGAAGGTACTTTTGATCTACGTTTTTTTGGCACTAGCTTATCAAATGTATTATATCTTTTTTCATAGAGAATTTGCATGGCTTCCATTACATCTGTACTTGTTAAAACAGGAGACCAGTCAAGCCTGCTTACCTCTAAAAAAATTTGATCGTAATCAGCCATATTAAAGTTCCAATCCGTAGAGGACTTTATGTTACTAGGTTGAAGTGGTTTTGCGCGTTCACAGGTCGCGAAGTGTATTGTAATGTCTAAAGGGGGATGATAACGGTCTACGCGAACCATCCCTCCATCCTCAGAATTACCAACAATAATAGTATCATTGCACTCCTGGGTCAGCACAACATCCAATTTCCCGCCATATTCATTATATACATTATTGAATTCAGTTAAATTACAGAATGATGTGAAGTAGCAATAGTAATTACGAACACTTTCAGACGCACTATTAAGATTAAGGTCTCCAATGATATACACAGTACCATTAAGGTTAGCCATGATGCTTTCAGTCTTGGTAAACCAATTAAAATAGTCAATGTCAGGAGCTCTAGGATTTACATAGATGACACAAATGTATATGTTGCGACCTTCACGTGTGAGGGTGACCCATAAATCTTCACCAGAAGCAGTTTCTAATTCTGTCAGACGAGACAAGGTGATGCGTTAAGTATTGGGTTAACAACCATTTATTATTATAAATAAAATATATTATCATGCAACAATAGGTGCTACTTTTTGTGCAGTACATCCAAATTAAGGGGTTCATGTAGACAGGAGGAGTAATAAATATAAAACAAAAGATATTGTAGGTAATGCCTTTACATTATACTAAACATAAAGGCACACAATAATACAAGCTATTACTTACTGTCATAGGCAGCTTGAAACAAAAGCGGTAACATATGGAACTCAATTACATGACTTCAAAATATACATACTCATCTATTTTAAACATTTGCATCAAGAATTCTACTTTTCTAAAGTAAAAAACATGCCATCATAGTGTTTCACATGATGATGGCCAAAAGGATGTGGTTCTATTTATATTTGCATTCCTTAAGTTGAGCTCTTCAATAAAACAACATGTTTATTCTAGGTTTACATTCTCTAATTTTAGACATGCTTCCTTTGCTTTCATAAGTTTTCTAAATATAAGTTGTGGCAAATGAGACAGATCACACTCATGTTTTCTTTGGTAATAAGAACAATATTGTTTATAGATGTGGTACACACTCCTCATTTTCAATCTTTACTTTAAGATTAGAACAAAAATAAAGTAAATAATCCACAAAAGCAAAGCTTCAAAGCTATTAGGCACTGTGTTTAAGCAAAAAGCTGGTTTGAAATTATAGACTATGTGAAAATTACAATTTCACTCAATAAGCCCGAGATATTAAAATGGAATATAAATGAAAATGGTAGTTATCGGTTTCTTTAAAGTAAAAATTAATATAAATTGTAGATGTTTATAAGTAAAATCTATAAAAATAAATTCTTTGGAATAAAATGGAAATTCAAGGAGTAGACTATATTTCAACTTAGGCATCTTTATGCAAGTGATGTGTCATGGGTTTTTCCAAGTGCAAACTTTGTGATTTTATGAAACAGATAATATTTGCGGTTTTAACTGATATGAACCTAACTTGAAGCTTGATACTTACTGTGAACTCTCCTGTGATGGCATCAAACCCCACATGAACAGTGTGCTCAAAATTTGTTGGATAGCTTATATTTGGTTTATTATCATTATGAGCAGTACTTTTGGAGCCTTTGATCTTAGCCTTCAATGTCTTTTTCTTCCTGTCTCCACCATCATCTGGTTCTAAAAAGTTACATAAAACTGCAAAACTTCTTTTCAAAAACAAAAACAAATATTACACTTATGTGAATAGGTAACTTAATTCATCAGTGCCCGAGCGGTTGCGGGCGTCCGGACAATAATAGAAAATCTATTGTGTCTCATTTTAGGGGCTTTAATGAGTTAAAATAATCAACTATAAAACTCAATTACATTATAAATTCTTCCATTGTTATGGTTTATAAAATATTCATGGCAAGCCATGGATTAATACTATGGCACTGAATTTTAATTACACTTTAGAAATCATATTAACATTCATACCTTTGGGCAGAGGCCTCATGTCAACAGACGCTACCGAGTCCCCACGGTCCGTAGCCCGGTTGCTGGTAAGGCGCACTGGGGGCGCAGGGGGCTTGTCCTCGTCACTAGACATATTGCCAGTTTATGCCAATACTACAACAAAAATTATGAACATTCAATAGGTAGGTACTTACAGTTTAATTTCATATCATTTTCTGTTAATGTACATGAGCATGGCTTTTGATAGGGTACATATTATAACAATGCCAGAGCTTTAGCTAATAATATTGTTTCTTTACCAGACCTGACTGCAGATATTTGATATCTTGTCAGTCAACAGACGAGGGTCAGACTAGATGCTCATTAATATAACTCAGCTTACAACTATAGAAAGTTTAACTTTAACTGTTATAACAAATATGGGTAGTAGGGTATTCTGACTGTAAAAGCACAAAAAGTAAACGACAATATTACTCATGGACGCGCCCCGTAAGGGTTTGCGAATGCGACAAAAAATAAAGTGGCCAAAATACTGTGGAGTTCAGACACTTACTGGCAAACTAAGGACTTCTATATTATATATAAATAAGAAAGAATTAATCTTTGTTACATTTCAATTATAATAACACATAAAACCACTTAAATTGTACAAAAAATATCATTCACACACAAGAAAGGATGGCAATGACTAGAGCCGCCATTACTTACTCACCATAGAGTAATTTTTTTTTTGGCTATCTAGTGATGTCATTCATATGCCGATGCCGGTCCATAGCCGCACCGCATCGCGTGTTTTGCTCTACAAAATCAACAAAACATCTCAACATTCAACAAAATCTTTTTTTTGTTGAATGTTGAGATGTTTTGTTGATTTTGTAGAGCAAAACACACACTATGAACCCGGCATTAGTGATAGTACTGATAGTTTTATTTATGCATCCTCTCACTTTTTGTACGTTTCAGGGGCCTTACTATGAGCTCTTATAGCAGGACTTACACTGAATGGCATTACTTTTTCGTACCATGACCTCGATTTAGCAGGCCTGCGGAGGGCCTGCTTTAATACACGCTCTTAAACCGTTCACCATTTTTTATGTATGGACGAAGCGTACCACGACGCACGGTTTCACAGTTTGGGAGCTGTTTTATAGCGTCTGTAATGTCAAATAAAGCAATTCATAAAAAGTTCCTACGTGATCAGCTTTTTCAAAATTGTTTAGTGTATTTAGATAAGTTTGGTGTGAGAATTTTAAGATTTGTGAATTTCTTTTAATATTTATTATTTAACAGTGAATTATGTAACTTGATAAAGGCACTTAGCACAGGCACAAGCATTACTATCCCCGTCAATTGGTAATGCGCTGGAACCTTGTCAAATTAACATACACATCATCATCATCCGCAACTAAAAATGACAAAAAACAGTAAAATTCTAATAGGTAATATAATATATTAATTATTGAATTCTTATTTTCAATAAGAAAGGGTCTAGGTATATGAGAAAATTACAATTGTTTTTCGTTTTTGATGTTGTTGCATTTCACTAAAATAAAAAGAAATGATGAGAGATGAGACCCCATAAATAGAAACCGTATTGTTACACTAAAGAAAGAGGTTGCAATAAGCCGTCACGTCACTCAAGGACATTTTATCAATCTTCACTATGACACTGGCCGTGCAATCTCCATTGGAGGGAGATATAAGCTTCTTGGGCCACGGTAATCACGTGGTACCTACGTAATTGTCAAGCATCGTTCCCAGACGATCTAAATGTGATTAACAAGTCGAATTCACGTCCTTAACAAGCCATACTTGGCCGTTTAAGGGGTACATTCGAATATTCAAATTTTTCTGATGTACCCCCTAAACAGTCGGTTTTTAACTTAAAATGAGCGGTTTTCAAAAGCCAGTTCAAGAAAAAAAAATTGTTCATAAAAAATATTTAGAGATGTCGTTGAACCAAGTAGCTATTTATGAAAAATATGAAATTTAATTACTTTTATATTATTCGTTTGTTGAGTATGTGGTTTGTTGCGTTGTGCGTTGGTTGTCCGTTGGCGTGTTATAAAGAATTTTTCAATGACCAATATGACCATTAGTGGGAAATAATATTTAAAAACTTTACCTAGTTGAAGTATCGACATAAAATTATACTAAAATTCTCTGCTGTCAGAAAACCGCTCATTAAGTTGCCCATTTAATTACTACTTAATCGCTTGACCCATGTAAGCAGCCCATTATCGCGAAACATAACCATAAAGAAATGTACTCTATGGCGATATATGACTCAGCGATTAGTCTGTTGGAATGCACCTATTGTCAATGTCAGTCAGAATTTGCTGGTTGCATGTCTGTCTGTTGACTGTGCTTTTTTATTTAATTAAATTGCAATATTTGTATTTTTGTTTGTAACAAAGTTTCACTGTTATTCATAATATCATGTTTTATTTTCTTAGAAATGAAATAATTTAAAGGCATTATGGAAACTCATTCTGAAGCCATGGTATGATCTCTTAATTATGGAATTTTCATATCAGTTTGATAAATTATTTGCTTTGCTAGTTACAATATAGCTCTGTCTGGTGGTATTAATTGGAAGGTCAAAGTTATCCGTATTCTGCTACCGGACTGCAGGATGTTGGCTTTTTCTAAAACACCAAAATATTTAAGCATTTCACAGCAATTTGATGTATGTGCAAAATTCATTTAGATTGTGATTTAGTTGCCAACTGCTTCAATATTATCACGTCATCAACATTATTCTGTATTTTTTAAACTAGGTAATAATTGGATTTATTTCCATTTACTGGGCAGAATGTCATCCTCCTAATTTTCAGCAACAAACCTTTCAAATAATCTGGTTGTGTACACATTAATGGTTGTGTTGGAATTATTTTTGTGAATAGTACATATTTCCTTACCAATATTATAAATGCGAAAGTCCGTTTGTTTGTTACGCCTTCACGTCTTAACTACTGAACCAATCATCATTAAATTTTGCATACACATTGTTCCCGAGGGATAGCAAAAAACCTTTCCACGCAGACGAAGTCGCGGGCGGCCGCTAGTATGTAAATATGTGTCAAAATATTTATGTTTGTAGAAATTTTTCTCATAGTCCATAAGAAAAAAAACAAGACCAAAAATTTTAATCATTTAACAAGGCTTGTATATCTATAAACAATAACCTCCTTAACCCTTAAGGCAAGTAATTATAATTAATTACTTGCTTGTTGGGCATACTGTTTATAAGCTTGCAGGTGATGGGCTAAGTTAGGCTGAATTAAGTACTGTCTCAAATACATTCTTTGTGCCCGCATATTCAAGCTATCGAAAATACAGTATTTGAATTATTTGCTGAAAAGAAACATTCCTTTTTTTTAAATAAGTAAAAGTGTATTCAAAGATTTTGTATAAATAGCTTGTCTTGCCTGTATAAATTAAAAAAAAATAACAACAACTGTACTTTTATGACACCAATCCATAGGATCAATGATAAGGGTCAATTTCTTCTAAATAAAATATTATCTTAAATTAAAGGCAGTCCCAAGAAAGATTAAAACATTTTTTTTTTTATTGTATGTAGTCTGCCTTTAATTTAAAATATTATGTTAGGTATTTAGAAGAAATTTACCTTTATCATTGACCCTATCAATTAGTGTCATAAATATACAAAATGTTATTTTTTCAGTTTGTGTCCATTCAATTCCCGGCTGAGGCGATTTATTGAAAATCTTTCAATGCCGTTTTACTTATTTTAAAAATAAAGTCATGTTTCCTTTCAGTAAAAGCCATCTTCAATATACTCTACTATCTACTTTCTACATCTACTTTCCGTCCAACCACAGAATATAAAAAGTACCTATACAATTTTATATTTCCACCCTGTATAAACCATGTAAACATAAGTGTAACTTTTTTGATGTGAGGAATTAAGGGTTAACCATTACATTACATATAGTTTTATTACTGCAGCTCACTCAATGTAGAATTTCAATTTTGTAATATAGCAATAGAGATACCATTTACAAAGGTAAAAAGTAAGACATTTGAGTATGCATTTAAAAAAATGACAATGGTAAAATTTTATTTCTCTATTGTAGTGTGTAATAATTTTCCAATTTATAAGATTAGATACTGGTGGAAAGCATTGTATTGGTGAGATATTTCATATTTCTAAAACTTTCAAAAATTGTGTACCTAACCTACTTAATTGATTGATTATTTATTATTCATAATTCATAATAATTCATAATTCATTTATTCCATAACAAAATAATTTGTATTATAGTATAAGGTGGTACCAAAATGATGTTATGATACTAAAACTGTTGCTTATACTAAACAACTTTCTTCATAGAACATAGGTCGAAAAAAAAAAACTGATACTCCCATACAAAATGTACCCAATGGTCAGCTGACCGACTGACTATGAAAAGGTGAAAAAAATAGTTTTTCGACCTATGTCCCTTGGAGAATTTTGTTCAGTTTTAGCAACCCTATCACCTGTTTCAGTATCATGAGATCATTTGGTGCCAAATGTATATTCAAATGTGTCTTAATAAAATACCTTTTGGTAAACAACATTACCTGGGTACTTATTGCCTAATTTTCAAAATCAATTGCAATTGCTTTCATTTGACAGACGGATGCGACACATTGATGCATTTCTTTGGTTAGTTTTTATTTGTGCCATAAAAAGCATCAATGTATCAACATCATGAAAGCGATTGCAATGGATTTTGAAATTAGACAATAAGTGGGCTGGTAATAATAAATAGCTTTATATTTTTTTTATGCTTTTAGGCTCAAGAAGGTGCAATCAAAAAGAGTCCTTTTGATGATTTGAGTAGGGACGAATTGATTCTAAAATGCAAAGGTCTTCTAACAATTGCACAGAAAGCGAAACAAGCTAAAACAGGTGATGTAATTTCCATAAATAATATAAACATCTTAAATAATCTAAAAAGAAAAATCAAATTGGCTTTGAAACTAAAAAAACAAAAATCTTTCTTTACAGAATTGCTAAGTGAAATTGAAAGTTATAAAATACAACTTGATAAGTGTGAATCAGCGAAACAGTCTAGTTTACGAAATTCGCAAACACTACAAGAACTTGTTGACTCACTGACTGAGCAGAAACTGAATTACATCACTGAGGTTGATGCTGCTCAGGGTAAGATAAAGGTACTCGAAAATAAATGTAAACAGTATGAAGAGGAAATTGAAAAATATAAAGCAGATGCCATCATAACAAAAAAAGGTTTAAGTGAAACTGCACAGAAGTTATCTGATTTTGATAGTGAGATAACATCTTTAAAAAGGCAAAACAATAGGCTTTTGGAAGAAAATGAACAACTGATTAATCAACTCTCCGAGCTGGAGGCCCAAGCTGAGCAATTCAATAATATAGGATTAGAGCAAAGAAAGCAGTTAGAGATTCTAGAGGAGAGAGTGCAGACAGGTATGTTGTTTAAATTTATAATTTTAAATGATTTCAATAGTAAATAGTTACAATGACTTTCGTAACAAATTGACTTTTCCATTTTAGAGGAAGCTAATAAAATACAAATTGAAACCCTTAAAAAGAAAATTGAAGAATTAGAAAATCAACTTTCTTCAAATGTACACAGCACTGAAAGTGTTGTTGATATTGATAAATATGAAAATAAAATAAAAGAACTAACAAACTCATATGAATCTGAAAAAAGTAAGAATGAGAAAGCAAATATAAAATTGCGTAGCTATAAAGATAAAATATTAAAATGTGCGGCTTGCATTAATCAACTAAAAAATTCAAGGTTTATCTTAACAAAAACTATAAAAGATTATTCAGAAAATATACCCAAATGGCAGAATGATATTATTAAGGCTTCAAAACTGTTAGAAAATCAAATCAACCAGCTTGACAATGAAAATATAATTCTAAAAGAAAAGCTACATAATTTAGAACAAAAATTAAATGATGTTACCGTTTCTCAGAATGCTGACAAGACTAACATATCTGATTTACATATTGAAAATTTGGCTTTAAAGGACAAAATGCGTGAATTGGAAAATCTTATGAATTTAGAAAATGAAAAATGTGAACAGTACAAGTTGCATGTTGACTCATTGAACAGCAATTGTGAGTTGTTGCAGTTTCAGTTAAGTGAAATACGTGATCAGACGTCTGGATGTGCTAAAGAAAATGTCAGTCTCAAAACACAGTTAGACAGTATCACTTTGAAGTATACAGAATTAAATGAAAATAAACTGCCTGCACTGGTGGCAATGAACAATAAATTAACAATTGAATTAAATGACATGAAAAAAAGCTATGATAAAGTAAAAACTAAAAATAAAGAACTAACTAATACAATTGAAAAATTCAAATCTGATAATGATAATTTAACCAAATCTATACAAAAAACTTCCATCAATAGAGAGGTTTTAGAAAATTTAAATCTGCAAATCAAAGCATTGGAAAGTGAAAAAGCAACGTTAGTGAAAGAAAAGCTGAATGCCAGAGATAATGTTATAGAGTTAGAAAATCGAAATAAAGTTTTATCTGATCAGAATGATAAATTAAAATCAGACATTTTAACAATTAAGTCACAACTTGATACAATAACGAAAGAGAAAAATGTATTAGAAAAAAGACTGAAAACAGAAAAACATAGTGAGCTTAATAATTTGAAATGTGAAATGCTGACACTACAAGAACAATATGAGTTACTCAAAAAAGAACATGATAATCTTCAAGATTTGAATGGGTTACTTAAAGAAGAAGTTGAAACTCTTAAACTTTCTTTAGAACAGCCAAGAGCTGATGATGGTGAGAACAATTCTGATTTATCCCTACAAGCGGATGTTGTCAAGTTAGAAACAAAGCTAGCAGCTTACAAACAAGAAAATGCGTCCCTTCTTACTGAAGTTAAAGAATCTCGTGCCAAAATTAAAGAATTCGACAATCTTGCATCAGAGTGTGAAGATGCAAAGTCTAAACTTTCCGGGTACAAAACTGAAAATACAGAACTATTGAATGAAATGAAAGAAATTAATCAAGTACTCAAAGAGCGTGGTGAATCTATATCTAAATTACAAAAAGCTATTGCAGAAATGGAGAGGCTTGTAGAAACTCTGGAAAAAGACAGGGATAACATTAACCAAGAAAAATCTACTTTACAACATAGAATCACTGATTTAGAAAATCATTTGAAAAATGTGGAACAAAATACAAATCAAAAGCATGCTGACTCTGAGAAAATTGTTCTTGAAAGGGATGCTGCTCTAAAAGATTTAGCTGAAAAAGAAATTATTCTTAATTCCCTAAAGGAAGAAATCGAAAGATTGAAACAGCAACAATCATCTTCTGGTAAGTACAGAAATAATTTAATTGTTTATTTAAATTTCACAATGTAATAATCTCATTATTATTTGTAATAGATTTGCCAAATGAAGATATGTCTACTTCAACAATGTCAAAGGCAGAAGACCATTCGCGAATGAGAGATTTAGATGACTCCTTTGAGGAAAAGTAAGTTCTCAAAGATATATTTTTAATCATATAGGTACCTAAATAACCAGTCGATGTTACAGAAATCCTTGAAAATGTGTTTACATAATTACATTCGACAAAACTTCGACGTCGTATTATACTTTTTTTTTTATAAAACTGTCGCCTAAACTAGAATATCATAATAATAATGTTATTCATAAAATAAATTCATCAAAATCATCGGCCGAACTGACGAACTTGACTGGATAGGTTTACATAAAAACTAATATTTTTTTTACATAAAAACAATGAAAAAATGTTTCCCTACAGATACACAAAACTACGAATATTTGCCTTAAAACTTAAAAAAAAGTTAAATGATACCGTCAATCAGCTTCAAAATGCTGAACAAGATAAAGCCAAACTCGAGAAATTGCTCAGTGAAAATGAAAAAGCGAGTATTTCATCTACATCATCAGCGAGTAAAGACGAAATTGACAGCAGTAAAGTTTTAGATCTTCAAAGTAAAGTACAAACTTTGACCGAATCTGTAGCTGCTTCAGAAAAGATTGTAGCAGAGGTTGAAAAGCTAAAGGGTAAGCTATGATTAGAATTTGATGATAATAATATTCATATATTATGCAATCAAAGTTATAACAATGTACTGTTTTGATTTCAGGAGAACTGGAATCTAAATCCCAACAATTAGCCGCGGAAATAGAAGCTCATAAAGTAACTAAAGACAATTTGGAAAAAGCTCGACGTGACGCGAAAAAGAAAAATGTACTAAGTCTCGAAATGGAAGATTATGAACGATCCATGAAGGAATTAACATCAAAGATGGAAGAGAAGAAAAAGAAAATGGTGCAGGTATGTTTCCTATTTATTTGCCAACAAAGGCAAGATAAATTATTATTATTTTGTGTACAAACAAGAATTTCGTATTTTCAGATGGAGTCTATAATTGACACCCAAGAAGGAACTATCACTGCAATGAAAACTCAAATAAAGCTACTCGAGGAGCAAATAAGATCAGAAGAAACCCAAAATAGATTGACTAAAGAAGAATTACAAAGTGCTATTGAAGAAACTAGAGAGAAGGACAATATTATACAAACCAAAAACGCAGTCATATCTAAATTGGAACAGGATCTTGAGGATGAAAAACAAAAGAACGAAGATGCTATTTTCGAAATCACGAGAGTACTGAGTGAAAAGGAGAAATGCATCATTAATTTAGGAGAGGAGAAAATTGAATTAAATAACAAAGTAAAAAGACTCGAGTTCAAATGTGCAGAACTTAATGAAAGTTTGAGAATTACAAATATAGAACTTTCTGATTTGAAAACTGAGTATACTAGTTACAAGGTACGAGCGCAAGCTGTGCTACGACAAAACCAAACTGTTGACCACAGCCAAGAAGAACGACTGAAAGAGGAAGCTGCCGCTCTACGAGCGCAAATAGAGTCACTTGCAGCAAAACTTTCCACTTCACAGTAAGCTAAATTCCTTTTTTCGTGTTAAAAGAAAATAAAACTGTGTATGTGTACTTTTATATTTCAAATATCTTTCTCAAGTAGACAATGCCAACATTGCAGTTTAAAATAAGTTAAATAAGCCAAATGTTATTTATTATGGTTTCAACAGCAAAAAGTCGGAAAATGCTTAGCTATTATATGAAATCACCAGTCTAGACTAGAATAGTTTTCTAGGACTTTACTGTACACTATGAAGTATAGTCTGCAGCTCATCAAGTTATACAAAATTGACAAAAATCTCAAATTAATTTTAAATCTTAGTCATTCGATTTAAAGTTTAAAATTGATTGGGGAAATTTGTTATATTGTGGTAGCTCAGCGTGCCGTTAATTGTACATACCTACATATTGTTTAATAAATAAATACTCGTCAATAAGTGCCACGTGATTGTTTCCAGGGATCAATGTGCAGAACTGACCACCGAGTCGGAGGCGATGCGCCGGCGCGCGTCCGAGGCCGCCAATGAAGTGGCGCGCGCGCAACAACGCACCGCGAGGCTGCAGGCGGACCTCGCGCGACTCTCGCACGAGCTCGAGGCGGAGAGGTCGCAGCACAAATTGCAGGTGACGTAATACTTTGAGTGACGATATAGGGCAGCCACATATTATAAGAAAAATTCTGACGGTCAAATTGTACAAAATGTATGCACCGAGTGCCTTCCGGCGATCATCAGTTTTTCTGACAGTTTCTTACATTATGCGGAGGTGATATAATGATGCGGCTAGTAAAGTGGCACGTGCTTATCAACGCACTGACCGCGCAACTGCAGGCGAACGAGAAGGAAGTCTCGCATAGCTAGCAAATTGAGGTCGATTTTATGGTTTCGCAAAAGATCAAGTCAGAGCGGTCGTAGCATAAAAACTGTAGGTGATCCTGGTGAGGAGGGGGAAAAATAGACAGACTGAACTGTCAGGAAAAGTCATGACAGTTCAGTCTGTGTATTTTTTCCTGTGCAAGTAACACAATAATAACTCTGTAGTGGTGACAATGAGCTGGTTACAGGAAGATACAGATCTGGGAAGGGTTTCGGCCAATTAACGACTTCTGGTTATCCCTTTGGTCAAATAACGGCAAAAAATATCGTTGAAAACAAATGGCTGACAGCGCCTTGAGGTGGCGGCTGCGGCTGTATCATTCATGCGGTGACTAAAACAGATTTCCACAAATATTGCCTGCAGCAATACCGAAAGTTAAAGTATTGTAGTGTTTTGAAGTTTTTATATTTCTTGCAGGTCTCGACACTGACACAATGTTACAAAACACAGATCAACGAGCTAGAAGCGAGACTTCAAAAAGAGATTGAACTAAGGAAACAGTTGATATCTGCTCAAGATACCGCCAAATCGGTAAGCGCTGCGAGGTCGGACGATGCGAACCGTAACCAGTACATGCTCCAAGTTATACCGAAGGACGACAGCGACGGAGAAATGGACATAAACGTCTCGATGATACCGAGGGAAGAAGGAGAGGTAATTCTGATATTTATTACTTGTCTCATAAAGTCCACTTTAGTTCGGATTGCTCTAAAAATTAAAGGGACATCAACTTCTCTTCTATACGTAGAGAGAAAAAGATTCAATTTTGATATCTATTGCCTGCTGTATTAGGTCTATTTATGATTGTTTTTTTTTCATATAAACATAAAATGAAGTAGTTTTTGTTTGTTGCGATAAAGAAAAAAAATGTTTTAATTGTTTTAATTTGTGATAAAGAAAAATATTATTGAATTTTTTAGATTCAGGCATTCATAATGCTATTTTATATTAAAATAATTATTATTTAAGAAAAAACTCTAGATAAAATCGACACTTTTTTTCTTAAATAATAATTATCTTAAGGAAAATATTTTTATTGCGTGTAATATTTAAAAATAACTGTAAATAACGGATCAGTTTCGATGTGACAAGGTAAGGCTGAAGTTCACCAACATCTAAATAGTCTATTAATTTTTGACCGACTATACACTTTTGTATGGAATACATGTCAAAAACAGGTGGTAACAAATTTATTGACTGTTGAAGTAGTTGGTGAACTTGGGTCTAAGTCACCTATATCGATTAATGTGACATTGACCGTTTACATAGTATTAATAAGCGGCGCACTATGTCCTTATAATAATATACCTTATATTGAGGATCAGTAACGATTTTTGTTAAGGGGCTTATCAGAAAGCTTATGCCACCACATGATTAACTGTGAATAAATTTTTGCGATATCTCTTAAACCTGAGAAGCTATACGAGCTAAAACGTGCTATAACACTGTTATTTTGGGGGGTTCTTATGACGTCATCGCGAGGTACGCGAACCTTATGCCGTACGTGATAAAGCACATATTGCATTGAGTTTGGCATTTCCTTCAAACCCTTAATAACTCACCATTTCTAAACGGATTTAAAAAAATCTTTCACTAAGTTTCATAGCTATTAATATTATTTTATATTCTATCAATAAAACTATAGGATTCAAACCTGTTACTGATCCTCATTATGTCAATAGGGTTCAGAATCGGCGCCTTCACCGCCCCTTTCCAAGTCCTTCATGGCAAGTGCGGGTAGCGGCCGATCCCCGGTGCCTCTGGACAGGTTGCTCGAGCAAGGGGTCCCCGAGGACGAGTCTCTGGACGCCGCCTCGCTCGCACTCACTCCAGAACAGGAGATCATCGATTTAAGGAGGAGACTTCAAGCGCAACATCAAAGGTAAGAATTTTGACTAAAGTTTTTAATTTGCCGATTTTCCGAGACTGAAAAATAATAAATCGGTTCAAAAATCTCGATAGAGGGCGTTTGATGAAAAACGAGCCGTCTCGGTCGGTCGTAAAGTTGCTTAAATATCGGTCGCCGTTTTAACTCCCCCCGCCTCGTTTATCACCCTCCAAGGCGGAGGGGTACCTACAGCATTTGCCAACAAAACTTTCAAAAATTGCTTGCGATAAGTTGCTTAGTGTGATGTTCACATCACAGAAGTGTCCACGATGGAGACATTTAATATACTATTTTGGAATAAACTATAGTTTAATGCAAAAACTTGTTACAAAAATGAAAATGGCGGTTGTGGCGAGAGCGTGTGTCTTTTCGAAAATTAAAATTAGGAATGAGGCGGGCGGCCGGCGGGGGTCGCCGCCCGCGGCGCTCTGGTTGCAGCTGCGTTCGCGACGTCTCGGCGTAGACTCGCCCCGCGCCCCTCCACCCGTGCGTGCAGAGTTAGGCGCCTACAAAGGGATTTAACTCGTGGCTCGGTTTGCACAAAACGACATCGATCGTTTTTTTTAAACGATTTTTTTCTTTAATTTGAGCTATCAGAAAGTCGCCCATTAGCTTATTTATTCACAATTTTTCAAAGTGCTGACATTTGCTATATTGGATCACCCGTATTGGTATTTTTAATAGCTCTTATGTCCTCGCGCCCCACTTAAAAACATTGTTAGCTAGAGCGAAAGTACCGCTCTGTGTCGACTGGCTCACAATGCTGTCTTCAACATTTCTTGCGCGGAAGTGGCCGAGTGGTTTTCTCGCTCTAGTGAACTATGTTTGTGAGATGAAAAGAGATAGACCTATCATAATCTTGTGTAATTTGGTGTAATTCTAAAGATTATGATTGAAATCTGGTGTAATTTCAATCATAACCTTTAAAAGAGCCCTTTCTTCAATGAAATTGACTTCAGTTTTGATTAAAATAAAGCAGCTCGAAGGACCATTAAGTTATCTATAACAAGTATTCCGTTTTAACACTGGTTTTTTAGCATTGGTTTTATCTCACATTTATTTTTAATGCGGTTTGGCTATGAATGTTGTTAGGCGTGCACATGCACTTTATTTTAGTGTGCGTAATACGAGAGAGTGCAGACACACACTAAAACAATGTGCATGTGCACGCTTAACTATATTTATAGCCGAACCGCATTCGTGAGATAAAACAACTGTATTTTTCATCTCTCAAGCTTTCGCGTACATGAAATAAAACACTTACACGGATACTAGCGAGGTTTTATTGAAAGTACTTTGGTAATTAGTTGGTATTTGGTTTGATTTACCCGACGTTTCGGCACCTTTGCAGCTGCTTTAGTCACGAGGGACAGTACTTTCAATAAAACTGCGGTAGTATCCGTTGAAAAGTGTTTTATTTAAACTGTCTTTTTTGCTAATTATCTCGTGAATGTTCACAGGGTGAAGCACGTAACAGTGTTGCTAGCGGAGTCTGAGCGCGAGTGCGCCCGCATGGCCCAACTGAGTGATTTACTAAAGGCGGAGCTTCGCCGGGCACACGGCTCCACACAGAGCGCTCACAACGCCGAGTACATGAAGAATGTCACACTCAAGGTAAAATCCTATAATTTTTTAAATTGTTATCTTTTCAGTGTCAAAACGTTTAAGGACGTCCGCTGCGGTAAGCGCGATCCTGCCGCGGGTACAGAATAGAATAAAGATTCCTTTTTTTTCTGACGGACAGGTGCATGAGCACATGAGTAAAAAGAAAGGAACAGAGACAAAGCTTCCTAAGAACGTGAAATTCAAACTTGCAACTAACAAAACAAATGATGCCCTATGATTGTCCACTGGCTGGCTGTCAAAACAGGTTTTTTCCTTGTACGCGACCATAAACTTAATATTCACTGAAATAGACGAACAGAGTTCACTTGGCTGCGAAACCAAAAGCGAGATGAGCCAGTGTTTGTAAATATGTAAACGTGTGCGTGAATTTAGAGATGCACTGAAGTCCATTTTAGGTTGTAGATAACCATAATGTATTATTGCTCTAATAAATAAAACACAAACAAAATTTTGAACAATTTTATTTAAATAATTTCTTAAGGTCTCCTTTGAGGCTCCCTGCTTATTTATTTATGACATTTATCCAGTTTAATTTAATCACTGGATTTACAGAAAACCTGGAAATAATTGTTAAATTAGTACTTAAGTTGGTATAATTTACCATTTGAAAACTGTCGGTTACAAGCAGCTTTAAATAAAATTATCAGTGTTCACAAAGACAAACAAAGTTATATTGGAAATCATCGACATGAGTATCGATATCGATAATTTTTTATCAATATCTACGCTTTATTTTCTCAAGTTCACGGACATAATATCTTTTTATCTAACACATAATGTTTAGAAATCAGCCTTTATTTAGGAAATAGGCGTTTAATAGCATCATATTAGTATATAACTTAGTGTGTTTGGGAATATATTCAACTAAAATATGAATTATGAAAATGGTAATAGTACAATCATATTTACCTGTGAAATGAGTGTTTATTTGGGTTATTGTCGTAAGTAACATTACAATCCAGTACAGAACACGACACCATTATTGATTTATATAGCTTTGAGAGCCAAACCGACCCGATCGCGATCAAAATTACAAAATAATCTTGTTGACGCTTTTCACCAAGGTGATAAACGATGATAAATGAAGTCAAACCAGGTTCAGCTGTCAGTTTGTTTTTACTCTTTTTCGCACATCGCATAAGCCGTAAGAATCGGTTTCTCACTCGCACCTTTGTCCGTCTACTTGAGCATAGCGAAAAATTTTCTAAGTCTATGGTACGCGACAAGCGGCCAGTGGACACGCACACATGCCCCGCGTGCTTGTAGTGGTGCAACCGATTTGCGCGGTTGTATGAAGCTTTGTCTCTGGTCCTACGTAGTAGTGATTATTTCCTCTGTGGCATGAGTAAGCTCTAATCTATGTTGCTCCGCGCCGGGATTCAGCTTAACGCAGCGGACGCCCTAATCAAAGTCGATAATGTATGGTCTCATCTAAAATCCAAAAACGATAGACACAATTTTGGTGTGTTTACTAGCTCGTTCACACTTGGACGAATCGTTTTTAATTCCCGATCGTGATTTAGGAAGATTCATTTAAGATTTTTGCAGTGGCATTCAATATACTATACCTTTAAGGCTCTGTTATGCGGAAACATTTGTCTCTGTCTTTTTCTTTACGTGTAAAGAGTATTGAAAATAGTTGTTTTCCATACTCTTTACTTATCAGAATACACTTTAACGTACTGTCAAAGAAAATATATACTAACGTAAAAAGAAGCGACACTTGCGCATGGGTGCTGTAAAAGTGCTCGCGGCTATGTGTGAGTGCGCCGGGCGAGCGCGGGGGTGCCGCGACGCAATCGGGGCGAGGAATCTCCTCCGCGGAGTCACGCGCTATCAGGCTTGCCTAGTTCGCTCGCACCGCGCAATAGTACATAACATTACAGGCAAGAACGACAAACTAAAGTGATATATGTCGAGCCGCATGCGAGGGCTTTAATCATTCAGCTTTCAGGCAATGTAATTTGCTTTACTCACTTATGCTCTGAAATGTTATCATTCCATTTGAAAAAAGAATGCGGGGCGTTCAACATTTTCGTGGAGGTCTGGTTCATCACATTCTAAATTTGAAATTCAGTGCGGAAATGAAATTCAATACTTACTTCCCGCACTGAGTGCGGGAAGTAACTGTTCCAAATTCAAATCGGTAGAACTTATCAGATAGCATTCTTTTTATGAAACTTTATGGTTGCATGACCGGTCAGTAAACATGGCCACGCGAACCAATTTAAATATCACATTTTTACAAAGAAAATTGTATTTCCTCGCATTTCGTGAGTAAAGTATTATACAAACCTTGTACTGGAAGCTACTTGCATTGCCTCGAATGATTAAAGCCCTCGCCTGCGGCTCGGGCTTCAAACCATCCTCGACAATGCAATCGCTAGCTTCCCGTTCTCGGATGTAATGTACTATTCCGCATATTATTGCATTTCTTAATAATAGTATTTGTACATTGAGGGGTGATGTGGTAATTGCACTTTCTTCCGAGTGAAACATAGTGCAAACATAATGCAGTGCGGAGCGCGCTCGGAAACGGACGTGCTCAATTGCATTAGTGCGAATTGTTTCTAATTCACGTTTCGCGCGGCATTTGCCGCTGCGCGCTATCACTATGGGTTCCCAGCAACTCATAGTGAACGAAGCCTTGGCTTTTATTCAAAACGCCATCGATACTATGGACGAGGTCAGCATCGTGCAGATCTGCAAGTCGAACTTCAAAGAAGATGAGATTTGCAGTGGCAAGGCGCTGCTGTTCAGGAGCATCGGGAAAGCCGATACGATGCCATCTCGACGAAGGGATGGAGGTGAGAAGAGTCTCCAGGACATCATCACCTGTCTAAAGGAGACCGATCCAGACGACGTGCCAACTTTCGTGGCGAAGGAGCTGCACAAGCTGCCCCCCGTCACTTTCGACCACGTCGACGTCACCAGGCTGCTAAAGGATATCACCTCCCTGAAAGCGTGCCTGGCAGAAGTACAGTGTAAACTAGTGGCCTCAGATAACACCATTAGTGAGTTGCGAGCCCAAGTGTTGTTGTTAAGCAACACCGCTGCGGTAAGTAGGTCACCTGAGGCTTGCTACGTGAACACTCGTCGTGGGGCGCAAAATGCATCCATCGGCAGTTTTGAGTCGGCGAACTTGGATGCGTCACCGGCCGCCGCCGACAGAGCGCGCGATGCGCCGCGCCCCGCCGCCGCCCGCTCCGCCCCGGCGGAGACGTCACGCGTGAGCACGTCGACCCCTCAACGTGCATACGCTGCAGTCACCGCTGCTAACCGACCCGCTGTTCAACAACTCGAGCGGGGCACCAATGAGGGAGACAAACAACGTCGACCGGTCTCTAAGCCTGTGCATCCACGGAGACTGGATGAAAAATGTGACGAGGACGGCTTCAAAAAAGTGGAAAGGAAGAGGAAGCCCACCCGCCGTAACCTTTGTGGCACCGTCCCGACCGGACACAACCACCTGCTACGTCCGGCTATCCCGACAACGCTCGTGTATGTATCTCGCCTGCACTACAGCACGAAGCCTGATGACATCGGAGAGTATATCAGAGTTAAGACCAAATTCAGTCTGAGGGTCGAGCGGTTGGAGTCCCGCCACAATGTGAACTTCAACTCATTCGTGGTGAGGGTGCCGACCGAACATCTGTCGACCTTCATGAAAGAAGATTTTTGGCCGAAAGGTGTCTTGTTCCGACGGTTTCGCGGTCGGATACCAGACACTGCATTGCGCAACACGTCGCTGCCCTCTATACGTGTAAACAAATAGATTAATTTTTAATAATTATGTATGTTAGTCTGTAAGGTATATATTGTATGGGCCTAGTTGCCTGAAATAAATGGTTAAATAAAAAAAATAAAAAATAAAAAATAGTGCTTTATACTACAGAAAAATAAAATAAATAAGTACTTAAAATGTTATTGAGTTCAAGTAGCTACAATAAATGTATGAGAATAAAAAAGGACTTTCTGCTCCTTTTAATATTAAGCAACTAGCTTCTGCCCGCGACTTCGTCCGCGTGGATATTAGAGAAAATCCTTAGAGAACCTTCAACCAGGATCCGACCAGTCATTTTTATGCTTCCCGTTCCCGATCCGGTTACGGTTCCCGTTCCCGTTCATGTTCCGGTTCCATTTCCGGTTCCCGTTCCCGTTCCCGCTCCCGTTCCCGTCCCGTTCTCGCTCCCGTTCCCGCTCCCGCTCCCGTTCCCGTTCCCCTTCTCGTTTTCGTTCCCATTCCCGTTCCCGTAACCGTTCCGAACCCTTTCTGTTCCCGTTCCCATCCCGTTCTCGTTCCCGTTCCCGTCCCGTTCTATTTCCGTTCCAGTTTCGTTCCCGGTCCGTTCCCGTTCCGTTCCCGTTCGGTTCCCGTTCCGTTCCCGTTCCCGTCTCGTTCTCGTTCCCGGTCCGTTCCCGTTTTGTTCCCGTTCCGTTCCCGTCTCGTTCCCGTTCCCGTTCCCGTTCCCGTTCCCTGGATGTGCATGTCCAGGTACAGGTCCATGATCAATCATGTCCACCGCGTTGAACTTCAAAATAAATCTCATTTTCGCAATCACCATAGGCGTGTTTAGGCTGACGATTGAAAATTAATAAATACGGGTCTCAGCGTTTTTCAAAATTCTACCCCTGAAGGGGTCAAAAGGGGGATGAAGTTGTGTATTGAAAACTTTTAGATTTTTGCATTCACAATGCTATTTTTATATTAAGATGAATAAATAATGAAAAATATTAGAAAAAATCGGCTCACCCGTAGCAACTTAGACGGGATTCGAACCCGCACCCTTAGGATATAGGATCAGTGCATTGGGCCGGAATCCTAAGGGTGCGGGTTCGAATCCCGTCTAAGTTGCTACGGGTGAGCCGATTTTTTCTAATATTTTTCATTATTTATTCATCTTGTGTATTGAAGAAAGTCCTTCATTTTCGAAGTAAAAATCGCTAAATTTATAATTTAGGCTTATGGATGGAAATCTAACGCAACGTATATTGTTTTTGTTAGGATTTCAGCCCCAAAAGGGATGAAATGGGGGTGAAAAGGGGTAAAAAACCTAAAAATAGATATGGATGTCGTTATCGGTGTTTTCTGGGATGACGATTGCAAAAATGACATTTATTTTGAAGTCCAACACGGTAGACATGATTTAACCCCTAAAGGGGTAAAAATGGGGTTTAAATTTTGAATGGGAAAATAATATAAAATAGACATTAGGTACAACTTTAAACTTCGTAGGAGACGTCTAAAAATGTATACACGCTGAAATTTTAATCATTTGGTTCCCGCCGTGGGGTGGTTCCACTAATGATTACTAGCAACTTTTACTATGGGGCCAACTCTCCTGCTCGCAAAAAAAAATCAGCTGTTCCATACATTAAGGTCGAGTAGGTACTGCACTTTTGTATGGAACAGCTGTTTTTTTTTTGCGAGCAGGAGAGTTGGCCCCATAGTAAAAGTTGCTAGTAATCATGAGTGGAACCACCCCACGGCGGGAACCAAATGATCAAAATTTCACGCTGTATATTTTGTGATTTTAAAAATCAACCCCTTAGAGAGTAAGTGGGGTGAGTAAACATAAAATTCGATAAGGATGTCGTTATTGGGGTTTTCTGGGATGACGATTGCAAAAATGACATTTATTTTGAAATCCAACACGGTGTACACGATTTAACCCCCGAAGGGGTGAAAATGGGGTTAAAATTTTGTATGGAAAATAATATAAAATAGACATTACAACTTAAAACTTCGGAGGAGCACATCTAATAATAAATAGGCAAACATGTATTTTGTGATTTTGAAAATTAACCCCTTAGGGGGTAAATGGGGTAAGTAGACATAAAAATCGATATGGATGTCGTGCTTGAGGTTTTATGGGATGGTGATTGCGAAAATGAGATTTATTTTGAAGTCCAACACGGTGGACAAGGCACATGGACCTGGACGTGCACATCCAGGGGACGGGGACAGGAACGGGAATGGGAACGGGAACGGAACGGAACGGGACGGAACGGGAACGGGAACGGGAACGGAACGGGACGCGACGCGACGGGACGGGAACGGAACGGATCGGAACGGGACGGGAACGGAACGGAAACGGAACGGGAACGTAACGGGAACGGGACGGTAACAGAACGGGAAAGGAACGGGACGGGAACGGAACGGGAACGGAAAGGGAGCGGAACGGGAACGGGAACCGGGACGAGAGGGCCCGCAACACGCGGTAAATGTCTTGCCTGGCGAGGCAGCGCGCTGGGTGGGGACCCACCATCGCGTAAAATTGGCTGGTCGGATCCTGGTTGAAGGTTCCCTTAGGATTTTCTATAATATCCACGCGGACGAAGTCGCGGGCAGAAGCTAGTTGATCCATATAATTGTAAAATGTATTAACATTTAAATTAATATAAAATCAATACAAATTTACTTCACCAAACTTTCGTTTTATTATTTTCTTGCGTTAATATGTAATAATGTTAATAGCCAACCCTATCACTAGTCGTGACGCACGTGACGTAGCCGCCGCCAGACTGGCGCCAAGCTCACACATACAGGGAGTGCCGCCGCTGTGGTACTGTGTAGTTGCCTCCAACAACTTTTTTCAAGATAGAAAATTGTGCTAAAGATAATGATGAAAAAACATCGAAAGAGTGCAGAAGTGAAATTTCACTTCCTGAGTAATCCTGAGACTATGAAAAAATATAAAAAAATTGCACTTTACGCTTGTATTTGCGCAAAATAACCAAACTTTTAATCTTAGCCCTTGATAAAACGTAAATGATTTATTTCCATAGGTGGCGCTACTGAGCTCATCGAACCACCTTAATGGTATTGATTATCGACAACAATAGTATATTTGCGTCTAGGGTTGTCACTTCGCAGTTTTCCATACAAATAAAAAACAAAGGGTTATAATGTAACACGTAGATAGATGAATGTTTTTGTGAGCAGTTCCTGACGCTGCCGCCGGGCGACGAGCGCGGCCGCCTGGTGCCCGTGCTGCAGAAGCTCCTCGCGCTCTCGCCCGATGACACCAGCAAGCTGCACGCGGTGGCCAAAGGTAACACTGACTATCACAAACCGTCCACCAGTCGGCCTACTATGGACCTTTGTAGGGCATTTATCCCCGATTTTCCAATTTATGTAAAAATGGTTGATACTAATTTTTAATTAATATGGAAGTCGGACAGTAAACGAACCAAAGATTGAAGAAAATGTGTTGGAAGAAAATTTGATATTTACGAAAAATCGCTTCCAACATCCAAAAATTGATAGCAAACACATAGAAAACAACAAAATGACAGGTCTACACTAGCGCCAAGTTAGTGGTAGTAGACCGACTGGTGGACGATTTGTGAATCAGCAAAATTATCCTGCCATTCTGTCTGCACGGTGGGTGGAGCCTCTATCGGCTCAAATCCCACCTACTTGGCATTGTCCAGCAGTAAGTACGTGTAGTGTATGCCATTATGGCCTACGGATAGTTGACCGCCAACATCCGCGATTATACATGTCTACGACGAAAAGTGTCGGTCTTATTAGAACGATATTTGAACGCGCAGGGACTATCTCTTTTTGATGTACACGACAGCACGGGCATATATAAGAATTAAAATAAAATAACAAAAAAAATCTTACGTGGTTCCGGCGTGTGGACAAAGCTACAGACAATCTATCTTTACCGCGACCCGGCGGCACTACGGACAAGAGCCCTTAAAAGGAACGATGAAATCAAGGGGTTTTTTGCCGTTGGTTCCGGATGTATTTGCAAACCGTCAGTCGTTAATCCGAATTTGTAGACCGTTTTTTCCCATCTTCCTTATCCACTCATAAGGAGGCCCTGTGCCCCAGGAGTGGCGACATTGAAGATGCCTGATAATAACAGCGGCTCACATTTCATCGGCCGTAAATGGCCGTAATGTACGTTGCATTAGGAGCTATAATCCCCAAATATACTAAGAGCTGGCCCCGAAATAGGTTAACAAACTTTACCACTTTTTCGCGCATCTTTGATGCCGCCTGGCACTACTTTTCCGCCAGTCTAAATGCCTGGCAATGTTATATTCGATTTAGATACATTATTGGATTGCTATTATACCACACCCTCTGTAAATAATATACCTTCAATCGCTTTTTCAGCCCCTTTGTTGCTCAACCACTCCCACCCCACCACTGAAAATCAGCCAGGTGCTCGGGTCTGTTAATAAATGATAGTATGGCACATTAACAAGAGGAATTTCGTCGCTCTGTAAATTGTCCACCCATTTCCGGAGCTAGCTCTTAGTCCAAAACACGTCATCTGTTAATTTGTTTCAGGTTTGGATCCAAATCCCAACAAAGGCTGGGGTAGTTACTTACCATGGCCGGGAGGAAAGTAAAGTGTTTTTAAAGATTTGTATATGTAGTTTTTAGAAGTATTTTTAGAAATATTTTAGTGCAATGGCTGCATGATAAAGGGTATTAAATACTAGTGGGAATTGCAGTATCATACGATTGTTTCAATACATAATCACAGTTTAATACAGAATATGAATCCACGCTTAAAACGAAAATCTTCAACGGCCGCCTATCCTCAGAAAGAGCATGCCTACTTGAGCTTAGTTCAGAAAATAACAACGGTTGCTAAACTATAGTAGGTTTATTTACTCGCTGCAGAGTGCTGTCTACACGTTATTTACATTTTGTTAGTCGAGTGGTTAGTTGCGTAATTCTTAGAACGCCATGAACGTCAGGAATCGTAAATAAAAATACTCTACTAAGCGTGTACATGTAGTTCAGTAAAATTACGGGAGCTAGTATGGCGAAAGAGAAATAATTTGCAATAGCAGTCTTTCTTCTTTTGATCGTTAGATTAAATGGCTAGCTGTCATTTTGTAAATGAATCCAACTAATTTTCACTTATTATATTTTTACTTTGCTGACCAAAATATTAATTTATTTAGTTGCTTAAGCAAAATTGCTAATTACATACTTTCTTTACTTTTTGCTTTATTTAGCACTATAATTTGAATGTGAATGTAAATCCAACAAAAAAAAAGTAACAACTACGCTGTATTATTTGTATTCGTAAATTTAGTTGGATTCGTAAACGTTCCGTCGGATGGAATGTGGTAGAGTAGCTTGCCCACGGTGCTAGCTACTAGTAAGATAGTTAGTAGGTTAGTACTATACCATGCTACTCTACCCGTTACAGCATGCTTTAGGGTGAGATTCGACTTGAGCTAAGCTACGCTGCGTTGTTAAGGATGTGTCTGATTTAAACCAATAGGATTCATGCTTTATTTTGAAAATGCATCAGGGCAATCTTCTCTTATGTAAAAATGAAAGATGACTAACATATCAACGCCCAGCCTAAACCACTGGACCTAGATACTTACAATTTTGTACATTGATACTTTATACAGTGTATGCATCCACTAAGGAATAATGTTTGGAAATAAAGGAGTTAAATGGGTGTTCAAAGTATTAAAAAAAAAGAAATTTCGACTTGAAACGTTGTCGGAGTACTTCTAAAAACAAATAAGCAAACACGTACTTAGTGGTTTTCCGAAATTCAACCCTTTAGTTAGGGAATAAAAGGGGTAAATGAACCGAAAAAATCGATATAGATCTCGTTATTGAGGTTCATGGGATGTTGATTGCGAAAATGGCATTTATTTTGAAATGCAAGACGGTATAGACAAGATTCAACCCTTAACGGCCCAAAATGGTGATTTTCAAATTTTGTATGGATCAGTAATACAGGAACGGGAGCTCGAACGGGTACAGGAACGAGAAATGGGACGGACAGGAACGGAATATATCCTACTAGTATTAAAAAATGTTTGTTACTCAATCACGCAACGGCTGAACGTATTTGGATGGGCACAAAGATAGTTTATGGTTTATAATATAGGATACTTTTATCCCGGTCGAAGTTTTCCTAGGGATTTTCCGAATGTCCACGCGGATGAAGTTGCGGGTGAAAGCTAGTTGTGTATAAATACCGCCTCCTTTATGTATCCAACAAAATGTTTTAATTCATTCTTTCATATTTTTTCTATCTAATTCTATTCTCACTATTACTACAAAATAAAAAAATAAATACCATTCATTATCGACAGCATTTTATCAACTGCAATAATTGACATCCTTGCGCTTACACAATAGACCTGTACCGTTCTCATAAATGCGAAAGAGAGCTATTTCGTACTATATCGCTGTTTCGTATAGATGATTTTACGACCCAGTCTGCAGCGAGAAAATAATCCTACTATCAATAGCATATAATAGTCTGTCTCATAAGGATTGGTTATTAAAATTACATGTCTAATTTTTACTAGAGAGACAAAAAGGACAGCTTTATCTGTAAAAAATTTTTTTTGATCTGTTGGCGTCATTTAGTTAGAGAGTGGAATCGGAGCTGATCATCGGATCGCGGTGATCGTCACTTAATGAGACCTGACTATCTATTGTCTAATTTAAAAATCCATCGCAATCCCTTTCCGGATGTAACACATGGATTCTTCTTTTTGTCACAAATTAAAACTTACCAAAGAAATGCAGCAATGTGTCACATCCATCTGTCAAATGAAAGCGATTGCGAAAGATTTTGAAATTAGACAATGGGGATGCAAACTGAGGAACTAATGGCGCCACAAGCGTTTGTACTAAAACGTTTGATTGGTTGTTTCAAATATCAAATGTCATTTGTGACATATTTTAACCAAAGTATTGATAGCGGTTAGATCGCCGCTGGCGCCATCTGCGATTAACTTTGCGTTGCCAACCCCATTAGCCCCCTTCTTCTACATACAACTATTCATTTGATACACATAGGTTGTTTCATGTCATTAATTCCCCTCTGAACTACCATTTTTGTATTATCTATCACTGCTTGTAATATTCAATTAAACGTATTTATTTTAAAAGTAAACGAAAAAGATTCTTCATTTGACTTAATTAGTATACGAATACTCTAACCCTGACCTTCAAAACATGGTCCTTCGAACCGGATCATATTGGACAACATATTTTGTCTCTCTAATAAAAAAAACCAGACTATGTTTGATGAAACCGTAGAGTAAAGCATAATTATGTAGAGTTAGTATGATACTCATTCGTTACTACACAATCAGTTGGCACAGTTTTTTTATGACGAACTCAACAGAATTTACGCTATGAGTGTAGGTAAAATATTAAAAGCAGTCTTTATTATTAATGTACCATGGGCAACAGCGACGCTTAACCACTGCTAAGGTCAAAATCGCTTGCACGCCGCGCCCGCTGTCACATACGTTTAGTTCGTGCAGGGGCGATACGCGCGCACACGAATTTTGTTGAAAACTGGTTAAGCGACGCTGTTGCCCATAGTACATGCATGAATTAATCTCTAAGAAATTGAAATATCTCTGTGATCGATGTTTATCAAAATTAATTACAACCAAAATATATTTTTAACCATACCCATCGGTAAATTGTTTTAATAATATTTAATAGCTATATGGTGCTAAATATTATTATAATGAAGTGTTAAATAAATAAATGCATTAACTGGCAAACGGCATTCCATGACAAATGCTACCAAACATAAGTGTGATTGCCGTGAAATTGATACACACATTATAGTTACTAGTACTGGATCTTATTTATACTAGGTACGTTTCATTTCAATTAATTAAGATTGCGGATCGTTTCGGTATATTGAGTACTTATGCGATTACGAAATCAATATAAGTTTTTATTAGTTACCTTACATTCAACGAAAATGTTGCCAAACCTGACACTTTAGATCTCTAAATTGATATCTACCTTATTAATTATTATTGGTAATTAATTACGCTTTGAATTTCACATTAAAATTTTAATATAGAACTTAATTATTATGCCATCAAAAGTTGTAAGCGATCGACATTGTTTCACATTCCGGAATCTGAAAACCAGACTTAATTGCTTATTACTGTTCACATTCCAAATAAACTTGTAGATTATGCTTAATTGTTTGATATACCTAACTAATTTTTTTGACAACGTTTTCTTGATGGCAAAGTATTGTATTAATTTTACAACTATAGTTTAAATAATGTCAGGGCTATATTTCATTGAATAATTTTATGGGGTTGGCAGAGTTCTTAGTTATTTATCATAATATGCTATGTATGCAGATTAATGTCTTATAATTAATTATGACTGGTCGAGGGAAGGCATAATCATTTGTTGAGTGATGTCTCACATAACATAATAGATTCACGCAAGTTGTAGCAAAATTACTGCTTTCAAGAAAGAGCCACTGTAAGGAAAACACACTACACAAAGAAAACGCATTTTGTTCTACACTTGTTAAGTGCATTCATTGTTTTGCATTTCTATTCTCCTATCCTATATTATATATATTATTTCTAACGCATAATTGAAATCTAATCTTCCTCATTATTGTTCAATTCTAGTACTTTTGAATATGTTAATTAACTACAGATGCCTGTATGTCAGTCAAACGTAAAATCTTTTTATAATATTATTTTTATGAGAAGTGCTTAAATTATTATTTAATTTATTTGTTAAGAATTAATTAAATATATTATGGTGATATTGTATAAAAGATTATAGAAAATAAATAAAGTTTCATTACGCATATTTTGTTATTGTTCAATTCCTGCATTTAGAAAAATACAGTAGAGCTATCGAGACGGAAAGGAAGGACACAATCATAGCAACTAGATTAAAAAACAAATGACTAATGATCATCACATCACATGCTAATAATAGGGTTAAACTTAGAATAATAACACCAAGAAGCCGTGTCTTTGTATACAAAGTGAGGCAACTAATACTGAGCCAAAATGGCTCAGTTTTCAGATTTATATCGTTCATACGTTACCTAATCGTAACTAAAATCCAATAATATAGTAACTAATCTCCTTAAGGTAGGGAAATTGAAACTGTTTTGTACTTATTATGTACGATTATGAAATAATTGAGAATAAAAATCTGAAAACGGCGCCATTTTGACTGTTTTAGTTGCCTCACTTTTGACAGTGCGCTGTGTAGGGAACTATCGTTCTAGGTGTTAATATTCTAAGGGGTTAAAGTATGAATTTTTTTTTCTCACAGACAGAGGCTCTCATATCTTCTATGATTTTAAAGATGCTTCGGTTACTTGTTATTATTTCGATTTATGATCATAACGGCCCACTATTATCATCAGCAATAATTATTTTTTCTTGAACGTTAAAAAAAGACTAAGTACTTTTTTCGTTAGCAGGAATGACCACTTAATTCGTAGCTGATGCTTTTTTTTTTCACGTAATACATGTAATGCCACATGTAGTTAGCTGAGTGTTTAAACAATTGTGCGTAAAAGTTTTGAAACATTAGCGTTCATCACGGGCGTAGCCAGGGGGGGGGTTTTGGGGGTTCAAACCCCCCCCGAAATATACAATAGGCATCATCTATTTATTGATCTATAACATTAAAATAAAAATAAAGTCGGGAAAAAAGGTAGATGTGAAAATACCTATCGTAGTTTGCATGCGTTTTATTCCTGTCATTTTACTTAAGTATATCCAAATATTTATACATCGCTCCAAATTTTGGCGACCATACCCGTTTCCACTGCTACCTACGGTTGCCAGATGGTCGGGATTTGCCTGGATTCTCCCGGAATTCCAAGTGGTCTCCCGACTCCCGAAAAATCTAAAAATCTCCCGGAAGAACTGCTGTTCCGAAAGTTCTCTAGAAAACATTAATTTTCGCGTAAGAAACTACAGATCACAAGATTAGCGGATGAATTTAACTAAAAATCGCGACCGTTTTATTCTACTATAGACAGGCAAGAGTACAAGATTAATGGATGAAACGGGTGAAACTAACTAAAAATCGCGCTGCATGGTCGTTTTTTTTTCAATAGACAGGCAAGATCACAACTTACAAGATTAGTGGATAAAACTGACTAAAAATCACGCAGCGCGGCCGTTTTTTTTTCTCAATAGTTAGACAAGATTACAACTTACAAGATTAGTGGATGAAACTAACTAAAAATCGCGCTGCGCGGCCGTTTTTTTTCAATAGACAGGCAAGATCATAACTTACAAGATTAGTGGATGAAACTGACTAAAAATCGCGCTGCCCGGCCGTTTTTTTACTATATACAAGCATTTAAGTTACATTTTTAATTTTAAATATTTATTTCTCCGAGCGGTCCTCTAATGCCCATGGGTTCATTTAATAATAATATAAATGTCATTTCATTTACATTGTTGTAGTTTTATTTTCTTAAAACCCCCCCCCGATACAGAATTCTGGCTACGCCCGTGGCGTTCATGGTTGTTAAATAAATTAAGACTTTTAAAGAATTTGCTTCCATTTTACGGAAAATGCAAATTCTTTGAAATTCTCCATACAAAACGGCAATTTCATACTTAAACCTCAAATACCAAGTTTGTGAAAGTATGATGGCATCTCACGGATATACTCGTAGATGTGAGACAGAGTGGTAAGTTCGATTGTGTATTTATCTAGCGTTTTGGGCGATGGTTTTGGGTGGTATCGTTGCCCCCAAACCAGTGATCGTAGTTACCGTACGCCCCACCCGCAAACGCTGGGTACTATCCCCGTCAATTGGTAATGCGCTGGAACCTTGTCAAATTAACATACACATCACCGTCATCCGCAACTAAAAGTGACAAAAAACAGTAAAATTCTAATAGGTAATTTAATATATTAATAATTGAATTCTTATTTTCAATAAGAAAGGGTCTAGGTATATGAAAAAAATTCAATTGTTTTTCGTTTTTGAGGTTAAAATCATGGCCGCCAGGCGCATTACCAATTGACGCGGATAGTACTTTTTTATCCGACTACGGCGAAGCAAAAAGGAAGAGGCCAGCCTATAGTCGTTCGTGTCTAGGACAAAGTGGCATGCGACTACGGTTATCCTTTTAGAAATTCGGACTCGAATATTTTCTTGTTTCATACTTTATATTATAGTTTTCCGTAGTTAGGTTTTAGTTTATATATCATATCCTTGATGTGCTTTAATATATATTTTTTTTCCGATAGACCATGAACTCTTTATGCTATAAGAGCTCTGGGGGGCTACTCAAATGGCCACTTTTCTATTCGTTCGCTAACTTAAATCTTAAAAATAAGCAATTAATGATCAAGTCAGACGTCGCAAGTTTATGTAAATCACAGACATTGTTGTATTGTACAGAATTGACAAGCCTACGATACGTTATTTTGGTGTTTATGGCTTATTTTTAACTTTTAAGTTAGCGAACAAATAGAAAAGTGGCCATTTGAGTAGCCCCGCTGATGAGACAGAGTTCTGGTACCTTCGAGCAACAAAGGCTTCGTTTTTCACGAAGGGAGAAGCCTTAGCGATTAAACTCTATTCAAATTATTCTGGCATTTTTTGCGGGGGGGGAAAATGCACACAAGTGCAGTTCCGCATACCCACATACAAAAACAACACTGTAATGACGACACTCACACATAAAAAATAAAACAAAACAGCAAAAAATTGTGTACGGATGAGTCACACATCAAAATATGACACGTTTTTGACATAAAGGGCTGGGCTCAACTGTCGATGCAGCAATATCGATACGGAAAAAGGAATAAAGGTTACAAACTCAATCATTTTACGATGGGGTGAATAACAACAAAGAGGTCATTTTTATACGCTTATGAGCTTTATACAAAAAGCTCGAGAGTGTAGGTGATTGGGTTGTGACTAATGTGTACCCAGGGACGTTGGGCTCAGGATGCTGACACTGAACATCGCTCCATGACAGTACTGCCACCCAACAATTTGAATTTTGACCGACCGTTGAATAAAAAAATAGCAAACTGATTTTGATAATGTCGTCAATATAGTAAAATATATCATTATTTTTCTAAGAAACTGTACATTCAATGTCTCAAAAATGGCCTGATTTATCATAATGTGATAGGTACCTCATTCGAGGTGGTATATTGAAAGAGATATGATTTCAATGGTAAAAAGTAGAGTACACAACTCGTGAAAAAAAAACTCATCTCGGTTCTTTGTATAATACTTACGGCTATTTGCACTAAACTTAAGAATCGCATAAGTCTTTCCTAACTATAACTCGACCAAATTAAAACGGTGTCATGAACTTAGCTGTCATGCAGCTATCATGCGCCTAATTATCTTGCTCGAGTTGTACTTTGGAAAAAACTAGGCGATTCTTAAGTTTAGTGCAAACGGCCGTTAGTCCCTCGAACTAAATTCCCTTTTTATTCACTTGTTGTATAATCTACTATTTCGACATTTATTTCGCGATATCTGTCTCGCTCACACCAGTGCAGAGCAAATCATGCAAAAATCTCGCAAATTAATTTGACGCAGAATCAGGACCAGATTGACCAACACTTTATCGACAAACATTATTTAAGGGTGCACCGAGCGTCCACTAGCGCCGCCAATCAAGAAAAAATCATTACAACGAAATAACTATGTTTAACAAAATTCTGAAACATATAAAAACTAGTATTAGTTATAAACTATTTTTGTATGCGTAAAATTCCAAGTTTAAATGCGTTCGTGTGGTTAAAATCTGGATTAACGCCTAAAGTGGCCACTTTAGGCGTTAATCCAGGTTTTAACTACACAAACACATTTAAACCAGGAAAAAAACGCATACAAAAATAGTTTATAACTATTACTAGTTTTTATATGTTTCAGAATTTTGTTGAACATAGTTATTTCGTTGTAATGATTTTTTCTTGATTGGCGGCGCTAGTGGACGCTCGGTGCACCCTTAACGGTAACATCACTAAGTTGTCCATCGGCGAGAACTCGGATTTATCTAGCGACAGATCTGAAATTTGTACGGACGAGCCATGGACTAGCAGACCCGATGTCACTGAACAAATCTGACAACTAATCAAGAATAAAATATACGAATTTAATGTTTTAATGTAAACAAATAGCAATAATATGATACAAATTTACTTTCATGTGAAATGTAACACCATCTTTTTGTATACTTGATGTTCGAGACCTCTTTTAACAGCAAAAACCTCATCAAATCGACATTTTAAACAGAGCAGCGTTCACATGCGCGACTGGACTCGGTCTAGAAAGAAATCCGGGCGCAACTGGTTTTACTAATGCGTATGCCCATTTGGGCTTGTACTTCGGCAGAGGGGAACGCTTCGTATGGCTTCTCTTTCTGTAGAAGCCCGTCTTACTCTAAGGTCTTCGGGCTAGATTGGTAACAAGAGAAAAAACTCATTTCAAAACGCCCGAATATTCTGAACCTTCGAGCAACAAAAGGCTTCGTTTGTCACGAAGGGAGAAGCCTTAGCGATATTACTCTATTCAAATTATTCTGGCATTTTTTGCGGGGGGGGAAAATGCACACAAGTGCAGTTCCGCATACCCACATACAAAAACTACACTGTAATGACGACACTCACACATAAAAAATAAAACAAAACAGCAAAAATTTGTGTACGGATGAGTCACACATCAAAATATGACAGGTTTTTGACATAAAGGGCTGGGCTCAACTGTCGATGCAGCAATATCGATACGGAAAAAGGAATAAAGATTACAAACTTAATCATTTTACGATGGGGTGAATAACAACAAAGAGGTCATTTTTATACGCTCGAGCTTTATACAAAAAGCTCGAGAGTGTAGGTGATTGGGTTGGGACTAGTGTGTACCCAGGGAAGTTGGGCTCAGGCTGCTGACACTGAACATCGCTCCATGACAGTACTGGCATCTGCACATTCAACAATTTGAATTTACAACAATCGGTGATCGCTCCCCGTCTTAACGTTGATCACAGTTACATCATTGAATAATTGCTTTTTTACCATCGCCACTCTAAAAAGTGCGTTTAATTCAACCATAAGAGTGAATAAAAAGCGATTTTAAGTTATACAGAGCGATGCTGAATCTTCGGCTACTATTCAGCTCTTAGCAGTGTTATTTGCTTTAATTTGAATATAGTTTATTTAACAGTACTACTTACGGTCAGTATTCAGCTTGGATAAGAATCGCAAATGAATTTGGCGCAGAATCAGGGCCAGATTGACCAACACTTTCCGGTTTCTTATCGGGCGGCACACGGGCGCTCCCGCAGACAGCCGTCTAAATGCATCGCAGTTTTTACTGTTTAAATCATGAGCGATAAAAGCGCGACGCCTACCATACCCGAGACAATCGAAGAGGGAATGAGGACGCCAAGCCCAAGCGTATATCTAAATACACACTTATTTAACAGCTCCGAAAGTCACGAAAAAATGCCAGAATACACAAAAACAGTAGCAGAAGAGATTGAATTACCTTATAGACCAGTTAAAAGAACGAGAGAAGAGGAAGATGGAGATTGGATAGAGGTTAAAAAAGAGAAAAAGGTTAAAAATTTCGAAAAAATTGAATTATATATATCATGTAAGGAAAAATTACCAAAACAATTTGCTTTTGCAAAACTTCTTAAAGAACTAGGGATAACAGACATTATTAGAGTAAAGTATTTAAATTCTTATAAAATTAGAGTAGAATTTGAAAATGAGATGTGTATGGACAAAATGATTTCATGTCAAAAATTAATAGATAATGGATGGAATTTCCAAAAGTCTTTGCAAGTTATGTATACATACGGTACCATTAGAAACGTGGATTTAGATATGTCTGAGGAAGATATCAAGAAAAATATTAAATGTGATAGCCGCGCAGTTCTTACCACTGTATTTCGACTGAGTAAACGGAACGACAAAGGGGAATGGGTTCCTAGCGAGACAGTGAGACTAGGATTTAAAGGTTCGTTTCTCCCATCTTATATATTGGTAGACGAGTTACGTATTAAAGTGGATCCCTACGTGTTTCCCGTATCCCAGTGTTCCAAATGTTGGCGGCTAGGTCATACCCGGAATAGGTGTCCGTCAGATAAAACAGTATGCCCGAAATGTACTGGTCATCACGAGAACTGTGATACAAAAATATACATATGCGTAAATTGCCAGGGCGATCATATGGCACTAAACAAGTACGCTTGCCCGGAGTACCAAAAAGAAAAGAGACTTAGAGAGATAATGTCTGAGTTCAACTGCACATACCGTAAAGCGCGCACAATGCTGGTACCAAAGTCTCCCAGTGAAAAAGAAAACGAAACGGAACGGAAACAACAATTCGATTTTGGGGAATCATCGATGTTGGATCGTGCGACAGATGGGACAAACAGATTCTCACCTTTATTAAACTTCAAAAAAATAAACCCATATAACAGTGAAAAAACCTACGCTAATGTTGTAAAATTCCAAGCAGAAGTTCACCCGGAAAAAGGACGGAACAAACCAAATGCTACCTCTACACCTAATAAAAAACATCATTACATAGGCAATACGATAGTATCTCCATCCTCGCAGTCACAAAAAAACACAGAAAACAGCTTTTTAATTCCTCAAGAGACGAAGAACCACTTCAACAACAGAGATAATCCAAGTTCAGGCTGTAAAAAAGACATCACTTTTGGAGAATTATTATCACGCATGAAAGAAATTATATTTTTGAAAAGTGATACAATGCAACAAAAAATTAAAAGTTTAATTAAGTGCTGTGTGGAATGGTTAATTTTAATTACGGTGGAAAATATATCGGACTGGCCATTTTTAAAATATTTATTAGAATACATTAATGGATAAGGTTACTAATAGAGACATTAATTTTAACATATTGCTATGGAATGCCCAAAGTTTACGACCAAAAAAAACTTGTTTCGAAAATATTTTGGTTCAAGAGAAAATCCACATTGCTGCTGTGTGTGAAACTTGGTTGGAGCCGGGTTCAAATCTAAAAATTCAAGATTACAACATCTTCAGACGCGACCGGGACGATACTTACGGTGGATTGGCGGTATGTGTACATAAATCAGTTAAATCGCAAATAGTTGATTCCCATCATAATAATTCGGCTATACAATTAATACATATTAAAATCTTTAATTGTTCGGATATTATGAATATTATAGCGGTTTATTGTCCTTCAGCCCGCACTACTGTCCAAGATTGGGCTGATATCTTCTCACTTGCTCGTGAAAAAACAGTAATTATAGGCGATTTCAACGGCCACCATACGACCTGGTCCTATAAGAATGATCAAAGGGGTAGACAGATATACGATGCATTAGTAGAATCTAATTATATCACATTGAATGATGGCACTCCAACTAGGGTTAAGTTGGTGAATGGTGTATTGCAAGAAACCTCCCCAGATATTACCCTAGCTTCCTCGGATATTGCAACTAATTTTAATTACAAAGTGACTCAAGAAATGTTAGGCAGTGACCACAGAATTATTATAAGCTCAAAAACGGTATCACCGTCTTTTCCTGCAATCAAAAAACGAAACTTTAAAAAGGCTGATTTCCAATCATATAAAGAATTGCTCCAGCAACTTTTTGCGAACTTCCAATTTTCGGATGATTTCCAGAAATGCTATGACGCATTTGTGGAACTGGTTAATATTTCAGCCGAGCTTTATATTCCTTACTTAATTATAAACAACAACCCTGATAGTAAGTTCACAAGAAAACCTTATTGGAACCCAAAATTATCACATTCAGTTGCAAAACGACGAATAGCTCTTGCTAGCTTCCGGAAAAATCCTTCTCCCAATAATTTAGATCGGTTAAACGACAAAATACTATGTGCTAGAAAAACTATTCAGGCTGCCAAAAATAATAGTTTTAAAAAGTTCTGCACTTCTGTGGATGAAACTACTAACGCTAATGAGTTATGGCGAAAAATGAGATGGTTAAAAGGTCGAAACTCATGTAACAATCAACACGTAGATCAAGACACAGCGCTTTCAATGCTAAATTCCTTGTCCTCAGAATATAACGAGCAAATTTGTCCTGCCTTATCTTCGTCCAATACCAGACTTGATCAACCCATATCCATTTCAGAGCTGGAATGCTCTATCCCAAAAAAGAACACTGCCCCAGGATCAGACGATATCACTTATGCCATGATTAAGCACTTACCTAAGAACGCTAAATTGATACTCACCCAAATCTATAATAAATTTTATGAACATAGTTTTGTCCCCATGCAATGGAGAAATATTACTATTCTTCCCATCCCTAAAGTTGGATCAAATCAGATTAACGTCTCAAATTTAAGGCCGATTGCTTTGATGTCTTGTTTGTGTAAAATTTTTCATATCATATTGAATAAACGACTTGAGTGGTATTGTGAGAAAAATAAAGCTTTCTCGGGCAGCACGACGGGCTTTAGGAAAGGTAAATCATGTTACGACAGTTTAAGCATTTTGAGCAATCATATTCTTACTGGATTTTCCGAGAATAAATTAACTGTAGCATGTTTTTTGGACATCCGAAACGCTTATAATAATGTTGACATCAAATCGCTGATAACAGCTTTAGATGAATTAGAAGTTAGCCCTAAGTTAAGTTTATATTTATGGAATTTTCTATACTACAGAATTCTTAAAATCAAATGTGACAATCAGGATTTGGTCCGAAACACCAATAGGGGCTTGGCGCAAGGCGACCCGATCTCACCCTTGCTTTTTAATATTATCACTAGACACATATGCAAAGCTTTAATAAATATAAACGTCTCGCAATATGCAGACGATTTTGTGATTTTTAAGTCATGCAATAACTTAACCGAAGGCGTGCAATCTGTACAATCTGCTATAGACATAATATGTGTATTATTAGAAAAAATAGGGCTCGATATTTCTCCCACAAAAACAAAAATATGCTTGTTTCAAAGAGGATTTCGGAAAATAATGGAACCAATACAAATAACATGCAAAGGCACAGTACTCGAAGTTGTCGATTGTGTTAAATACTTAGGTTTATGGTTGGATAGTCGATTAAAATGGACAAAACATTTGAATGAGCTTAAAGAAAAAGTCATGAAAATTATAAATGTTTTTAAAATATTAAAAGGTCCAGGATGGGGTATCCATCCAACTCATTTAAGACGTTTGTACATTTCTTTGATTCGTAGTAGATTGGATTATGGCTGCTTTTTGTACGAGAGTAGTTGCGTAACTTCACTCAATAAATTAGATGTCCTACAAAATCAATGCCTGAGAGTAATTGGAGGCTATGTAAGATCTACCCCTATCCACGTCATGGAAAGAGAATTATGTATACCGCCACTGGCTGTGAGACGATACTACTTGGCAGCCAAATACTGGTTAAAATGTAAATCATTTCATGACAACGAACTAATCGGTATATTAAATCGCCTTTCAGAACTGTGTCAGGGGCGTTACTGGAGCAATAAGAGGCTGCCTTTACTTATCGTAGTACACCGACTCCTTTGCGACTATACAATACATCAAAGTAAACAGTTGGAGATGTTTGAGTTTGACACATGGGTTAGCAGTGTGGATGTTCTCGATAAAATTGAACCTCAAATAGATACTATAAAAAAATGTAAAAATCATTATAGTAAAAACAAAATCAGGGAAATATGTAACCAAGACATTTTTAAAAAGTATTCCACATACTACAAAATCTACACTGATGGCTCTAAGGATAGTGATGACGTTGGGGCGGCTTTCTATGACCCTCAGTTAGCTGTAAATTGTAAGTTCAAGATCAATCCAAAAGTTTCCATAATGTATGCCGAATTGATTAGTATTTTAGAGGCTCTGTCGTATGTCAAATCTTTAGACCAATTAAACGTCGTTATACTGTCTGACTCTAAAACGGCGCTGCAACACATAGCTCGATGTGCCTCGAATTGTCGAGGTGCACCGATAGCTTATTCTATTTTGGAATTGATTTTGGACTTATCACAAAAAGGTACAAACATAGTGCTACAGTGGATTCCAGCTCATGTTGGCATTCTTGGTAATGAGCAAGCAGATATGTATGCAAAGGAAGCTGCAGCCGATGGGATTCCGGTAGATTGGCTACCACTAGCGTCGGATTTATTGCAAAATGTCAGAGAACACTGTACTAGGCAATGGAAAGAATATTTTGATGAAAGGTCTCTTACCAGAGGAATATAGTATAATACCATACAGCCGGGAATGAGTAAATTGCCATGGTTCGAGGATGCCAATATGAGTAGGAGCGATATTGTCACAGCCCTCAGACTTCGTTCCGGACACATGCCATTGAATAAGTTTGCACATCTCATGAGAATAAGTCCGTCCCCTAATTGCACCGAATGTGATGTTGTAGAAGATGTGTACCACATTGTAATGGAGTGTGTCCGTAATGAAGCTGAAAGATTGCAGCTCTTCATGATCAACCAATATAATGGTGAAGTTGGGTTCTGTAACAGCATTTTGTCGGAGCCGTGCTCTGAAAATGCTGTCAGGCTATATAGGTTGGTCAGAGCAGCCCTCAACCGCAGATGTTAGTAGTTTAATTGATTTGTTTGTTGTCTTTAATTTTTTTTTGTACTATGAGGGTGGCATTTCCTTGAGGAAAAAACCCTCCTTAAATATTAAATGAATAAAAAAAAAAAAAAAAAAAGTTGCCCATCGGCGAGAACTCGGATTTATCTAGCGACAGATCTGAAATTTGTACGGACGAGCCATGGACTAGCAGACCCGATGTCACTGAACAAATTTGACAACTAATCAAGAATAAAATATACGAATTTAATGTTTAAATGTAAACAAATAGCAATAATACGATAAAAAAATACTTTTATGTGAAATGTAAAACCGTCTTTTTGTATACTTGATGTTCAAGATCTCTTTTAACAGCAAAAACCTCTTCAATTCGACATTTTAAACAGAGCAGCGTTCACATGCGCGACTGGACTCGGTCTAGAAAGAAATCCGGTCGCAACTGGTTTTACTAACGCGTATGCCCATTTGGGCTTGTACTTCGGCAGAGGGGAAACGCTTCGTATGGCTTCTCTTTCTGTAGAAGCCCGTCTTACTCTAAGTCTGGTACCTAAGTGAGGCAGGATCACTATTTTTAGGGTTCCGTAGCCAAAATGGCAAAAAACGGAACCCTTATAGATTCGTCATGTCTGTCTGTCTGTCCGTCCGTATGTCACAGCCATTTTATTCCAAAAGTATTAAGATTACACAGTTGAAACTTAGTAGGTAGATTTATGCTATTAACCGCTTGACGATTTTAATACAAAAATAATAAAAAAATAAGATTAAGGAGGGGCCCCCATACATGGAACTGAAACTGAAAAAAAAATCCTTCATACCAATACGTGTGGAGTGTCTATAGATAGGTCTTTAAAAATGACATTGAGGTTCGGACATTTTTTTCTAAAAGTCAACCGTTTGAAAGATAAACACTGCCAAAGCACATGAGTAATAGTAGAGATTATTTCCTCTGTGGCCAAAGTGGTAAAATGTGTGTCCCCCCCTCTAACTTTCGATGTAAGAGAGTGAAAAATAAAAAAATATATAATAATATGCTATAGATCTTAATAAAAACTTTCAATGAAAATTGGTTCGAACGAGATATAATAATTAGTTTTCGAGATATATCATATTCTCCAAAACCGCAAATATAACTTTGTCATTCATACCAACACTGTGAAAAACAAAGTTATTTTTACAGACGAAAAATGATAGTGGTATTAAATATAGTATGGTATAAGGTAACTACGGAACCCTACGGCGCGTGGCCCGACACGCACTTGGCCGGTTTTTCATAAATTTTTTCAAAATGTTATTCGAGAGCGATCTATCAAGGAGAGAGTCCGAACCGTGATATGTTTTTCAGCGATGCACCAGTGGGGTGATGCGTGCAGCAGCAGTTACATCCACTACCGCGTCAAAGATAAATTCCTTCATATCATTATTACGTAGATCTACGGTCAGACTGAAACACGTCGTGCTTGTGTGTGACCTTCGGGACATAGATATGGCATGCCACCCCCCGTAACCTATGGGACGAGTATATTTACCTGCTGGCTGATATGAACTACTAGCACAGAATCCAGACCCGGCACCACCAGTCTGGTGCGCATTCTTATCGCGCGCGGGGCGCGCATGCATTGAAGGGGCAGCAGCTGGGTGCTGCAGCCGCTCCAGGCGAGCAGTGCTAGAGTTTGGTCGACGAAAGATGAGACTCGAGTCTCATCTTTCGTCGAACCAACCGATCGGTTGGAAATGGAACTAATTTTGCGCCTTATTTTAATCAATTTCCAATAACTTAACCTCTAAACGTTAATTTAACAGGGAAAGTGGCGGCGCCGCCATTTCAATCTCATCTTTCGTTGACGAGACTCTAGCGCAGTGCACACGCGGCGCATAGATTGTAGGCGCGCTGAAAACACTGCGTGTGTGCAGTTCGCAAACTTTCGCAAATTCACATGATCGGACCACAATAGAGAGTTTGTGTCTGGACGCACCTTATGTTTTAATCAGAAGTACCTGGGGCCCACCCCAGAAAAAACCTTAAAACATCTCTAGATACGTCCATGAATGTATTGTAAGTATACACATGTAAATAGTGTAGAGGGTCTACCGCCCAAGTGTCGTCGACTTCGCCGTCGGCTTCATTTGACAGATGGTTGTAATACATCGCTACTTTGGTACTTGTACTATTATGTATTCTGTGCTTTGGTAAGTTTTTATTTGTACCAAAAAGAAGTAGCAATGTATTTCATTCATCTGTCAAATGAAGCCGACGACGCGCGACGGCGAAATCGACGACACATGGGCGGTAGGGCCCGGGAGGGTACTGATTCACAAACGTCGGAAACTTTCCAATCCTTCACTGACGTCCATTATACAAGTACGCTGGACAGGCGAACGCCACCAATCGTTTGTTCCGATTTGAAAATCGCCATATTGGCGCTGAGAGCAGTAGATTCTATACTATGGCCTTGATGAGAAAAAAAAAAAAAAAGCCTGGACAATACCATTATTTCCATTCCAAAAAAGGGTACTATACCGTTTTATTTTAAAAAGTTGGAAAAAAAATCACAACAAATTAATGTTCAACAGTCAAGTTCATCGGAATTTTTTCGTGAATGATTCAGGAAATATCTTCACAATATTTCATCAAAATATACATAGCATACTTTCTAAAAAAGAACTATTCGAGTTGACCCTTTCAAGTATCAGAAAGGTTACCAACCCAGATGTAATTTGTCTCACGGAAAGTTTCATTAGGCAGGGTGAAGAAAGAAATGTAAACATTAACAACTACATACTGGCATCTAGCTTTTCAAGGCCAAAAAAGCGCGGTGGATCTTGTATCTTAGTAAAGAAAGGCCTTGAATTTAAGAAATTAACATGCTTTGATGACCTTGGAATGATCTATCACTTTGAATGTTGTGCTATTAACTTGACTACGAACAATATTATAGTTATATGTATTTATAGAAATCCATCAAAAATTAACCGACATATTGATTATTTCCTGGATAAAATTGACTTGTTATTGTGTAAATGCTTTAAGAAATACCCGAATAAGAACATAATTATTACTGGTGACTTTAACATCGACATGCTCAAAACAAACAAGTCGACAATAAGGTTTCGCGACTTATTAAAAAAATACAACTTAAATTTGAACATAACTAGTCCCACAAGAGGTGAGGCGTGTCTGGACTTAATAATAAGCAACGTTGGTAATGCCATTGGCTCTGTCTTGCCGTTATGGCTATCAGACCATGACACCGCTCAAGTGTTAAAGTTTAATATAAAGCATAAAAAGGAAATCCCTCAATCTGTCTTTGTTATGAAAAGTTGCTATTCATTAGAAAACATTGAAAAGTTTAAAAACTATCTAGGTAGTCTTTCGTTTTCTAATGTTTACAGTCAAAGCGATTTGAATGCAGCTTTTAACGAATTTCATGAAATATTTACTCTTCTGCACAAGCTGTGTTTTCCGAAAATAAAAATTAAACGAACATTGTCCTCAAAGCCTAGATGGATGTCAAAAGGCCTGAAAAAGAGCACTATTTCTAAGAGAGCACTTCGCTATAAGTACTACTCGACAAAAACAAGTGAAAATAAATCAAATTATTTAAAATATAATAAACTATTGAACAAATGTATAAATTATTCTAAAAGAGCGGCCAACCAAAAATACGTCTCTAGGAGCAACAATATTTGCAAAGCAACTTGGTCTGTTATAAAAAACGAAACTTTTGGACAGCTTGCTCAACATAACCATATAAATAGCATTATTAAAAATGACATTGAAATTACTAATCCTATTACTATTGCCTCGACATTTAATGATTATTTCACTGATGACATAAATTCAATTCAAAATAATAATTGCAATAATAATAATAATTCTAATAATAACAATTCTAATAATAATAATAATAATTTGAATAATAATAATTGTAATAATAATAATAATGGTAATAATAATAATTGTAATGATAATAATAATAATTGTAATAATAATAATAATTCTACATTAAAAACTAATCTGTTGAACAGTATTTTTCTAACACCAGTAGACGAGAATGATATAATTAAAGTTATTATGTCAATAAAAAACTCCTTATCTGAGGGAAATGATGGTGTATGTACTAAAGTCCTTAAGTCTTGTAAAGATGCAGTATGTAAAGTTTTAGCTTTTCTCGTAAATCTATCATTACAGACTGGACAATTTCCTGATGTACTAAAGTTGTCAATTGTGAAACCGTTGTTCAAGAAAGGTTCGAAAACGGACTTATGTAATTTTAGACCTATAGCTATTTTATCTGTGTTCTCTAAAATTTTTGAAAAAGCTATGCTGGCTCAGCTTACGGCCTTCTTAAATAAATTCAATATAATTAATCAAAATCAATATGGCTTTCAAAAACATAAATCGACAACATATGCAGCCTTTGACCTTGTAAATAAAGTTTTACAAAGTGTCAACAAAGATAACTTTACGACGGTTTTGTTTCTAGATATGTCGAAAGCATTCGACTGCGTTCCACATGATGGATTACTTAATAAACTAGAACGTCTTGGAATTCGGGGACTTGCTTTAAATTGGATAAAATCCTATTTATCTAACAGAAGTCAATGTGTAGAAATAACCCAACTTAACTCAAGCAAAACCGTTGAAACGTATCATTCAGACTTCAAACATAATGCTTTTGGTGTTCCGCAGGGAAGTGTTCTCGGTCCTTTATTATTTCTCCTGCATATTAATGACTTGCCAGACATAACAGGACACAATACTATATTATTTGCTGACGATATTTCATTGATAGTTACTAGTAGTAAGACATCTTCTTTAGAACATCATAAGCGTGACATAACTTCTACACTGACCCTGATAATAAAATGGCTCCAAGACAATAATCTCAAAATTAATCTATCAAAAACAAATTTGATTAATTTTAATAATTTTAAAAATCAATCATTTGACATAGATTATAATGGACAAATTCTGCGAAGTGCTACAAATGCTAAATTTTTAGGCTTAATAGTTGACCCCAAATTGAATTGGAAAGACCAGATAGATAAAGTATGCAACAAATTAAACAGTTTTTCTTTTGCCTTATACAAACTAGCCAGAGTCGCCAGTCTGCAGACAGCAGTTACAGCCTACTTTGCGTATGTCGAATCAGTCCTAAGATACGGTTTATTGATTTGGGGAAATGGTCTCGACATTAACAGGTTGTTTATAGCTCAAAAAACATGTATCAGGTCCATTTGCAATCTGAGATCTGATATATCATGCAAGCCCTACTTCATCTCCCTCAATATATTAACTTTGCCTTGCCTTTATGTACTTGAAGTCGGAATCTTTGTCAAGCAAAATAAAAGGTTGTTTACACAGGCTTGTCAACTATATCCAAGAAATACGCGTAATCCCAAAAGGCTTGTATTAGAAACAGTTCTTAAGACAGCACGATTTAGGAAGAATAGTTATGCTATGTGTATTAAAATATTCAATAAAATTCCTGAACATTTTAAAGATATTCCGATTAGTCGCTTTAAATTCCTTCTTAGAAAATGGTTATTAGAAAAGGCTTTTTACTCGATAAAGGAATTCAGGGGGGGGACACTCTTGACACTCCTATACTAAGTGACATTATTGTAAAGGAAGTGCCTTCATCTCTCATCGGCGAAGATCATTACTTCATACAATTTTTTTTTTATAAGAACTCCCTCAACGATCAAGCAATGCTTGACAAGCGCGTAAATGCTTGTCAAGCAGTTTATGGTTTGGGAATAGACAATGATTTTCTAATAGTCATTAGCGAGAGTACATACATAAAGGTAGGTATACTCTTTTTATCAAAAACAAAATTTAATTGTCAGAATTTTCCTTTAGCAATATCACAAAAATCTTTTTCTGTTTTTATTTCGCACGTTTACTTATTTCAGTTGCTCCTTTCCACCGTTTCCCAACAAAATAATTAGGGCCCGGATAGTTTTAAAGATTGGGTAGAGATTGTTGGTGAAAATGTGTTGACAAGTTAAAAGAATGGGGTCTGCAACCAGCACCTTCGCCAGCAGGATAAGGGCTGCAGGCGTAGTACCTTCCCTTCACTTACCGGCAATTCATCGTGTAAGTTTTTTATGTAGGTACTAGGTAGGTACCATAGTAGAATCAAATTACTACCTCCTTGATTTAGGGTGCGTTTCCGATGAAGCAACATCACGTAAATTTTTTTGGGGTTGGCTTAAAAAATGGGGCGCTTGATTTTGAAATTGAAATATATATAACTTTGTAGAGTTTCGTAAGGCCTTTCAAATGATACTATAACCCCGGCGCGGAAATTTGTATTATTATTTTAGTGTTTATGAAAATATTTTTTTTTATGATATATTTTTTTCAGGCAACCAGACCCATCCCAGTTCCAGACCCATTTCAATTCCAACCCATCCCACTTCGTCTTCATATACCAGAAATATCATGTAAGTTTTGTTTACGCATATCAATGGTAGATATTTCTCAAAATAATTAATTACAAAGACGTAACTGCAAACATCAAGAATTACAAAGACGTAACTGCAAACATCATGCATAATGCCCAGGGTTAGGTTGGGAATAATATTTTTGGTTTCCTAACCTAACCCCCATGGGGGTTAGGTTTTGGGGTTAGGTTCGGAATAAACGAATTTCATAAGCTACAATATTTTCAATAATAAAATTACAAACATTTTTTTTTCAGATCACAGCCCACCCCCATCCCACTCTGTTGTCATCCTGATACAGGTGCGAGCAATAACAATACGAGCTATCGAGCAGTTTGATTGTGGCAACCGCAAATGATGAAAATTAATATATTTTTTTATAAAAAACAAGTATCATTACTTGTTTCAATTCCGGGACTCTTTTGCTCCATAATCGTTTTATAGACTTAAAGTAAGGGTGTAAGTAAAATGATTGTATTACTTATATCTCGTAATAATATATAGGACTTCGTATAAGGTGTCAGTTAAATTATTTTGGTTCGACCGTGCACCATCCTTCCTGTTTTTCTATGCGGAAGCATTAATTGCTTATTTACGAATAATTTTACTGGAATGGTTTTAACATTCAGTTATCAATTACTGGCTGCGCAACATGTTTTGATGAAAATGTATTTTCATTAAAACTGCTAGCTATACTTATTAAGTGTTAGTGATGTGTTCTTTAATAGGTTACATTTAACAAGATTATGTTATACTTACCTGGGAAAAATTAATGGCTGTGGCGAGGGGTGAAATTATGGCGAAGGTAAGCCGTTTAACAAAAGTGTTATGATCTGCATAGTGGATCGGTAGGGTGGGATTTCTAAAAGGTAAGCCAATGCAATGGGAATCATCTTGTATGGACCCTTCGCCACTGGCTGTAGGTACATTAGTATACCTAATACTACTAGGTAGGTATACTAATGTACTACACAAACACGGTCAGGGTACCTACTACGCTAGTAGGCACCCTGACCGTGTTTGTGAATGAATAAATATTAAGAAATAAGAATATGAACAATTTTGAATAAAATTATCCCTAGACATAAACTGAGAGGAATAAATAAAAACATAATGACTCTTTCACTTAATTGTTTAATTTTGTGTCCTTTTCTTTTCTCCCTTTTGTAATTATGTTTTAACTGTTTTGTTCTAGTTATCTCTTATAACATTTGAAACGTTTGTTCTCATGTGTTAGATATTTTCTTCGGAAAAAATACTAATACTAGTGAACACGGCGTTTAGAATGTTATAAAAGATAATTAGAACAAAGCCGTAGGTAGGATTGCTAGATTAGGTACTAAAAAAAAAAAAACAAACTAACAAGAAGATCGCCGATCAGAGATGGCGCTTCAAAATGAGTAAGTTTTAAAATCGCCAGAGGGCTCTCTACCCCTATTTTTTTTATCTTACTCTATGAAGGAATTTTTGGAACATTAATATGTACATGTCAATATTATGTCGCTTTTTATTTTTATTTTTTTATTTTATATTTTCATTGACATTGTTCTAATCTATTAACATTGTTTTAATCTATTAAAGTTGACATAATTTGTTATTGACATTTTTAATATGACATAATTTACTATTGACACTTTTAATTTGACATAATTTATTATTGACATTTTTTTTTGACATACCTAGTTACTTCATTCTTTTGTGCTGTTGACATTTTTCGAATATATTTTTATTTATGTCATTATGAGTGGTAAACTGTGCAATCGTTATTTCAATAATTTGTGTCAAATCTTAATTCTGAATAATGTGTTATTGTTGTTATAAATTTGCATGCTATGTAAAATGGCTAAATAGGTTAAGGTACCATTTTTATTTAGACCATCTGAATTGTAAGTAATCACCCTATTTACAGCAAATAAAGTTATTTGTATTTGTATTTGTATTTGATTATGGCAGTAGTGAGTGTACTTGAAATTAATTAGTTCCAAGTACACTCACTACTGCTATAGTAGAATCTAGTGCTCTCAGCGCCAATATGGCGATTTTCAAATCGGCACAAAAAATTGCTGTCATTTCATGTGTGCGTTACCCCAGCAAAAAGTTGTGCTTTAGAGAGATGAGACCTTATCAGATAATTAGTGTGTCATGAGGAGAAATTTGTTTACTAATAGCAAAATTTGTGTGAGTTGTAGTTTTTAAGATATATGAGAAAAACAGATTTTGCTGGGGTTACGTTTTAAACATTACCCTGGCAAAAAAAGTTGTTTCAGCCTGGAACCAAATACATGAATAGATAGCTTTTGTTGCATAGTAAATGTTAGCAAATAGCAAAAATTGTGTGCGTTATGGTTCTTGAGTTATTTAAGTTTTTGCTGGGGTAACGTTTTGGGTTTTCCCAGATCTCGAAAACGGTTCAACGCAGAAGTTTGAAAAAAATACCACTAAGAGACCTTAATTTGTTTAAATTTGTTTAATTGTTAGTTTTTGATTTGGTTGTCGCAAACCAACGTAATTAAATGGTTTCGAAAAACAGAAAAAACGAATTTGCAAGTAAACTAGTACACTTATAATCAAATAAACAGCTGTTAAAAATAGCCGTGGTAGACACTTATTACGCCAAGAATTTTAGGCTTTGTAACTTTACACGATATAAAGATATAAACAAATTTAATAAATTTTAGACCGGTCGTACTTTAGCGATCGATTACACAGTTTCCATAACATAAGGACACATGGCATACATTAAACAAATTTAAGTAATTCATTAACATTACTTCCTGTTAATTTCAGCTTTCAATTACGCCTATCATGAAAGTTTTAACAAAAACAAGATTACGACAGCAATTCTTGAATAAGCCGACCAAATTGTAAAGGTCACTAAAAAGCGACCGCACCATACGTACGGGTTATCTTCGCAAATTAGCAGCTTAGTATCCGATGTTTTGTACAGTTATGAAGAAAAATGTTATTCATATAGCTTAAGATTCTACTAGTTTTCTATTTTATAAATTAATATCGTGTTTATTAATATCAAATAATACACTTACGCGATTAATAGTATTTTTAAAGAATGTAATGATTCACGAAAGTTAAAAGTTTGAAGGCACTCAACATTACATAAATAAAGGTAAATAATAATCTAAACCTAAGTAGGAAATAATCTCGCTAAGCAATTTATAGTGTGATTTATTTGTCAGTATCAATATATACATTTATAGTAATTTGTTGCTTCTGTTTGATCAAACCAAATGTTTTATTTTAATACCAAACCTACTCATGTCAATCCAGTGACCACTATGTTTGACAGGTAAAAACATTTACCCATAAAAACTGTTCCTACCTAGGAACAGTTTTTACGGAAACTACCTCGCATTTTTTCCATATATATTTCTCACCATTTAAACCTTCCCCTGGAATACGACAAACATTTTAAAACCAAAATCGGCCAAGCCATTCTTGAGTTTTCGCGAGACTAACGTACATTATATATTTAAAGATAATCTGACCAGCAAAGTTTTGTACACAACTGTACTAACAAAAGATCCATAACATCCCGTTCATTTAAGATGGTTACGCTTATGTATGGTTCGGTCGCTTTTTAGTGACCTTTACAATTTGGTCGGCTTATTCAAGAATTGCTGTCGTAATCTTGTTTTTGTTAAAACTTTCATGATAGGCGTAATTGAAAGCTGAAATTAACAGGAAGTAATGTTAATGAATTACTTAAATTTGTTTAATGTATGCCATGTGTCCTTATGTTATGGAAACTGTGTATTCGATCGCTAAAGTACGACCGGTCTAAAATTTATTAAATTTGTTTATATCTTTATATCGTGTAAAGTTACAAAGCCTAAAATTCTTGGCGTAATAAGTGTCTACCACGGCTATTTTTAACAGCTGTTTATTTGATTATAAGTATACTAGTTTACTTGCAAATTCGTTTTTTCTGTTTTTCGAAACCATTTAATTACGTTGGTTTGCGACAACCAAATCAAAAACTAACAATTAAACAAATTTAAACAAATTAAGGTCTCTTAGTGGTATTTTTTTCAAACTTTTGCGTTGAATCGTTTTCGAGATCTAGGAAAACCCAAAACGTTACCCCAGCAAAAACTTAAATAACTCGAGAACCACAACACACACAATTTTTGCTATTTGCTAACATTTACTATGCAACAAAAGCTATCTATTCATGTATTTGGTTCCAGGCTGAAACAACTTTTTTTGCCAGGGTAATGTTTAAAACGTGACCCCAGCAAAATCTGTTTTTCTCATATATCTTAAAAACTACAACTCACACAAATTTTGCTATTAGCAAACAAATTTCTCCTCATGACACACTAATTATCTGATAAGGTCTCATCTCTCTAAAGCACAACTTTTTGCTGGGGTAACGCACACCATTTCATGACAAGCCTGTCCAGCGTACTTGTATAACTATATCTATGTGTATAATGGACGTCAGTGATATTACTTATAAAAATAACCCTTGTGCAACATTTTAAGTTCCTAGTTCCAAACCGTTTAGTTAGGCTGTGCGCTCTGATAGAAATCCAATAAACAAAGAAAGCAGCATCTCACTCAAAACCATAGAAATCAAAACATGTTAAAAAAAAACTATCGTTCACTATTTTCACTGACTGAGCGAGCCGAAGCCCGAGCGAAGCGTCTCCGTTTCAGCCATAGACTTATTATATTATTGGTTTCTTTCAGCTTGGGCAAAAATCACTGACCTCCATACTAAAATGCTTTCGTATGTATGTCCGTCCGTCCGTTTGTTCTTCTCTATGGTCGCATTTCTCAACCGATTCTCTTGAAATTTTGTGAGCAGTTTTGATGATTATATAGATTTTTTGTCGATTCCTTTTTTTACGGAATTATTCGAAAAACATACATATTTCGGCCATTTGGAAAAAATATCAAAAATGTCAGAAACGCGAGTTCTACAGCTCACAGAGCTACTATTAGTAGTTACCTATTTACATTCATCGTATCGTATGTAATGTACAATACGTTTCATAAATCCAGCAAAATTTTTCATCAAAGTGAGAGTTCCAATGTGGTCTCATGGTCTGTGGTTCTAGTGTAGCTTATTTTTATCCGCCTCCTTTTATACAAACTTCTTGGATGAAGTCGACGCCAATGCTATTAAAGAATTTTCACGGTTAAAGAAAATTAGCGACATCCGCGCATCCGCTTCACATTTATTTTAACAATAATAATAATACCTCATCATATTATTAGTTCAGAAACTGTGCTTAATTTATATAATAATAAAATATATAACTTTTGTATTTACATTGATAATAATTTAACACTTTAAAGAGTTTCAACTTGAAAGTTGTGCACTTGATTTTATTGATTGCATTTCCCAGGCGAACTATCTACGGCGCATGCTCTTGAATAAATAGCTCTGAAAATTCGTGACTGCGGCCGCAAAGGTAAGCTTTTCCGACCTTTTTCTTTAAATTTTGATTAAATATGCTTATTTTTTACCATTTATATATCTTTTCCATTATAATAATTAGCAGTTTGGACAGTTTGCGTAAAAAAACATGAAAATATCAAACATACAGTTCCATGTCTTTCCCTCAAAGCTCCGAATTTGCCGGTAAAGATTTTTTTAATTACGCAATTTAAATCCCATAAATCTATGCATTTTTTTATCTGTTAAATATAATCACAAAAATAATAATGTGTATTTGGAATGACAGCCTAAGTGATTATAAAACACGTGTCATTTCGTAATACGTAGTTTGAATTTCCCAATTTTTATTATTATTACAATGATTTTTAGACATAAACATAAAATCAGAGGTTTTTTTAACATTTTGATGTATTTATTTTTCTATGTTTATTTGTTAAAATGGCAGACGATATGAATTTTGCAAGGACTTCCAATTTTGAATTACTGTCTTTTCCGATAAGCGCCTGCCAAAGCCCTGAAAAATCGCTTGGTGACTTTTCACTTTGGCGGAGTTTTGTGAAAGTTGAAAATAATCGAAACCTTGGTGCTGCCATGCACAAGATGGACGCACCGGGAAGGGAGGGAAGCCCATGTGCGTCGCCGGTTTATCCATACATCGCATAGGGCGACTTGCGATTATTCTAATTTTGAAACATGTCTTGCAAATACATCTGAATAGGTACTTGTTACTTTCTATAGATCACTCTAATTTTAGAATGAACGCACTCTCTCCTTTGTGATTATAGTCATGTAACAACGTAACAACTTCTTTTTGATTTGTTTGTATCGGCTAGTGCTATTATTCTCTTTTCACATAGATTTTCGTTTGATCAATATCTGATAACGAAATTTGTTATTACTTAGGTCCTTTAGGCGTAAAGTTCCCTGGAACCTGTCTGAGAATTAGATTTTTCGTAATACTGATTAGCGACGATGGTGCGTACTTTTGATGATACGAACTTTTAGTGACCCGGGGTCGACCCGGTGAAGTGTATGAGAGTTGTGTGAAGGCAACCGATAAAATTGTCTATATTCGGAAGGACTGTGAGCTGTATTGACGTCCCGGACGTCCTACGCGCACGCTCGGCCTGGGCGAACTCTTCCCGTAATATTGCCCTTTAATTACAATCACAGGTGAACATGCCGATGTGCATCTGATGCATCTAGACTGAATTAAAGTGTTGAAAACTAAAATGAGTTGCGATCGCGAGATCGCGACAGAAGATCAGTTAACAAACAATTTAAGTTTGTTGACTTAATTTTAAATGTTCCGCATTATTTATGAATTTTTAAAGCGTATTTTTTGCTCTTACGATAAAATATTAGTTATACGAACGTCAATTCAACACCCTTATATTCTTATTTGGACAGGATTGCTGAGTTGTCAAAATAGTCGGTTAGGCCATCAGGATGGGTAAGGAGAAGACTCATATCAACATCGTGGTGATCGGCCACGTAGACTCTGGCAAATCCACCACGACAGGTCACCTCATCTACAAATGCGGCGGCATCGACAAACGTACTATCGAGAAGTTTGAGAAGGAGGCCCAGGAGATGGGCAAAGGCTCTTTCAAATATGCGTGGGTATGTATAAACTTTGACGCTACCACAGAATACATAATAGTACAAACGCTACGTTACGATTATTCTGTATCTAGAATCTAGTGCTTATAGTCCTATGGAGTAGAAGCAAAAAAACGAAGAATACGGCTATCGCTGAACCAAAGTTTTCCTTTGGTGGGATTGCCTTGTGTTCCCAAAATAGGGTTAAGAAGTGGAGCCACCTGGATTTTTCAAGCAGGTGGAGGGGCGGGGGGAATTCTGCCTTAACGAAGTTCGAGGTTAATAACTGCCTAAGTTTAGATACTAAGCCAGGTTGGGTATCATTTTCGGATAAATCAATGACGTAGAATTCATTTCTGATATAAAAAAATGCAATTTATTAAGAAGTTTCTTAAAAATTACACAATAACCAATTAGTTAGAGAGCTATTGAAAATTACTGCAAGAGTTCTCAAGGTCCTTCTCTAAATATGATAGTGTTTAGGGTGTACATGCGTCAGCACCTACTCCCAGTGCCAGGAAGTGGAACACCTGGCGTCAGCACGCTTCCAAACATGTAGCATTTCGAAGGGCTCTACAAGAGTTATCTCAAGGTTCAAATTTGGCAATATGGTGGAGAATAGCACAAAAAAAATAAGACGGCAGTCGGACCGCAGTGTCATGGAACATGCCGAGTCAGCACGCCTCGTAAGTTGTATGAATTTCGAGGTCGGTACAAGAGTTATCTCAAGGCTGAAAATTTGTATACTGCTTAATTATTATGCATAATTTATGAAAATAACAGTCAGACCACACCACAGTGTCATGGAACATAGGCAGTCAGCAGTCGCTCAAAGGGTGGAGTCCAAATAAGCTGTTTGGAGCTACAACGTGTTACGAAACAGGATTACACAGTTGAAACTTGGTAAGTAGATGTATTCTGTAAACCGCTCTACGATTTTTACACAAAAAATAAAAATTAAGGGGGGTTCCTCATATGTGGAACTGAAACTGTTTTTTTTTTTCATCAAACCCATACGTGCGGGATGTCTTTAGATAGCTCTTTAAAAATGACATTGAGGTTCCTAAAACAATTTTTGCTCAAAGTCAAGCGTTTCAATGGTATACACTTCCAAAATGGTAAAATGTGTTTTTCCCCCCTCGTACTTTCAAAATAAAAAAGTGAAAAATCTTAAAAAAATATATGCTGTATATCTTAAAAAACACTTTCAACGAAAATTGGTTTGAACGAGATATAGCAAGCAGTTTCAGAGATATAGCACATTTTCCAAAACCGCAAATATAACTTTGTCATTCATACAAACACTAAGAAAAACAAAGTTATTTTTGAAAACGTAAAATGTTAGTGGTATTCACTATGGTATGGTATAAGGTCACTACGGAATCCTTTTGCGCGTGGTCCGACACGCATTTGGCCGGTTTTTTTTATAACATGTTGTATATTTATTATTAAATAATATAAAATAAGGGTTTCATTACCGGGACCCGATAAATGAGAATTCCCTGGAACCACATCGTTCCCGGAGTCGGGAAATATTTTGTAATATCCCGGGTATTTTTAAGAAGTTTTCATTTTAATACCATACCGTAGTGAATACCACTAACATTTTACGTTTTCAAAAATAACGTTGTTTTCCATAGTGTTTGTTTAAATGACAAAGTTATATTTGCGGTTTTGGAAAATGTGCTATATCTCTGAAACTGCTTACTATATCTCGTTCAAACCAATTTTCGTTGAAAGTGTTTTTTAAGATCTATAGCATATATTTTTTTAAGATTTTTCGCTTTCTTATTTTGAAAGTTCGAGGGGGGGAAAACACATTTTGCCATTTTGGAAGTGTATACAATTCAAACGCTTGACTTTGAGCAAAAATTGTTTTAGGAACCTCAATGTCATTTTTAAAGAGCTATCTAAAGACATCCCGCACGTATGGGTTCGATGAAAAAAAAATTCAGTTTCAGTTCCACGTATGAGGAACCCCCCTTAATTTTTATTTTTTATTTTTTGTGTAAAAATCGTAGAGCGGTTTACAGAATACATCTACTTACCAAGTTTCAACTGTGTAATCCTGTTTCGTAACACGTTGTAGCTCCAAACAGCTTATTTGGACTCCACCCTTTGAGCGACTGCTGACTGCCTATGTTCCATGACACTGTGGTGTGGTCTGACTGTTATTTTCGTAAATTATGCATAATAATTAAGCAGTATACAAATTTTCAGCCTTGAGATAACTCTTGTACCGACCTCGAAATTCATACAACTTACGAGGCGTGCTGACTCGGCATGTTTCATGACACTGCGGTCCGACTGCCGTCTTATTTTTTTGTGCTATTCTCTACCATATTGCCAAATTTGAACCTTGAGATAACTCTTGTAGAGCCCTTCGAAATGCTACATGTTTGGAAGCGCCAGGTGTTCCACTTCCTGGCGCTGGGAGTAGGTGCTGACGCATGTACACCCTAAACACTCTATATATTGAGAGAAGGACCTTGAGATAACTCTTGCAGTAATTTTCAATAGCTCTTTAACTAAATATTTTTAACTACGTTTTATTTCCTGAAGTCACAGAAGATAAATATTAAACTGATGTTCTTATTTGCAAATATTTTAACAAAGCTCATTGTATGAACATTTGAAAAATATAACTTAATAAATATCTGTATTAACAATAAATAGCGAAAAAAAAATTATTGAAGCGTGTCGTCAATTTTTTTACTCCTATGTAAATATATATCGCACCTCCGCTCAAATAGTGTATTAACTCAGAAAATCACTTTGTTGAGAAACAGACAAAAGAAGTTGGACTTGTCAACCAGTGTTTCTTTCAGACAAAATTCTCCGGGGGGGCAATTAAGAGGTTCGGGGGAGCTCGTCCGTCGATCACTACACTAGTTTGCCCGTCTACCTACACACAAGACATTTTTCTACGTGCCGGACTACAGCTGGGCCACAAAAAAAAAAGTTGGAAATCTGACTTTTTGACTATGCCATTATGAAGTCGATAATTTGTCGGAATTTGTCGCCAAAAACCAGAATTTGTCGGTCTTGCGTTTAGGAGATACGTGTGGCTCAGCTGTAGAGACGTCTCTACAGCTGGGCCACACAGATCTCGAAAACGGAAGGTCGTAGCGGAAATCTGATTACTCGTATGTGTAGCCGGTAATTTGTCGAATTTTGTCGCCAAAAACCAGAGTTTGTCGGTCTTGCGTTTAGGAGATACCTGTGGCTAAGCTGTAGAGACGTCTCTACAGCTGGGCCACACAGATCTCGAAAACGGAAGGTCGTAGCGAAAATCTGATTACTTGTATGTGTAGCCGGTAGTTTGTCGGATTTTGTCACCAAGAACCAGATTTTGTCGATCTTGCGTTTAGGAGATATGTGAGGATACGCTGTGGAGACTTTTCTACCTGGATCTTGGGAAAGGAAGGTCATAGCGAAAATCTGATGACTCGAGTGTGTAGCCGTTAGTTTGTCGGAATTTGTCACCAAGAATCAGATTTTGTCGATCTTGCGTTTAGGAGATATGTGAGGATACGCTGACGACCTTTCGTTTTCGAGATCCAGGTAAAAAGGTCTCCACAGCGCATCCTCACATATCTCTCTGTGTAGCCGTTAGTTTGTCGGAATTTGTCACCAAGAATCAGATTTTGTCGATCTTGCGTTTAGGAGATATGTGAGGATACGCTTACGACCTTTCGTTTTCGAGATACAGGTAAAAAGGTCTCCACAGCGCATCCTCACATATCTCCTAAACGCAAGATCGACAAAATCTGATTCTTGGTGACAAATTCCGACAAACTAACGGCTACACACTCGAGTTATTAGATTTTCGCTATGACCTTCCTTTCTCAAGATCTAGGTAGAAAAGTCTCCACAGCGTATCCTCACATATCTCCTAAACGCAAGATCGACAAAATCTGGTTCTTGGTGACAAAATCCGACAAACTACCGGCTACACATACAAGTAATCAGATTTTCGCTACGACCTTCCGTTTTCGAGATCTGTGTGGCCCAGCTGTAGAGACGTCTCTACAGCTGAGCCACACGTATCTCCTAAACGCAAGACCGACAAACTCTGGTTTTTGGCGACAAAATTCGACAAATTACCGGCTACACATACGAGTAATCAGATTTTCGCTACGACCTTCCGTTTTCGAGATCTGTGTGGCCCAGCTGTAGAGACGTCTCTACAGCTGAGCCACACGTATCTCCTAAACGCAAGACCGACAAATTCTGGTTTTTGGCGACAAATTCCGACAAATTATCGACTTCATCATGGCATAGTCAAAAAGTCAGATTTCCAACTTTTTTTTTGTTGCCCAGCTGTAGTCCGGCACGTCATTATTCTCCGGGGGGGCACTAAGGCTGCTCTCCGGGGGGGCACCGCCCCCCAGAAATAGTACCTGAAAGAAACACTGTTGTCAACTTTTTTCACTATTCGGTCAATAACTTAAAAACCAATCCGAATTTTTAAAAACCCTTGTAGGATATTTAAAAGCTTTCCAAGGCCCACAAAATTGTATACTTAATATCTTGAAATAATGAAAAATAAAATCTTAGATTTTGAGTTATGACAGTATAAGGTTTAAGAAAATGCAAGTTTTGAGAAATTTTGTTTTACTAAAGAGACATCTGAAAACAAAATTCTTCCAGTTTTAATGAAAAATGTATTTAATCTGTATAAATAAAGAATTTTAAATTAGCTCCTAATAACAACGGTTTCTACTGATTTTCTAGTAGGCAATAATAAAACTTCCAATAAATCTGACAAATCTCTTTTTAATAAACTACTGTAATCTCATTTTTTTATATTCTTTGTTGTATGAATTTGCGCATCACACCCTCATAATCTTAATGATCAATTTTTTTTTATTCTACTTATAGCACGCTTGAAATCATCCAAACTGAAAAAGAAAGGTTTCTGATCATAGACAACAGCCAACAATTCCTTACTAACAAAAAATAGGAATTCTTTATAACAAAAATAAAAAAAACCTCTAAGAAATAATTCAAAAGCGAATGATGCGCTACCGAATCAATGACCAATGATGCGTTACATAATCATGACGATAAAAAATTAAAAAAATAATCTCTAAAATAGTCGACAATTTCTTATCAACTAACTAAATAGTAGTAGGTATAAAAAGAAAATTAAAAGAACTTTGATGAAACACTACAGCATCGATGGAAGAAAAAAAAAACTTAATGCAACAATAGAATACAGACTGTCCAAAACAGAAGTAAGTTATTATAAAAATCAGAATAAAAAATAGGAATGCGATTCTTTAAAAAAAGTCATTAAATTAGTCTTCTTGTTTTCCTTAATTGCCAATTTATTGGCAGGTATAAGCGCCTGGCATTGTATACAATGCCTGGCCCTTTTAGGCAATGTATGAAATAGAATGAATATTATTGTCTATTTCACACATCACCTAGGCATTCTATACAATGCCTAGGCATTGTATACAATGCCTGCTGGTCCACCGGCAATGTGTAAAATAAAAAGATTTTTATCGAGGGGGGGCTCGAGGGGGAGCTCGGGAGGGGGGGGGGGGGCTCGAGGGGACTCGAGGGGGGCTCGGGGTGCTCGAGGGGGGCTCGGGGGGGTGCTTGACACATTGCCGGTGGACCACCAGGCATTGTATAACAATGCCTAGGCAATGTATAAAATGAATATCATTTCATACATTGCCTGATCGTTTCAGGCATTGTATTCAATGCCTAATGCCTAAAATGTATCCAACAGTTACATTATAGCACTTTTATGTAACTGTTTTGAAAGAAACTTAAAAAATATAACGCAGAGGTAAAAATTATATCGAGATAAAAAGTATCCTATGTTTTAATCTAGGCTATCTACTATCTGTGTGCCAAATTCCAACCAAATCCGTTCAGTACTTTTTGGGTGATTGAGGAACAAACATCCAAACATCTAAACATCCAAACTCTCAATCTTTCACATTTAAAATATTAGTTGGATTATTAGAAAAACAAAAAATGCCAGTCAATATCGACACAAAATGTAACTACGATTTTTTTCAGATGTTGTTAGGTACCTTGAGAGTAGTTTTTTTTACCCAAGTTTTAACCCTTGGAAACCCTGTACCTACTGCTGGAAAAACTTGGCACTTGTTTCAGTATTTTCGAAAAAACTACCTTAAGGAAGCGTTTTTCCGGTATCTCTACTCAATACTTTTGTAAAGCTAACTAAATTTGCTACAATTTGAGCCTATCACAAACAAGTTTCATTAGATTTTTAAAATTTTAGTATTTAATAAAAAATCCTTACAACGGTAACAAAGTTATTTTTAGGGTTCCGTACCCAAAGGGTAAAAACGGGACCCTATTACTAAGACCGCTGTCCGTCTGTCTATTTGTCTGTCTGTCACCAGACTGTATCTCATGAACCGTGATAGCTAGACAATTTAAATTTTCACAGATGTATTTCTGTTGCCGCTATAACAACAAATACTAAAAACAGAAAAAAATATATTTGAGGGGGGCTCCTATACAACAAACGTGATTTTTTTGTCGTTTTTTGGTACGGAACCCTTCGTGCGCGAGTCCGACTCGAACTTGGCCGGTTTTTTTTAATTAGCCAAACAAGTATTATTATTTAAAAATAAAAGGAGAGCTCCTACGAGGTATTTTTTTTCCAATATTTCAATTTGTGTATTTAATGGATTTTTTTTTTCTTTAATCAGGCGATTATTTTATTTTTGTTTTTTTTTAATAGTTTAGCATTTGAATCGCGCAAATATGGATCCAAAAATGAATTTGACACCCTAAATTCATAGGAATATGAGGAATATAATATTAAACTGGGCATAGTAGCTTAACCAATACATCAATTGAGATTGGGCTGAAGGCCAAAACTTCAAAAAATTTACTACAAAAATCGGGGTGGCTCCACTGCTTAAATCCGTCCTTGGGTCCTAAGGACCAATCCTACCAAAGGAAATCTCTTCTTAAACAGGGACTTCATCAAAAATCTCTTCACAAAACGCCGTATTTTGCACCCTACACTACAAACTCAACTTTTAGTAACTTTGACCTTTAAAAGATTTTGTGAAGTTACAGTTGTCAGAATTTCCCTCAAAATATACCGGGTGTAACAAGACCCTCAACGAAGCCGAGGTCTACGTATTCTGCCCATCATCAGGACCATTTTTGTTCAAAATTATTGCTGGGAAACGACTTTAATTTTTGGTGTTAAAAAAGCATTACATACATTACCACGCAATGTAACGCGTACAATAGACTGCGCCTGCGAATGTATGCTACACAGCTGCGTGCGGCCGAGTTGAAAGGCCGCATTAGTGCGTGCTCATGAGATACATTGAATGATGACGTTTTGAAGCCACTGTTTGTTACAAAATACTTAAAATTTTGATAATGTTTCTTAGGACAACATTTAGGAAGTAACGAATAAAATAAGATTTCATAAAAAAAAAAATTGACTTTGACCTTCAATAACTTCGTGGCTATTGGTTTCCCAGGTATAGTGTAAAGGACAAAAATGATCCTGATGATGGGCGGAATGCGTGGACTTCGGCTTCGTTGAGGGTCTTGTTACACCTGTTACAATTTTCTTTTTAGTACCTATTTAAAAATAGGTTTAGTTAGACAACATTATTTCTACTATATTTGCCAGAAATACGAAGATATTATTAACATTAACTTTGCTATTTTACAACTTCACATTTGAAGCGAATAAACTATCTTTCTTTAAAGTTTACCTTTATGGCATTCTATGTTCAATCTATTGAGTGAATTAGTACTTTTAATGCAGTTGTTCCGAATCAGAATTTCTGATTGACTAATACTGTTGGTGTGATAGGTACTGGACAAGTTAAAAGCAGAACGCGAGCGCGGTATCACGATCGACATCGCGCTGTGGAAGTTCGAGACGGCCAAGTACTATGTGACCATCATCGACGCCCCTGGCCACAGGGACTTCATCAAAAACATGATTACTGGCACTTCGCAGGTAATTTGATGTCACCAGAGTCTTCCCAGGGTCTTTCTCTTAATTCAATCGCTCCCGATTCTTTGATCTAGTCTTTTTTTCTTATCGTATGAGGATTAGTGGCCACTTCTGGTGTTAGAGATTATCAAGCCGCCTGTAAGGCCTCTGTCTTGGTTTAACGACTGTTATTAGCTGACAACAGCTGTGTCACTTAACGGTCACCTATCCGACACTTGGGCCGGACCGAGCGTTGCTTAACAAACGTTCTAGCACTTAGTGTCCGGACACGAAAGTGGCGGCGGCCGAGCGGTGGCGGGGCGGCGCGGCAGCGGAGCGGCGGCGGGGCGGGGCGATGAGAACGTGGGCACGAAACTTAGCGGTCGGTCAGCCGCGCTAGTAGTGTTGTGACAGATGGGCTAAATACCATTAAGGGCCCGTGGACCTACCGATTTGACCTACTGGTAGGACCACGGTATACCACTAAAGTAACTTCTTATTTTTTTTAATTTCTATTGATGTGTCAAATGTGATGTTGCTATGGAAACAATTTCTTGTTAAATCAATACGTCTAAAAATAAATAAAAACTAAAAATCATAATATGTCTAAAAATTTTATTTAGTTCGAAAAAATGGTCTAAGTATAGGCGTTAACTAGTTTCAAAACCGGATTCTTTGCTCATCTTGTGTTTTTTAAATGATGTCCAAGATGCCGACATCCATACTGAATAAATAGGTACTACCTAGTAATCAAACAGACACTATTATATTATTCAACACAACACTACTGTAATCGCGGGCTACCAAATCCAACTAGTTTGTTCATTTGTTTTCGTCGCTCTCCTCCCGCCCGTGCATCGCTCGTCGCCCCGCGCCGCCACCGCCCGTTTCGTGCGCGTCTCCATACTGTGCCATACTGTTGAATGCATCGCCGCCGCTCCGCTGTCGCGCCGCCCCGCTGCCGCTCCGCCGTCGCAGTTTTCGTGCCCGGACACTTACGATCAGTCTGCCAAGCTTCGCCTTGAGCGCTTCGTTTCTCGTCTCTCGTTAACAACTATGATGTCTTCTGTTTTAAAAGTTGGTGATATGCAAATTATAATATCGTTTTATTAGGCGGACTGTGCGGTGTTGATAGTAGCCGCCGGCACGGGTGAGTTCGAGGCAGGCATCAGCAAGAATGGGCAGACGCGCGAGCACGCGCTGCTCGCGTTCACGCTGGGCGTTAAACAGCTGGTTGTGGGCGTCAACAAGATGGACTCCACTGAGCCGCCCTACCACGAGGCGCGCTACGAGGAAATCAAGAAGGAGGTGTCTTCCTACATCAAGAAGATCGGTATGACTTGAGACGAGATCTCTTTCACCTTTGAACTAAGTTTAATGGTTTGTGTTACAGGGCAAACTAAGCAATATCTAAAAGAGATGTCGATAACGTCGCAAAATAAAGGTGATTGGTTTATGTAAGCTATGGGTGACGAAAGTCTGATTGATGACTATCACTTTTCAGGTCATGTTTGCTTGATCGATATCAAGCAGATGAAATATCTGCTCAAAGCTGTTCTTGTATACCAGATATTTGGTTAGCTAAAGTCGACTAGGGGCGGGATGATCAACCTGCCCAAGAGGCCTGACATAATCTCGAAATAATTTCTTGATAGTGAACTTAGAAATCTCTGGATGAGATATACGTTGACTTACGGCAGATTTGAATAATCTATCTTCAGTAAGCAAGGTCGTCGCCAGGCTATGGCCCAGGGTTGGGTGGGGGGGCAAGGTCACATTCAAGAGGATAAGAAAAATATGAATTGTAGGTAGGTACAGTTAAGAGCACCTATTGAATTTATTCAAGTTATGAGATGCGGGATTTATCGGAAAGTAAGTCAATTACACGGCCTTAGAACTAGGTGACTTTGCAGTTGGCTACATTTTTTAAACTCTAGGGGGGGGGGCAGCTGCCCCTCCCTGCCCACCCTTGGCGACGCCCTTGTCAGTAAAAGATAGGCCTACTTTGGACAATTAGATATTTCTGTTAAATGACGGGAATTAACAATAGGTTAATTCCCGTCATTTAACAGAAATATCTAGGTAACAAATCTAGTAAGCTCTTACTGAGGATAGGTTGTTGAAATCGGCCGTTAGGCGACTCCCTGCTGGTTGATACTGTTCAGTTGTCTGTACGTGAGAATTGCTTGTCAGGTTACAATCCGGCGACGGTGGCGTTCGTGCCGATCTCCGGGTGGCACGGCGACAACATGCTGGAGCCGTCCGACAAAATGCCCTGGTTCAAGGGCTGGACCATCGACCGCAAGGAGGGCAAGGTCGAGGGCAAGACTCTCATTGAGGTAACGCACACTTTGCGATGAAACTCTGCCTAAAATTTTCCTTACTTATCATTTTATAAAGATGCTCAACACTATATACCTAACCTATCTGAGCATCCTACTAATATTTTAAAGGTGAAATTTTGTGGGTTTGGATGTTTAGATGTTTGGATGTTTGTTCCTCAATCACACAAAAACTACTGAATGGATTTGGTTGAAATTTGGCACACAGATAGTAGATGGCCTAGATTAAAACATAGGATACTTTTTATCCAGATATTCTCACGGGAACGGGAACCACGCGGGTAAAACCGCGGGCGGCCGCTAGTTTGGTATAAGTTCTTGACATTTTAATTTGTGCCACACTTGGTTCATAGTCTATTTTAATATCACGAATATTTAAATGATCTAAACTTTAAACTTGAAACCTTGTATTTCGTAAGTTGACATTTAAACAGTCTGCCTACATTCAAATTTCTCAACAATGATTTCCTTTTGGTGATTGTTTAGTTTCTCAATGCAGTTTATCAATTTGGGATCTAATAAGACGAATATTGTAAATGAAGTTGTGAGTTTTTAGTTTGGTTTGTACTGTCTGGATAGATAGTATTGAAGTACTTACTAAAGCAACGATTTGTCATCAGGGAGTAGGTACTAAGTATTATATATTTTGTGATCTGGGTGACTTTAGCAAATGTAATGGTGTGTATCTATCTACATTGAGAGGCTAACTTGCGATCTCGAGGCAGCAAATGAACAATTTATGGTAGTACTAGTGATCGCCCGCGGTTTCAACCGCGTGGTTCCCGTTCCCGTGGGAATATCGGAATAAAAAGTATCATATGTTTTAATCAAGGATATGTACTATCTCTGTGCCAAATTCCAACCAAATCCGTTCAGTAGTTTTTGCGTGATTGAGGAACAAACATCCAAATATCCAAACCCATAAACTTTCACATTTATAATATTATAGTAGGAAGTAGGATAATAATTTTATCTCACGAAATCCGTTCGGCTATGAATGTTGTTAGGCGTGCACATGCACTAAAGCCGGGTCTCGACAAGAGGCAGCCTCGGCTCGAGTGGCATAATTTCGTCGCCGCGAACCGTGAGCGTCAGGATGGCTGGTTGTCTGCATCGGTTCGTATCAAGCTGGTGACCAAAAATTGCTACCTATTTGCTACCAACAGCCAATTAATTGCTACCTAACTATAAACCAAAATAAAGGGATTTCAAAATGTCCAGCCATTCTGATATCAGGATGGTTCACTCTCCGTTTGTATAAACTATACAAATTCGTGTTATTATTTTTACTTCAGTAATTGCTACCTGATTGCTACCCTCACGTTTATCAATGTCTACCTTGTAGCTTTAACAAGTAAAAAGTTATGGTCATTTGAAAATTTTACAGGGGAATGGACTACGGGTATTGAAATGATAGTACAGACAAGAACTGGAAGTTAGCAATTACACTGTCGAGGACAGTTTGACGGTCCTTTAGACATAAAGAAAAAGCAAATAGAAAACCTATTTTTCCAAAATAAAAACCATACATTTTTATTTGTATTTTAATGTGTTTACTTTTCTCCTTTTCTTTTTTCTTCAAAAAAAGTTGTTACCTATATAAAATTGAATTTTCTCTCATTTCTTGATAAAATCACTATACAAGCCTTGTATGCATATAACATCCCGTTCTTGTTTGTAATGTACTATTATTTTAATACCTGTAGTCCATTCCCTGTAAAAGTTACAAATGATCATAACTTTTTACTTGTTAAAGATACAAGGTAGATTATTGATAAATGTGAGGGTAGCAATCAGGTAGCAATTACTGAAGTAAAAATAATAACATGAATTTGTATAGTTTACACAAACGGAGAGTGAACCAGCCATCCTGATATCAGAATGGCTGGACATTTTGAAATCCCTTTATTTTGGTTTATAGTTAGGTAGCAATTAATAGGGATGTTGACTTATGAATAAAATAACGAAATACTAATAAAAATCGTAAACATATCAAACTTTTGGAGTAGCTTGTATACCTCTTGGTTTTATATATTGTGTATTATTTGTTTTATGACCCTTCAAAGTTGGGCGGACAAGTCCATTTAAAAAGTATAAAATTTCTTAAAATAAATAATACATTTAATTCATCCGTAAAATTTATAGCAAATTTGTCAAAGAAACCATTTTGATAAACACAATATTTAATATAGCTGCCGAACAAATTTCCTACGCGTTGCATACAACGTAGGAAGGCGTGACGTCATAACTTGGTAGCCGTTAGTATGGAGCGTTTTCGGGTGAGTCCAATTTGTGTGCATTTCAAACTGTGATATCTCGGGCAGTTTTCATGCTAGCGAAATAATTCTTATACAAATGTTTCTTTTTTTGAGGGGTAATTTATGTAACATAAAATAAAAAAATAGTCAACATGCCTATTGGCTGTAGGTAGCAAATAGTAGCAAATAGGTTGCAATTTTTGGTCACCAGCTTGATACGAACCGATGCAGACAACCAGCCATCCTGACGCTCACCGCGGACCGAGCCAGATTTTGTCGGTTTTTGCGCGCGCTCAAAGGCGTCTCAGTCGGAGACGAGCGTTCCGTGGAGACGGGAGTTTTTGCTTTAAACTGGTGGATCGCGTCGCCTCATTTCGATCCGCAGGGTGCCACGACCCTCTGCCTCAAGGTGAGCAGCCTCAAGAAGAGGCTCTCGGCCTGAGGCTGCTCAAGTGGATACGAGGCTTAATATGAGTGCGTGCAGACGCACACTAAAACAATGTGCCGAACGGAGTTCGTGAGATAGAGCAACTATAATAGTATAGTATGTCCATATTGTGTGTCAGGCTCTAGACGCGATCCAGCCGCCGTCGCGGCCCACGGAGAAGCCGCTGCGGCTGCCGCTGCAGGACGTGTACAAGATCGGCGGCATCGGCACCGTGCCCGTGGGCCGCGTCGAGACCGGCATACTCAAGCCAGGTCTGTTGTCTCACTCCACCATCTAGCACAATCGGCGGCATCGGCACAGTGCCCGTGGGCCGCGTCGAGACCGGCATACTCAAGCCAGGTCTGTTGTCTCACTCCACCATCTAGCACAATCGGCGGCATCGGCACAGTGCCCGTGGGCCGCGTCGAGACCGGCATACTCAAGCCAGGTCTGTTGTCTCACTCCACCATCTAGCACAATCGGCGGCATCGGCACAGTGCCCGTGGGCCGCGTCGAGACCGGCATACTCAAGCCAGGTCTGTTGGCTCACTCCACCATCTAGCACAATCGGCGGCATCGGCACAGTGCCCGTGGGCCGCGTCGAGACCGGCATACTCAAGCCAGGTCTGTTGTCTCACTCCACCATCTATCACAATCGGCGGCATCGGCACCGTGCCCGTGGGCCGCGTCGAGACCGGCATACTCAAGCCAGGTCTGTTGTCTCACTCCACCATCTATCACAATCGGCGGCATCGGCACCGTGCCCGTGGGCCGCGTCGAGACCGGCATACTCAAGCCAGGTCTGTTGCCTCACTCCACCATCTAGCACAATCGGCGGCATCGGCACAGTGCCCGTGGGCCGCGTCGAGACCGGCATACTCAAGCCAGGTCTGTTGTCTCACTCCACCATCTAGCACAATCGGCGGCATCGGCACCGTGCCCGTGGGCCGCGTCGAGACCGGCATACTCAAGCCAGGTCTGTTGTCTCACTCCACCATCTAGCACAATCGGCGGCATCGGCACAGTGCCCGTGGGCCGCGTCGAGACCGGCATACTCAAGCCAGGTCTGTTGTCTCACTCCACCATCTATCACAATCGGCGGCATCGGCACCGTGCCCGTGGGCCGCGTCGAGACCGGCATACTCAAGCCAGGTCTGTTGTCTCACTCCACCATCTAGCACAATCGGCGGCATCGGCACCGAGCCCGTGGGCCGCGTCGAGACCGGCATACTCAAGCCAGGTCTGTTGTCTCACTCCACCATCTAGCACAATCGGCGGCATCGGCACCGTGCCCGTGGGCCGCGTCGAGACCGGCATACTCAAGCCAGGTCTGTTGTCTCACTCCACCATCTAGCACAATCGGCGGCATCGGCACCGTGCCCGTGGGCCGCGTCGAGACCGGCATACTCAAGCCAGGTCTGTTGTCTCACTCCACCATCTATCACAATCGGCGGCATCGGCACCGTGCCCGTGGGCCGCGTCGAGACCGGCATACTCAAGCCAGGTCTGTTGTCTCACTCCACCATCTATCACAATCGGCGGCATCGGCACCGTGCCCGTGGGCCGCGTCGAGACCGGCATACTCAAGCCAGGTCTGTTGTCTCACTCCACCATCTATCACATTCACTTTTGGCAGGGCTCCGACGCTCTGCTCGTGAGTATGAAGCTTATAGCGTACTCATCGAGGACCAATTGGGATGTTGACTAATGAATAAAATAACGAAATACTAATAAAAATCGTAAACATATTAAACTTTTAGAGTAGCTTGTATGCCTCTTGGTTTTATATATTGCATATTATTTGTTTTATGACCCTTCAAAGTTGGGTGGACAAGTCCATTTAAAAAGTATATAATTTATTAAAATAAATGATACCTTTATAGCAAATTTGTCTAAGAAACCATTTTGATAAACACAATATTTAATATAGCTGCCGAACAAATTTCCTACGCGTTGCATACAAACTACTGAGGCGTGACGTCATAATTCAGTAGCAGTTAGTATGGAGCGTTTTTGGGCGAGTCCATTTGTGTGCATTTCACACTGTGATATCTCGGGCAGTTTTCAAGCTAGCGAAATAATTATATTACCAATGTTTATTTTTTTGAGAGGTAATTTATGTGATATAAAATAAAAAAGTTGTCAACATCCCAATTTCATACGTCAGAAAAGATAAGAGCTATGCGATAGAAAGAGAGGCAACTATTAGGTGAATATAATGTATGGAAGGGAGCGCTGTGCGACCTGATTGAACTTTATTGTGTCGGAGCAAGAGTAGCTATTTGTTTGAATGATTTAGCGGAGTGCAACTTCTGTACGTTAGTATTATAATCTATTCTGTGCTTTTGGTTTGTTGTACACGTAAGCCGATGCGGCTGCCGCTGCAGGACGTATGTAAGGTTCTACACACATGGCGGAGCCGCGTTTGTCAAGCTAAAAACTGCCAGGTGCTTCGCTTGCCGCCGGTACTGTGTGTAGGAACTATTACTAAAACCCAAGACCGTAAACTCTAAAAATTATTTATTCAAATAAGCTCACATAATAATAAGCATTTTTAAATCGACAATTCTTTTACTCTACCACCCATTATGACGTCGTTAGCTGACAAGAAAAATGGGCGCAAAAAACTTATCAGCTTTATCAGATGGAACGACATTTACCAATATGTATATCGTTTCCAGTCCAGACATTCTGTAGTTCTGCTAGATGGAGACAGTATAGAACCACGAGCCATTAAGCCTCAATAAATAAATCAGTATTTCTATTTTTTAACTGAAAGTAGAACCATAAATGAACCCAAAGCTAGTGGGACTATGAGAGCCGCAGCAGAAATGATTAAAAAGTGCATGACATACTAACCTTTCGACGCATAGTGCCAGAAACGCAAATTACCGTACACGCTAACGACCATGTTTCAAATTCACAACTTACCAAACGTGCAAATGACCCGGTACGCAAACGACCTGAAATGAATTCGCAATTGACCAGATTTGCAAACGACCTGAAATGAATTCGCAATTGACCAGGCACGCAAACGACCTGAAATTGGTCTTAGAATACAATTTGAAGTGCAGTAATGACTAAGACAGCTAGAACAATTGTATTTTAGACTTTTTTTTGTATTTAGTATATATTTTTGGTAAAAGAGGTTAGGGTATCAGCAGTTAGGACTCCCGTTGAGGGCTGTGGGGAATATGCTAACCGGATCTGTCTGATGAACAGGTATGATAAGACCTCCTTTACATTCATGCTAGCCTGGTACTTTTCGTTTTATTCACAGTCCAAGGTTCTCTATTATCAATACCGCATATGGTTTCATACATACATTCATTCTTTATTGTACTGACGATAAAGTGAATGCAGCGCAGACTGAGGAACCTTAGTGAAATAGTTTATTTGGCCACTTCACTTCAGTAACAAAATAATTCTAAGTCCCAGGTGGTACTTTGCGTCTCTGGCACTATGCGTATAAATTAAATACTGGTCGTTTGCGGAAAAAATCTGGTCATTTGCATATCTGGAAGTTTGCTGTTAAAAACATGGTCGTTAGCGTGTACGGTAATTTGCGTTTCTGGCACTATGCGTCGAAAGGCATACTAAGGCTGAGTTGCACCATCTAACTATTTATTTATTTTATTTATTTAAACTTTATTGCTAAAATTACAGCAAATGGCGGACTTAATGCCATAAGGCATTCTCTAACAGTCAACCGGTAAGGGTGTTAGAACTATAAATGTGTCGGCAACAAAGCAAATATCTAAGGTTGAAAATGCAAATATATTACTTATTTAATTTAAGGATAAATAACAAACATTAATACACATATAAATAATTTTATATATAATATACATACATACATAAAAATATTAAATATACTACCCTATGTCAGATTCAAAGGGGCTAACGTAGAGAGCTAAGGTAATGTTCTCGGACCAATCTTTTAAATGCAAACTTGTTAGGGGCACTCCGTATTGCAAGGGGCAGGGCGTTCCAGAGTCGTATAGCCGTAAGAGAGAACGATTAGGAGACGAAGCCGGATGAATGGACAGGAGTATGCAAAATAAGGTTGCTACTAGAGCGAAGATCACGTTGATGTGTGGAGCCCAGATATTGAAATCGAGATTTCAGGTATTCTGGGGTAAGAGGATCGAACAAGATGTTGAAAAGAGAACAGACAACTCTCAAGTTCCTACGCTCACGAATAGGAAACCATTTGAGTTGTTTGCGATAGTGTGAGATATGGTCGTATTTACGTAATCCATATATGAAGCGAATACAGTTATTGAGAAGTCGATCCAACTTATCCAGAAGATTTTCATTGAGATTGGTGCAACAGATGTCAGCATAGTCAATAATGGGTAAAACTAGAGCCTGTATCAGTGCAATTTTAGTGCTGGACGGGAGAAAATATTTAAGCCTGTATAAAGACCTAAGTGCAGTTGTTACTCTTTGAGCAATGTGATCAATATGCTCCTTCCAGGAGAGACTATCGTCAACGAATAAGCCCAGGTCCTTCACATGTTGTGTATAAGCTATAGATTCGCCGTTGTATTTAAGAGGATCAACACTGTTGAGATTCAAACGCGCCAGTTGTCGAGAGCTACCAATAATAATTGCTTGGCATTTTCCCGCATTAACTGATATGCCGTAATTAGCCGACCATTCCGCAATCTTTTCCAGATCTCTGTTGAGTAAAGCGGTAGCAACATTAAGATTTTGGATGTCATGTTGAGCATAGAGTTGCAGGTCGTCAGCGTATAAATGGTAAGAAGAAGATAAGTTAACTGTTAGAGAGTTAATAAATAACGCGAAGAGAAGAGGAGAGAGTATTCCGCCTTGCGGAACGCCAGCCGTCAGGTCGCACCATTCGGATAAAGTCCGGTCAACACGTACGGCCTGCTGGCGACCGCGAAGATAAGAGGAAAACCACATCAGCGCAGAAGAAGAGAAACCAGAAAGAGAAAGCAATGCTAGAAGGATATCATGATCAACTGCGTTGAAGGCGTTGGAGAAATCGATTAATACTAACACAGTCAGTCGAGACTCCTCGAAACCATCACGGATATCTTCAATTACTTTAGTAAGCGCTGTGGTGGTGCTGTGTCCAGATCTAAATCCAGACTGAAAAGTGCTTAGGAGTCGGTTGGAGAGGACGAAATCTGAGAGCTGTTTGTGAACAGCGGCCTCAAGGATCTTGGAGAGAAACGGTAGGATTGAGATAGGTCTGTAGTGATTGAGGGAGTTAGGATGAGGGTTTTTGGGTAGTGGGATAGCTAGGGCCTTCCGCCATGAAGTAGGAAAGGTACCAGAGGAGAGGGAGTAATTGACTATATACGTCAAAATGGGAAGGAGGCAGTCAAGCAGTAGAACAATCATGGTTCTACTGACATCATCGCACCCGACGGCGTTAGACTTAATCGAGTGGATGAGCTTGCGGACTTCCTCTTCGGTAAGGGGATTGAGAATGAACAGGGAAGAGGGTGGGCATGGAATAGACGGAAGGTTAGAAATGGTTGCGAGTTTAACACTAGTAGAGACAGGAGTGGCTGAAGAGAAATGCTTGTTAAGCTCATTCAAAGTGAAGGAAGGTTTGTGGGAAAGTTGAGGTTTACCGACTCCAAGCGAACGGAGAAACTTCCAGGTGTTAGCTGGAGTCGATTGTAAAACATTGTTATGAATGTATCGGCGTTTTGTTCTCCTTACCATTTGATTGCACCTATTTCTAGCGATCCTAAACAATTCCCAGTGGTACTCTGTTCTGCATCGTTTATATGTACGAAAAGCTTTGTCTCGTCTTCTCATGGCCATACGCACACCAGGAGTAATCCAGGGTGCTGGAGGCCGTCTTAACTTGACACTTTTCAGAGGCGCATGAGTATCGTACAGTTTAAGGACAGCAGTGTTGAGGTGGGTCACCATATCGTCCACTGAGCTCGTATCAAGAACAGGAGACCAATCAATTAAACAAGCATCGCTCTGCAGTTTCTCCACATCCAGCTTAGCAAAATTACGGATACAGACTATGGTTGGCTTCGATTTAGGGGGTTTAACCTTATAGGCAAGAAATAACTATAACGATAACAAGCTTGTTAAAGTACCGGTTAAGCACAAGTTAGCCAAAAAAAGAGGTTGCGAGCCAGCATTATGTCCTTTGACAAGTTTGACGTGACAAATATTCATTGATCATTGATGACATTATCAATTGACGATAGCCGTAACTTTGACAGCGTTTTGGTGCAACTCACACTTAAGCTACCCATGTTAACACGTTAACCGCCGCGTAGTAGTCACCGGTGCGGTGACCTACGTTTTAAAGTCGAATAGAAAACTAATATCCAAAAGCTTTTCATAGGCCTTAACTTACAACTTTTTAGTAGTTTATAAAATGACTAGCTTTTGACCGCGACTTCGTTCGCGTGATTAAGATAGTTTTGCATTTATTTTGAAAAACGCGGATTGCCAATATACCTAGGTATTTATCTGTAGACCAAATAGTCAAATAGTCTCATCAAAATTCATGTTCAAACTGGAGCACTCTGTAGCACCCTGTATAATGGGAATTTTCCAAAACCCTTTCTTAGTGCTCACCTACACCATGAAAGGTTACCCTCCAAAAATGGTGTCTCTTACCTTCATACAAACTGGAACAACCTGTAGCACCCTGTATAACGGGAATTTTCCTAAATTTCTAAAATCCTTTCTTAGTGCTAACCTACTCCATGAAAGGTATCTATCCTCCAAAAATGGTGTCTCTACTTCAAACCTATACAAATTCTCATACAAACTTAAACAACCTGTAGCACCCTGTATAACGGGAATTTTCTAAAATCCTTTCTTAGTGCTCATCTACATCATGACAGGTATCTACCCTCCAAAAATGGTGTCTCTACCTTCAGCCGTTAGGGCTCCACGCTTATCCCAACAATGAATGAATCAATTAATCAATAGAGTTTTACATGTATAGATTGCTAAGTAGATGGTATGTTGCGCAGGCATGGTGGTGGTGTTCGCGCCGGCGGCCATCACGACGGAGGTGAAGTCCGTGGAGATGCACCACGAGGCGCTGCAGGAGGCCATGCCCGGCGACAACGTCGGCTTCAACGTCAAGGTCACTACATCTTAAATCAGTGTGTCAGATTTTCTAAAGGGCCATTTGAGTGTGTTAGCGGGCCGGACTCAAAATTAAAAACTCAAACACATACTGAATTAAAATCTTTATTTTCATACAAAGGTGTTAAAAAGGAGTTATTTTGAGCTTGAGGATCCAGATAACTGAGGTTTCTTATTTTATTATCTTGCAATAGGTAGTAGCATTGAATGCCGTCTAAAATCCTCACTGGATAGATTCTGGTCGCGGGCCGTATTGAGATGGCTTGCGGGCCGAATGCCCGCGGCATAAGAATAAATAAAACTGGGTAGAATGGACTCTTTGACAGAGTCTCAAACGCCGCCAGTTATATACCTACTGAAAAATAACAATTCATGTCTTTTTGATAAATTAGGTACGAAAACGAATAATATTTAGAAATAATAAGTACTTAACTCTCATCATCTTTGGGCAAACTAAAAAAACTTAAGTGTGGCATCGTTTTTAAATTGTTTGTACTAACAAACACACCACAATAACTTGACGCCATTGTATTTGTTTCCAAGATCGTACTGGTTTCCGGAGCGGGAGTGTCCGTTCTACCCAGTTTTATTTATTCTTATGCCCGCGGGCCGTATCTTTGACACCCCTATTTTAAATTATGACGTTACGGACGTTTTCCGCAACCGGACGTCTTGCGTATTTGCACTCATTGTGCCTATTTTGCGTCTCGAGGGAGTTCGGCCGGATCACTCAAGCTCAGCGAACTAAAACCTATGGAATAAGCATTCCGCTCAAAAAATAGCACCACACAAAAATTACAACCAAGTGGGCGGGGCTATAAAAAGCGACTAAACACTATATAATGCATATAATAGCGACGACCCCCTATGGTATGCTGTCCGGGATACGAGGTACTTCGCCCGGTGGGGGGCCACTGCACTGCATTCCAACTGGCTACATCATAGTGTGCTATTTTAATATCCCTACTGCTGGGACACGGACCTTCCTTTTGGATCGGATTGGATGTACCACAAAGGACCAACGCAGATTGGCGGGTGTTTACTGTTGATTGCAATTATGTTATAACTTATCGACCAATCATTTACGGTTTTGCACGATAGCGTAAGAGTAGATACTCTTCGTCTGCCCTTGGAAACGCTACGGCTACCGATTTTTTCGCTATAGTTATCGATCGGTAATTAAGTAACTTATCGCTATCTTATGTTGAGACTGCAGGCCCAAGACCAAGAGATTAACGTGCTTTTCAATTTCAAAAGCATTTGAGGAGCTCAAGATAAAACTTTTAAGTCACCCATCCGACTTTTTATAGATTGGTCTAAGAATAGAGTTATTTTGCAGAACGTGTCGGTGAAGGAGCTTCGCCGCGGCTACGTCGCGGGCGACTCGAAGGTCGCGCCGCCCAAGGGTGCCGCCGACTTCACTGCTCAGGTAAGTGTTGCCAGGTTTATTGGTTGGGTGCAAAGGTGTAATAATCGATCGCAGCGCTCATGGTGGCAAAAAGTAGAAATAATATTATAGGCTCTGCAATGTAATCTGTTTAAAAACGATATTTAATTTATAACTAGCGATACAGGAACAATTATATATGTTTATTATCACTTAATAAAATTATTAAGTCGCTTTATCCTCTTGTTTTACAAAATTTACAACTAAAAAAGAAGTAAACAAACCCTGATATAACCAAAATAAAACACTCTTTTTTAATAGATCTTACTTGCCATTTTTAATTTAAATGACCAAAAATTATTTCACAACACTTTGTCCACCCAAATCACAGTAATTTTGAATTTTACATTAATAACACAATATGTATAGGTATAGTATTTTTTAATATTTAGTCACAATGCCGCCATTACATATCAAAACGTCAAAACGGTCAGATCAGAGCCAACAAAGTTGCAAAAAGCTAAGTGGCGCTAAAAGCGTGCACGGAGCCAATACGGGGTCAGTAACATAACATGGCAGTACAGCAAACTTGCTACTGGGCTCGTGTAGACACTAGTTTCAACCCAGTTCAGTGCCGACTTCTCGCTCGAGGTCAGTCCAGCTGACTAGCCACCCGTTCTATTTCCGGGCACAGTACGACTTACTGCCGATCCTGTCTACATGTACCAGATACTGGGTCTGAAATTCCGAGTCACTGGGTCCAGTCACTGACCCCATATAAACCAGATTTGTTGGAAGCTCCTGTGGCCCACAGTCTATCTTGAAATAAGTCTGCAAGTATTTTGCAGTTATATTCAGATTTTCATCCATAGATACCGCAGAAAAGAGATATCACAGTGTCTATAGATATCGAATAGATGCGAATGCATGATACCGTTCGAATCGAATGCATGTCTTTCTATTTAATTTTTTGAAGTTTTAAATCTGATCGATTTGTCTCATTTGATAAACATTTGCAGAAGCGCAATCTTTCCTGAAAATCTGCTTTTTAAATCCAGCGCAATCGCTATCTCGGAATCTCTTTTTTTATTTATCTACTAATATCTTATGTACACATGTCTGATTTGAGAATTTCCATAAAGCTCCTTAGCTTAAAGCTATTATGCAGTGCAACTACATTATTACATTCTGTTCCTCTGCCATTGATGGTAATTTAAAACACAATAATACACAAACTTTATAAAAAAAACAAATAAAAACATTGGGTTCTTATTCTTAATGGACTTTGATTGCATAAGCTAGACGTCAGGTCAATGAAGTGTTAAGTATTAAAAATGTGTATCAAAAATGACGTCAGGAAATTTACTTTCAACTTCCTCCTTTTAAGACTTTGTTTTCAATTAATAAGAGATAATCGGTTGATTTGAATCTGAGCTGTGATATCATATCTATTATCTGTATCACGGATTGATAATGTCATGGAATTACTCCGTAGATAAGTTATTTACATACTAAATTACTACATTTTTAGAATCACTTATACTTGTTATCATTATCAAGGTAATAGTAATTATAATCGTTCGTAAATATGCAGCGTAGTAAGTAGGTGCTTAACAATTTTTTTGAAATTTCAATCGGAATAACATTTTGTTAGCATTTTAGCATTCGGTCTTTGCATTCCATAATTTACTTCTTTCGAACGCTGTTTGTGTTTTGAAAAATACGAAGTCAATGTGTTCTACATTTTGCGCTTCAATTAACAGAACACGGATGTAGCTGCTCGCTAACTTTGCTTATTTGCTAGAATAGTGAATCGGTCAGTAGGAAATAAGGAATCATGATTTCGCGCGGAGAACATATTAGCTTACTGTCCGAAGGACCAAATTCGAAGTATTTACCTACAATTTAAGTAATTACGATTACAAACGGTAATTTTTTTAGATGCTGATAAACGGATTAAGCTTTACTTGTGCAGTCAAACCGCTTATCAAGCCATTCCTTTAATCCTACTAATATTATAAATGTGAAAGTTTGTGGGTTTGGATGTTTAGATGTTTGGATGTTTGTTTCTCAATCACGCTAAAACTACTGAATGGATTTGGTTGGAATTTGGCACACAGATAAAATATAGCCTAGCCAGCCTAGATTAAAATATAGAATACTTTTTAACCCGATATTCCCACGGGAACGGGAACCACGCGGGTGAAACCGCGGGCGGCCGCTAGTTACTAGATAAATTGAATTTTATAAGCATCGCGCCCAATGTGTAAACAACCTTGATTTTATATTTTGATTCCCTAAATTCTGCTTCAATCAAAAATCTTCATCATAGAACATCAGTCTAATCCTTAGGTCTAATCTAAACTAGTATAATTAATTAATTGGGTGACTGGAAATAATTAAAGGCGACTGTTAATGGTGTATTTAAATACTAAACCTGGCATATTTGGGCGACAAAATAACTAAACGGGCGACTAACTGTGGATTACAAAAATACGTAAAATGGGTGACTAAATGTGGGAGACAAATAATTTAAGTTAGCAGTGAAAATTCTAAATGAGTGAAAAAAATACTGAGTGGGCAACTATTATACCAAGTAGGTAACTAACTATATATCTGATTTAAGCTGCCCAACATGGTATTTTTGTCATTTCGATTATGATAATACGAAACTTTTTTAAATAAAATATATGCCAAATTTCGATTTTTTTGTGTGCGCTAAGGTTGTCGCCCAAATAGTTATTATTTGGTCGCCCGTTCTGCTGAATAGCTAGTTACTCAATTTGTATTTTAAAGTCACTCTTTTTCAACATTTGTAGTCGCCCTCAGTCCGTCGCCCACTTAGTATTTCAGTACGCTATATTCAGTACTAGCTAGTACTAGGGTGAAACCGCGGGCAGCCGCCCGCGGTTTCACCCGCGTGGTTTGTGTGTTTGCGTGTTTTAATCTAGGCTATCTACTAACTGTGTGCCAAATTTCAATCAAATCCATTCAGTGGTTTTGGCGTGATTGAGGAACAAGCATCCAAACCCACAAACTTTCACATTTATATTTACAACATTTATAATATTAGTAGGATTTTTGGTACCCAAAATGGGAATTTATTGTTACCCGATTAAATACTACCCATTAAATATCACCAACGAATTGCAACGATAGACTAATTTCTAAAAGAGTAAAAGCCTTGCAGTGTATTTTTAACTACTACTACACAAATAGTTCAATATCGGAATATGAGAAACGAAGGTATAAATGAGTATGACCAAGGGCGTCGCCAGGGGTGGGCAGGGGGGGGGCCGCTGCCCCCCCCCCTAGAGGTTAAAAAATGTAGCCAACTGCAAATAACCAAAGTTCTCATCCTCTTTAATATTAACTTGCCCCCCCCCCCTGGCCCATGGGCTTGGCCCCCCCCTGGCCCATGGGCTTGCCCCCCCCTGGGCTATGGGCTGGCGACGCCCTTGAGTATGACTAATACTTGGCAGGTGATCGTACTGAACCACCCCGGGCAGATCAGCAACGGCTACACGCCCGTGCTGGACTGCCACACGGCGCACATCGCCTGCAAGTTCGCCGAGATCAAGGAGAAGTGCGACCGCCGTACTGGTGAGGTTTACTACAATTCACTGACACATTGTCTTACCTTTATGAACTTCTACGACATGCAGCATTTTGAAAAAAAAAATCGATACTGTTTAGCAAGCAGCTCGAAGGACCATTTTTGATGCTGAGGAAAAATGCTCTTACGCGCAAGTGAGCAGGCAATTCGTGTGTCAGATGCTCGAAGGACCATATTATTGTTTCTTAAAGCTTCAGATATTGCAATGACATGGTTATTTTCTCCTAAGCTCAAAGAAAATCTTAACATTACAATTTTTAAGTAGGTATTCAATCGCCGAGTGTCCACGTTTAAACGCAATGTTTTGTTAAAAAGTGATTTTGGGGAAGTACCCAACCTACAAGCACAGTTTAACAATTTCTACAAGTGTAGGTCTTTTTATTAGTATTGTTTGTCAATCACATGATATTATACCACTTGACTGTTTGCTGCAAAAACAAAAAAATATGATCTACAAGTCATGATGTTGTTTCGTTTAAAAGTACTCGCAAGATGTAATTTTTACTTTAATTTTTTTCGCCAGGTAAAACTACGGAAGTGGACCCGAAGTCGATAAAGTCTGGAGATGCGGCCATCGTGGTGCTGGTGCCAACCAAGGCTCTATGCGTGGAGTCGTTCCAGGAGTTCCCGCCGCTCGGCCGATTCGCCGTGCGGGACATGCGCCAGACCGTTGCCGTCGGAGTCATCAAGGTACGTGTCTTTATACGTGGTGCAGTATCTTGTTGTGTGGAGTCTGCCAGGAGTTCCCGCCGCTCTGGACATGCGCCAGACCGTGGAAGTCGGAGTCATCAAGGTACGTGTCTCTATACGTGGTGTATATATTCTGTGACGTGGTGCAGTATCTTGTTGTGTGGAGTCTGTCAGGAGTTTCCGCCGCTCGGCCGCTTCGCCGTGCGGGACATGCGCCAGACCGTCGCCGTCGGAGTCATCAAGGTACGTGTCTCTATATGTGGTGCAGTATCTTGTTGCGTGGAGATTGCCAGGAGTTCTCGCTGCCGTAAAAATGTTGGCCGCTGGGTTATTGCTTGGCTTTGATCTCACCCGATGTTAAATGACGCCGATGACCGAAGGAAACGCACCACACCTGGAATCCACAACCACTGAGAAACCTACTCTAAATGCCAGAACACAACAATTTTTTTTTGTTATGGCATCAAGCTTGGTAAGACGGTGGTAGCTAGGCTAGCCAGGCATTTGGTTGTTGGAAAAAGCCTTACCACCAACCAAATCGAGTACAAATGTACCCCCCTTCTGGAAATCGAACCCGGGACCCCTGCGTCTTACACGGTGTGATCGAACTACTAGATCACAGAGCGCGGCCGCTTCATCTCACGGGGGTAGTTCGGCTTCACAATGTTTCAGTGATCAAAAACGGGTGGTTTTCTTTAACACCGATCGTTTATTACCCGACTGCAAAGAAAGGGTTATGTTTTTCGCGCGTATCTTGTATGTAACTATGTAAGTATGTTTGTATGTGTGTTTGTATGTAATATTCTTTATTACCTCATATCTTTCAAACGGCTGAATGGATTTCTGTAATTAAGATATCGTTAGATTTGTCTCGTCAGCCCAAGTGTTCTTAAGAAGGTGGCGTTATAAAAAAAACAACATGGCGGCTGTACGGTACTAATATACGTAGTGGGAAAATAAATTTTTTTTTAGAATACTGCAATATGGGTGTCAAATTAAAGGGCTTATTGTAAGGATTTCAAAAAGGTATATCAAGACCGTAATATATCATAACTAAAAAGATATAAATAAAAAAATAAATTATAAAAATTAAAAAACCCGCCTGCATAAAAAGACAAGTCCACTGAAAAGATGGAAACAAGATTAAATATTAAAGGCAACATAATAACTAAAGGCCGGATTTGCGGTGGCAGGAATACAAACTTGCTAGTGATTACCAAATTATCGTAAATGTTTTTATATATCGATGTTTTGAAAATATTTTTGAAGTGGAACTTCTTTGATCGCGTCTATATTTATTTTGTGTATTTTACCAAAGAGGATGTATTTCTTAAAAATTTTACATTCTACTTCACTCACTTGACTTTGCTATCTTTGCATCAAGAAAAACTGCAGTGAATTTTATTATTTATACATTTCACGATTTTCCCTTTTATTAATGTAGGTAGGTAATTTTTACTAATTCCGACAGTAAGTCTATAATATATCACGTTACATAATTATATTTTTTTTATCGATTTATTACACAAATAGTTAATCAAGTTGTCCACGCACTATTAAACGTCATTTTATTCGTGCTACCGCAAATCCGGGGTCTGATAATAACATGCAGTCGGAGGCATGCATTAAGAAAGTGACGTCATGAATGATTTGAATTACTATATGCCTCCGACTGCATGTTATTATGTTGCCTTTAATATTTAATCTTGTTTCCATCTTTTCAGTGGACTTGTCTTTTTATGCAGGCGGGTTTTTTAATTTTTATAATTTTTTTTTTCAGAGTGTAACATTCAAGGAGGTAACAACGGGTAAAATTACCAAGGCCGCTGAGAAGGCCCAAAAGAAGAAATAACTATGGGGCACATTGAAGCAAGCGGCGCAGCGGGCGGGCGGGCGCGCGGCCCGCGGCCCCCGCGCGCGCGCCCCGCCCCTCGCGCCCCGCCGCCCCCGCGCGCCGCCCCCCGCGCCCCGCCCGCCCCTCCACACCTCCCGCACGAGGAGCTTCTTCACTGGTCACGTCACGCTCATCCCCGAACTTTGCATTTATCATAGCGCGTTATTCTTAAAGTTAGTTCGTTTTAGTTACGCTTACGTGTTAAGTTTATGTCTTTGTGATTATTTTAGTCGTAAGTCGCTCGCCGAGTTTGAGTTTCCGTACTTGAAAGCTCGTTGTGTTTTATTTTTCCATCGGAAGGAGTTTAGAAGGAAAAGTGACAGAGTCGCCGTTGGATTTTTAAACCGTTCCGCGCACGTTATCTCGTTTTTAGTCTTTATTTTTTCATTATGGCAACCTCTTAATATTCAAGCACTATGTTGTTTTAGCGTTTGTGTCGTATTGTACGGATATTATTTTTGTCCTTGGATTGTTTATCGTTGTAAAAATACCCATTATTTATGTTCGAAAATTAACTCATTGGTTTTTTAATGTTTGTAATGTTAAATATTTTGATTGTAAAGTACATTACATTGATCATTTTCTAACTACTGATGTTCCATTCTTGATCAAATTACTTACTGTATTTAGATAATTATTATGAATTCTCCATGACTTCAGTTATTGTAAGTGGTTGAAGATTTATTATGTATAAATTGGATAAACATCAGAGCGTAGAAAATGGGGGCTATTGGTTGAAAACCAATGCCCTGTAGTTGGATTAGCAGTATGAGTAAAGCGTTTTAAACGTAGGTATTGATAGAAATTGAAATCTTTGTAAAGCGTAAGTAATGTAATTTCAATTCCTAGTTACAGTTATATATCTATATTTACAGACGTAGTAATGCGTGTAAGGGTTTAAATTTTCAATTTGAACCGAGCGAAGTTCTCGTTGTTATAAATTCTTACATACGGAAAACAAACTCATGACTCATTTTAAGCTAAATGTAACTTTGTAATTTTTTCAATAATTTTGTAAAGACCTTATCCTGATAAACCAATAAAGAAGCTACTGGTACTTCATATTGTTTAATTTCATTGCCCAAATTATAAGGCGAACAAGCTTGTGGCAAACTGTAGGTACCTATCCTGGATCGATCTTGTGAGAAAACTAGCGTAGTGGGTAGAGGGGTAATCTTGAATTACCCGTCCACCCACACCGGTGGAAAAGTCCAGTGGGTGGACGGGTCGTGAAGGAATTTCTCACTAGCGATTATTCCCAGGAGTCCCCTCTAACACTCACCCGGGGTGACAACTGGGATCTTTTTATCCCAGTCGTCACCCCCCTGACGAATGGGACGAAAATTTCCCAGATGTTCCCTTAAAATTCGTGCCAGAGGGGACAACTGGACCATTTTCGTAACAACTGTCACCCCCTGTCAGGGGCGACATTAGGAAAAAAAGTGCCAGTTGTCCTCTCTGGCACAAATTTGAAGGGAACATTTGGGAAAAATTTGTCACCCCCGTGACAACTGGGAAAAAAAATCGCAGTTGTCACCCCGGGGGACAGTGTTAGAGGGGACTCCTGGCAATAATCGATCTAATAAACCTTAGTCACTGGTGTGCACTGACGTCTATTATACCAAGTACGCTGGACTGGTGAACGTCACTAATCGTTTGTGCTGATTTGAAAATCGCCATATTAGCGCTGAGAGCAGTAGATTCTACTATGGCAGTAGTGAGTGTACTTGGAACTAATTAGTTCCAAGTACACTCACTCTTCCTGAGAGCAGAATCTACTGCTCTCAGCGCCAATATGGCGATTTTCAAATCGGCACAAAAAATTGCTATCATTTCGTGACAATAGCCTGTCCAGCGTACTTGTACTACTGCAACTAAAGGGTATAATGGACGTCAGTGCTGGTGTCTGGATCCCATGCTAAACTCCCCTGGGGGATTCATGTGGAACATGGATATTTGTCCACGTGAATCCCCTGGGGGATTCGTATGGATTTTGCATCCACGTGGATCCCCTGGGGATTCGTGTGGATTTTGTGTCCACATTGATACCCTGGAATCTACAAATGATGCTCACTCAACATACAAACATACAGCTTGGCCAAAAAGGGCAGCTGCAGTCCTTTATTTCCGTTTCTACTACAGATACTATTAGTGACTAGACACTATGCCGAAATTACGCGACCGAAGTTCGGACGCCTGCAATGCTATTTGAATTACTGACGACACATTGTGCCGAAATTGCGTCGCGTTTTATTCAAAATCGTTTCCGCATAGTGTCTCTAGACACTTAAACTACGTTAGTTTAGTACTATATTGCTTAAACTATAGTAATAATATGATAGAGAGATTTTGGGGGCGGTGTGTGGGATTAGGACTGCATGATCACCGACAATCAGTTCACCGAATGCCATTTTGCCGACCTTTGGCATATATTTTATTTAATTAAGGTGACTATTATCTTAATCGAGAAGACAAAAATACCATGTTGGGCAGCTTAAATCAGTTTATATTTACCTACGTGGTACAATAGTTGCCCGCTCAGTATTTTTGTCACTCATTTAGAATTTTCACTGCTAACTTTAATTATTTGTCTCCCCCATGTAGTCGCCCATTTACGTATTTTTTGTAATCCACAGTTAGTCGCCCGTTTAGTTATTTTGTCGCCAAAAAAATAAACTGCTGCCAGGTTAAGTATTTAAGTAGGTATCCCATTACCAGTCGCCTATAATTATTTTCAGTCACCCAATTAATTAATTCCCGTTTAAAAATCTTTTGTAATAACACGGGCTGTGTTTACTTACAAACACTGAAGTGTGTTAAGAAAACCGACAACTTCCCCCTGTACACAATGGCGATGACCTGCCCCCCTAGCCAAAGTAACATTTGCAAATTTTCGCTATCGCTTCGCTTCGAAATATGTATGGATTTGACGTTTTAAAATTCGATTGTTAACGAAACCACAGAATACATAATAGTACAAGTCTTATGTCAATCCCATACATGTTTCGAAAACGAAGCGATAACGAAGATTAGCGAATGTTACTTTGGCTAGGCCCTCAGTAGTGGGTGATACGAGCGCACGCGTGCACGATTTTTTTTGCTAACTGGTGCCTTGAATGCTCTAAGCCAGGGGTCTCCAAAGTCTCCAAAGTACCATAGCAACAATCCGGCCTGCGAATGTGGACTGGATCGTGCCAACGTACAGTAGGTACTTTACAATAATGTTGGTACGATGAGCTAGCTAGCTCCTGGCCCTTGGGACTTCGTGAAGGTATTAGTGTGGCCCTTAGGCTAAAAAGTTAGGCGACCCATGATCTAGATCTAAGCTGTTGCCCTTGATAGTGCCCCCCGAACGTCACGCACTTATGTTTGGAACGCCGCCCTGCCCGGGATACACGAGGCTAGTTTTTCAAGCTAGGATAGCAAGCTAGTGTCAGTAAGCTAGCAAGCTAGTGCTTCTGGCTTCGTGTAGACAAAACTAGCTTTATTTCTAAGCTAGAGAAGTACTAGCTTGCTAGCTTACTGACAATAGCTTGCTATCCTAGCTTGAAAAACTAGCCTCGTGTATCCAGGGGGCTTACCATCAGCAAATAAGAAAACGTTCAGTTCAATAGCAGGCCTTAAACAAAACTGCTTAAGGCCTGCTTTCATACTAATCGTTGAGGTCGTAGTACGAAAAAGTAAGGCGGTTCAATATAAGTCCTGCTATAAGAGCTCATAGTAAGGCCCCAGGGGGGTAATTACGTAACTTTGTTGCAATCAACTCTGACAGAAATCGCAGTTCCATCGCTGCTTTAGAAAGAACCAATGTGACAACTATCTTAACTAAAGCAGCAATGCAACCGCGCTTTCAATCGATTTCAATCGAGAATTGTTAGCAACAGCTTTACGTAATCAAGGTACCGGGCATTAGAGCGTAATGTTGCACTCGGAGCGTAGGTTTTGAATGCCCCTCTGACTGAGCATAATATCACAGTTTAACAGTGATAATATCACTGACCTGATTTATTTTTTTATATTGTGGGGGTCAGTGGCAACGTAGTGATTATTTCCTCTGTGGTCAGTGGTATGGTGAAAAAAGGATTGTGGTGCGCGGCCTTTCTTGTTGGATTAGTTGCACCTTTTGTAACGCTAGCTACCTGACGTCCATTATACAAATGGACGTCAGTGCTAGCTACCCACCAAAAGGAAAGACTGTAGGGAATGAAGTAAGTTAGTGGCCTCAACTGTGCCTCAATAGACCGTGAGCCCGTGACAGTATTGCCTACGTCATATGACATCACGATGAAATGCATGGCACACGGTTGGAAAAGTTGTGCTTAGCGAGGATCAGAAGATTATCGCAAAAAAAATGGCCTTCTTCCACTTCCGGTCAAAATTTTAAGATTATATTTACGTCATGTGACATCAGTAAGAGACCAGGGGGCCGATTCTCACGCAATAGACATAATGTCGAAATAGAGATATGTCGAAATAAAATGGCGGATTCGCCATTTTGTCTATTGAAACCAGTTTTTGGTATTCTCGCAATGTCACCATAGAGATATGTCGATGGCTGGCACTCGACATGCAACGTGTGGTCGACAGCGGTAGAGATTGAATATCTCGAACGTTACGTTAGTCGAAGTGTCGAATTGTCTCTTTCTTATGAGATGAGTGACCATTTGGGACTGCAATAACGAATGTTAAGCTACTTTTGGAGAGGCCGGGTACGGGATGGGTGAACATTTAGGACTGCGATGATGAATGTTAAGCAATTCTAAGAAATGGCCGGGTGTGAGATGGGTGACCGTTTGGAAATGCAATAACGAATGTTAAGCTACTTTTGAAGAGGCCGGTTACGAGATGGGTGATTTTGGACTGCGATGACGAATGTTAAGCAATTCTTAGAAATGGCCCGGTGTGGGATGGGTGACCGTTTGTGACTGCGATGTGACGAAAGTAAAAAAGCTTTAAATAAGGCCAGGTGTGAGATGGGTGACCATCTGGTAACCACTTTGAAAATGGTGACCCATCTCAGATGGGTGACCGTTTGGAACAGCAATAACGAATCTTAAGCTACTTTTGAAAAGGTCGGTTGCCAGTTACTAGATGGGTGACCATTTGGGACTGTGATGACGAATGTTAAGCAATTTTAGGAAATGGCCAGGTGTGGGATGGGTGACCGTCTGTGACTGAGATGCGACGAAAGTAAAAAATCTTTAAATAAGGCCGGGTGTGAGATGGGTGACCGTTTGGAATAGCAATAACGAATGTTTGTTTAGCTACTTTTGAAGAGGCCGGTTGCCAGTTACTAGATGGGTGACCGTTTGGAAGTGTGATGACGAATGTTAAGCAATTTTAGGAAATGGCCGGGTGTGGGATGGGTGACCGTTTGCGACTGCGATGCGACGAAAGTAAAAAAAAAATAAGGCCGGGTGTGAGATGGGTGACCATCTGGTAACCACTTTGAAAAAAAAGTCGGGTTTGGGATGGGTGACCGACGATTCCAGAAGTAATCAATGTTAAACAACATTTACAAAGACTGATGAGATGGGTGACCGTTTGAGACTTCGATAACGAATGTTAAACAACTTTGTAAAAAGGTCGGGTTCGGGATGGGTGACCGACTAAGCCAGCAGTAATCAATGTTAAACAGCGTTGCGTTTCTTGCAGGCAGACATCGGGCGCGTGCCATAGTGTCAAATTCGAAATATCTCGAAAAAAGTCAAGAAATTGTAGAGATTCCAAAGACTTTCGACTTGTAATGTCGAAAATTGCCGAGAATAAGTTTTTTGGCTGCAGTAGAGATTTTAGTGATATTTTCAATAGAGATTTGTGATTAGAGATGATCTCGAATTCGAGAAATGTCGCAGTGCGCGAGAATAGGCCCCCAGGGGGGTGATTTTGTAATTTTGTTGCAATCAACTTTGACAGAAATCGCAGTTACATTGCTGCTTTAGTTAGAACCAATGTGACAACTATCTTAACTAAAGCAGCAATACAACTGCGCTTTCAATCGATTTCAATCAAGAATTGTTAGCAACAGCTTTACGTAATCAAGGTACTGGGGCCCTATTTTTGAATCGCTCGGCAGGCGTCGAGCGCTCTTTTCTACTGATTTTCGTTCGACATATGGCTCAAATGTTCGAGATAGAGTCATATGTCGAACGAAAATCAGTAGAAACGAGCGCTCGATGCCAGCCGAGCGATTCAAAAATAGGGCCCCAGACCCTTGATCACGTAAGTCTGTTGCTAACAATTCTCGATTGAAATCGATTGAAATCGCAGTTGCATTGCTGCAGGCTGATTATCTTATTAAAAACCACCTAGCGACCGGTCATAATTACGAAATCGTCGCTGTCAAACTCGATTTCGTACCACCGATCGAGTTTCTACGAGTGCTGCCTCCAACGGACAACTAAAGAACTAAAATATACGAGCACTTGCAAGGAAATGCTCCAAAAATCGTATTATCTTTATCTAACTCAGAAACCGCGACGCGACCGCGACGATTTCGCGATTTCTTCTGTCAAACAGAAACCAGACAAAACGTAATTTCTGATTGGTTTTCGTTAAATTCATAGCCTTACCTTTAACCAAAATTAAATAAAATTGCTATAATGTAAAACAAAAGGCCTGTCCTTTAATACCTACACGGAATTTGCAATTTTGAAGACGAAAAAATGTAAACAAAATTCGAAGCGAAAACAAAAAGGTTATGTTCACAGAGCACATATGGTCAAACACATACACAGTCACACAGACTACTTTCGGTAAAAAGACTTTTCAGTCGCTCTCACCGGTTGCCAGTGGCGCTAGTTTCTATGGAGACCTTCACGAGCATAAACCGAGCATAAACTAATTAGCGATCGCATACATAATACCAAATCAGTGACTCGGTCGCGCGACGATTTCGAAATAATTTAGGAATCGAGATCGGTCGCTCATTTTAGATAATCAGGGGGCTGCTTTAGTTCAGATAATTGTCACATTGGTTCTTACTCAAGCAGCGATGTAACTGCGATTTCTGTCAGAGTTGATTGCAACAAAGTTACGTAATTACCCCCCCCCCCCCCCCCCCCCATGTCATCATTTAGTTTTCAATCGTAGAGAGAGTAAACATAAGTCTGTCAGTTCTGAAATGACTAAAAAACAAAAATTTTAAGTTTATGGTATTCCGGCCATTTCAGAACTGAAAGACTTATATTTACTCTCTCTACGATCGAAAACTAAATGATGACACGGGTCTCTTAGGCGACACCTACACACACAGTAAATACTGAAATCCATCAGTATTTAATCAGGGGCATATTTCACAAAAGATTAGTAAATTAACTACAATAATTTACCATTGTTGTTATGGGGTAGAATTACGTTTTAGAATTAAGGGCCCTATCACATTTTTTCGTCGAAATTCTGATTTTGACGGATTTTAGCGATACAACCTAGAGATACCTTTGGGTCTACTAAATACATTTATATGTGTCCGCGACAAAAAGTAATATGATGATTCACTGGAAAGTTAAAGGGTTAGAAAGGAAAATGAAAGTTGGTGAACGATTTCTTAGAGTCAACTTTGAACATACACAGAAAGACAAACAAGTACAAACAACAAATAAAAGTATGAAATTTGATTTACTTACGAAGTAAAGATTATTATGATATAATTTTTACGTAATAATAATAATGTATCTAGGAGAAATCCACTGTTAATTCTGAGCTTTTTTATGCGTTTTATGGTTTTTGATTGGGATTTTTTTCACATATTCCAAACATAATTTCAAAATTCCGAAGCCGCTATGAACTATTCGACTATATAAGAGATAACATTCAATTTTTTTATTTCAATTCTTTAGCACAGTTGTTCAATCCATGAGCTCAAAAAAGTACCTTCGTGCATTTTATGAAAATCTTTCACTGCAATTTCGGGTTTAATTATAAAGTTAAGCAAATTTTCAAAAAAGCGAGGCCGCTATGATCTATTCCAATAGCTATTCTGCACCATTAAATAAGTCAAAAGTGTTAATGTATTTTTGTTTCTGAGATCGACAACGCCAAAATTGGTCATTTCACGCAAAAATCACAGTCGAAATGTAATATGCCTCTTAATAAGAAACCTAATTCTACCCCAATTACAACAATGGTAAATTATTGTAGTTAATTTACTAATCTTTTGTAAATTAAGCTTCTGATTAAATACTGATGGATTTCAGTATTTACTGTGTGTGTAGGCGTCGCCTTACTGATGTCACATGACGTAAATATAATCTTAAAATTTTGACCGGAAGTCGAAGATTTTTTCAAGCTTCCGGCCAATTTTTTCTGCGATAATCTTCTGATCCTCGCTCAGCACAACTTTTCCGACCGTGTGCCATGCATTTCATCGTGATGTCATATGACGTAGGCAATACTGTCGCGGGCTCACGGACTACAACGCAGAGTGTAAACGGGTTTAAAAATATCCCGCCATGTTCCCACACAGATTGTTTAAAAAGACAAGTCGTATGGAAAGAAGAATGTCTATAGACAGACACTATTACTTTCCCTGTCACTGACGTCCATTAATCAGTATTTAATCAGGGGCATATTTCACAAAAGATTAGTAAATTAACTACAATAATTTACCATTGTTGTTATGGGGTAGAATTACGTTTTAGAATTAATAAGAAACCTAATTCTACCCCAATTAATGGAAAGAAGAATGTCTATAGACACTGTTACTTTCTCTGTCACTGCCGTCCATTATACAAGTACGCTGGACAGGCTATTGTCATGAAATGACAGCAATTTATTGTGTCGATTTGAAAATCGCCATATTGGCGCTGAGAGCACTAGATTCTACTATAGCAGTAGTGAGTGTACTTGGAACTAATTAATTCCAAGTACACTCACTATTGCCATAGTATAGAATCTACTGCTCTCAGCGCCAATATGGCGATTTTCAAATCGGAACAAACGATTGGTGACGTTCGCCTGTCCAGCGGACTTGTATAATGGACGTCAGTGTTCCCTGTGGTAATAGAGAATTTAGCGGTTGATCTGCTGGAATCATAGCCTTCTATATATTCCAAGCCCTGAAGTTGAGCAGAACGGCAACATCGCATGTGGTCAAGCACATAGTATAAAATTATTTTAAAAAATAGTTATTATTTGTTTTTCCTATATTATCTATGTTTAAACTAGTTGTAAATTGTGATGTAAGATTATTTTAATAAAGTTTTATATTTATTATTATTATTTATTTATTAGAACATAAGGTTTGAGTCAAATTATTTGAACATTTCGGGGGTCCTTTAGTACGATGAGCATTTTGATCTAAGCCTCATATAGCAATAAATCTTACATCATTGGAAAGATATTTAAATTTGAAACACTTTATTGTATCACTATAATCGTGAACTATTAGTACTTTGAGAGTTATAACGCTCTAAACTTGACCAATTTTTTTAACATTAATGACCTAAAACTCTGAAATTACTAACAATTAATAGAAAGTATGTTTGCAGCAAATATTTGTCATATAAAAACCTTTCTTATGATATATTATCCATTTCTATAGGTGTGGTAGATCAACTCCCATAGACAATAAACCACTTTTATACTTTAATAACCTTTAACTCCAAAAGTATTAACAATTGATATAAAGTTTATTAACAGCAAATATTTATCTTTAAAAGACCTTTCTAATGATATATCATTTATTGCTAGACGGCGTGTTAATCAACTCCCTGCTGAAGGAAATCAACAAAAAAGATGACATCTTTGACAGCCATTTTTTCCTGGTTAAGGCTGGCCCCAGACCTACCGGTTCCGTTTCTTTGCTTTGCTGTGCTACCTTGCTTGAAAGACCGCCGGCCAACCAGAGTAATTTTCAATCTATCGCATTTTGGGACTAGACCAAATTGGCAAGATAGCCATTAGCTTGGTTTTATCAAATATCATCGCCTGGATTGCGAAGTAGGAAGCTTTTCGGAGATATGCCACCCTGAACATGGACTCCGATCGTTAAAAATAACTCGATCACTTATTTATACAAGATGTTTGGTAAAGCCTTATAAAACTGAATATGGTAGATAGGGACCATAATAAAACTGAACAACTTTTACTATGGGACCAAATCTGAAATCGCGAAAAAAATGAACTGTTTCATACATTTTGATAATTTCGTTATTAATTTTTGTATAAAACAGCAGTTTTTTTTAAAACGAAAACTAAAACTTCTCATCGCACCCCAGACGACGATATTTGATAACACCAAACTAATGGCTATCTTGCCAATGTGGTCAGGTCAAAATATGCGATAGATTGAAAATGAGCCTCTTGGCCGGCGGTCCATGGTAGAACAGCAAAGCAAAGAAATGAAACCGGTAGGTCTGGGGCCAGCCTAACATTGATATTTTTCTTGTTGTTTAATATACAAAGCATTTCAATAAAAGAACTAAATTATTTTCATATTTTAAACCTCACACGATTACTATGAAAAAAAAATATCGACCTCTTAAAATTGAAATATTCCCATACATTTAGTATGGAGCCTGGCGGACGACATGACCACGAACTGACAGTAACAGACGTTGCCAAATTTATGTTCACGGCTTGGAAATAAAGAAGGCTATGGCTGGAATGCATCCATTCTGTCTAACTGACAGTGACAGACAAACTGTCACTGTCAAAAACAAAATGTCAAAGAAGTGGTTGGTTGTGGAAGACAAAAGACTGGTTTGTTTTCGCCGCTATATTTATTTTACGACACCGCTGGCTGTTGATAACGAAACATGATGACGTGTGTTTTGCCGTAAGTGAAAGTAACTTATTAGTGGTAGGAGCAATAGGCGCAGGCCTTCAATATCTACAGTACATTCCCGTAGTCGCAGTCGCTCGCGCGTTGTGGTTTAGTTCAGTCGGGTACACGTATTGTTCTGCTTCGATAAGTAAATATGTGCGGAATATTTGCATACATTAATCACCTAACGCCTAAAACTCGGCGTGAGATTTTGGAATTGCTTGTAAATGGATTGAAACGCTTGGAGTACCGTGGCTACGATTCGGCGGGCGTCGCTGTTGACGCCGCTGACCAGAAAGACATCGCTGTGTTGAAACGCAGTGGCAAAGTAGCCGCTCTCGAGGAACTGCTGCAGGAGCGCAGTGTCGAGCTCGCCGTCGAAGAATGTGTCGATTCGCACTGTGGGATCGCGCACACGCGCTGGGCTACGCACGGAGAGCCAAGCGCCATCAACTCACATCCGCAACGTTCCGGAGATGATAACGCATTTGTGGTCATTCACAATGGTATCATTACAAATTACAAAGAAGTGAAAACATTCCTGGAAAACAAAGGCTACACATTTGAATCTCAAACTGATACTGAAGCGATCGCTAAGTTGATTCATCATATTTACAACCAGCACAAAGACTACAACTTCCAGGAACTGGCTGAACAGGTAATCCAACAGCTTGAAGGAGCTTTTGCTCTGTGCTTTAAGTCACGTCATTTCCCTAATGAATGTGTGGCGACTCGTAGAGGGAGCCCTTTGCTTGTGGGAATTAAGACACGCCGCCGTCTCTCGAGCGACCATGTCCCTATTATGTACACCAACAACAAGGCTACCCGAGGAGTGGTACCATCAGTTCCACGTGTTAATAGCCATGCCCACTTCCAGCCTGAAGAAGAACGAGAAGTTGAATATTTCTTTGCGTCGGATGCATCTGCTGTTATTGAACATACTAATAGGGTATTATACTTTGAAGATGATGATGTTGCCCACATAAAAGATGGAATTCTTAGTATTCATCGCCTCTCCGGATGCAGCACTGATCCACATGAACGTGAAATCTTCACTCTTAAACTCGAGTTACAGCAAATTATGAAAGGAAATTATGACTACTTCATGCAAAAGGAAATCTTCGAACAACCAGAGTCTATAGTGAATACCATGAGAGGTCGCCTCAACTTTGCAAATGGCACAGTTACTTTAGGAGGCATCAAGGATTACATTCCTGAGATTAAGCGATGCAGAAGGCTCATGTTGATTGGATGTGGTACCAGCTACCATAGTGCTGTTGCTACCCGTCAATTGTTGGAAGAGCTAACGGAATTACCAGTAATGGTAGAACTGGCATCTGATTTCTTGGACAGAAACACTCCTGTTTTCAGAGATGATGTTTGTTTCTTTATTTCTCAATCAGGAGAAACAGCTGACACTTTGATGGCTTTGAGGTACTGTAAACGTCATGGTGCCCTAATTGTTGGTATCACTAACACTGTAGGCAGTTCTATCTGTCGCGAGGCCCATTGCGGTGTTCATATCAATGCAGGTCCAGAAATTGGTGTTGCTTCTACTAAAGCATACACTTCTCAATTTGTGTCATTAGTTATGTTTGCCCTGGTAATCAGTGAAGATCGCATATCACTCCAAAAAAGACGCGCCGATATTATTGAAGGCCTTCATGAATTGGACATAAAAATTCGTCAAGTTTTAGCCTTAGATTCTGAAGTCAAAGCTCTGGCAGAGGATTTATATCGCCAAAGATCACTGTTGATTATGGGTCGAGGATACAATTTCGCAACTTGCTTAGAAGGTGCTTTAAAGGTGAAAGAGTTGACATACATGCACAGCGAGGGCATTATGGCTGGAGAACTGAAACACGGCCCTCTCGCGCTCATCGATGATTCAATGCCAGTAATGATGATTGTAATGCGTGATCCGGTTTACACAAAGTGCATGAATGCACTGCAACAGGTAAACGCTCGGCAAGGGCGACCAATCGTCATATGCGAACAGGGCGACAAGGAAACAATGGACTTGGCCTCTCGTTGCCTTGAAATTCCGAAAACTGTTGATTGTCTTCAAGGAGTACTTACTGTTATTCCCATGCAACTGCTTGCCTACCACATCGCAGTGCTGCGTGAATGTAACGTTGATTGTCCGCGAAACCTCGCCAAATCTGTAACCGTAGAGTAGGTCATTTGACGCCCTCTCGTTAGCACAAACATAATACTGTAAATATTGCATAATTTCGAGTTGAAGTTAGGAGAAATGTGCAAACGTTGTTATTTTAAAATAAATATATTACTATTGCCACTATTACTGCCACCACTGTGGCTGTCTCAACACATGGTAAAGCTAAATGGTGTTAGTAAACAACTGAAACACCAAGTTCAATGCGTCTGAACATAATTATGTCAGAGTACAAAGAAACATAATAATATTACTGTCTTAATGAGATTCCTATCATTATAGTTTTGGTGTGTGTGTGGCACAAATACGAGATATGTAAATTGATTAATTGTAGGTTTTATAAAATAGAATATTCTTCCCTTCCTTATATATTATGTTATATCCCTCTAATCAAGTTGTAAATTGCATTTATTGATGATTCTCCTATAGAAATTAAAGGTATATTGTATTTCCTTGAGCAATCTTTTAGAACCGATTTTTACATTCCAATAGAAACTTAGGTACTCAGTACTGAAAATACTTTCGTAATAAGTAATTTAACATTCCATCAATACACTAATGACTAACTAAACCAAACACTTTGTTTTATCTTGTATCAAAGTCAAGTCTTGTCTAATAAAGTTAATAAGTTACAGTCGTCAAAAGTCAATTCAGTATATTATTTCCTAAAATTTTAGACTGGTACCTACTTATTTATATATTTTGACTTCAGTACTTACATATATATAATCAGATAGTGATATCGCAGATTTCAATGTATATTTTATGTCATTAATTTAAACCGTCTCTCTAATTTTCCTTTTATTTCCATATTTTCCTTATAATATGAGATGCGGCGCGGCGCGCGGCGGCACTCGGTGTTATGAATGAGTTGCAATAATTACGTATTGTAAGTAAAGTATTTTGTGTTGTGTTGTGTATACTCATCATACCAGAGGGCCTAGCCATTAGTAACATTGGCAGATCTTCGTTATTGCTTCGCTTTCGAAACATGTATGGGATTGACATAAGGTTTCGTTAACAATCGAATTTTAAAACGTCAAATCCAATGTTTCGAAGCGAAGCGCTACCGAAAATTTGCAAATGTTACTTTGGCTAGGGGGGCTGTTTACGTAATTAATTTAGCATATAAAGTTATTTTTATTATTATGCTATCTGTATCTACTGCGTCTATGTATTATTATGTATGCAACTAATAAGATTTTAATTGTAAGACGACCGAAGATTTTAATAGTAAAAAAATCTTGTGCCAACTTTCCAGCTTACTTAGCCGAGTTTTATGAAATCTTAAATTAAATTTTATTTTAATTTTTATTGCAAAAGTACCACAAATTCTACCACAAATTCAATTAACTATTGCTAATTGATAAATAATATTCTTTAAAGCTAAAGAATGAAGTTAATAAACTACGAATTTGCGGAAGCGGGAATGTTTTGATATTACGTTAATCGTTTCAAGAACCTTTACTAAATATATTGTTTTAATATGATGAGGTTTATAAAAACAAAATTTTGAAGTGTTTATTTACGATCGATTGTGGACCAATTAAGAGAACTGCATTAAACTCGTCTCAATATTAATGAAAAAATAATTATAAGCCTTTTGCTGAACCCAGGACAGTTTCAATTACCTATATTCGAACCTTTTTCCGGTTTAGTCGACAATTGCCAACTTCTACAAATGCCAACTTAGTTTAAAACGCCAGATTCTACAAATGTACAATTCTACAAATGCCCACTTCTACAAATGCCAAATTCTACAAATGCCAACTTCTACAAATGCCAACTTCTACAAATGCCAACATTTAGTTGTAATATTTTCAATCACTTTTTGACACATATTTTTGGGTCTCCATATTTTTTTATATGTATTTATTTATTTACCTTCTCCATATTTATATGATCCTGGTACTTTGGAGACGTTTTTATTACGAAGTAAAGAAAAAACCAAAATTGATTGAAAATACATTATATAAACGCAAAAATATATATCAAAAAGTGATTGAAAATATTACAACTAAATGTTGGCATTTGTAGAATTTGACATTTGTAGAAGTCGGCATTTGTGGAAGTTGGCATTTGTAGAATTGGACATTTGTAGAATCTGGCGTTTTAAACTAAGTTGGCATTTGTCGACTAAACCGTTTTTCGGTTTTTCCTGGCTCTTATTATACTCGTAGAACTCGTGGGCAAACCTATTTTTGTAAGATGTGTAAATAATAGGTGCTAGATTTCGATATAGGTACGTAGTTGCTAGAATAAGCATTAAGTAAGATAGGTACCGCAGCTTTCTGTTAATTGTATTATGTTGATTGTTCTTCAGAGTAAACGTTTCACGGTTTAACGTAAGGAAACAAAACTGATATCCTCCCATTAATACTTAATTATGTCGTGTATTGTATAGCATCTCAAAAAGTCCTTGTTGATGTTGATGTCGTCGTTACGAAATAGCATCTTGGCAATAAGTCCTGTCAAGGCCAAGTAACCGTTTCATATACGGTAAACTCATTATGCCCTGACGATTAAGATATTAGGACTTATATTATACCTACTTGTAAATAGAATTGAATAAGTACCTATGTAACAAGGAAATAATACGTTGATAAGTGCAATATCAAAGCTAGCAAATTCGCCGGTTATGATTGATAACGCTGTGTCCGATATAATCGGTAATGAGCGTCGTGGATTTTAAATTAAACACAGATAAACGTTGAAAATTACCACAAATAAACCCAACATGTGGCGTGTCATGAATTTTAACAATATTTAATTATTCGGGACTCTTTTCTTCATTAATTTTGCAGTAGATTGTGATAAGTGCGTCTAAGCTATCACTAGTCAAAATTATTTTTAGCTTAGATTAATCTGATGTCTCCAAAATCTAAATTGTCATAACAATGTGCCTATAGATTAAATCGTGAGATGTTTCTAAACATGCGAAATTGTATATTTTTATGTGCTAAATATATTGTTCATTTGGCGGCATATGTATATTGATATTTTATTACTAATAATAATTATTATGATAAGTATGATAGTGCTGTACCGCACACTATTATTATTATGTTTATACAAATGTAAATCACTCAAATGTTCGTGTATCTTTTGTTGCTTCGATGATAGTTTTTAACTCTCTGTACAACAGATTTAATGCAATAGATTATGCAATAATATTTGTATCTCTACCTAAGTTTTTGTTTCATATTTTATTTAGTTTAAGATGAGAATAAATTTAAAATATATCGCTTTATGTAATTCAAATTTTATTGTTTTTAAATCAACCCTCACAAAAAAGTACAAAAAGAAAAATAACTATCTTCTATTTTTAACCGACTTCAAAAAAAAAGAGAAGGTTCTCAATTCGATTGTATATTTTTTTTCATCGTTGTTCGCGCATATCATTTTCATATGAACCAATTTTGATGATTCTTTTTTTGTTTGATTGAGTTTTCTCTTGCAAAATGGTCCCATTTAATTTTTTAGCAAATCATTTCAGTAGTTTTCAAGTAATCCTGAAAATATGCGTAAATTACCTTGACGACTTTGTTATTTATGAATCGAATGAGATGATTTATTTTGTTGGAAAAAGATACCTTTAGTGTAGGTAGTCCTTTTAATTTCATTGACATTGGACCTTGGACGAAATTCGAAGATATCCAAGGGAACTCCTCAAACTCAAATAGGATATTATAGTGATTGAGATATTGGTAGGTTTATGATAATCCAAAACAAACCGAGCTATGGTCTGCGACGTTCTGGAATAGACTTGTACTACGAAGGCACGACAGCTCCTTAAAAACAAACAGCGTGAATTTGGAAATTGAGTTATGGGCATTTTGAAAATATATGATGTTAAAAAATATTACACGCTTACTTACTTATTACTTACCACAAAAAAGGTGAAAATAAAAAGGCTTTTTAAAAAAGAAAAACCTTCAAAAACCTTAAATTAAAAACAACAACAGCGTCAAAATCAAATATGTAGCTCTAAAAACCGGCCAAGTGCGAGTCCGTACCAAAAAACAGCAAAAAAAAAATACGTTTCTTGTATGGGAGCCTCACTGAAATATTTATTTTAGTCTGTTTTTTGTATTTGTTGTTAAAGCGGCAACATAAATACATCATATGTGAAACTGTCTAGCTATCACAGTTCATAAGATACAGCCTGGTGACAGACAGACGGACGGACAGTGGAATCCTAGTAATAGGGTTCCGTTTTACCCTTAGGGTACGGAACCCTAAAAAGCAAGAAAGAATGTTAAATTCACCAATACGCATATATTTTTTATAAAAAAAATTCTAATGAAGTCGGGTGGGGATTTTAGAATAAAAAAAATGTCCTCCATTCAGCCCCACCTGACTTCAATAGACGTTTTTTACTAAAATTGATAGGTATGCGTATTGGTGAATTTAATATTATTTCTTAGAGCAATTTGGTTTTTTAAGTTGTAATTGTTTTTTAATTTAAGGTTTTTGAAGGAGGTTATTCTTTTTTACTGAGACTAAAACAATATATGGATGCTCGAAACTTAAAGGCACAGTACATCTATAACTTAAATCAACTGGAAAAACTTTTCAGAATAAAGGCTTTTAAAACTGTAGGTAGATGTCAATATTTTAAATGGGTTTTACGCATTAAAGCACCATACTTAGTAAATAATATCTCTAGATTAAAGTAAGGTGTAAAACATTCACCCTTCGCATGAGCTCGCGCCCGATTATTAGCGCAAATGATTGAACTGTGGCAGACTCTGTAAAACTGTTTTGTCTTCAGATTAACATTCAAGGTGCTATTTTTATACAATACTAAATAATATACTAGAAAAAAATCGACTCACTCAAGATCATATTATTCTGGGACGGGAATCGAACCTTTGGAAGTCCGGTCAAATGCTCTTACCAGTGAGCTACCGAGTCACTAGTGGCATCGTCGAATTTCTTCTAGTATATCCCACTCCAAACTGCAAGCCAGTGTCATTCTGCTTTATCATCTTGAAATTTTATAGAGGATAGAAATCGGGTGCTAAGTATTCAGTAGATACAGTCAGTGGCACGAATCATGAAAATTTTTCGACGGAGTGGGGATAAGTTCGCGCATGTGCTCTTGTGAGCGACCAATAGCGCGCGCCCCTCTCCCGCCGCCCGCGCCCCTCACCGCAACGCATACCCAAAATACGTGTTCCGCGCAATCCCCACCCGATTTCATGATTCGTGCCACTGACTGTACAGGTGTAGTTTTTTTCAGTTTTCATAAATTCATCGTATCGGAAGCTCTTCGTCGTTCGCTCGGCCTGTTGCAGAGTTTTGTCTGCCATTTGCGATGTTTCTATGCTTGAAGTACTTTTATTTACTTCATATTTACTTACATAAGTAGGCAGCTACATAATAAGTTCTTCTAGGAGTTCCCCGCCGGTATAAAAGTAACCTAATCATTCACTCTACACTACAATCTCTACATAATGTGTCAGCACCTGTCTACTACTTTTGTAGCCTACTTACATTAATCTCCGTGATAAGTTCCAAGATCAAAGGAGTTGTTACAGCAAAGGGTCCTACAGATAGTGCAGATATAGGCTTTGATTGAAGCTGCTTGATTAGATTGTATCTACGTATCTAGTGCAGTAGTGGATACTAGGAATACCACACCATCGAGGTAACCACAGAATACATTAATATCCCAGATTCGGATCTAAAATGGGGAGGAAAAGCGCAATTTTATCCCGATAGGTGGCGTCTGGTCTTTGGTACCCGGCCGCCTCAAAGAAAGTGTCAAAACATATGGGTATCTCTTGGAGTATTGCACTTTTTAATTTTATACTGAGAAAATGCCGCATTGTTATGCATGTAACTTGTAAAATATTGGAGTTCATCGATTTCCCAGTAACAAAAAAAATTGTGGGCAAAAAAATATTAAAAAAAAGATGCTTTTCCCTCGATTTTCTCCTTTGCTGAGCCTGAGAAACATTATAAATCAAAAGGAATGTTTCATGAATTTGATGAAGCTTCGCCAAAATAAAACAACATTTGAATTATAACAGCTTTGTTCTTTAATATTTCAACCTCAGCAGTTTCTAACATCTTTATAACTTGGATGAATTTGATAGGGATATCAAATATGGAATAAGCCCAATATTGGGGCCAAACAGAGAATTAATAGAATTTTATATGATAAAACGGTTCGTGTAATTTTGGATGGTACAGAAATTCCAGTACAGAAACCTGAAATTACTATTGCACAGAAGAAGGCATCATGAGGCAACTATAAACACGGAAATTCACACTCAGTTGCTTTGTTAAAATTTAAATCATATGTTTCTAATCTGAAATAAAAAGATTACTTGTAAATCTTACACGAAATTTAAAGAAATGTAATGCTTGTTAGCAATTTTTTGATTTATGATATTGTAGCCCTCATTGATACGAGTCTTTTGAGGCTGCAACCGTAAGGCGATGTCGCACTCTGAGCGTAAATGGAGGCTACTAATACTGAAGCGATCGAAAAAACTCAATGTTAAAGGTTAAGCTACAAGGCAAACTCTTAATCCGATCGTCTTTGTTTTAAGCTCAAATTGTAGCTGACTAAATTGTTCAGAGGAGTTTTTCTCAAAATTTTGATATCATTCTTCGTTTCCAAAATATCGAGCGCGAAAATAAAAAAAAGGGGAAAAAAATAGTTTTTTTCGACTATTTCGGCTATATTTTTTTTCGTTTTTTATATTTTCGAATAATTCCTTTTGCACCTTGCAGCCATCGTGAATACGCGTCTTTTGAGTCTTTTTTGAATATCATATCTTCACAACCTTCTGAGACATAAGGGGATCGCACTTTTTCGTGAAATCGGAGCCTATACTGAAGCGAACGAAAAGACATTTTCAATGTCAAAAATCACATTGACACATAATTTTTATTTATTCGTGTTGGCGTCGCCTGAAACATGTCGCGGTAGTGACACTGTGACACCCCTTTGTGATGTGAGATCTGCAATAATAACTTTAAAATTAATTAACCTGCGTTTCTAAACCTGTCTTGTCTGTCTTGGCTGTCTTTATAACTTTTAAGTAGTTAGGTGTACCTACTAAGTAGTCACCTTAAAAATAGTAGGTAAGCTTTCGCAATCTGATATGTAGGCTACTTATTAATTTTGAAAGTTTGAATTTCGCAAGGACTCATGTCTATCATATTGAGGGTTTGTCTAGATTGCTTAACGTCGGATTGTGCTTGTCTTTGAGCTGTGAGGTTGGTGTAGTGCGCGGGTGGAGCTGCGAGCCGCCAAGTGGGTCATATTGTGAAACAGAGAGAGGTGTAGGTCTGCGCAATACCAACTCACACGCCGCCCGACCTCACACTCCCCCTCCTAATATTTTCTTCGCCAATTAATGCCCGTTTTTTGAGGTAGGTACGCATCGTTGATATAACCGGAGGTTTTACTTTATCGGAGGGGTCGACATTATCTGGTTTATTAGTTATTTTATCACTTTAAACCAGATAATGTGGACCCCTCCGAGAAAACTTTGATTTTAGGTAGGACCCATGTAGGACCTTGCCATTTCTAGGTTTCTGGCGATCAAATTCTGGTTTGAAGTTGGATAGGTCGTCCTCCGCAGTTAGTACACCTGCAGCAAACTAGTAGAATCAAATTGATTCTACTATGCTTGCAGGCTGCAAGTTGCCTGCTATGCGATCTTTTAATAAGTTAAACGCACGAAGTTGAACTTACAGTGAGAAATAAAACTCCTATAATTCCTAGTTCAATACTTACTCTTCTTTAAAAAGGCATTTGCTATAATGGTAATCAAATAATATTGTAGGCAGGTAGGTAAGGTACTTGGTGATGCTTACAGCTCGCGCAACATAACTTGAACCTGCGCGTCGTACGATTTTTAGGCGCAACTGGGTAGGGGGTATGAAGCGCGGGCGGCTGCTCCCCGCGTAACCATGGTAACGGATGTGCCGCGCGCTGCGCGCCCGCACACCACCCGCGAGTGTCTTAGGCCGTCCGCTGCCTTAAGCGGGATCCCGCCGCGGGTACACGGCGCGGGAATATAGATTGCTGGTTTTTGACGGACAGATGCTTGCGCAGTGCATGAGTAAGCTCTTATCTATGTCGCCCCGCGTGCGTGTCCCGCTCAAGGCAGCGGAGGGCCTTAAGGGCAGTCGAGTGCTAAGTTTAATGTGTGGTTTTTCAAACGTTAAAATGCCGCCGCAAAGTCGTTTAAGCAATAGATTTCTGAAGCGACAAACGAGACAAATGGTTTATAACGTATATTGTTTTATCAAAAAGGATTATAGTGGATTAACTAAAGGCCAGATTCAAACAAATAATTCGTGATTAACTAGTATGATCGTACTCGCTGCATTTTCATTGTTCACATTCAAAGATTTAATAAATAAGTAAAACTAGGTAATTCTTTATTTAAATTTACTAACTAAACTTAATTCACTCTTAAAAATTTTGTTAGCGTCTGTACCTGCGCAGATCGGCGCCATCTTGGGTCAAGTTATGTTGCGCGAGCTGTACCTAACCTAGAGTAGAGCTAGAGCTTGCAACTCATAGAATAGCTAAGCCGATGGATGTTTCCTGCCCCTGAGTGAAAAGGCACTGCAGGGCAGGGGCAGGGGTCATGCGCAGACGCAACGCACGAGCCGCGCCCCCGCGCCGCGGCCTCGACAGCCCGCCCGCCGCGCCGCCGCGGTCATTGGCCCACACGGTGCAGTGCAACCTTTGCATGGGTGTTTTTTCTCATTTTTGTAGGTAGTAGTTACCTACCTACCTACCTAACAGATGAGAGAGGTACTTATGTACTAATCTTGCGACTGTCTTTGTTGTGTGCACTCTTCCGCCTTGTCTTCACAGCAATCAATTATGCATTATTGCAATTAAAGCGAAATAGAAATTTCTTCTCCATCATAGAATCTATCTATGATACAATACAGCTAGATAATAATTTGATACCCTGATGATTTGGAAGGTCAATCAATTAATATCTTGATGACTGGTTCTATTTCATCGTTTTACCCATCAAGTGTGTTGTGCTGTGTACCGCATTCCTCGCAATTGCATCGTTATGTAATGAGGTGGTAGGTTGTCGTCTTATTATCAAATAAGTACTTAATTAGAAATTAGATAAACAAGGTAATTTGTGAGCGTACGTACCGAACCTAGCCACTAAATAATTTTGTGGTTGGGTGCAAGTTGCATAGCAAGTAAGACGTATTGCGTTGTTGCGACACAGCAGCGCCGCCGCCCCGGCCTCTGCTTTCTGCTCCGCACTAATGTTAAATTGCATTTCTTGCGTCAGACAGATTGTTTCTCAAGAACCTGGATTGCACCTACGCGTAGGTACCCTCAAGTCACGGGTCCGCAACCAGTTAAATCATTTACCTCGATAAGTTACCTATGCATTTTTCAAATCGATAAGGTTACCTAATCGTTAGTACTAACTTACTTACCTTCATCTTCTTAAAACTAAATTTTCCATATTTAATGATATGCAACTGGTTATCACAAGATTATGAGTAGGTAAGATACCTACTTAAGTGCCTGCGAATTGATAATAATAACTGATTCCGCAATCACAGTTTCGCCGCAAAACACTCAAGCGCAAATTTATTCCTAGAAATACGATAAAAATAATAAATCTGTTGATCGATCGCAAATTTTATTTTATAATTCCCTTTGAAAAAAGTCGTTATATTTTAATCGATGATAAAATGTAGGTTGTAGTTTTAGTTCACTTATCGACGTCCGCTTACGCAAAGTCTCAGATTAGGTAGGTATTGTTGTATGTAGCACGCTCAGATTTATCCACTAGTTACATAAACTAGGTAGGTATAATAAAAATATTTCAACTTTGCTTTACTGCATTACTGTTCACTATACATACAATAGACTGTATAGTCCGTTCGCTTAGTAGTCCAATCAATGAGGATATTTGTTGTATGGCGACTTCCGAATAATTCTCCCGTCTATGAAATTTGGCATGTGATGAAGTTAGGTAATACAGATTACAGATGAACAATAATCCAATAAATTTTGTTACGAGAAGTTAGGTATTTTTACCTAAACATGAAAATCGCTTATATCTCTCTGTGAATATTTCCTCGGGCTAAAATACTTTCTGTGTACGTACTTATGTATTAATTAGAATAAGTATGTAAAGATATCCAATATTTTTTCGATTTCAAAGATACCCCAAATTAAAATTTTAATATTTTTCAATATATCTTCTGTTGAAAAATTTTTTTGCTGATTATTATTTTTTAATACTTTTTTATACCTTTAATATATAGCTTTGTTCAGTAAGCCATTAAATTTTCTTCTTTAATCATATTTTTTTATTTTTTGGTCCAAAGAGGTAATGTGAAAAAATAGTCGGTCCATTTTTATACGTTTATGTATAAATAGGATTAAAGAAGAAAATTTATTGGCTTACTGAACAAAGCTAATATTAAAGTTATAAAAACATATTAAAAAATAATAATCCGCAAATAAATTTTTCAACAGAAGATATATTGAAAAATATTAAAATTTAAATTTGGGGTATCTCTGAAATCGAAAAAATATTGGATTTCTTTACATACTTATTCTACTGGAAGAACTGGAAGAAGGCCACAGGAACTTAATGATGACACCATACAACCCCATTGTGATTAGGCTTGCTAGAATCGTCTTGACGAGTACTCTGATGGGAAATAAGGTCCAGGGTCTGATGATGAAGCTGGAAGGCCATGCCAAAGGAACTCAATATTGAAACCGTGCAATCCCATCGAGTTTGGAGTCATTTGAATCGTCTTGAGTACTTTGTTGGGAAATAGTGTCCGAGGATCTGATAATGGAGCCGGAAGAAGGCCATAGGAACTCTACAATAAAACCACGCTACCCCATCGAGTTTGAGCTCCTGATGATGGAGCCGGAAGAAGGCCAAGGAACTCTATAATAAAACCACGCTACCCCATCGAGTTTGGGCTCGTTTGAATCGTCTTGACGAGTACTTTGTTGGGAAATAGTGTCCGAGGATCTGATGATGGAGCCGGAAGAAGGCCATATGCACTCTTTGATAAAATCACGCTACCCTATCGAGTTTGGGCTCGTTTGAATCGCCTTGACGAGGACTTTGTTGGGAAATAGTGTCCAGGGTCTGATGATGTAGCCGGAAGAAGCCCAATAGAACTCTGTAATAAAACCATGCAACCCCATTTAGTTTGGGCTCGTTTGAATCGTGTTGACGAGTTCTTTGTTGGGAAATAGTTTCCAGGTTCTGATGATGGAGCCGGAAGAAGGGCACTGGGACTCTGTAGTAAAACCATGCAACCCCATCGAGTTTAGGCTCGTTTGAATCGTTTTGACGAGTGCTTTGATAGGAGATGGTATATTTTTAGTCTTAGCTCGTTAACTAAAAAGCATAAAATAATAATTTACTGAAAAAAAATATTTTTCTAAAAACGTGTTTTTAAAAAATATTTGTTCATGTAGGCGGAAAAGTAAGCTACACGTTGGTACCATTAGCATCGACATGGCGTTAATGGTTAAGGCCCAGCAGGCTCGTCAAAGTAGTAAGTAGGTAATCTTCGTGACGATGACGCTTCCGCCGTAATCCCCCACCTCGGTCGGAGTCAAAGTCAAAGTCAAAAGTCAAAGTCAAATAAGCTTTATTCAAATAAACTTAATTATTAAGTACTTTTGAATCGTCTATATTTTCCTACCACACAGTAAGTTTCCTACCACAGAGTAAGTTACTAGTAAGTACAGAGTACTCTGAGTAACACAGTAAGTTCATCGAATTCACGTCAAAAAATAGATTTCATTAACTTGGTGCAAAGTAAGGTTTTATACTTGTTATTATTGTTTGGCGTGATGGTGTTAGGTGTCAGCGACCGACCTGCGGCGGCGAAATTCCTCAAACCTGCGCCGATGCACGCTGCATGCTAAGTGGGTGAATATAAGGCGGTCACTATAAAACAATTCTTTTTTGTCCTCTATTTTGTGCTAACGACGTCTTTCATTGCATTATAAAGTGAAAAGTAAAAAGTAGCCGTTAAAGTCATAATATATGTATATTCATCTTGGACCCCCTTTTTTATTTGGTCTGAGCTTGGACCAATATACAACTTAATATACATACATAATATCTACCTATACATACAATATACTTACAACAAAGTCTTTGTCTTGGACGAATATATTCATCTATGGTTAAAGTGGCGTCCCCTACACATCAAAATATGAGGCTCGTAGAAAAAGACAATTTATGGGAAATTCCGCATGCATGTGTAATCGGTACCTAATGGAAAATGAAATGCAATGTTTCCAAAACGTAATTTTTCTCAAAGTTTGTAGTTGTAGGCAGCAAAGTGCCAATGAAATAAACATTAAAAAAAATACATGTACAAGATAGCTCATGTTAGAAAATTGGAAAGTACCTAACGAATTTTTTCTTTTACTAAAATGCTAATTAAATATTTATTAAAATAGGTGTACCTAACACGCCCACTATACCCGCCGCGAAGTGTAAATTCCTACTTTTAATATAGCTAGGTACACCTAAGTTGTATATTTTTGTCCTACAGTTAAGTATGAATATCGTGGTTAAATTCTTCGTTTAAAAAATTGCTTCGATTTCACATATAACAGACATTTAATTTATTCTAATCAATTATTCGTTAAGCATCTAAATTAGTCCTTGATGGTAACTCAATGCAGGAAGCACGAGGACTATCAAATAATATAATGCAATGTGGAAAGGATCGCCTTGGAGTTTGGAGACACAGACTTCCTGTTGGTGCATTGGTCGGCGCGACGTGCGCATACCGCCCAGTGAAGGGGACCCGTCGCTCGGTCGCCTGCGATCCGCACTCTTTGTTTCGCACTGCACTGCGCTATAAAATGTTGCGAAACTTGTCTTTGACCTTTAACGGTCCAAATATAGTGTGCATTTGAAAGTAAACAAAGGAAATGTTATTACCTCCCGTAACAGTGTTTTTATATACCTACCTACCTATATCAATGGTGGATCTCAAAGTCTCGACGACCGACACGATGACGACGCCGACGGACGAGAGCAATTTAAAAAAAGTGTACCCCTGGCTGCCCTGTCCTGTCCTGTCCCTCGGATTTGTTCACTTATATTTTTGAGATGAATGACTTCTAGCAGAATAAATTCATTTAGGTGTGATTAATAAAAATAATATTATAAATAAAATATTTAAGTTGTTTTTTTATTGATAATTCACTAAATTAAATATTACATTTACGAAGATATTAAAACGTTGAATTGAAACCCATCAAATCTGCATGTCCCCTTGCTAACAGGCGGGCGTCAGAAAATATTTTATTTCCAAAAGTTTTCGTGTAGGCGAGTGGTTTCAAATGTCAATATCAATTCTTAAATTAAATTATTGAACATTTTGATTTTAGGCATTCACAATGCTGTTTTTATATTAGAGAATATAATTGAAAAAATACTAGAAAAAATCGACTCACCCGTAGCAGAGTCGATTTCTTCTAGTATTTTTCAATTATATCAATTCTTAAATGTTTAATTCATCAGTTAAAAGTTTCATTAATGTATTTTTTACATAATTCTATTTAAAAAAAAAACAGTTAAAGTAAAATCGAAAATATAGCGTGTTATCGACACTCAACTGTCAAAATCCATTGTCTTAACAATGATATATCGCGTTTAATAGTGGTCATGCTAGGCCCTAGGGTGACTTGTGTTAGGTGTAACCAAAATACTCGTACTATATCAACGCAACATGTATATTTTCGTCTTCTTTTTTCATGAAGCATCTTGTAGCAAAAATCTAATAATTTTGTGAAGTTCAACTCTAACTAATAATAAAAATCAAGGTAAGTATATAATAGCTCTACCTGATGAACCCGAATAACCAGTTCTTGCGATGCCGCCGCTGCGCGCCGCTCCGCCAAACTTGAAATAATTAATATTGTGACATTTTGGCATTTTACCTGAGACTGAATGTATAATAATTATTGTATATTTTTTACTTTCAACTTCTTATTAACATACCTACAATCAACTTCACTAAGTATACCAAACCCAACTCCAACTACCGCACAGTACATCCTTCTCTTTTATCTTTATCGTATCTCGAAAAGCACAGTCTGCCTAGGTACCTAGTAGGTACCTACTTACCTATCTACCCTTCCGGGCTGTTTGGAACTAATCTCGAAATCTAAAAGAACTTTGTTCATAAGGGATGAAACCCGAATGGACCTACTACCAAAAAGAGCTGTTCTCCATATATACTATTGTCAATAAGACTCAATTTCAAATGAACCGAGTCTCATTTAAACTTATTCCCAAAACGTCTCATTCCCAAAATACACTAAATTTTATTATCAAAGTACTCGATTATCATAAAAACTGATTTTCAAAATGTCCTAGTCCCTAAACACACTCAATTCCGTGGGAATGGACATCATAGGCTAACTTCGTGTTTTTGCTTTTCTTAGAAATGGAATTGACATTTATTTCATTGTAATATAGTTGAAATTGTAAAAAATTCCGTTATACAGGATGCTACAGGGTGTTCCAGTTTTTATGGGAATTTGTATAGGGCTGAAGATAGATACACCATTTTTGGAGGGTAGATGGTGTAGGTGAGCACTAAGAAAGGGTTTTGGAAAACTCCCGTGATGGATTTTTTATGGGAAAATTTTAATGTGTGAAATGAGGTCTACCTACTGATAAATACCTAGCTAGGTATATGGGTAATCCGTGACTCTTAAAATAAATATTCAACTATCTGCATGACAATGAACGTCTTCACCCAATATCTACAGGAGAACCAACATACTGGCCATCCGATCCCCGAAAAAAACCTGACTTACTGGACTTCTTCATCACAAAGAATATTTCCCATCTTTACACCGCAATCGAATCTATTATAGACGGCTCGTCCGACAATACACCCGCCATCTTCACTCTAAGCTCTACGATTATTGCGAGAGAACACAACGTAAGAAGTCTTTATAATTACAGGACTGACTGGGATGCATTTCGCGACTACCTTGAGAGCGATCTTGACCACTAGCGGATCCAGGGGGGGGGCTAAGGGGCTAAACCCCCCCCCCCCCCCCCAAATCATTTGGGTCCACCCAACAAATCTGTTGATTCCCTTGGTAAAGCCTGCCCTCACCTACGTTAAGCCCCTCCCAAACCAAAATCCTGGATCCGCCACTGATCTTGACCTTAGGCTTCCTATGAAAACTGCGGCAGATGTAGATGAGGCATGTACATATAAATATAACCAACCAGATCCAAATTGCCGCTTGGAAAAGCACCCCAATTCTTGACCATGGCACGAAACCAAACTGCCTACCAGCCGTAAAAAAGAGAAAATTCAAGAAAAAAGACGATTAAAAAGAGTTTGGCATCAGTCCCGCCTTTCCTCTGATAAAACTTGTTTCAATAAGGCTATCAAGCTTTTGCAAAACATCTCTTTTTGCGTCGGGGGTTAAAGACTAAAAACAGCCGAATCAAACATTCAGTGTATTTCGGGCCTAAGACGTTTTGAAAATTAGTCATTATGAGAATCGTGTGTCAAGATATTTTCATGTGTATATATTTTATAGTGTATTTTGGGAATGAGACGTTTTGGAAATAAGTTTAAATGAGACTCGGTTCATTTGAAATTGAGTCTTATTGACAATAGTTTATATTGAGAACCGCTCTTTTTGGTAGTAAGTCCATTTGGGTTTCATCCCTTATGAGCAAAGTTCTTTTAGGTCTTAGGTTGTATTAAGCAATGGGTATTTCGAGATTAGTTCCAAACAGCCTGGAAGGCTATCTACGAGTATTATATGCAATCATTGATGTATGTGTCGTGCTCGTGGACATAAAGAACTGATCACTTCATGATGTCTGATCTGATTATTTGATTACTTTTCTGACCCTTATTTGATTACTTACAGTACAGACGGATGTCGGCCACATCAGATCAGACATCATGAAGTGATCAGTTAATCATCAATCAGTGAAAGTCAATAATTTGTAGAAAAGACTAGTATTCGAAAATTCCGGGACATTTTTCTCAATTTCGGGACCCTGCACATATGCTTTCACGTAGGTTTCGTCCTGGCCACCGCCTGGTGGTCATTTAAGCGATGATCATCGTATCGAAGTTGAGTTACGAAATGTACGAAAAAGTGCCTCTTTCTCGACTTTAGCTTTAATTATTTAATAACGGATTTATTAAACGGATCTTTTTGTGTAAAGGCCTTTGCCTCCCCCCTTCCTACGCCCAAAAGGGGAAACGTACGATATGTTTACACGCACGAGCGCTTTCGATTCTCCCGTTGTGCGTCCAGTGTGGCCAGATTAGGCAATTTATCGCTGGGTTTTCCCATTTTCTCATTTGTTTGTGTTTGTTTGTTTTCTCCACAATATTTGCGAACGATTTTAAACTAGCTTCCCGATGAGCTAAGGACCAAAGAAAAACTTTGACCATAGATCACACAGACCTTATAACCAAAAGACCACGCTTCTATAGAATTCTGTATGAAATAGTTATTTGTTATAATAATAATAATCATTTATTTCAGGCAACAGAAATATCGTTTACAATATTAGGCCCATATAATAAATACCTTACAGACTAACATACATAATATATTATATTTTAACTAATTTAAACGTAAAGAAGGCGGCGACGTGTTACGCAACGCAGTGTGTAGCCGACCTCGAAACCGGCGGAATAGGACACCCTTCGGCCAAAAATCTTCCTTCATGAAGATCGACAGATGTTCAGTCGGCACCTTCACCACAAATGAATTGAAGTTCACGTTGTGGCGGGACTCCAGCCGCTCGACCCTCAGCGTATATTTGGCTTTTATTCGGATGTACTCCACAATGTCATCGGATTTTGTGGAGTAATGCAGGCGGGACACGTACAGCGGCGTTGTCGGGATAGCCGGCCGCAGCAGGTGGTTGTGTCCAGTCGGGGCAGTGCCGCACAGGTAACGACGAGAGGCTTTCTTCTTCTTTTCGATCAAACCTATGCTGAAAAGTGTTATTCATAGAGTAGAGTCAGTAGATTCCCGTCGTTTTGATTATATTACGTTGTGTTTTTCTCTTATTCATTAGTTTATACAGGAAATAGTGTCCAAGGATATGATGGTGGAGCCAGAAGAAGGTCATAGGAACTCTATAAGAAATTCATGCAACCCCATCGAGTTTGGGCTCGTTTGTATCGTCTTGACGAGTACTTTGTCGGGAAATAGTTTCCAGGGTCTGATGATGGAGCCGGAAGAAAGCCATAGGAATTCGATTATAAAATCATGCAACCCCATCCAGTTTAGGAACGTTTGAATCGTCTTGACGAGTACTTTGTTAGGGAAAAGTTTACAGGGTCTGATGATGGAGCCGGACAAAGGACACAGGAACTCTTTCATAAAACCACGCTTCTCCATCGAGTTTGGGCTCGTTTGAATCGTCTTGACGAGTACTTTGTTGGGAAATAGTGGGTTTGATGATGGAGCCGGACGAAGGCCACAGGAATTCTGTAATAAAACCATGCAATCCCGCACATCGAGTTTGGGCTCGTTTGAATCTTCTTGACGAGTACCTTGTTGGGAAATAGTTTCCAGGGTCGGATGATGGAGCTGGAAGAAGGCCACTGAAACTCTGTAATAAAAACATGCAACCCCATCGAGTTTGAGCTTGGTTGAATCGTCTTGACGAGTGCTCCGATAGGAGATGGTATATTTTTTTTAAAAGCAGAAAATAGTAATTTACTGCAAAAAATCTTTTTTAAAACGGACTAAAAATTATAAAAATCGAACTAAAAGCATTAAAACGGACTAGTAAAAACAGACTTCAAAGTATAAAATAAATTCTTCTCTAAATATTTTTAACCCTAAATCTACAGAAGTTTTGCATGCTAAAGACAATATCGATGATGAATTTTACAAAATGCGCCCCACGTTTTTAGGTTTAAAACTTCTGAAGAATTTATTCTATACTTTTTAGTCTGTTTTTACTAGTCCGTTTTAATGTTTTTATTCTGATTTTTATAATTTTTAGTCTGTTTTAAAAACGTGTTTTTAAAAAGATTTTTTTCAGTAAATGTTAGGTTCATTTTATACCACCGTTATAGTTAGTTACATAAATACATACCTACTTTGTCTCCGATAGTTGGCGTGAACCTTTACGAATTACCAAATAAGGTAGCTATGTAGGCAGGTACTGTAAATATACATTTAGCAAATAGTAAAAGTCAAAATTCAAGGTGAGCGGGTGCCCGACGACCGACGGCGGCGATGCTGTGGCCTGTGTCCGGTCCGGCTGGCTGTTGAGTATTTATTACTTTATTATGGATATTTGATATTTTTACCACATCCACAAAAGGTCATACTTCATTTAGCTTATTATCTATTATTATATCACACAAGGACCATGAAGATTTCGCTGGAGCTCGCAACGAGCGGTTTGAAGACAATAGGATTATACAAGTCCGTCTATTCAACGCAACGCTGCTCATCTCTACTTACAAACCCCTTCTCTGCCCCCCTAGTATCGATTTATCACGTATAATATAACGTGGTTAATTCGTCCAAGAATATAACTGTCAAGAGACAATGGATTTTGGCAGTTGGGTATCTATAAAACGCTATTTATCACGCAATACCTACCTATATATGTTTCGGTGATCATGCTAGGCGGGCTGGAGCACTTACCAACATAACTTCCAACAGCCAACATAGTTTTTAAATCAGCCAACTTATTATGAGAATACTAAAAGTTGAAAAAGTAAAAGTATTTACTTTTTCAAGGTTCCACCGTATTACATTACATTCAATTTTGAATTTTGACAAATACCTATACCTAGTTAATTTTAATCAACTTTTTTGTTATCATATTCGGAGTTTCTGCAGCAAAAGTTCCCTCACCTCGGATGCGTGAACATGAAATGACACCGTGTTTTTGGATATCTCTGTGACTGGCGATGGCGGTGTGTGTAGTGGTGCCAGTGGGGTATCACTCCGCGCTTAAACTTTTATATTAGCCTACTGCTCGCGGCCCCCTCCAAGAGGGCCATTGTCGAGGGATATCACCGCGCCGACCGAAACGCGAGCCGTGTGCAAGCGACGAGAGCGCAGCTCGTGAACGACACGAACGAACAATGCCATATACAACTATATCGGTAAATACCGATATTGTTTATTTATTTATTTATATACTCTTTATTGTATACACACAGAACAAACGAGTAACAATACAAACATAAAGGAGACATACAAATGGCGGCCTTATCACTAAAAGCGATTTCTTCCAGGCAACCTTGGGATGGACAGGAATATAGATAAATGTGATGGGGTAGTTGGACGTGTGCAAATTCAATAAAGTAATAATAATAATCCTATTAAACTCGAATACCTACATAAATATATAATAAAATATGACTTAATACTATACTATATAATACCAATATATAATAAACCTACATAAACTACTTAATACCTACAATGCGAAGAGGAAATTGTTAAAGTTTAATCCAGTTGTAAGACCAGGAAAAAAATAAACTTAAAAAGTAAGATAGTGCTCTTTGACTAGTTTTTTAAATGTGTGCTGAGATTGAGCAGTCCTTATCGTTACCGGCAAAGCATTCCATAGACGGACAGCCTGCACCGAAAAGGATCGATCGTAGAACATAGTAGAATGTATTGGCATTTCCAGCAACAAGTTTTCTGATGACCTTAAGGAACGGGAGTGGGAGTCTTTAGCATATTTGAAACGATCTTCAAGATAAGAAGGGGTAGTGGGATTAAAGAGAATATTAAACAATAGGGAAAGAATATGCATATTCCGGCGAAGGCGAATAGGCAACCACTTGAGCTTTTTACGAAATTCGGAGATATGGTCATATTTGCGAAGTCCAAACACAAATCTGATGCAAAAGTTTTGAAGCCGCTCAAGTTTATTTAGTTGCTCTTCTGTGAGATCGAGATAGCTGACATCTGCATAGTCAAGTATGGGCAATAGCAAGGACTGCGCAAGCGAAATCCTGGTGGCAGTTGGCAAGAAGTTTCTGAGCCTACGCAAAGAACCGGCGGTAGCAAAAAGCTTTCGGCTCACTTCCTGTAGTTGTACGGACCAATTCAAGTTGCGGTCGAAGTACACGCCCAAATTCCTAACTTGATCACTGAGCTGAAGATTTGTTCCGTTGAAAGTGACAGGTGGCAATAGAGAAAAGTCGACTTTAGATCTTAGCCTAGTGCTACCAATTATAATAATTTGAGTTTTGGCAGGATTGACCTTCAACCCATGTGTTTCACTCCACTCACATATTTTAGCCAGGTCAGTATTCATTTTATCAATGGCTATGGAGATATCGTCTACGGTGGTCTGGGTGTAAATTTGTAAATCATCTGCATATAGGTGGTAGGAAGAAGTTAATTGATTGGAAATAGAATTAATAAATATAGCGAAAAGAAGAGGAGATAGAACGCCACCCTGCGGCACCCCGGCAGTGGTAATGCACCAGGAAGAGAAGGAATTTTCCGTGCGAATCCGCTGCCGACGATTGAGCAGGTAACTTTGAAACCAATCAACGACTGATGGAGATATGTTAATAGAGCGAAGAGTCTCAAGCAGAACATCAAAGTCAACAGTATTGAAGGCATTGCTGAAATCAAGCAGCGATAGGATTGTAAGTTTTAGATTGTTATTTTAAATAGTAGGTACAGTCAGTGGCACGAATCATGAAATCGGGTGGGGATTGCGCGGAACGCGTATTTTGGGTATGCGTTGCGGTGAGGGGCGCGGGCGGCGGGAGAGGGGCGCGCGCTATTGGTCGCTCACAAGAGCACATGCGCGAACTTATCCCCACTCCGTCGAAAAATTTTCATGATTCGTGCCACTGACTGTACCTATATTGTAATTACGCCTTTCGCCAGACGTGTCTCATTCGCCTCACTCCCTATTCTTTAAGCATTAGAAGTATTTATCCTAATAATAATAAAAAGAATGATCTTTAGGTACTTAAGTATAGACAGTGGCACGAATCATGAAATCGGGTGGGGATTGCGCGGAACGCGTATTTTGGGTATGCGTTGCGGTAAGGGGCGCGGGAGAGGGGCGCGCGCTATTGGTCGCTCACTTATAACATCAAAAGAGTAAGTTCAGTTTTATTTCACAATAACTATGTGTTATTCTAAATTAATATTTAAGTAGTATATTTTCAATATTCCACTTCGAATCCTTAACTTTGATACACTACGTGATTGGTAACGTACATTTTTTTCCTACCATCGTGGTATTATTGTTTAGCAATGGCAATTGTGCAAAAGAGACATCCTCATCTACTTGGTGATGTTTCATTCACACAGTAGAGTCTTCAGTAAATGTCGTCGATAGAATTTCAACTCTATGACAAAGAGAATAAAGTTAAATTTCTTTTAAACGCATAGTGAGAATTTTTGTAGAGTACTCAGTCCTTATATGAACGTCCTTGGTACCGACACTATCTAAAGCCTCGATTACATACGCCGATTTAAAGCCTCGATTACATACGCCGATTTAAGGAAACAATTTAGAGTTGCCACTCGTATAAATAAGTTAAATTTTAACAGTGAATTTTCACAAATGACGGAAAGGTCAACATTTTTTATGATTTTTTATTTTCAATTCTCATCTCTAATCTTAAACAATGTTTACTTTTCCGTTATAGTGTAGATTCGATTTTAAAATCGAACTTATTCTACAATATTTTATTGTGGCAGCCCGAAATTGGGTCCTAGCTAGGAAGCTAAATTGGCGTATGTAATCGAGGCATTAAGCCTCGATTACATACGCCGATTTAGCTTCCTTAAGCCTCGATTACATACGCCAATTTAGCTTCCTTACTGGGGATCCAATCTAGGAACCCAAATTGGATGTAGCGATCACACTATGCCCCAATTAGGAGATGATTTCACTGATTAGGGTTGTCACCAGTACTTGACAATAACATTATTGTACATAGATTAAACAATGACTTTTCACTATTAACAGAAATGTAAAGGTAGGTTTTGATGAGTACTCTGATAGGAAATGGTTTGATGATGAAGCCGGACGGAAAAAGGCCACTAGAGCTCTGTAATAAAAAAGATGGCGGTCAACTTTATTGTTTGTGGGCCGATTTCAATAAAACTCGGTTTTGTTACTATTTTGACAAAAAATAACAATGAAATGTTGAAAATATTAAAAATCCAAGATGGCGGCCAACATTTTTGTTTGTGGGCCGATTTCGATGAAACTCGGTTTTTGTACTATTTTAACAAGAAAATAACAACTCAATTTTTCAAATACTAAAAATCTAAGATGGCGGTCAACTTTTTTGTTTTTGGGCCGATTTCGATAAAACTCGGTTTTTGGTCCTATTTTGTCAAGAAAATAACAACGCAATATTGAAAATATTTAGAAATCCAAGATGGCGCCCAACATTTTTTTTTGTGGGCCAATTTCGATGAAACTCGGTTTTTGGTACTATTTTAACAAGAAAATAACAACACAAATTTTCAAATACTAAAAATCCAAGATGGCGGTCAACTTTTTTGTTTTTGGGCCGATTTCGATAAAACTCGGTTTTTGGTCCTATTTTGACAAGAAAATAACAACGCAATATTGAAAATATTAAGAAATCCAAGATGGCGGCCAACATTTTTTTTGTGGGCTGATTTCGATAAAACTCGGTTGTTGGTACTATTTTGACAAGAAAATAACAAGGCAATGTTAAAAATATTAAAAATTCAAGATAGTGGCCTATTTTTTTGTTCATGGTTCGATTTTAATAAAATTTGGGTTTTGGTACTAACTACTTAAATAGTAACAATAATCATCATCATCGAAATCGAAAAATTGAGAAATCGGCCCATAAACAAAAGAGTTGGCTGGTATATTGATTTTATTATTATTTTCAACATTTCGTTGTTATTTTTTCGTCAAAGTAGTAACAAAACCGAGTTTCTTTGAAATCGGCCTATAAACAAAAAAGTTGGCCGCCATCTTGGATTTTTTGTATTTGAAAAATTGTGTTGTCATTTTCTTGTCAATATAGTAGCGAAAACTGAGTTTCATCGAAATCGGCCCACAAACAAAAAAGATGGTCGCCATCTTGGATTTCTAGTATTTGAAAAATTGTGTTGTTATTTTCTTGTCAGAATAGTAGCAAAAACTGAGTTTCATCGAAATCAGCCCACAAACAAAAAAGATGGCCGCCATCTTGGATTTTTGGTACGCACTCAAATGGTAGTGGTGGTGGTAATGCAATGTAAATTATTGACAAGCCATGCTTGATCATCTAGGGGTTATTTATAATGTGATATAGGTACCGGCATATAACTTGGCAAAACAAAGATGAGACAAAAGATGCACTGAGTTTAGTGTTTGTCGCTGCTACGCATCTTTTGTCTCATCTTTGTCTTGCCAAAATACGTGCCCGTAATAATACACCCGCAGAAATGCAAACTAAAGAAAAAATATGACTGAAGACTTGGCTGCATGATCAAAGTTTCATTTGCCTTACCTATATAGCCTTGGCTAGGGAGGCAACCCTTAAATTCCCCAACTAGGATCCAATTCGGGGCATCGTTTCCAATCTGAAATTGGATCCCCAGTAAGGAAGCTAAATCGGTGTATGTAATCGAGGCTTTACTGGGGATCAAATCTAGGAACCCAAATTGGATGTAGTGATCACACTATGCCCCAATTAGGAAATGATTTCACTGATTAGGGTTGTCACCAGTACTTGACAATAACATTATTGTACATAGATTAAACAGTGAGTTTTCACTATTAACGGAAATGTAAAGGTAGGTTTTGTTGAGTACTCTGATAGGAAATGGATGATGAAGCCGGACGGAAAAAGGCCACTAGAACTCTGTAATAAAAAAGATGGCGGTCAACTTTATTGTTTGTGGGCCGATTTCGATGAAATTCGGTTTTTGTACTATTTTAACAAGAAAATAACAACACAATTTTTCAAATACTAAAAATCTAAGATGGCGGTCAACTTTTTTGTTTTTGGGCCGATTTCGATAAAACTCGGTTTTTGGTCCTATTTTGTCAGGAAAATAACAACGCAATATTGAAAATATTAAGAAATCCAAGATGGCGGCCAACATTTTTTTTATGGGCCGATTTCGATGAAACTCGGTTTTTGGTACTATTTTAATATGAAAATAACAACACAATTTTTTAAATACTAAAAATCAAAGATGCGGTCAACTTTTTTGTTTTTGGGCCGATTTTGATAAAACTCGGTTTTTGGTCCTATTTTGGCAAGAAAATAACAAGGCAATGTTAAAAATATTAAAAATCCAAGATGGTGGCCTATTTTTTTGTTCGTGGTCCGATTTTAATAAAACTTGGGTTTTGGTACTAACTACTTAAATAGTAACAATAATCATCATCATCGAAATCAAAAAATTGAGAAATCGGCCCAAATAAAAAGAGTTGGCTGGTATATTGAATTTATTATTATTTTCAACATTTCGTTGTTATTTTTTCGTCAAAGTAGTAACAAAACCGAGTTTCTTTGAAATCGGCCCATAAACAAAAAATTTGGCTGCCATCTTGGATTTTTTGTATTTGAAAAATTGTATTGTTATTTTCTTGTCAACATAGTAGCGAAAACTGAGTTTCATCGAAATCGGCCCACAAACAAAAAAGATGGTCGCCATCTTGGATTTTTAGTATTTGAAAAATTGTGTTATTTTCTTGTCAAAATAGTAGCAAAAACTGAGTTTCATCGAAATCAGCCCACAAACAAAAAAGATGGCCGCCATCTTGGATTTTTGGTACGCACTCAAATGGTAGTGGTGGTGGTAATGCAATGTAAATTATTGACAAGCCATGCTTGATCATCTAGGGGCTACTTATAATGTGATATAGGTACCGGCATATAACTTGGCAAAACAAAGATGAGACAAAAGATGCACCGAGTTTAGTGTTTGTAGCTGCTACGCATCTTTTGTCTCATCTTTGTTTTGCCAAATTACGTGCCCGTAGTAATAGACCCGCAGAAATGCAAACTAAAGAAAAAAATATGACTGAAGACTTGGCTGCATGATCAAAGTTTCATTTGCCTTACCTATATAGCCTTGGCTAGGGAGGCAACCCTTAAATTCCCCAACTAGGATCCAATTCGGGGCATCGTTTCCAATCTGAAATTGGATCCCCAGTAAGGAAGCTAAATCGGCGTATGTAATCGAGCCTTTAGGAACCAATTTACAGTTGCCACCCGTATAAGTTCAATTTTAACAGTTTTGCACAAATAACGGAAAAGTCAACATTTTTTATGATTTTTTATTTTCTATTCTCATCTACAATCTTAAACAATGTTTACTTTTCCGTTATAGTGTTAATTCAAAATCGATGTTAGTGTGCAATATTTTATTATATAGTACGGCACCCTGATTATCTAAAAAGAAACTATTTAGCGACCGGTTGCATTTGATATACATTGCCACTTTTCTTTGATATGTTTTTTTTAACCCAAAAAGAAGTAGCAATGGATCACGATCATCTGTGAACTGCAAGCAGTCGCTAGGTGGTTTTGAATTAGATAATCAGCCCGCGGGTGGCAACCCGAAATTGGTTCCTAGCTAGGATGCTAAATCGGCGTATGTTATCGAGGCTAAGCGAACGGACTTTATATAATGTTCAATATTTTACTTTCCATGGTTAAAAAACACTCTATGGCGATCGATGACTCAAAGATTTGTCTGGCAGAATTTATCATATCTCAAATCAAAACAATTTTTAATCTGTGGAGTTTTTTGGCGCCGTTTTGTCGAGTACGGTTTGGTGTCTATTTTAATTATTTGAAAATTAATTCATAGTGAATATTGTGTCTTAAAATTGATGCAGTTTTGTGGTACAAGTGTCTACGCAACTGAACAATAGAAATAGGCGCGATCTTGGTTGTGTGAAGCTGAGACTTTTATTGTAGTGCTAGCTACCTCGGCAGAACTTACCGAGTAAACTGTCTTTATATACTTGTTGCCAAATGCTCCAAGCAGCATTGGAATGCAATGCACCCGCATTCTAACGTAAACTGAAACAATATCTACGACTGAACTATTAAACACTTGACACTGGCAAAAATTACTTCCAAGAGGAAAGTAGATTGCCAAAATAAAAATAGAAGAAGAACTTTTTAATTTCTGTCCTCTGTGGGCCTACCGCCCAAGTAGCGTCGACTTCGCCGTCGGCTTCATTTGAAAGATAGTTGTAATACATTGCTTTGTTTCTTTGGTAAGTCTTTATTTGTACCATAAAGAAGTAGCAATGTATCTCATCAATCTGTCAAATGAAGCCGACGGCGAAGTCGACGAGACTTGGGCGGTAGGGCCCCTGGCATAGAGTACAGGCCCCTGTACCTTGATTACGTAAAGCTGTTGCTAACAATTCTCGATTGAAATCGATTGAAAGCGCGGTTGCATTGCTGCTTTAGTTAAGATAGTTGTCACATTGGTTCTTACTAAAGCAGCGATGTAACTGCGATTTCTGTCAAAGTTGATTGCAACAAAGTTACGTAATTACCCCCCTGGTGCCGCCGGCCATTTTGATTGATTTTATCGATTTGTTTGTCAGTCAGTTGTCAAATACAAAGTTCACAAAGTTGCGTGATTTTTGGTCAAAAGAGCTTGAATATTCTCCAAAAATAAGTGCAGAACTCATGCCAAAATACCATGGCTAAATCAGGGAGTAATTATAACGAAGATTTATTTGAGTATATAAAGGTCAGTGAAGATGAGGATGAATCAAATGCTGTTGAAATTCCTTGCGAATTGGATGGCACTCTCCTGCTCTCAACACTCGTAGCTCAATTTCCCGGCGCATCTGGGTTAAAATACCGCCACCCTGAGAGTAAATGTGTTCGTGGCATTCGTTTGAGTGATGGTAAGCTGCATCCTCCCGGTGAAGTTGGTTGGGGCAAACATTTGTATGTTTGTGTTTTTCCTAAAGAAAATAAACGTAAAATGGAGGATGTGTCACCTGAAAACTCTGCTGCAAAAACCAAAAGATTAGAGAAAAAGCTAACCTGTTCAGACTTAATATGTCTCGGGTTGCCCTGGAAGACTACTGAGGATTCTATAAAACAGTACTTTGAGCAATTTGGTGAAGTAGTCATGGTACAGTTAAAAAGAGACAAAAATGGATCTTTCAAAGGATTTGGATTCATAAGGTTTGCCACTTATGCTTCTCAGATGCGAGCTCTAGCACAGAGACACAATATTGACGGTAGATGGGTGGATGTTCGTATTCCTAATTCCAAAGAAGGAGTTGTGCCTCAAATGCCGTGTAAAGTGTTTGTTGGAAGGTGTACAGAAGACATGACAGCAGATGATCTAAGAGAATATTTTTCAAAGTTTGGTGAAGTAACTGATGTATTTGTGCCCCGTCCTTTCCGAGCTTTTGGATTTGTCACATTTTTAGATCCAGAGGTAGCCCAAAGTCTCTGTGGAGAAGATCATGTCATCAAAGGTGCTTCTGTATCAGTTTCCAGTGCTGCACCAAAAATAAAAAGTAAATCAAATCAGAATTGGAAAGATGACTCTTACGGCAATAACAACTGGGATGGAAACAGGTCCGGTCCATCGGGAGGCTCCAACAATGGTGGAGGCAACAGCAATATTGATTCCCTGAACATGCAGAACTTGGGCATCAACCCCAATGGAGGTCCACCGGCTAATTTCAACCTGCCAATAAGTCTTGTCGCTGCCGCCCTGAACCAAGCAGGCTGGGGTGGCTTCTTAGGTGGTCCTAGTGGTAATCAAGGTCCAAATAACTGGCAAGGGCCACCACAAGGCAGTTCAGGTAAAAACTGGAATAGTAATCAAAATTGGGGACAGAATGGGCCACCACCCTCATGGAACCAAGGGGGCAATCAGGGCTGGAACGGCGGCGGCGGGGGGAGTGGAGGAGGTGGAAGTGGAAGTGGCAAGGGCAACTGGAATCAGGGTAACAACTGGTCGAATGGTCAGGGGGGCTGGAATGGTAATGGGGGTGGTTCTGGACCCAGTGGAGGATGGAACAACAAGCCCCAGACATGAGGTGAGCCTAAGTTGAGGGTTGTCATATCAGGGATGCCTGTTTGGTTAGTTTAATCTATGTGAGCGTTAATTTAAGCAAAATTCATACAATGTTTATGAACTTGTCATTAGTTATGTTTTAGTGATAAAATATCACGTAGCACTTTGTTTTTGAATGCATTGGATTTTGATGCAGATTGTAATAGAAGTAAGATGACTAGAGCAGTGTGTAATATTAAGGTGCAGTGTGAACAGTTTTAAATAAATTAGTATGTTCTTGAGATGGATGTTTTTATTAGATTTTATTGAATGGTTATCATTATCACTTAACACAGACTGATGCTAAAATCTCTCCAGAAAGTTATATTGGATGAATGCACTTTTTGTCTGTGGATGGGTCCATAAGTTTTAGGAAGTGAACAGACAGAATGCCATATGGTCATAGTGTGCACATCTGTGTGTGTGTATTTCTGTTCTTGTAGACGTAACAGTGCAAGTTCCTCGAGTGAGATGAGCGTTCAAGAACAATTGGGTGCGAAGGAAGAGAACAGCCATCACGGGTGAGTGAGCTGTGAAGTTGTGGTATGATCTGCTCTAGGTTTAATGAGTATAATGAGTGAATTACTTTAATAATTATTTGTGTATTGTTAACAACACCATTGGAAAACACCACTGAGGTGTTTTCAATATTTTTTGGTAACCACACAACAGTAGTGAAGTTGTAATATTCAACTTACATTTGTCAATATCAATTATTTATCATTCGTAAGATCACAACATGATATGTTACACATCACTAGTCAGCAGTACTGTGGTTACAAAAAAAATGAAAACGACACATGACGGACGACACCCCAGTGGTGTTGTTGACAATTCACATAATTATTATACAAAGTAATACTATTAGGGCTTACAAGGGTGGTTAATTGAAATGATGTGGTTATGAAACAAGAAGTTAATTTTGTAACATTTTTGTGTTTATTTATTTTTATTGATTTATTCTAATGGTTTGTTTTACATTTCTTTGGTATGCTGAAAAGTATATTTTTTCAGATATAAAAATCTTCAAAGTTGGGTATTACTACAGCGTCAGAGATAGTTTTGACTCATTTGTGGTTTGTACAGTACAACCAATGTTCGTCACCATGTTGCGATGAGGGGTTTATAGAATACTACAAAAACTCAAAGAGTAAGACTATAGCTTGGAACACTATTGGTAACCTTTGGAGGCTTCAAACATTTTTCTTGAGACAGAGCTCAAAACTGTAAAGGTAATTATTTCACCTTAAATATAAATTCTAAAATAACATTGGTCCTTACTATGTTCAGTCAACAGCACACTGGGCTTCCACGACAGGATAATAATATTCAATAAATTTTATGCTTGCAGAAAAAATGCAGATTTTTGTATAACCTGATGTACTGTTGACTGTACATACTTATAAGGGGAGAGGGACCATAGGGACAAAGGAGACAGATTTAAAAAATAATTTGTAGGGAGTCAAGAAAGTGCGCGCGGTGGAGGCCATTCCGCGTGCATCTCCCGCTGCTTCGACCTGCATAACCTAGATGTTCGCCAGGTCATGGGTGGTTGGTGGGTTTGTACATACTTATAGTTTATTTTTTTCCAGGAATACATACGAGATGATGACTGATCTATCACCAACATGGAAGTTTGCATTATTATACAATGTGGAGTACTAATCAATGTGTTTTATTGACATCTTTTGTATGTGTGCTGTACTGTTCCTTTTCCGCATAAGAAGATATAAAAAAACGAGAACAGACAACATCAGGGTGAAAATATGACAGCCACAGGGTAGCACAAAGAGCAATGGAGCGTTCTATGTTAGGTATCTCTCTTGTTGACCGTATACCAAACGTCGAAATTCGACAAAAAACGAAGGTCGAAGACGTGGGTAGGCGGATAACGAGGTTAAGGTGGAGATGGGCAGGACACTTGGCTAGACGGGATGACGGACGGTGGACCAAGGCAGTTACAGAGTGGTGGCCAAGAGGAGCAACAAGGCCAGTGGGCAGACCACCGGCCCGATGGTCAGACGATATCGTCAAGTTGACGGGATCTCACTGGATGAGGCTGGCACAGGACCGTGAGGAATGGCGCTATAGAGAAGAGGCCTATACCCAGCAGTGGGTTGATGTGGGCTGAATATGATGATGATGATGATGATGATGAATGTTTTACTTCTGGGTGGGTGGGTGACGACTGCCTTGGTGCAACAAGCTATCTTGCCTATTGATCCAAAGGTCCCGGGTTCGAATCCTGGTAGGGGTTACGTTTGCGTGATGACATTACCATCATTTTTAAACGTTCCTACTGCTGACACCCGTGCCTTCATCGAAGGAAGGCATAACCTACCACAATGAATTGGCTTGTGCGATGAGGATGTGGGGTCGTAGTTTACTGTCGCGTTGTTGTTACGCCATAGCTTTCGTGGACGCGCAGCCGTTACTGTTAGCTGTTACAAATAAACACTTATTCAAAAGCCTACGTATTTTTTAATTTACGTTGCAGATCAGAGCTAAGCTATAGTTTGCAGTCTGCACACAAGTATGAAAAACTGCCTCAGGCGAGCTAAGCTAAACTTAGCTCTCTTTGGTCTGCAACAGAATACATAATAGTGTTTGACTTAGCTAGAGTCACTACGGGTCGCTTATACACAAAACAACTAAATAAAATATCACAGGTTTTTATAATTATAGATATTTTAATCATCGTTATTCTGTTTTAACAACCATTGGTTTACAGTTCATTTCAACAGCTAAAACGTAAAAGCTGACGAGACGTGACGTGAGCCGATAGAGCCCCTGTAGATGACGCCATTGGGTTACTAGCTAAAAATAATTTATTTCATTTTGAACTGTCACTAAAATTATAATGTCCATCAAGATCGAGGAGCCACGCAAGCTTTTAAAGCGCAGCTAACACCATTATTTAGCACATAAGTAGATTATTTTGCAGCACAAATCCTGGATTTAGCAGCAAAATATATCACGAGATATATCAATGCAAAGGTGGCTCCTCAGACGAAACATCAGGATTGAGGAGCCACACGTGCCGGACTACAGCTGGGCCACAAAAAAAAGTTGGAAATCTGACTTTTTGACTATGCCATGATGAAGTCGATAATTTGTCGGAATTTGTCGCCAAAAACCAGAATTTGTCGGTCTTGCGTTTAGGAGATACGTGTGGCTCAGCTGTAGAGACGTCTCTACAGCTGGGCCACACAGATCTCGAAATCGAAAGATCGTAGCGAAAATCTGATTACTCGTATGTGTAGCCGGTAATTTGTCAGATTTTGTCGCTAAAAACCAGAGTTTGTCGGACTTGCGTTTATGAGATACGTATGGCTCAGCTGTAAAGACGTCTCTACAGCTGGGCCACACAGATCTCGAAAACGGAAGGTCGTAGCGAAAATCTGATTACTCGTATGTGTAGCCGGTAGTTTGTCGGATTTTGTCACCAAGAACCAGATTTTGTCGATCTTGCGTTTAGGAGATATGTGAGGATACGCTGTGGAGACTTTTCTACCTGGATCTTGAGAAAGGAAGGTCATAGCGAAAATCTGATAACTCGAGTGTGTAGCCGTTACTTTGTCGGAATTTGTCACCAAGAATCAGATTTTGTCGATCTTGCGTTTAGGAGATATGTGAGGATACGCTTACGACCTTTCGTTCTCGAGATCCAGGTAAAAAGGTCTCCACAGCGCATCCTCACATATCTCCTAAACGCAAGATCGACAAAATCTGATTCTTGGTGACAAATTCCGACAAACTAACGGCTACACATACGAGTAATCAGATTTTCGCTACGACCTTCCGTTTTCGAGATCTGTGTGGCCCAGCTGTAGAGACGTCTCTACAGCTGAGCCACTTTAACTTTTAACACTAAGCTTTAGCTTTTAGTACACATTTTGTGCTAAATGTTAGTTTCTCTGGTTTTTGATTCCGTTGTTATCTCAGGTAGGTACAGTTAGTTGTTTTATGCAAGGCGTCAGGATTGAGGAGCCAGACAAAATGCGTTCGTTTACCAAATCCACTGTCTTATCATTTTTTATTCCTATAGTGCAAAATCAAACAAACCACGTGCTAAATGATCTTTATGTCGAATATATCAATTGACCTATCACATTCATGGAAATGCACAATCTTATTATTATGGATATCAGGATTGAGGAGCCATACTAAAAATATTGTATTTTCTTAAACTCCAGCACTACTGAGCTCAAATTTCTAGCAAGTACTATACACAGTAGGTATGTGCTAAATGACGCAATTTTCAAAAATATTCAACTGGTACTTAGCGAGTTCCAGGGTGGCTCCTCAATCCTGATGTTTCGTCTGAGGAGCCACCATTGCATTGATATATCTCGTGATATATTTTGCTGCTAAATCCAGGATTTGTGCTGCAAAATAATCTACTTATGTGTGTTAGCTGCGCTTTAAAAGCTGACGTGGCTCCTCAATCCTGATGGACATAGATTATAACATTTTGTTTTAAATTTTTAAAGATTTCTTTAAATTTGAAAGAAAATGCTATAATTTATAAAATCATTTAAATTTTACAAGTGTAGTAGTCCGTAAGCCCGCGACAATTTTGCCTACGTCATATGACATCACGATGAAATGCATGGCACACGGTCGGAAAAGTTGTGCTGAGCAAGGATCAGAAGATTATCGCAATAGAAATTGGCCGGAAGCTTGAGAAAATCCTTCACTTCCGGTTAAAAATCACTTTTGAATTACTTCCGGCCAGATATGGCTTGGCAGACTTACACACTATTATTTCAAAACGTTTATAATAATTTTCGTCAAGATGTCACATGACGTAGGAAAAGGTATCCGGTGACCATCTTTCAAGTACTTTCGGCCATTTCAGAACTGACATACTTATGTAAACTCTCTCTAATAATAGTGTGTTTGAGAATAAATAAGTCTGCCAAGCCATATCTGGCCGGAAGTCCTTCCATAGTGATTTTTAACCGGAAGTGAAGGATTTTCTTAAGCTTCCGGCCAATTTTATTTGCGATAATCTTCTGATCCTCGCTCTGTAGAACATCTCCGACCGTGTGCCATGCATTTCATCCTGCCTGATGTTATGACATCATATGTGACGTAGGCAATATTGTCGCGGGCTTACGGACTATATGCTAAACCTTGTACAGTCAGTGGCACGAATCATGAAATCGGGTGGGGATTGCGCGGAACGCGTATTTTGGGTATGCGTTGCGGTGAGGGGCGCGGGCGGCGGGAGAGGGGCGCGCGCTATTGGTCGCTCACAAGAGCACATGCGCGAACTTATCCCCACTCCGTCGAAAAATTTTCATGATTCGTGCCACTGACTGTAACCCGACGGCGATTTGAATTTTTTGGCAGGAATTTTGTAGTGGATATATTTAATTCAGGTCTTCCGCTTAAACACAAACAGACACACGCTCGAGACTTCGTTTAGATCACACCGGAGTTCAACCGAAACACGACCGGAGGAGCGCAGCAAGAATGTTTAAAATCGTTTTACAGACTGTCAATGCCAGTAAAACGGAACATTTTGCTGCCATTTCCTATGGCCTCTTGTGCTCTTAAGCCGCGTTGACACGATCCAAGTATACTTGGACCAAGTAACTTGGACAAAGTAGCTTTTTGTATTCGGCGACGACGTCCAAGTGCACTTGGATTGCTAGTTTTCATGATCCGAGTAGCGTCCAAGTAGTCGTCAAAACTACTTGGTCCAAGCAGACTTGGATGAAAGTAGAGCATGGTCCAAGTTTACTTTGATGAAAATTTTGATCTAAGTATGCTTTGATTGCTTGTTTACATGATCCAAGTAGCGTCCAAGTAGTCATCCAAACTAGTTGGTCCAAGTATACTTTGATCATGTCAACGCAGCTTAAAGCTGCGTGCTTAACGAGCAATCAATGCGTACTTGGATCAAAATTTTCGTCAAAGTAAACTTGGACCGTGCTCTACTTTCATCCAAATCTACTTGGACCAATTAGTTTTGACGACTACTTGGATCATATAAACGAGCAATCCAAGTGCACTTGGACGTCGCCGTATACAAAAAGCTATCTTGTCCAAGTTACTTGGTCCAAGTATACTTTGATCGTGTCAACAGGTATCCAAGTATACTTTGATCCAAGCTACTTTGTCCAATTTACTTGGTCCAAGTATACTTAGATCGTGTCAACGCGGCTTTATGCACAAGCGGCCAACCGCGCGGTTCCATTTTAATGAGCGGTTTTCTGACAGCTGAGAATTTTAGTTTATTTTTATGTTGATAGATGGCGCTATTCAACTACGTAGGTTTTTTAATTTTACTCCCAGGGGCCCTACCGCCTAACTCAAAGCGATAGCTAGGCTCTATTCGTCCTTGTCATATCATAATAACACGATGACAAGGACGGAGAGTGCACTGACGTCATAAACCAAAGCCAGAGTCAAAGCGATAGAGTTAGGCGGTAGGCGACTTAACTGTCAAATTGACAAAATCCTTTGCTTTTTTCTTAAAAAGTTACGTACTTAGTTGAACAACGACATCTAGCCGTCTTTTAGGTACTACTTTTGTTTTTTAAACTACCTTTTGAAAACCGCTCATTCAACGCGAAGCGGCCGCGCCGCAATGGAAAGTCTATTGTTTCTCATTTTGTCTGGCTTGACGGGTTAATTAATATGAAGTGCCTACAATCACAAGCGGTTGCATATTAAAATGGAAAAAGCGGTTAGCCGCCCCCGCGGTCAACCGCCAGTGCGTAAGAGGGCTGCTACATCTTATACGATGCACGCGTCTAGTTTAGCGGAAGGCCTTTAGCTTACAATATAATGAAATTTCACAGATGAGATAATACTATGTAAATAAAATGACAATTTATTTTTAAAATGACTTATCATGGTCAAATTATAATACAGACATTCCTTGTAGTACATTCATCAAGCATTACTTTTCAAATAATAATTGACATTACATATTTAGGTATGTAGCCTAGTGATAAATATTAAATCGAATGTGAAGCATTGTAAATGATTATATCGGTCTCGAGAGCACCACATCAAAATTATCTATTACCTTACCACATTAATTTTTAATCACAAGTTAATCACAAATTTGTGAGATCCATGGCAAAATATTTATCACTCACAAAGATATGAGACTACAGTAAGGTTTGATTGATTAATCTCTATACCTACTGAAGTTAATTTCCTATAGTTTTAAAGCTCAAACTACACCTCGCCATATCATCGTTATAAATACAAAATCTAAATTGAATAAATATTGGCTCCCGTAATGATCATTCGTAATTTCATTAGAGAAACAAGTAGGTACTTACAAATTATATTCTATCTAATGACTGCCACCAGTAACAATAGCAAATCCCTCATAATAATTTTACCATATAAAAAAAACCAATTGAGGTTTGCTAGAATTTGGCTAGAATATGATTTTAGCTTATTTCAACCTCAGACCAGCGCAGGCCACATTTTATTTCGCCTTACTCATGTCGCTACTGTGTGTATGGCTACAATATACAATGTGTCTTCTCATCCTTGGGTTTACAAAGGGAACTACATTATAAAGTTGAATAGCTCGCTTGGTGAAGCCAAGAAAAATCACAGTAGCAACATTAGCGAAGCAAATTTATGCCGGTTGCAGACCAAAAGCTAACTCAGCTCGCATAGCTGAGGTAGTTTATCTAACTTGTCTTGCGGTCTGCAGTCTGCTACACAAGTATGAAAAACTACACCACAAAGGTGAGCTAAGCTAAACTAACTTAGCTCTTGGTCTGCAACTGGCGGCATTAGTTTAGTATCGCTTTGCTCGATGCGGGCCGCGCTAAGCACTTGCACCACTTTCATCATTGTAGCTTTTTTAATTATGTTATAAATATCTTAATTTCTTTTTGTTCTTGAATCCAGAAATGTAGACAAGTCTGTGTTATTATCACAGATAACCCCCTTACAGACAGTGCACAATGAACTGGCGTGATTTTGATCGATGGTGGCAGGGCAGTGAACCAACCAAGTTATAATAAACTTTGCACAGATCTGTAGCAGCTGTATTGTATGTAGATTATGCAATATCTGTTAAGGAGTGAACTGGGTGAATGATTTAAAGATTTAAAAGAACTTCTTTTGAACTTATGTAAGATTTTTTTATAATAAAATAACAACAAAAAGAAAACAATCAACTAAACAACAATTTTATTAAGAGCTCCTTAGATGAAATTGGTGATTAGAAATATTTTAAAGTAAATTAAATACTTATCTATCATAGTTGAGGTGATTGGAGATCGTGAATTTATACTTTGAGTTTCTTGGCGGGCCTGAGCGCGTAGCTGAGCGCGACCTGCCGCTTGAGCGCGGCGCGGCGCGGCGGCCGCCGCCCGTTCCACTCCGCCTCCATCTTGCGCGCCAGCTCATAGTCACTCTTCTCCTGATCTATCATTTTTTCAATCCTAAGTTGCTCCTGCAATATCTTCTTAACATCACAATTTTTCAGTGGACTAGATAAATTCTTCACAGCAAAATTTACCTTATTGTTATTTAATGATTCAGCACAAAGTGGTGGACTTTCAAGTTCTTTTTTGGTATCACATCTTTTGGAATCACTTCTTAAATATGGCTTTCGTTCGGAACACGCTTTTCGAACTTGTTTTGCTTTTTTTGGTGTAGTCTCATTGTCTTCTTTTGATATGCTGACCATGGATCTAGTTCGTCTCAAATTAGTCTCTGTGTTTAATTTTGTAATACCATCTACGATAAGATTTTGTTTAGGTTTACTGTTGGTATTTTTTCTTATTGGTAAAGTTGGCACAGCACATAAACTTGAAGAAACAGTTTTCTTTGTTTTAGATCTAGTGTTCACATTTTTGACAGCATTTTCCTAGAATGAAAAAAGTAGGTATATTTGGTAAAAAGAACTTGCTTATACAAATCTGCTGGTATTTTACATGTACTTAATAGAAATAGTGCTCACCTTTTTTACTCTAAGCATACTTAATGCTATCACAAAAGCCGATGGTAAATTTTTTTCTAAAGACAAATTACGAAGCTTGCAGAGACCTTCCAAGTACTGAGTGCGGTTTGGTAGTGCTTCTTGTGTAGGAAATGATTGTTCTTTTTCAATACGCATTCCAGGCACACGGAGGGGCAAGCCTTTGTTTGTGTTGAAACTAGAAGGAAATCTTTATTTTAAATTTCACATACACTGGGGCTAAATGTTGTACATTGCTAAGTTTACAACTACAGACAAACAAAACAAATAACTAAAACTTGATGTAAAGAACATCTTTATCGATACATTACCTAGTTGGTGTTGTTCCCTCGATTGGCTTAAAGTAGCACAGCTCTTGATGCATAGAGTCTACACTGTCGGTCTCCATACACTTTTTTTCAACAATATTGGTTTTGTGCTGGAGTATGCCGGTACATGACAGTGGTAGTGAGACTAGTAAGGATTGAATTACATGTTTATTTTTACTATTTGACTCTTCAGCTTTATCTGCAACCTTGCCATTGATCATGGGAGGATGCTCTTTCTGCAAAAGTAATATCAAAAGGGTAGTATTTAATCAGGCAACAATAAATTCCCATTTTGGGTATTAAAAGTACTGAATATAGCGTACTGAAATACTAAGTGGGCGACTGACTGAGAACAACTACAAATGTTGAAAATGGGTGACTTTAAAATTAAAATACAAATTAAGTAACTAGTTATTCAGAATGGGCGACCAAATTACTTTTAACGAATAAAGAACTGATTGAGAAAGTTATTACGAGTTTAATTTGTGAGTACGATTTATAGAGACAAATCAATGACAACTAGACAGGATATAAACACAAAGAGAGTACAGAGACATAGCATAACATTCAATGTCACAGTGTACAATCATAGAGTCGACTAATACAAGAAGGTGCGTAGCCTTACTTCTTTACATCCCGTCCTGTTTTTCTAGCTCTATGCTAGGCATATAAGAGCGCTGAGCTCTTTGATCCGTGGCTTGAATAGCGGCTTGGTTAGGAAGTCGGCTAGCTGCTTCGCTGCTTCCACTTTCAAGACACTGAGGTTTCCTGAAGTCACACATTCGCGCACAAAGAAATGTCGTATCTGAATATGTTTCGTCCTTTGGTGTCTCTCGTACGGTGGGTCATGGGCCAAACGTATCGCAGACTCACTGTCGAGATGAAGTTCTGTATGGACGTCTCCAGTTACCATAAACTCCAGAATTTTCTTTAGCCATATGGCTTCTCTGGCCGTTTCGCTGGCAGCCACAATCTCGGCCTCTGTGGAGGAAATCGCAACTGTCCTCTGCCTTTTGCTTTGCCAGGCGATTGCTCCTCTTGAATATAGGCAGACCATTCCGGAAGTAGATTTCCCTGTAGTAGGATCTCCCCCATGATCTGCGTCACTATAGCTTTGAAGGCATTTCGTCGCAGTGGAAGATTGATATGTAATCCCATGGTCAATGGTGCCTTTGATGTAGCGTAAGATTCTCTTCACTCTCGCCACATCCTCAGGTTTGGGATTGTCTAATGTTCTTGAGACAACACTAACAGCGTATGCTATATCTGGTCTTGTCCCAACAGTTAAGTAAGAAAGTGCACCAACCGCTTGTCTGTAAGGGAATGGATCTTTCTCAGTAACTTGTAAATTAGCATCTTTGACTATAGGTGTCACAGCAGCTTTACAGTTCTGCATGTTAAACCTTTCTAGTAGACGCTTGGCATAACTCTTTTGATCAATTTTTATTGACCCATCAGTCTTTCTGTCAATTTCAATTCCCAAAAAGTATGAGCCAGATTTCGTCGTGATCTTGAATCGCTCTCTCAGTTCACATAAAAATCTCTGTCTCTTTTGGGTTCGCGGAGGCAATCAATCCGTCGTCAACGTATAACGCCAGAATCAGCTTCTTATCCTTGCTGTCCTTGTTTCTTACGAAGAGACATGGATCACTCTCGCATTGTTTAAATCCTATCTTTAGGATGTACTCGGTAATGCAATGATTCCAACAACGAGGAGCCTGTTTAAGTCCGTATAGGCTCCTTTTGAGTTTGCATACCTTGCCTGAAGTATCACTGTATCCTTCAGGGGGTTTCATGTAGATTTCTTCATTTAAGCTTCCATAGAGGAACGCGGTTGAAACATCGAATTGTGACAGAGTCAAATTTTCTTGTGCAGCGACACTCAAAACAGCTCTTATCGTGCTCGTTTTGGCTACGGGACTAAACGTCTCGTAGTAGTCTAGCCCTTTCTTCTGCGAGTAACCTTTTATTACTAAACGAGCTTTATATTTATCAACCGTGCCATCAGGATTGGTTTTAATCTTAAAGATCCACTTACAGGGTATCACTTTCCTCCCTCTAGGTAATTCCACCATGTCCCAAGTTTGGTTGTCTTTAAGAGAGTTAATTTCGCATTCCATTGCTTTACGCCATTTGTCAGCTTCAACGCTTTCAATCGCTTGTTTGTATGTGGTTGGCTCTAACATAGGTTCATCGAATTTGGATAGTGTATGGCAGATGTTACAGACAAAGTCACGGTATCGGCTTGGAGGTCTAAGATTATCACGATTCCGTAGAGTCATTCTACCCTCGTTCTCTATTTCATTTATAGGAATTTGGGCACCATCATCTTCTGCATCATCGTAAACATCTTCATTTCCAGTTTGAAACCCTTGTGCTATGTCATCGTCTTCATCATTCACTTCATTATTTCCGATGTGTAACCTTTCTTCGGTTTCAGTGCTTTCATCATTGACAACTTCTTCGTCACTGACTACTTCCTCTTCGCCATTGACTACTGGTTCATTATCGTTGAAGACTTCTCTTTCTCCTTCCACAACAGTGTCTTTGCTAGATCCATACTGGAATCCTAAAAACTCTAGATTGAATTCGTTGTTTTCTGACTGGCTACAACTTTTTTTCTCTGTTTTGTTCTCAGGCTCAGTCGGCTTCGATTTTGTCTTTCCCAAATCTTCTGCTTCTCTAAGCAAGGGGTATTCTTGGAAGGTGACGTCACGTGACCGGATTAATTTGTGACGTTCCTCATCCCAAATGCGATATCCTTCGTCACCGTCATACCCGACTAAAATTCCCTTCTGAGCCTTTTTATCCAACTTCTTCCGTTTCTCTTTTGGAAGGTGAGGATAGCATGTAGTGCCAATCACACGCAAGTGTTTTATTCTTGGTTTTCTGCCATGCCATAATTCGTACGGTGATTTCCCATCAGGTCCTGGTCCCGTTCTATTTAGGATATACACCGACGTCAAAATCAGTTCAGCCCATAGGCCCGCTGGCATCTCTCCATGGGCGTACATTATGGCTCTTGCCATCTCCACAACAGTCCTGTTCTCTCGCTCAGTAGGATTCTGCTGTGGTGTGTAAGGCATCGTCAACCTCTGTACGATCCCTTCTCTTTGCAGTATGCGTCGAACTTCGCCATTATCAAATTCACCTCCATTGTCGCTCAAAATCTCTTTTACTTTTACACCTGCTGCCTTGACTTCGGCTAGCATCAGTGATAGCTTTTGGTGGACTTCCGACTTTTCTCGCATCACATATACCCAACGGTACCCGGTATGAACATCTTTGAATAGCACAAAGTATCTCTTCTTTCCATAAGAGTACGGGAAAGGGCCGCAAACATCTGTACAGATCAACTCTCCAGGTCGGGTTGCCTTCTCTCTGGTCCCAAATTTCAGTCGGTGAGACTTTCCATAGACACAACCTTCGCATAGATCCTTGTTCATCTCTGTTTTGATGTTCATTTCTTTCTCCAGTAGCTTCTTTACATGTGCTTTGCTTTGGTGTCCAAAACGCTCATGATAAAGTTGAAGAAGGTTCTGCGTTGATAACTGATTAACTTCTGCAGGCTTTAAACACGTTATATCCAGTTTATACAGGTCGCCATGCTTTGCTCTCTTACCAGTTAGTCGTTTTTCGCCGTTTACTTTGAAAATGCAAGTCGTTGGAGTGGACTCGAATGTGCTGTTCTCTATTGCATCGTGCGCCGCAAGAACTGAGAAAAGATTTCTGCTTATGGTGGGTACATACCATACATCTTTTAGCATGATTTGATGTATTTCACCATCTACTAGTGCCTGTGCTCGAATGGTACCAATCCCTACAGCTTGGATTTCGTTACCATTTGCCCCTCGTACTGTGTGCTTGCTCTTAAAATGGCTGAACTCGACAAAAAGATCGACGTTGTTTGATACATGGCTGGTTGCTCCATTGTCCACGCAAAAGTTTTTCGCATCTTTAGCATCGTCACCAGTTATGGAAAAGATAGTCATGTTGACATTTTTGGTGTCCTTTTCTGGCTTCTTTGGTCGTCATTGTAGTGCCCTAACGGGGTTCATGATGATACTTTTAATATTTACCACCATGTAAAACTCATGAGACAATAAAGATATTTGTATTTGTATTTCCATCACTCATCCATTTCTCACATTGTCTAACAAAGTGATCGAGTTTTCCACAGTATTTGCACTTTTTCTTATCTTTTCGCGTCTTTTCCTTGCTTTCTTCTTTGTTAGTAGATTTTGCTTCCTTCATTCCTGTCTTTACCCGTAATGCTTCGGCAGTGCTGCTGCCTTCATCGTTTTCCTCCTTTCCTCTCGCAAGGATCTGTTCATGGGAGCACAGCTGGACAGTGAGGTTATCGACTGTGCGCTCATTCTTCGTCATCAAAAGCCAGCTTGATTCGAACGTCATGTACTCCGACGGCAATGTGTCAAGAATTTTGTAAATCAATAGCATATCTGGCAGATCCTTTTCTAGGTCCAGAGCACTATGTAATTCGTGCCATAAGTTCTTGAGCGTCGAAATATGAGTCGCCATATCATGCGTAGCATCTTTCTTGTATGAGAAGAAAGCCTTGCACATCGCGTACCTTCTATCTACGGTGCAGCCTCCATAAAGTCTGTGTAGTTCATCCCACATATCCTTGGAGTAAGTAAAACGCATCATTTTTTCGAGTATGTCATCTGGTAGGTTTGACGTTAACAGGACGGAAATTATGCTGTCGAGTTTGTCGTACTCACAAACATCTGTTTCGTACTTCTTCGTGGCTTCTGCTGTAGCACCAGGCAGTAATGTTGGCCTCGGTGTTCTTCCTTCCAACACATCTCTTGCCCCAGGCAGCCCCTTAAGTACCATGAAAACTCTAAACTTCCACGTGTTTAAACTTTTTGGCATCTAAATCCCCGAGTTGAATCTTCGAAACGTCAGGGTTGCGTTCCTAAAGTTCGCTCGACGACGGACCTTCACTCTGAGGCGTGCGACGTTCGTCATCCGACGTTTACGAACGACATGTATACTAGAATTATCTAATCCAGTTATTATCTTATTTTCTGACCAGTTGGAGAAAGATTTGATATGTCCAATAGATACAATAAGATAAAATTAAGTAATTCTGATCACCAATAACACTATAAATTAATTAAACAAAATCTCACATCAAAAAACGCGTCCGACAAGTCAAACGTTTCCCGCCTTTTTTCCAAAACCGATGTTTATAAACAAAGAAGACGTGTCAACTGTCCACTAAAACGTCAGAGCGAATTTCACCCACCTATTTCGTGGGGTGACCGGTGCGTTCGCCGGGCGACATTTACGAACGGTAAGAGTGATCGTCGGACTATCGCCTCGGTGGTTTTAGAACGCGTACTATGTCACCGAGCGTCGTCGAGCGAACTTTAGGAACGCACCCCTGCAATGGATCTATCCATTTTGACTGCAGGTCTCGTTCCGTCGAATTTTCAATGTTAGTTTTTTTTTGTTTTGGTATTGTCACCGAAACGAAATTTGCCAATCTACACCCTCAGTTCAATTTGAAAATTGATTCTCTGCTACCATTTTAACGAATAAAGAACTGATTGAGAAAGTTATTACGAGTTTAATTTGTGAGTACGATTTATAGAGACAAATCAATGACAACTAGACAGGATATAAACACAAAGAGAGTACAGAGACATAGCATAACATTCAATGTCACAGTGTACAATCATAGAGTCGACTAATACAAGAAGGTGCGTAGCCTTACTTCTTTACAATTACTACTTGGGCGACAACCTTAGGGCACACAAAACATAAAAAAATTGGAATATATTTATATGGCTATATTATCCTAATCGAGATGACAAAAATACCATGTTGGGCAGCTTAAATCTGTTTAGTTACCTACTTGGTATAATAGTTGCCCCCTCAGTATTTTTGTCACTCATTTAGAATTTTCACTGCTAACTTTAAATTATTTATCTCCGACATGTAGTTGCCCGTTTTACATATTTTTGTAATCCACAGTTTTTCGCCTGTTTAGTTATGTTGTCGCCCAAAAAATAAACCACTGCCAGGTTTAGTATTTAAGTATCCCATTAAAAGTCACCTTTAATTATTTCCAGTCACCCAATTCATTAATTCCCGTATCTAAAATCCTGATACTATGGAATGATTGAATTAAGTACAATAAAATAGTTTAACTTTATAACTAAAATATTTGTCTCCAAAATTGACTAAAGTATTGTTCACATCAGTTTTATATTTACCTTTGAGTTTACATTTTCTCCATTTTCTTTGTTCCAAAGACAAGGGCTGTTCTTTACTTTCTTATCAATAAAGCTTTTGATTAATTTCCCATAATTTGGCACCATTTCAGGAGACACTTGTTCATCGACCCTCGCACACTTCTTGGAAGTGGAGCTATCAGTATTAGTAGTATTGTCATCAGTCAATTCTGGGCTACTGCAATATAATATCAACGAGTAAATGTAACATCATCAATAGAATTAGTCAGCTGTTCTTGCAGAAAATAATATACCATTTATTATAAATCCTTTTAATTCAAACTCAAGACAAAACTAGAAATGACTATTAGCAAGATACTTACTTGCATAATACAGAGGTGCGTGTTTTACATAAAAAGTTATCCATTTTTGTGGCTTTAAGTCTTGGTTTAACTGAAGCATTCCTCAAATTGTTTTTGTTGGTGCTTTGAGGAACTGAGGCATTTAAGTGTTCATTTTGCATTTGTAAAGCTAATATCTCATCTTGCTTTAAAGATTCTAGGTATTTCTTATGGGCCTCTTCTTCTTCTTGCTGAATTTTGCTAAAAAAAAACATGTGAATATCCTTACTACATAATATGATATTATAAATGTTAATGTCTATTTGTTACGCCTTCTTTCAACCAATTATTACGAATTTTTTTCATACACATTGTCATGTCAGGGGCAGTGGGTCGACACTTTATCAACTTCATACAAAAAATATTATATGGAATTACTATCTTCTGCCCGCGACTTCGTCCGCGTGGATATTAGAGAAAATCCTTAGGGAAGCTTCAACCAGGATCCAACCAGCCATTTTTACGCGATTAGGCGGGTCTCCACCAAGCGCGCTGCGTCGCGAGGCAAGACATTTGCCGCGTGTGGCGGACCTCGCACGAGGCTTCACGTTCCCGTTCCCGTCCCCTGGATGTGCATGTCCAGGTCCAGGTCCATGATGTGTCATGTCCATCGCGTTGGACTTCAAAATAAATCTCATTTTCGCAATCACCATCCCATAAAATCTCAAGAACGACATCCATATCGATTTTTATGTTTACTCACCCCATTTACCCCCTAAGGGGTTGATTTTCAAAATAACAAAATATATATTTGCCTATTTATTTTTAGATGTGCTCTTACGAAGTTTAAAGTTGTAATGTCTACTTTATATTATTTTTCCATACAAAATTTGAACCCCATTTTCACCCCCTTAGGGGTTAAATCATGTCCACCGTGTTGGACTTAAAAATAAATGTCATTTTTGCAATTGTCATCCCACAAAACCCCTATAACGACAATAACGACATCCATATCTATTTTTAGGTTTTTTTACCCCTTTTCACCCCATTTCATCCCCATAGGAGTTGAAATACTAACAGAAACAATATACGTTGCGTTAGACTTCCATCTATAAGTCTAAATTATAAATTTAGCGATTTCAGGGTTCGAAAATATCCGATATTTATTATAAATATCAAAATATCAGATATTTATGATATATACCCGATATATATCAAAAATGTGATATATATCCGATATATATAAAAATGTGATATAATATCCATTTTGTTTGACAGCCACATAATGTGGCTGTCATTTTATTGTATTATTCATGTATACTGTTTCCATAATTATGTGTTTTATATTATAAACATAATTTGAGAAAACTAGAATATTTTTGTATGGGCCGATTTAGGTTCTTATTTGACAAATTAGTTAAAAATCAGGAAAAAAACATTAGTATCACTATATGAGTGGTAGAAAATGTGGAAATAATGATATTATTGGATTTAAAAAAAATACATTTCATTTTTTATTTAATTTTTTCATTATATATTTATATTTATTACTCACCTCGCTCTCCACACACGTCCCACATCAATATTATCTCATTTTTCTGGTATTTATATGCGCGAAATTCAAGTTACAATTGCTATATACAGCAAAACAAAACAATTGCATGTTTTAACTCTACATCCACGCCATCTAAGTAGCAATACAATAGCAAAAATCTGCATAATAATGTGAAATTTTTAAACTATTTTTATATTGATATATATCACAAAAATTCGTTTGATATATATCCTTGGACGAATTAACCACTGGACGCGAAATGACAGCCATATTCGCCTTTACCCCTTAGCCACTTACTGTGACCGATAGCCTCAGTAAACGATATCGCGGTGTCAGTGTTACGCGAGAGCTCGAGGCGAAACATTGATAGAAAAAATGGGCAAATGCTCCGTATTGTACTGCAAAAATACTAGTGGAAAATCAAGAAATGTTTCTTTTCACGCGTAAGTACATTTTCAACCTATTATAGTAGCTATTTCATCGTAAAATAAATAAAATTTGGTATGTAAACAAAATATAACACGTCATTTTAAAAAAGTACTCATTGGTAAAGTAAATGCTTCATAAAAGTTGCATTTAATTTGGTTGGATTATATCAGTCACTCATTCATTTGCTTGTCATTTTTTATTAGTAAGGGGCTGTTACAAATATCGATAAATAGTATCGATGTGATTGTAAAGTGAAGGATTTTAATTTAAGTTTTATAAAAAAATTATAAGCATCTTTAATTTTAATAGAAATGGGTATGAATTGAAAATAATTTTGCAGATTCCCAGTTGATCCAGTACGAAAAAGAAAATGGGTAGAAGCAGTTCGCAGGGAGCAACCAAACACCACCGTATATGCAGCATACATTTTCAAACAGAATGCTACAATGTTAATTCGTTAAAACAAAAAAAAATTAATAAAGATTCTGTCCCGACATTGAATTTGCCTAAATTTGTAAGTACACAACACACACCAACCAAACGTTTCAGCTAGGTACTTCATACTAAAAGTTAACTAAATTCACCAAAATAATGTTAACTTAACCAAACGTTTATCTTAAAAATGTTTGCTAATGAAATTAGTGTTATTATTTACTAAGAGTACTTTATTCGGAATGAAAGGTATCCTATGTCCTTCTCTGTACCCCTGACAACGTGTGACTCTTGACAACTCGAGTTCCTCCGTGCTTCGGAAGGCACGTTAAGCCATTGGTCGCGTCCATGTTAACATCCACCAATTCCCGTCGGGTCTGCATGATGGGTTATGGATATGTCCCATCCACCCCTAAGTAAGGCCTGTGCCCCAGCAGCGGGAACATAAAAAAATGTCTGGTGTAGATATCAAAATAATAACAATTTTTAAATCATTAAACACATAATTACGAAAGGAATGATAAACAGATATAGTAAAAAGTTTTCTTTCTGTTTTGGGCTTGCTAAAATGTTAAATGATTCTCTTGATATTTTAAACAAGACTCTGTCACTAGGACCGAAACCATGAAAAGTTTTTTATTTGATTTCAATTCAAAAGTTTATGTTTTCAGTCACATGAAACGAAACGTGACGACAATAATATGTTATCCGATGAGATAAGTATTAAGAGTAAAAGTCATGAAATAATTTACCAATATCCTATAAAAATTATGAAAGAACAATTTCGATGCAGTGTAATCATCTTTAATGTTAGGTTATTAATAAGTAAACGAAAACAATTATTTCAAATATAAAGTAGTAATAAATATTACAAATTAAGTTCGCTTCAATATTAATCAAACACATGATTTTCAATAAACTCATTAGGTTCATTCATTCATTCACTCTTTACAGTGTCGATAAAAAAATATCGACAGCACTATTGTCATTATTTGACAAGTGTAATCCCCCCTCGCCCCGCAAAAATTGGTTGAACGTGATTTCATACATTTTTCTTGCGTTTCGTGTCCAGTGGTTAATTCGTCCAAGTATATATCATGATATATATCTATTGATTTATATCCTCGAACCCTGCGATTGATATATATCCTCGAACCCTGCGATTTTTACTTCGAAAATAAAGGATTTTCTTCAATACCCAACTTCAACCCCCTTTTGACCCCTTCGGGGGTAGAATTTTGGAAAACGCTGAGACCCGTATTTATTAATTTTCAATCGTCAGCCTAAACACAAAATTTGAAGATTCTAGCTTCAAAACTGAGGGACTTTCATCCCTTGTTTCATCCCCTTAGGGATGGAATTTTCAAAAATCCTTCCTTAGTGGATGCCTACACTGTATAAAGTATCTGTGTGCAAAATTTCAAGTCTCTAGGTCCAGCGGTTTGGGCTGTGCGTTGATAGATCAGTCATTCAGTTTACGATTTTATATATTAAGATGAACGTACTTTGTGCCAACATTAAAATACGAAACAATCCTACCAATGAAAAAAGGTAGTTAATCATTTTGTCTTATTGTACCAGCCATGACACGGTAATTTTGCCGCATTATACGTCAAGTTATACAGTGTGTCAGCGTAGTCAAGTATAGACAACAGGAGCGATTGCGAAAGCTCGATCTTGGTCCTGACAGGGAGTAAGTTTTTCCATATCCGCAAGGAACCAGCCGCAGCGTAGACCTTTCTGCTAACTTCGGCAATATGGGGAGACCATGAGAGCGTACTGTCGAAAAGGACGCCAAGGTTATGTTGTGGTCATGTTGGCCATCATGTGACGCGCCGCCAAAAATTGAATGTTTGCAAAAGTTTTAGTAAAATTAATTTACGCAATTTAATAACACAAAATTGTCATAAAAACGTGTTAAAAAGACATAATGGGTGGCAAATCTTTGCGAGAGTGTGAAATTTGTGGTGTCCGGAGAGTGAGAGGGTTGAGTAAGGACATAATTTTGACTAGAATTCCCGCTTCGGATCAAGTAATTTTTTAGCAGGTAATTTTATTAACTTTTTCTAAGTTTTAAGTTAATTTAAGTAAAAAATATTGTTAATAATAGTAGCAATATCAGTAAAGATATAGGTTTTAAGTGACATTTCAATGAAATTAGCTATAAATCACGTTATCATTACATTTTCATAGTGCTGTGCTAAAGTTATCAATATTATTTTATTTTAGATGTTGATTATGGGTTGAATACTACCTAGGTACTGTATTTATGACTATCTAGTGGGTAGTTAATAATGTTATATAATTTTTGTTGCAGCCTCCAGCAAAGGACTGAAATTCAGGCTAAACTAAAGTGCAGTTTTAACAGTGAGGCATTCTTGTCACAATAGAAAAAAAAATGAACTCGCTGCTGAATAAATTACTTTATTCTTACCTTTCTTTTATTTAAAAAAGTAAGCGATATTCCATTCACGGCATGTCATCAAGACAGAAATTCCAGATTTTTATTAGACAAATATGTACCTATACATATCATTTAATGTCGACAATTATTAAGAGTATAATATTATTATGGATTTTGCTGTCGTGTTGTGTTGGGATTTATCGCCTGCTTTTATTTCCAAAATATGAAATATTATGAGGTTTATGAGTATAGTTGCCAGGAAGCATTTTTTATTGATATTGATATCATTTCAAGTTGGTAAGGTACTTCACTATTCTTTTGACATTTCCTCTGTCTATGTTGTTGGTAGTACGATTCTATTTATTAGGTTGGTAGAAACTATGTTCATAATTGTGAAGTGCCTACTCTTAAAACGTAGTGATTACTTGCTCAGTGGTCAGGGGTACAGAAAAGGACATAGGGTACCTACGGTTCATCCAGAAAAATCATACTGTTTCGGAGGGATAGAAAAAAAAATGTCCACACATACGAGTTGCGGGCAGCCACTAGTGTATGATAAAGTAGTAATTCTAATAATTAAAGACCTAATTAGATAGCAAACCCCTATTTTTTAAATTATTTATACTCACTTAATTAAGATCTCAGTCTCTTTAAATTGCTGCTGTTCAACTTTTAAGCGCTCTGCTTGTAGGCGTTTCAATTCAGCTTCATATTCCAATCTTATTTCTCCAGGAGTACTGAGTCGAGGTAACGGAGTGTCTATTAAATATAATAACTCAAGATAAATGTGTTATTCTAGCCAACCTATAGACAACTTATGGCATCTTATGGTAATTCTTAGTACCTACCTTCTATTATGATATCGTCTTCACCTCTTACTTTTCTTTCTAATTCACGAGAAAACTTAGATTTTATAAATTCCCAAAGTTCATTATTCACTATATTCTTTTGTTTTGTTGCTGTTCTTAGCCAAGATCCTATTCGTAGACGACACAGAGGACAACATAAAGCATTATTTTCTATGGTGCCGTTAAAGCAATGTTGGCAAAAATCATGAAAACAAGGCAGGGTCACAGGTTCTACAAGAATTGAATGACAAATGGAACAAAAAACATCTTTCAATTCTAATTTATCCAATTTTAAAAGCTTATTTTCAATTTTAGACAGCCGCTTCTTTGACTTGGCCGCCATTTTTATTTTTATTTCTTCATCTCTATTTTGTTTATGAATGAAGAACCTGCCTGAGGGTTGTGCTTGTCAATTGAACAATCATTTTACATTAATGAAACAGTATCGATTGAAAGAATCAAATTATTCATATCGATAATGTAACACTACTGCAAACTTAAGGTGCGGGCACATTTGTCTGACGCCACGCGTTAACACGTGACGCCGTCAGAGGGCCTAGTACGAGTTGGTTTTTTGCTATCACTTCACTTTGCGAATAGTTAACTATCGTTTTGTCTCTTTCACTCGATACTATTCGCAAAGTGAGGTGAGAAACACAACTCGTACTAGGCCCTCAGATGACATCGGTTTTCATAGTGAAGCTCGCCAAACTGACGCGAATTCCGCGCGAAATTCGCGAGTGCGATCACGTAACTCAAAGCCATAGCCATAGCCATAGCCATTGCCAAAGAAATTGCTATGGCAATGGCTATGGCTATTACTTTGAGTTACGTGATCAAAATCTGACAAAATGAGCGACGCGCGCGATTCGCTCGCGTCGGTTTGGCCGGAGCTTGAATGTATGCACTAGGTTCACACTTATCTTATAACTCGTCCATATAAATACGGCGTGTTAACACGTGTCGTCAGACAAATGTGCCCGCACCTTTACACTCAAGGAATTTATAAGTACTTCGTACAACGAAGTACTTATAAATTACTTGCTTAAGGCCCCCGTAAACGTTCAAACACGTTTATCAAATTTTACGTTTTTGACAGGAGTGATTACGTTCTCTATGGTTTTGTTTGTACGTTTTCTCAGCGCACACGTTCAAACCGTGAGCATGCGACTCTTCGTACCACATGAATAATTCCATTCTAAAACAACCTAGAAGTAATGTACCGACGATATACGTTCTTATTTCAGATATCAAATTGATTGTACCGGCTTCCCGGCAGAATGATTGACAAAAGCATGTGGGCCGGAGAGTCGCATGCTTTGAGGTTGTGTTTTTTGTTAAATCGTCGAATTCCAGATCAATCGAAGCCTGTACCGGTGGGTTGATGTAATGAGCGGTTTTCAAAAGGCAGTTTAAGAAAAAAAGTAGTACCTAAAAGACGGCTAGATGTCGTTGTTCAACTAAGTACGTAACTTTTTAAGAAAAAAGCAAAGGATTTTGTCAATTTGACAGTTAATTTTCTTCTTTTATTTTTGTTATGGCATGGTTATGGCAATCTCAAATCTATTAAGATTAAAAATAAGCAGGTTTTTGTAACCGTTTGATCACGATAAACGGCCCGAAAATATATTTTCACGATATCTTTATTCGTTTTAGAGAAATTTGTAATTTTATTTACTATGAATAATCAGTGTGTAGGGTGACCATATCGTCGGTCCGTCGGAATCATTAGTGGAAAATACAAGTTAAAGTTTTTAGATAGTATTTTTAAAGACTAATTTTGTAAACATAATGTTGAGGATTGATTTGCCTACGTACTCGTATCGTACCTACTATTATATTGTTACTGATCATGCAATATTGCAATATTTTTAAGTAGGTATTTTGCTTAGGGTGCGGCGTCCAACAATTGAATCAGGAATAAATTAAAGATTTATCCCAACTATTTGTAGGTATAACTACGTTTTATTTTATCACGTTTTTATTAAGTCGTTCTTTTGTTTATTTGTTTGTCCACAAATTTTGCAAACAATTTATAGGTCGAACTTTGATATAGGTCAGACAATGCAATATTTATGGTGTCATTGAGCTGATCTGATGATGGATAAAAAGTACCTATCTTAAGTTTTAATCCAGGCTATATACACAGGTTGGTCAAAAGTTCTGTTACTGAGTTTCTTTATCGATTACTGGCCATTAAAACAAATGAAAAGAAAAAATAAAAATGACATATTATTGACAGTTTTATAAGCTATAATTCCATACCACACGTATATCATATTTTGTTTATTTCACCATGGAATGGGGGTTGAAGGAGAATCATGTCGCTGTAATTGCTCTGCACAAATGTGGGCAGCCACCGAATATGATTTTCAAGTTGCTACAAAAGTTGAAAATCAACAAGCAATTTATTTATCGCACTATCCATAGGTACAGTAATACCTTGACCGTCGATGACCGAAAAAGATCAGGAAGACCACGCACCGTTCGGACACCAGCTGTGATCAAGGCAGTGAAGGCGAGAATCACGAGAAATCCCGTCCGGAAGCAAAAGTTATTGGCAATACAGATGACTGTGAAGAGAAGTTCCCTTAAAAAAATTATCAATGATGACCTTGGGCTTCACGCTTACCGTAGACGAAAGGGCCATCTGCTAAACGCACGATTGAAGGCTATGAGGTTAGCACGAAGTCGCGCTCTACTAAAGCAGTACGCACAAAACGGCCATCGAAAAATCTTGTTTACTGATGAAAAAATCTTCACAGTCGAAGAAAATTTTAACCGTCAAAATGATAGAGTATACGCTAAGAATAGTAAAGAAGCCAGCATGATTGCTCCGAGGGTCCAACGAGGTCACCACCCCTCATCAGTGATGATTTGGCTGGGGGTGTCCTATTCAGGGCTAAGTAAGGTTCATTTCTGTGAAAAAGGTGTGAAAACTGGCGCTAGAGTCTATCAAGATACCGTTCTGGAAACTGTTGTCAAACCCTTAAGCCACACTTTATTTCAAAACCAGCCATGGGTCTTCCAGCAGGACTCTGCCCCTGCGTACAAAGCAAAATCTACACAAGCATGGTTTCGGGCTAACAAAATTGATTTTATCGCGCAGGAAGAATGGCCATCCTCCAGCCCAGACTTAAATCCTCTGGATTATGCCATAATATGGCAACTTATTGAGGAGAAAGCATGTGCTAAGCCCCACATGAATCTCGACTCTCTTAAGCGCGCTATTCTCAAGGCAGTCGCAGAATTGGATATGGTGGTAGTTCGTGCTGCCATCGATGACTGGCCTCGTCGTCTAAAGGCGTGTATTCATGCCAGAGGCGGTCATTTCGAATAATTTTAATACATGATAATCTTAAATATTTGTGCGTTCATTTGGTATATAATTCATTGTAGCATTATTTGTAAATTTAGTATTATTCATGTTTTCCATAGTTACAGAACTTAGTAACCAACTAGGTAAACTGGCACCGACCAAATATTAGATAGGTACTGTGACGCCCTCTTAAATAAAACGAGGGAAGAGCTGTAACGTACGAATGCTTTATTTGACATCTGTCATAAAGAAAAAGGTTCATAGACAAACCATAAACTAAAAAACACAGATTAATGTAATTGCTGTATTTTGATACCTACACTTTCAACACCCCCAATATCAAAATACCCCAACAAAAAAATCTGCCATTACACATTGCTTAAACAAAAAAAAATTACATGTTTACAAGTCCAAACTTATGTAAAAAACCATTATGTTTTAAAGTACACAAACCCTTTAGTAAGTAGATCTGCAGGCATTTCTGCAGATGGCAGATATTTAATGATAACAATCTTTTTTGCTATGTTTTCTCTACAAAAATGATAACGCACGTCTATATGTTTAGAACGTTTGTGGAACACTGGATTAGCCGATAGCTTTTGAGCCGATTGATATTCATTAAATATAACCATGGTGTACAATGTATTGGTAATTTCATACTGCAAATTACGCAGGTATATGGCCTCTTTCTTTACAACAATCTGATATTCCCATATACTCTGCCTCCGTACTAGAGAGGGCTATAGTACATTGTTTTCTGGTTTCCCAGGAAACAGCACCACCAGAAAGCTCAAAAAAATAGCCAGTATATGACTTGCGGTCAACAGAATTACTGGCCCAGTCGGCATCAACATATGCTTTTAATTCTGAATTAGAGCCGTCTCTACAATATTTTAAACTGTAATTAATAGTATACTTTAAATATTTGAGAACTCTTTTGGCATAAGCCCAATGCTGTTCATCATAAGAATTATTGAATTGACTTAAATAATTAACTGCAAACACTATATCCGGTCGGGTAAGGACAGCTAAATACATCATGGAACCTATCAGCTGTTGATAAGGAAATTTCTAATCAGTATTATTAGATTTACTTAAATTTAACTTAGCTTCAATTGGTGTATGAACAGGTTTACATTCTATTACTTTAAATTTCTTAAGTAACTCAATAATGTAACTTTTTTGATCAATACTTATTATGCCTTTTTCTTTATCATAACAAACATTCATCCCCAAACATTGTTTAATACATCCTAAATCCTTCATCTTAAATTTTAATTATAATTCCTGTTTAAGTTTATCTGTTTCATCTTTACAATTGGAAAATAAGAAAAAATCATCGACATACAATAAAATTATAGTCTTAGAATTACCATTTATCTTGGTAAATAAACAAGGTTCTAGTTGGGATTTTTTGTAGCCCATTTTCTGAAGTTCATCATCAACCCTTTGATACCAGGCCCGTGATGACTGTTTTAAGCCAAAAATTGCTCGTTTTAATTTTAAAACTTTGCCATCATTATTAGAATCTAAACCAATTGGTTTCTGCATATAAATGGTTTCAGACAGAAAACCATTCAAAAAAGCTGTACTGACATCTAAGTGGCTGATATCAAAATTTAATTTTACTGCTAAGGCAAACATTAACCTTAATGTAGAGTGTCTTAAAACTGGAGAAAAAGTCTCATCAAAATCAACACCAGCACGCGTAGCATGACCAACATCGAGATAAGATTCGACTCACAGAACAATGGCTTGTCTACACCGAAATGTCACTTTTGTCGGGTTGAGATCGAGATACTCATGCTCGCATTTTACAACCGTAGACTCGCATTGTTCTTTGTCGTGGCCTAATGTCAAAAGTCGACAAACACGAGCTTTTGTCTTCAACTGACATAAATTTGACAGTTGAGTGGGAGAAATTTGTCTACTACCCTTCGAGTGGTCGAGAAAGATTTGTCGACTTATTTTTTTTCTGAATTTTTAATTTCGCAATAAAAATAAATCTAAGTTGTCCGTGTTTATATTTTATTAAGGTAAGAAGAGAAGTTACAGCACAAACGACAAAAACAGCTGTCCGGAAAGAAAAAAATGAAAAATTGTATTTAAGTAATTCTTTTTTATTATAAAATTTATAAAAAAAGAAATAAAATAATTTTTTACTAGTAGTAAATAACGAATAAGTATTTTTTATTCTTAAATTTTTTCATAAATTTTATAAATTAAAATAATACAATAAATAATTTATTGTAAAAAGATACCTACCTATTCAATAATATTGTTTCCTAATATTACACTTTTTTCCCTTTAGTATTTTTTTTTACTTTTATTTTACTTAATTTTAATTTATTTACTTAAAAACGTAAATTAAAATTATTTTCATACATTGATTTCAATATTTATTACTAAATTAACAAGTGCGTTGGTCTGTGTCATCTTTTCAAAAATCTCTCAATAAAAGGAAGGCAAACGAACTATATCCATACGGCTATATTTAACTCGGTTTTAAGAGTTTTGCGTCGTGAAGAGGAACGCCTTTTAAGAGAAATGATGGAAATAATTATAAATATTTACTAGTGGCAACATTATTCTTCTCGAGCTCGAGAGAGCTTTGTCTACGGAAGTGAAAGCTTTTGTGAGTGTCTCTTTATCTTAGAACTTATTAAAAAATAAGTATCATGTTTAAACTAAATCATTTCGAATCATTTCAGATAATTTTGACGTTTATTGATGTTAAAATAAAAATATTATATTTTAAAACTCATATTTGTATTAAAAGACATAAAAAGGTTGTAAAAATCTGAGAGCGAGTCCCACCACTGTGCTCAGCAATCTAGAAGGTCGAGACGACAAGTCTTCGTAGACAAGAGTCCCGTATGCTCATGCTACGCGTGCAGGTCTTTGGCTAAAACCTTTAGCTACTAATCTGGCTCTAAAGCGTACACTATTGTCTACATTTAACTTTTTTTTTTAAACCCATTTAGATTGAACTACAGTACCTTGTTGTGGAGGATCTACAAGTACCCATGCATCATTGTCCTTAAAAGAGTTCAGTTCTTCTATCATAGCTCGCTTCCACTGCAAACTCTCAGGGGCCCTATTTTTGAATCGCTCGGCTGGCGTCGTGCGCTCGTTTCTACTGATTTTCGTTCGACATCTCCATACATTTGAGTCAAATGTCGAACGAAAATCAGTAGAAAAGAGCGCTCGATTGGAGACGAGTGATTCAAAAATAGGGCCCCAGGTCCATTTAAGGCCTCCGTTACATTAATTTCATAACACTGATTGTCATCACTTTTTATACACATTACAGACGCTTAACTGATCTGGCTTATGGCCGACACATAAGTTTGAATAGCCATAATATTCAGGTTTCTTCCTTGTGCGCTTCTCTATGTTTTGTTCATCTGAAACGTTCTGCACATCTTCTTGCATCAATGATATAGACTCATGGTAACTATCCTCTGAATCAATGGACTCCTCTTCTGGCACAAATGTTTTGTCGTTGTCATCATCAGTCTGCTCTTCATTTTCTTTTTCGGAACTGAATGTATCTAAACTTTGGCTAGGCTGTTCTACTTCCCCCACTGAATCTGGCATCACTTCACTTAAATTCTGTACTATGACATCCACTGAATCTGAAGCTGGCATATCTGCATTCTGTACTATGACATCTCCTGCCGAACTGTCATTCTCATTTTCCATAATTGTGACATCTCTTGCTATTTTAATGGTGCGTGTCACAGGGTCATACAGTCTATAGCCTTTTACGTTATCTGCATATCCAACTAAGTAATGCATTTTAGCCTTTTTGTCCCACTTCAATCTTTTTTCCTTCGGGATATGTGCCATAACATTGCTGCCAAATATCCTTATGTGACTGACATTTGGCTTTTGTCCAGTCCATAGTTCATATGGCGTTTTCTGGTTTAATCCTGAAGCCAATGATCGGTTCTTTAAATACACAGCTGTATGAACTGCTTCAGCCCAGAACTTCTTATGTAGATTGGCATCATACAGTAAACATCGGGCTCTTTCCACGATAGTGCGATTAAATCGTTCACACATCCCATTCTGTTCTGGACTATATGGATTGGTTCTTTGATGAACTATGCCACATTGTTTCAAATAATTTGACATTTCATTTGAACAAAATTTTGTGCCATTATCTGATCTCAAAACCTTCATTCTAGAATTAGTATGTTTTTCAACCATTAATTTGAACTCTTTAAAGTATGTAAAAACATCACTTTTGTGCTTTAAAAAATATCCCAGCTAGCAAAAATGCGATAATAGGCCATCTTTTATCACTAAGTAGTGATATTAATATCGTATATAAGTAACGCTTATCACTGCTAGTTGTATATCTGTGTTTGAAACACTTATTAGCTGTATAAGGATATACAGCTAAATTGTCGTATTAACCTATCACATAAACGTTTACTCAGCTGCTTTATACAACATATATAACACAGCTACAAATTGATACTCCTTAACTTGAATATGGAGCAACTATGTTGTATAGTAGGATTTATGATGCTATTAAAACACTTGTGCTAAATAAATGATAAGGGAATCCTAATAGCACTCATAAGTTGTAATGAAGCTTTGTGCGCGCTCATATATCACCAAAATATAATTTATCGTAATGGCCGCCCGATGTTGTATATCGTCTGAGTAGCAGCAACACTAACACAAATTAATCATATATTGGTATCTTCACAAATAACTTGATAAATTAAATCAATTTTATTAATAAAATACTATGAATTCGAGGGGGGCACTAAAAAAACATTAACATTATGCTACTAATTTAACAATAGAATTGCAAGCGCATGTGAAATTACACTTACACCAATCTTTTTTACACACATAAATTGGATAATAAAACTGGAGCACACGATGGTGACATTGGTGACATAAAAATATTACTTAACGAAATATAAATGATATAATACCTATTTTTCTTTCTGATAAAAATCACCAGTAACGCGTTCAATTATTCACGTTATTCAAACAGTGTTAATATAGAATCACAATCACTAATATATCACTATATTGTGTTGCAACTGATTCGAGGTCACTGATATATATCTGATTAGTCCTAAGTGGAGCTACAATAGATATACTGTATCACTTTATAGTGATAAAAGTGGGGCCTTTTTCCAAAGATAGAAACGTTTATGTAACACATATACGACTCTTTATATCACCGATATACAGCTAAATTATGTGTCGTTTTGCTAGCTGGGAAACGAATGACATCCTGCTGTAATCGTCCACAAAAAGCAAGAAATATCTAGATGAACCAATTGACTGGGTTTCCATTGGCCCGCACACATCGGCATGCACAATCTCCAGCACTCTCGCACTTCTATGACTGCTTTGTGGAAAAGGCAATCTCGACTGCTTGCCTTCACAGCATACTGTGCAGTTAAACTTGCTAATATCAGCTTTGTTTTTAAACACTAAACCTTCTACTACACCATATCTCATGTGGTTGAGATCTATACTATTAATATAACCAAAGCGCCTGTGCCAAGTTATTGCCATAGCTGCAAGGACTTCTTCTGATTTCGCAATGGTTAATTTGTAAACACCATTTGTCATCTGAGCTTTTCCAATGCATTCATTGCGCTGATTGTAGATGTGACATTCACTTTTATAAAAAATTACTCTGTTGCCACTTGCTATCATCTTACTAACCGATAACAGGTTGGTTGTAAGGTTTGGTATGCACAGAACATTGTTTACATTTACATTAAACTCGGAGTATCCAACACGAGTTGTAATCTGTAGATATCCAGAACATAACACTGGCACGCGTTCTTTATTTGCCACCACAATGTTACGTATTTCTGTGTCGTAAGAAATATTTCTTAACATATCTTTGTTACTTTCTGCAACCATGTGAGTGTTCGCGCCCGAATCAATATAAAAATCTCTGTCACTGAATTCACCTGTCAGGAACATTGCACTAAATGCATTTACATTTTCTTTAGGTACATTTGCGTTATTGTTATAGCGGCACTGAGTTTTATAATGCCCAATGCGTTTGCATTTATAACATTTTATATTCTTCACTGGTTTATTATTCGTATTATCAGTGTCCTCATTGTTGACACGTGGGGCTTGAGTTCATTTCCCGCTAACGCCGCCATTTGCTTTTTCCTTATGCGAGTATCGATAATTATTTCTGTAATTTCTAGAGATGGGCCGAATGTTGATTTAACCGAATATGAACTTCGGCCGAACATTTGGTTCACAATCGTACCGAATTCGAACTTCGGCCGAAGTTCGGCCAAATTTCGGTAATTTTGACCGCGCTTTGCCAGCACGATATATCGAGACTTGTTTACGCACGCGGCAGCGGGCGCGAGCATTTTTCATTAATTGAAATAATTATTTTAATATTAATGGTCCCTGTAAAATTAAAATTTATAAATGTTTATGTTATTACCTAGGTAGTGAAACAGGAAACGTAACGTTTTGTTGTGTTTTATAGTAGGTAAAGGTTAAAAATGTTTTTGTTATAGGTATACAAGCTGTTTGGTAAAAGCCTTATAAAGCCGAATATGGTAGATAGGGACCATCAAACTGAACAAATTTTACTATGGGACCAACTAAAATCGCGAAAAAAAAATCAGCTGTTTCATACATTTTGATATTTTCGTTATTAATTTTTGTATGAAACAGCTAATTTTTTTTTCGCGAATTCAGTGTTAGTCCTGTAGTAAAAGTTGTTCAGTTTGATGGTCCTTATCTACCATATTCGGCTTTATAAGGCTTTTACCAAACACCTTGTATAATTAATAATTTGTGTTGATTCTTTATTGTTGAAGTATTAAGAAATTTATAAAAATAATTATTTAAGGGATTTGAGCTTAGAGATATTTTAGGTTCCTTTTTGAGAGATTTTTCCTAGTTACTCAGGAGGCTGTAAATCCATTCTAATAGGGAATATGCATCAATTTTTTTTTTATCAAAATCTATAGTATAATGCGTGAGAAAATCAACTGTAATATTGAAACTTGTCTCTTGCGTTTTTTTCTCATATAGTTACTTGAAATTAGCACGCATCAGCTCCCGCCGAAAACGCTCTATACAAAACGGTGACGTCACACATTACGTTTCGGTATGTTTCGGGCGCGTTTAATATGGAGTTAGCCAATAATCTTCAATTATCTCCCTAAATTTTGCGTTTAAGTAGATATGTGTCATACAAAATATTATTTCTTTTTAGATATTCTATCTGACTGTAAAGTGCATTATATCCGAAAACAAAAAAAAAACGTTATTTTCCCCTAATTTCATCGTGTGATAAAACGAAAATAATCATTTTTTTTTTATCTCTGTTCCATCATGTTTTTACAAGTGTCCGCAGCGATCAAGCTCAATTTTAGGAAAATCGGTGACTTATGCATATTCCCTATTGGCACAGAGTTATATCCGAGACATTTATGATTTTCTTTTAGGATATACCTAGGTATTGGAAAAAGTTTACAAAGTGAATAACTGAGTGCGTCCTCCATAGAATTTGAACCCACGAACTCCAGATTGTAATACTAGCTCTGCTTTAACTAGAAGATTTAGGTCCGTATTATAGGACGAGACTCAAGCACTGCTTGCTGCTTGAGTACAGTTAGAAAGGGATGGTGCTATGCATCGCATATAGCGCTATCCCTTTCTAACTGTACTCAAGCAGAGATTTGAGTTTGAGCTCGATTCTATAATACGAGCCTTAGACTCGGATAGGTAGTCACAGTCAGTAACAATCTGATAATAAACTTTAGTTTTTTACGATACGAGTACGTAGGCAAATCAAACCTCAACATTATGTCAATAAAAGTTATGAGGTAACAAACATTTAGAAAAAGTAGGTACCTATAAAAAATCAACCGAACTGAGAACCTCCTTCTTTTTAGGGTTCCGTAGCCTAATGGCAAAAAACGGAACCCTTATAGTTTCGTCATGTCTGTCTGTCCGTCCGTATGTCACAGCCACTTTATTCCAAAACTATTAAGATTACAAAGTTGAAACTTGGTAGGTAGATGTATTTTGTAAACCGCTTTACGATTTTTTTACCTAAACATAAAAGATTAAGAGGGGGCTCCCCATATATATAGATATAGCACCTTTGACAAAACCGCAAATATAACTTTGTCATTCATACAAACACTATGAAAAACAAAGTTATTTTTGCAGACAAAAATTTATAGTGGTATTCAATATTAGCCTTTCAAAATATCTATACACTTCAAGTTGCATTTTCTAGAAACAACCTAATGATTCCGACCGACCGACGATATGGTAACCCTGCACTTTGATTATTCATAGTAAATAAATTTGCAAATTTCTCTAAAACGAATGAAGATATCGTGAAAATATATTTTCGGGCCGTTTATCGTGATCAAATGGTTACAAAAACCTGCTTATTTTTAATCTTAATACAATTTTCACCAATATTTTCGACTTAAGCGTGTGGGCCCGAGAGTCGCATGCTTTTAAAATTTTAGATCGCGATATCTTCGACCCTGTTGCGTTACATTAGCAACGAATGTGTTTGTAGCTGTTACAATGAATATGTAACGGCTACAAATACATCAACCCACCGGCACAGGTTCCGATTGATCTGGAATTCGACGATTTAACAAAAAACATAACCTCAAAGCATGCGACTCTCTGGCCCACATGCTTTTGTCAATCATTCTGCCGGGAAGCCGGTACAATCAATTTGATATCTGAAATAAGAACGTATATCGTCGGTACATTACTTCTAGGTGGTTTTAGAATGGAATTATTCATGTGGTACGGAGAGTCACATGCTCACGTTCAAACCAATGTTGGCAAACGCATTTGACCAACAAACCATAGACAGTAAAACGAAGTTTTGTTTATGGTTTGTTTGTCAAACACGTAGTTTTTGCTCGCAGATGATCAAACTGCTTAACAAACACTTACGTGTTTGATAAACACGTTTGAACGTTTACGGAGGCCTTTACACGCAACAGCCTACAGCACATATTACTAACATGGAGCATGTAGCATAGCAAGCAAGCTCTCTACAGGAGTGAGGAGACCACTTTAATCTGTCTACGAAGCTGCCCCCGCGGGCTGATTATCTAAATAGAAACTATTTAGCGACCGGTTTAATTTTACATCCATTGCTACTTTTTTTGGTATGTTTTTTCTTACTCCAAAATGAAGTAGCAATGTATCACATTCATCTGTCAAATGAGACCGGTCGCTAGGTGGTTTCTAATTAGATAATCAGCCTGCTGTATTATACAACCTCTAATCGTAATTCCGTCTGTATGTGCAATACGTAACTAATATCGCGAGTCGCGACGCTAGAATTGAATTAAATTCAAATCTTATTCGAAAACTCACTTTTGTTTTTCTCGTCTCTTGACCACAGATTACACACTCTGGATCTGGTTCTATCTTATCTATTCTTTTCACCTTCTTAGTCTGTGCTTTTCACTTCACATGTCAATTTGATTGAAAACTAGAAAGAAACGATCACGAAAGAAACCACGAGAAATATGGTGGTTACAAGAGCATTTCAGACAGTGTTCAATCTTTAAAATCTTATTGCAAGTGTAGTGAAAATTACCTAATGTTACAATAACATAATTGAATCATCATCTTCAAGCTGAGGAGTAAGCCTTGAAAATGTCTTCGATGCATTTTGTGGTTCATCCATTACCTGGAACAGAGGATCAATTGATAGATAGGTAATGTGTTTTATCACTTTTCATGTCTCCATTTCGCTGTTAAGAAATCTAAGTAAAGAACTATGTTCGTTAGGAATGAGATTTGATAGCTCACAGCATGGCAAAATTTGCTCAAATAATATGGCCACGTTTTTGTCTGCAAGGGAATATTTTCATGACATTTTTTTTGTGTATGCATATTCGATTTCGTATTTTCGGAGTACCTACCTATTTGTTTATAGATGTCGTCATTATTTTGGCTAGTCGGGCATTAATGCAAGTTTTAAGGTATGAGTAATTCTGCTCAGGAATTCTTTCCAATATCAAGTACCTACCTACTTTTTATTATTTGTATAGGAAATGTTCACTGCATTTTAGGAATAAACCTGTTCTCGAGAGTTGCTAGCAGTTGCTTTGTTACTTTTGTTCATACTACTTAGTTGATCAGAATCTGATGATCTATCATATTAAATTTTAAGTTTTTATAAAAAAAAATTAGTAATCAATTTGGTGCCTGTAAATTTTTATTATGGCTGTGTTGCCAACAATATAATTATTTTGAATTCCGCTAAGCAAATTGGTTTTTTCACCAAAAATCTCAAAATTTTATACCTATTTTTCCATCAATGAAATTGTCAAAATAAACACCTATTACAGTTTGACCATAAAGAGTTGAAATTAAATAAAATGGAACTAAAATTTTTCAGTACAAAATTTAGTAAGTGTTGCCAATTTATTCGTGATTTTGACGTGTTTACATAGAAAGTGGCGCCCTCAATTTTTGTCAACTCTTTATGGTCAAGCTGTACTTCATCGGGTAAACCATACTAATAGCATGCCCTGCCATTTCGTTGCAGGTCAGAATGTAAGAGGATTAACTAGTATAATATATAGTTCATCCTTTTATAGCTTTTATTTTACCCCATTCATCACACTGAAAACGTCCTGAAATTACAACATTAAAGTCTGTCCATCCTTACTTGTCTTATTTAGTAAACAGTTTTTGACAGTTGTCATACGTCTTTTAAACTTAAATCATTATTTAAAAATATGTTAGTAACTTTATGAAATTGTTGTTAATTAATTAACACTTTATTTTGTAATCTAAGTGTGGAAAACCATTTGTTGTATTTTATAAATGATTATTTCAATAAACAGTTGGGTGAAGATTGTTTACCATATAAGACAAGTAAGGATGAACAGACTTTAGTTCACAAATATGTCAGAATATTATCAACTTTATTCAAAAATATTTTCATAAAAAAACATTTAGCTATCAAAATATATTTTCTTTTGTTATTTCCTGACCCTAATCCATTAAATCTGATGGGAAATCTGTTAAGTTTGTAGCACTGGCTGTACCTACTCACAACAGATGAAAATATAAGAGTACTAGCGGCCGCCCGCAACTTCGTCTGTGTGGACAGTTTTTTGCTATCCCTCGGGAACTGTACATTTTTTCTGGATGAAAAGTACCCTATGTCCTTTTCTGTACCCCTAACAACGTCTATTCAAAATTTCATGTAGTTAATACGTGAAGGCGTAACAAACAAACAAACAAACAGACTTTCGCATTTATAATATTAGTAAGGATTTCTCAAAAATATGTACGAACGAAAAAGTTGTAACGAAATATTGTTACGAAATAGCTTACATTGTAACGAAATAGTATGAACTAAATAAGTGTACACTCAGTGTTAGAGGACGTAACGTTATTATATTAAAACTATAGTATAGTATTTGATCATATATTCATATAAATCAAATAATTAAAGGAAAAAAAAATGGTTGTCCATACAATACTATTTCGTTATGTAATGAAACGTAACGAAAAAGTAAGAGAAATATAACTATAAAATGTTTTAGAAGTAGATTTTTGTTCAAAATGTGATTAATGAATATAATATCATTAAACCACTATACTAAAACTATATGTTTATTTACTTGAATATAGAAATTCAGTACTTACCCAGAAAAAGTTAAATAATATTTCCTGTCACGAAAAAGTAGTCCCACTAAACAGCACACGTTTTTACCGATTTTCACAACATGTCATGGCAGAGACGTCAGATCAACAACTAATCAGAATGCAGCTAGTGTCGCCCGTGTAAAAAAATAACGGATGCGTTCAGAAATTACGTAGAAGTAGAAATATAACGTTACTAAAGGGTAATTACGAAAAAGTAAATGAATACGACTCATTTTAATTTTTGCATTAAATTATTAATTTAGTATGAAACCCCATAGAAAATCACTTTGGAAATTACACAAACCGTTTTATCTTATTTATTTTATTATTCTAAGTTTCTTGAATGACTCTGTCATATAAAGTTTTATTAATTATCTGTTTGGCCCCAATATTGGACTTATTCCATATTTGATATACCTATCAAATTCATCCAAGTTATAAATATGTTAGAAACTGCTGAGGTTGAAATATTAAAGAACAAAGCTGTTATAATTCAAATATTGTTTTATTTTGGCGAAACTTCATTAAATTCATGAAACATATTCCCTTTGATTTATAATGTTTCTCAGGCTCAGTAAAGGAGAAAATCGAGGGAATAGCATATTTTTTAAATATTTTTTTGCCCAATATTTTTTTTGTTACTGGGAAATCGATGAACTCCAATATTTTAACAGTTACATGCACAACAATGCGGCATTTTCTCAGTATAAAATTAAAAAGTGCAATACTCCAAGAGATTCCCATATGTTTTGACAGTTTCTTTGAGGCGGCCGGGTACCAAAGACAAGACGCCACCTAGCGGGATAAAATTGCGCTTTTCCTCCCCAATATTGGGGTTTGCCATTTTGGCCCAATTGGGGCTCGATTTATGTTTAATTTGAAACCCGGCAGACTTTTCGAAAATCGATTCGTTAGCCGGTACGGCCCCTGGAGTATAGAGAAGGACATAGGTACCTTTCATCTCGAAATAAAGTATTGTTTCCGTAGGACAGTATAAAACTTTCCACGCAGACGAAGTCGCGGGCGGCCGCTAGTAATAAAATAATTATAATAAAGCCGGTTCGATTTAAAAAATATTAAAAACACGACTGCCCTGCCAAAAACGAACTAAAATGTTAAACAACAAGTGTCATTGCAGTCGGGGGACCTTATTATGGAACAATTTTTGATCAAAGAGGTCCCCCGACTGCAATGACACTTGTTGTTTAACATTTTAGTTCGTTTTTGGCAGGGCAGTCGTGTTTTTAATATTTATTAAATTTATTTAATTTTATTTCACACATTTTAGTGACATATTATATAGTTTTGGAATGTGCTCATCAAGGCCTTTCATTTGATGCCCATATTGTAATAATAGAAGAAAAAATTTTTTTTTTCACATTTGAAAATGGCGTTGTACAGTCGCCATATTGATTTTTTCTAAAAAAAATATAGCCAGTGTCACTTGGAATGCTGTAAGGATTCTAACGATACCCCATTTATCCAAATCAGTTCAGGCATTTAGAAGTTATGGTGGAATAAAGAAACTCACATACCCACAAACATACATGAACCCTGAACACATAACACTCTTTTTGCTTTGGGCAGTCGTGTAAAAAAAAAACTAGGTAAGCTAGTAAAAAAATGTTTGAGTTTTCTAAAATATGTCCCATAGTTCAGTGTTCCTCTTGGTATAGAGGAACACTGAACACACTTACATTATAATAATATCTCACACTTTCTAGTGGTATCTATAAAATTTTCAGTATCCTAAGCTCGAGGGCCACTGTCAGGCTTACAGGTTGTTAAAAATCGGCTTATAAAAAAAGTGCCTGAGGCTTTAAAATGTCCCAGATAAATATTACACCAAGTTGACTTTTGAATATTAGGGCTTGGTAAGCTTATTCATGAAAACATTTTAAGTTGTACTAAAATTAATTACATAATAAGAATATCTGTACGAACGTCAAATACGGAAATCTTCGGATGATTGCAATGATCCAGATAATTTGAAATTGACAAAAATGTTGAGCTATTTTTAGGATCTTTGCAAAAATCTTTTTTACTTCAGGATCATTGCAAATAAATAGTCAAGCTGCAAGTATTGGCTAATACAAATGTCATACGTGGTGTGGTCATACTCTGATGGATGCAGACTCTGGTTGGTCAGAACACTGTTCTCTTCTATAGCTGGTAACCAATCAAACAGCTATAGAAGAAAGCAACCAGTACAAAGATGATTTACATCAACTTTTTTAATGCGCCAATCAGCTTCAAGTTTCCTATAATCCTAACTAAACCAGCTCGGATTTTTGCAATGATCCTAAGTTATTACAAAAATCTATTCCAGAAGAAGTAATTTTCCTTGCAATTTTCTTAGGACTTTTGGGAAGATCCGACTTTTCCTATTTTCCTACAAGTCTACAACAATATACTTCTTTGAGGAGAGAATATTTTCATATAGAGATCAAAGCTTTATTTAGCTAGCTTGGTACACCTTAATAAATACCCCTCACTATGACATATTGCAAAATCTTTGGCATTCATTCATAGATGTTTAACATGTGACAACATGGAATTCTTTGTGCATCTATTATGAGGTTTTTTAGAAGTTCTTTGAAGCAGTGGCGGATTTACAGTCTTGGCCGCCCTAGGCCAAATAGTATAAGCCGCCCCTTCCTCAGCTCCATCATGGGTGGAGGGAGAGCCTCAGCTGGGGCGACCATCTATGTAAAAGAGAATACCTGTCTAGGATGCACAAACTGATTTTTCTGAAAAATGTTTGCCTACCTACAGTAAAAAAAACGGCCGACAGTTTTTATTCAGTTTATCTTGTAATCTTGCCTGTTTATTGTAAAAAAACGGCCGCGTAGCGCGATTTTTAGTCAGTTACATTCACTAATATTGTAATCTGTGGTTTCATCCACGAAATTCAGAAATGCCTTTCTCAGTTTACTATCGGCCGCACGCGTGTAAAATTTACCATTTGACAGGCTTATGTCGATAAGCCTGTCAAATGGTAAATTTAGCCTCGGACCACGTTTTACGATCAAATAAATTTAGAAAAGCGGCCGCGCAGCGAGATTTTTAGTTAGTTTCATCCACTTATTTTTTAACTAGCGGCCGCCCGCGGTTTTACCCGCATGGTTCCCGTTACCGTGGGAATATCGGGATAAAAGTATTCTATGTTTTAATCTAGGCTATCTGCTATCTGTGTGCCAAATTACAACCAAATCGGCGGGCTGATTATCTAATTAGAAACCGCCTAGCGACCGGTCGCAGTTCACAGATGAACGTAATACATTGCTACTTTTCTTTGGGGTAAAAAAAAACATACCAAAGAAAAGTAGCAATGGATGTCAAATGCAACCGGTCGCTAAATAGTTTCTTTTTAGATAATCAGGGTGCCGGTCAGTAGTTTTTGCGTGATTGAGGAACAAACATCCAAACCCACAAACTTTCACATTTATAATATTAGTAGGATTAAGTAGGATCTTGCCTGTCTACGACAAAAAAAAGGGCCGCGCAGCGCGATTTTCAGTCAGTTACACTCACTAATATTGTAATCTGTGGTTTCATCCACGAAATTCAGAAATGCCTGTCTCAGCTTAGTGCCAGCCACACGCCTGTCTAAACCGTAAAATACTTGTCAAATGCGACAAATTTTGTTTCGTTTCTTGTTATCATTAGTGTATTTTTCGCCATGCTTGGCCGCCCCTTATATCTGTCCGCTCTAGGCCCGGGCCTACTTGGCCTTAGGGCAAATCCGCCACTGCTTTGAAGTATGTACTGCAACTGCCTTTCTTTAATTTTAGTCAACTTGATAATGTTGTTGATTCGGTACAGACACAGACCATACAACAAATTCTGTGGGTACAAACGACTAAGCTAAATTGACAGGACTTAATTTAAGCATTCTGTTCTTGTTTTTTCGATATGGAAAGAAAAGGATGCAAACTAAAATTTAGTGTCAATTTATTTAAGTCTGTCTGCACCAAATCAACACCAATGCATGGTATTTTTGCACTACCTAGATTTTTTTTATATATATGTCTTTGGTCTTCTACTCCTCTATCAGCCATTTTTGATGTCCCCACTGCTGGGGCACAGGCCTTCCTTATAGGTGGTAAGGAGGATGGGCCATAACCCACCACGCGGACCCAATGCGGATTGGTGGGTGTTAACGACTGCAAATGCAGCCGGGACCAACGTCCTAACGTGCCTTCCGAAGCATGGAGGAGCTCGAGATGATAAACTTTTGGTCACCCATCGCATGACCGACCTTTGCGAACGTTGCTTAACTTCCGCAATCGCTGGGCCAGGCGCTAAACCACTGCGCCACCGAGCTCCTCCTTTGGTCTTCTACTAGTGATAAGATAATTTAAAGGCGTGATATTCACCTAATTTGATCAACAAAAACACCCACATGTTGGGGTCCATCCCCTCTCCTGTTGGAATGACTGCCTTTTTAAATTTTACTTTTTTATTTTAAACTAGCGGCCGCCCGCGATTTCGCCTGCGTGGAAAGTTTTTTGCTATCCCTCGGGAACTATACTTTTTCGGGATGAAAGGTACCCTATGTCCTTCTCTGTATCCCTGACAACGTGTATGTAAAATTTCATGATGATCGGTTCATTAGTTAAGACGTGAAGGCGTAACAAACAAACAAACGGACTTTCGCATTTATAATATTAGTAAGGATGGTGCTGCAAAAAATACTTATTTTGCCCGAATCTAGAAGTCCTACAGGTATAACAAAATACATACTAGTTATTCTAAAGGTATCACATTATCAAGAAAAAAATAAACAGTGTAAACTTTCAACTTTAACATGTATGTCATAAAAATTTTTTTTTTAATGATAACTTACAATTTTAAACCGAAATTTGTCTGTTTTGTTTTTAGTTTTTCTCAAAACCAGACATTATTGTATTTTTTCTGCATTATTCTGATACATGGGGATATCTACAAACTTACTTATAGCTCTGAGTCGCATATTTCGAGAGTTGTCACATTATTGTTGTTTGAATATGACCCTTACAAGCACTAAATGTAAATTTTAATTTTAAAATAACATAATTGAATTTCATCTTAAGCTAAGGAGTAAGCTTCGAAAATGTCTCGAAAACAATACCTGGAACAAAGTTATTGTTGTTTGTATATGACCCTTATAAACACTAAAAGTTAATTGTCATAAATGGTCAAAATTCAAAACTCATAAAAACATGCTTTTATCGTTAATGTAATTTTTGTTCATATAAAAAAAAAAATTAAGTTACAAAAAAATCAAACAATTAAATCAATAAAAATTATAAACATGCTGTGCTAGTATTAAGTTTGAGAAGCTCGATCACATAAATTAAAGGATGCTAAATGACTCATAGTGAGTAATACGAAATGACGATGGCATTATTTTCTTGTTATGATATCCTAACAGTTACTTATTTAAACAGGATCACATATTATTAAAGGATGCAAATGGACTCATAGTGGGTAATACGAAATGACAATGGCATTATTTTCTTGTTATGACATCCTAACAGTTACTTATTTAAAATCACAATACAACAAAAGTTTTTGATATCTTCTGCTATGTGCTAAATAAATAAAAATATGTATTGTTGTTGTAGACTCAAAGAAGTGGCTGAAAGATGGAATAGATATGGGACCGGTGCCGGCTCATCAGCACTGAGCTCACTTAGAGGAGTAAGGGCTGTTGCTGCTGGCCCAGCTCACATTGCTTGCCTGCTGGAGGATGGTACCATATGTCGTGCTGCCTTCTCTATTATACCGGACCGACTGGATTTAAGCAAGGCTGATGCCACAAAGAATGGCGGCAACGGAGGCGGAGGCAGTGGTGGGGGTGGCACCGGAGGAGGCAAGCAAGGCGGCAGTGGTGGTGGTTGTGGGTCGCGCCAACAACCACGGACTAGAGCTCGTATTATGAGGAATTCGATTCGTGCTGCACCTAGCTCACAAGGTAATTTATGATACTTTATAGTATTGGATTGTTTAGGGTTGTGTGTAATGTGTAAGTAAACTATTGCTGTCCGATTTGGTCCCCTTACTACAAAGTTCACGTAGATGAAATAGAAAAGGTGCAAAGACGCTGTCTAAAATATTTGTCTCGAAGGTACAATCTAAAAAGGTCATTACGCAGCTACAGTGACAGGTTATTTAAGTTTGGCATGATTCCGTTACATACCCGCCGCAAAAGATATGATCTTCTTTGCCTTCATAAAATTTTGCACTCAACTATTGATTCAGTGGACTTGCTGTCTTCAATCGGTCTTAACACCAGGCACAAGTCACGCTGCCCGAATTCTTTTTCGATTCAGGTTTACAAAAATAATACATCCTATTATAACCCCATCGTTAGAATGTGTCGTACATATAATGAATTAATCCGTGTTCATAAAAACCTAGATGTCTTCAATAAAAAATTCTCATTTTATAAAAAATCTGTTTCCGAGCTTCTTAAGACAGAAACATCTTATGTTACTTAAATTACATCTAAAGTAATTCTTAAAATGTTCTTTTGTTTGTAGTGTTAAATTCTTGTATTTTTTTTTATGTTTGCGTAAGTTTATAATTATTGTGCATGCTGTGTACGCTAATTTTGGATTATTGTCTTGTCTTATCCTCTGGTATAGTTTATAAGTTCTTGTAATGACTTTAATCTGTAAGTGTACCTACAATAAATAAATAAATAAACACAAAATAAGCGCATGTCGATGAGTCGCAGAAACAAACCAATGGATGGATAAGGAGCTTAAAGAGGTCATAACACACCATACGGATCCGATTCCAATTGGTGGTTGTTATAGTGATTGCAAATGTTGCCAGGACCAACTCGAGATAATAATATTGGTCACCTCACCCAACCGATGACTGGCCTTAGTAATAGTAGATTCATCGCCGCTACCATCGGCCGAATGCATCTGCTGATGCTGAGCCACTGCGTCATCCAGCTCCTAACCAATCAATTTCTTATTTACGCGATTGAAAGTAATATGTTTAAATATTTTTTTATATAACTTCCAATTTTAATCATGTATTTAGGATCTACAAGCCGAGCAGCTGGTGTTATAATCGGAGCTTCAGGTTCAGGGAGAGTGGTATCAGTTCCTGCTCCATTTGTCCCCGAAGATCTAGTGACACAAGCACAAGTAGTACTTCAAGGCAAAAGTCGCAGTTTAATCATCAGGGAATTACAGGTAAACTACAACTTTGCGACTATATGTAATAAAAGTTTCATAATTATTCTGTTAAATTCTGAATTCTTTCGTTTCTTATCAAACAAACAATTTAAGAAGGTTACAAACAAAAAATATGAGGTAGGTAGGTAACATTTTTTTTTAAACCTTCCTTACACTTTATAATAGGTCAGTGTGTTTATATTATAATAATTTGTTTGACTGGAATGGTACAGCGTACGAATTTGGACGTGAATTTGGCGGTGAACAACTTGCTGTCGCGAGATGACGAGGAGGGCGAGGAGCCGGAGGGGGGTGAGGGCGGCGACGGGTACGTGCCCGAGGACCTCATCTCGCTGCTGGACGGCGGCTTCCACGCCGCGCAGCAGGACCACTCCGTCATCATCGACGCGGACGCCATGTTCTCCGAGGACATCTTCGGGTACGCGGCTATCAGAAGGTATACCTGTCAAGCTACGCTCCTCCGCCTACACTCCTACCTCCATTGAAAACGTACACTCCGCAACCCAATCTCTAGCACGCTGAAGGGCTTACGCAGTTTCTGTTTTTTTTTCTGTGATTGGGTGTTTTTCTTTTTGTAAAAAGTACGTCTGTAGATTGTTTTTTACTATTGATCGGGTGTAAAAAGACCAGTTATTTCTTTTATAAACTATTTACCATTTACAAATAAAGTAAAGTGTGGCCAGTTGGCATTCCTATCATGAGCTTAACTCAATTAGACAGTTTTGGATGCACAACTGTTAAGTAGTTTGCATTGCAATATATTAAGAAAGAGATTAAAGTAAATAAATGTTTCTTTTAATTAAATGTTGTGCACCCACATATATTTGAGCATAGTGTTGTGTTTGACGATGTTTAGCTGCTTTGTGTCTAATTGATGCAAGTTCTCCGAATTCTCCGTTGGTCTTTTTACCACCCGATACAACATGGTTCTGATTAAAGTATTTCTAGCCGTAGTGGTGGCGGCGGGGGCAGTAGCGGCGGGCGTGGCGGCGCCAGTCGCGAGGGCGGAAGCTCCACTCAAGAGCGGCCCTCTGAATTCAGCAGGTGGCGCGAACGACAGTACTTTGGTCCGCGAAGGTGGCTTGAGTCGGCCCTTCGTGATACTTCTTGGGACAAAGATGGCGGTACGTATTATCAATCTTCATCCAATTGCTTTTAGGATCGAATTATAATGCTTATTGTTGAAAAATAATTGTCGTCTTTGTTCAATAAACGAAAAAAAAATTGTTTTATTGACAGCTGAAAGCAAAAAGAAGGACTCTGCAATGGCAGCGTCTCCCCTGTGGGTTTCCGAAGAGTTAGAATACTGGGACAGCAACATACGCTTCACCCATATAGCGGCGACATACTCGGAGCTCGTGGCTATTTCCACCCATGGTCAGCTGCATCAGTGGCGCTGGGCTGACGCACACGCCTACCAGCGTACAGATGTGAGTTACCATTTTCATGAAAATAAACAAAATTTTTTTTCACGCCACCGGATTGAGCGAACATTTGAAATAATAATTATCGCAGCACGATATTTCCTCATAGATATATTGGTAGTATACCTAAATAGTGAATTTCTTAATTGTCTAACATTCTATGCAAATCCACTGTGAGTTAACACAAGATGCATTATCTGACAATATAGTTTCAACACTTGTGTAAATAGTAGACTGTTTTATTATTTGAACATGGCCTTGGTACCTACCTAATTATTTCAACAAAAAATGTAGTATTATCATGAAAAAGTAGTTAGTACGAACTTTTCAATGAAAATAGGTATTAGTTAGTAGCTATGTCTTTTCCAAGGTCCAGTCAGTCAAAATAAAATAAAAATAGTTTTAGCAGTGTCATGTGTAAAAAACTTCAAGGATAGGAGTGGAGTGAAGGAATATTTGTATGTACCATACATACAAATATTCCTTCACTCCACTCCTAAAAATCACAAAGATTCAATACATATATTTGACACTTTTTTCTCTTGCCGTCCGTCCTCTGCAATCGCGGAACTAATTTCGGTCGCTAAAGTGTTTCAATGGTCGCATTGAAACACTTTAGCGACCGAAATTAGTTAGTAGCGCACCGGATGACGTTCCGTGGGTAGGCCCCAGGTACGATCTGGTGAAGGTCGTGGGAAGGCGCTGAATGCGGGAAGCGCAAGACCGATCACCGCCTCTGTGGTCTAGTGGTTCGCCCACTCGTGTAAGACGCAGGGGTTCCAGGTTCGATTCCCAAGGGGGGTACAATATGTACTCGGTTTGGTTGGTGGTAGGGCTTATTCCAAGTCCGCCTGGCTAGCTACCACCATCTTATCTAAGTCTGACGAAAATTGTTGTGTTCCGGCAGTTAGAGGTAAGATAGCGAGTTCCTCAGTGATGAGGATTCCGGGTGTAGTGCGCTTCTACCTTCGGCGTTATCGTCATTTAACATAAGGGTGTATGTTTTCTTGAATAAATAAAAATAAAATAAATAAGGGTGCTTCTACACGGTGCATGAAGTTTGCGCACGTTGAGGCGCGGGTTACTTGCGCGGGTGTACAATGCTATGGAGTTGGACCCGCTACGTGTTTCCACGGAGCATGAGACCCGCGCAAGTGCACAGCTTGCGCGGACTACTTGCACCGTGTTAGAAGCACTCTAAGGTGAGATTGATATGACTGTTGAGTGAATGTAAATGTTTGGTGCAGACCACCGGGTCCCACGTGTTCCACCCGCGCGCCACCTGGCTCGGGCTGGCGGCCGGCGAGCGCGTGGTCAACATGAGCGCCGCGGGCATCCGCGTCTCCGTGCTCACCGACGCGGCCCGCGTGGCCACCTACCTCGACGAGTCTATCGGTAAGCCAACTGTACTCAAGCGACCCAAGAACCTCTTAAAGAACAATGGCGAAATAATTGTTGAGTTAATTATTTAGCGTATTAAAATGGTGTGCGTTACCCCAGCAAAAAGTTGAGCTTTAGAGAGATGAGACCTTATCAGATAATTAGTGTGTCATGAGGAGAAATTTGTTTACTAATAGCAAAATTTGTGTGAGTTGTAGTTTTTAAGATATATGAGAAAAACAGACTTTGCTGGGGTCACGTTTTAAACATTACCCTGGCAAAAAAAGTTGTTTCAGCCTGGAACCAAATACATGAATAGATAGCTTTTGTTGCATAGTAAATGTTAGCAAATAGCAAAAATTGTGTGTGTTATGGTTCTTGAGTTATTTAAGTTTTTGCTGGGGTAACGTTTTGGGTTTTCCCAGATCTCGAAAACGGTTCAACGCAGAAGTTTGAAAAAAATACCACTAAGAGACCTGAATTTGTTTAAATTTGTTTGATTGTTAGTTTTTGATTTGGTTGTCGCAAACCAACGTAATTAAATGGTTTCGAAAAACAGAAAAAACGAATTTGCAAGTAAACTACTACACTTATAATCAAATAAACAGCTGTTAAAAATAGCCGTGGTAGACACTTATTACGTCAAGAATTTTAGGCTTTGTAACTTTACACGATGTAAAGATATAAACAAATTTAATAAATTTTAGACTGGTCGTACTTTAGCGCTCGAATACACAGTTTCCATAACATTAAGACACATCGCATACATTAAACAAATTTAAGTAATTCATTAACATTCCTTCCTGTTAATTTCAGCTCTCAATTACGCCTATCATGAAAGTTTTAACAAAAACAAGATTAAGACAGCAATTCTTGAATAAGCCGACCAAATTGTAAAGGTCACTAAAAAGCGACCGCACCATACGTACGGGTTATCTTCGCAAATTAGCAGCTTAGTATCCGATGTTTTGTACAGTTATGAAGAAAAATGTTATTGATATAGCTTAGATTCAACTAGTTTTCTATTTTATAAATTAATATCGTGTTTATTTATATCAAATAATAAACTTACGCGATTAATAGTATTTTAAAAAGAATGTAATAATTCATGAAAGTTAAAATTTTGAAGGCACTCAACATTACATAAATAAAGGTAAATAATAATCTAAACCTAATTAGGTAATAATCTCGCTAAGCAATTTATAGTGTGATTTATTTGTCAGTATCAATATATACATTTATAGTAATTTGTTGCTTCTGTTTTTTCAAACCAAATGTTTTATTTTAATACCAAACCTACTCATGTCAATCCAGTGACCACTATGTTTGACAGGTAAAAACATTTACCCATAAAAACTGTTCCTACCTAGGAACAGTTTTTACGGAAACTACCTCGCATTTTTTCCATATAGGTATATTTCTCACCATTTAAACCTTCCCCTGGAACTACGACAAACATTTTAAAACCAAAATCGGCCACGCCAATCTTAAGTTTTCGCGAGACTAACGTACATTTTATATTTAAAGATAATCTGACCAGCAAACTTTTGTACGCAACTGTACTAACAAAAGATCCATATTATCCCGTTCATTTAAGATGGTTACGCTTATGTATAGCGCGGTCGCTTTTACGTGACCTCTACAATTTAGGCGGCTTATTAGAGAATTGTTGTCATATTCTTGTTTTTGTTAAAACTTTCATGATAGGCGTAATTGAGAGCTGAAATTAACAGGAAGGAATGTTAATGAATTACTTAAATTTGTTTAATGTATGCCATGTGTCTTAATGTTATGGAAACTGTGTATTCGATTGCTAAAGTACGACCAGTCTAAAATTTATCAAATTTGTTTATATCTTTATATCGTGTAAAGTTACAAAGCCTTAAATTCTTGACGTAATAAGTGTCTACCACGGCTATTTTTAACAGTTGTTTATTTGATTATAAGTGTAGTAGTTTACTTGCAAATTCGTTTTTTCTGTTTTTCGAAACCATTTAATTACGTTGGTTTGCGACAACCAAATCAAAAACTAACAATCAAACAAATTTAAACAAATTAAGGTCTCTTAGTGGTATTTTTTTCAAACTTCTGCGTTGAACCGTTTTCGAGATCTGGGAAAACCCAAAACGTTACCCCAGCAAAAACTTAAATAACTCAAGAACCATAACACACACAATTTTTGCTATTTGCTAACATTTACTATGCAACAAAAGCTATCTATTCATGTATTTGGTTCCAGGCTGAAACAACTTTTTTTGCCAGGGTAATGTTTAAAACGTGACCCCAGCAAAGTCTGTTTTTCTCATATATCTTAAAAACTACAACTCACACAAATTTTGCTATTAGTAAACAAATTTCTCCTCATGACACACTAATTATCTGATAAGGTCTCATCTCTCTAAAGCTCAACTTTTTGCTGGGGTAACGCACACATTAAAATGTCATTATTATGAATCTACGTATTATAAATTAATAAGATTTTTCAGATTATAATTAAGTCCTGACTAAGTCAGGGAAAAAAATCAATCTAAAAAGAAACTCAAATGTCTGTTTATTAGGAACACAAACCATACTATCCCCGTCAAATGGTAATGCGCTGGAACCTTGTCAAATTAACATACACATCATCGTCATCCGCAACTAAAAATGACAAAAAACAGTAAAATTCTAATAGGTAATATAATTTATTAACTATTGAATTCTTATTTTCAATAAGAAAGGGTCTAGGTATATAAGAAAATTACAATTGTTTTTCGTTTTTGAGGTTAAAATCATGGCCGCTAGGCGCATTACCAATTGACGCGGATAGTACAACAAGTACTGTGATTGATTAGGAAACAGTAAAAAATGACATTATTTCTTCTTCTTTTTTTTGTTTTGGCAATCTACTTTCCTTTTGGAGGTAACTTTTGCCAGTGTCAAGTGTTTGCTGTTCGCTGTAGACTTAGGATTAGGACTACGATAAAAACTTCAAACTGGAATATCTTTATTTCTAGACTTGTGGCAATCGTATACTTAGCGTCAATCTATTAAGGAATTTAAGCACCATATTATACCATATTTTTAATAGTAATACGCATAAAAAATATGTCAACAAAATTTTGTATGGAGGTTTGCCATTGTTCTTTACTATTCCATTCTTTCCTTTTTTTCTGTCTTTCCTCTTTATTAATTTACTGTCCTCCACCTTCTTCCCTCCCCCTCAAACTATTTCTTCCCGACGTATATACATTGGCACGTACGGAAGGAGAGTTTGGCTATTACCAAAACTTAAAAAAAAAGGAAAACTAACTGTAAAGGGGTGCCTTGATGCTGCCACTTCACAGATTTGCTGTATCTTGATATAAATGATAAATCCTTGATGATTATAAAAATGTTTATTCGATTGATACGAGTTCACATTACCAATGATTTTAAGTGACTAAAATATATTACAAAATTACTTATTGAACGAAATTGCTTGAGTATGAAAATGCTGACGCCGTGACCTGCTTTGTGCGGTGTAAACCGTACATATTCCCGGGCCAGAGATGGGATACATTAAGTTGAGATAAAAAATTATTGAAAGAAAAGTTACTTGTTAAACAAAATTAAACAAAGTTAAAACTGTAAATAATTAAACTGATTCATCATTAAACATTTCTTGGAATTTTCTTAAAACGGGACTTGTTGATCTATTTCTTAATTGGATGGGCCGCGCGTAGCTCGCTCCGTCCACTCGCTGGCGCGTCGTGTGGCCGGCGCCGCCGGCGCGCGAGTTCCCGGGCTGATAGGACGGGCCGCGCACGGGAATAGGCGCCGCCGCCGCTGCTGGTGCAGCTCCCGCTGCTGGTGTTGGTGCTTGATAGTGATTTTCTTGAGTTGTCTGTTCGTCTCGTCGCCTTCCCCACTGACATCGAAAGCGGTGGACGATTATTGCCATACCGACTACTATCAGTGCTCCCAATATGACGTAAATCATAGCGTAATGGTGTATGTCATGGTACGATACGCTTGATGACGTCACCTCGTTGTTCTTAAGGGTTTGTATCTGTTCTTGAATTGCAGCCGCTTCCTTGTTGAACTGCGTATGCTCTTGATTTGTGAGGTTGAAGTGAGGAATTGAGATGTTGATGATGTGATTAATAGGTGAAATGGTTGGCGTAAATAAATGTGGAAAAATCTTGACCTCGTTTGTATGAGGCATATGGGGATAAATAATAAAATCGTCGGTCTTGATAAGGCAACCATGACCTACACTTATGAGCCCGGTGCCCGTCAGCTGGTAAGCGGTAATTTGATCATCACACATTGTTCGTATATTGCATTGTTCGCAACATGTGTAAAAATATGTGTTCATAATATAACTTTCTTGCCAAGTTGTTTTACATAAAATTTCTTTCGAAACACATTCTTGATTTAGTTGTAAACACAGATTTTTGACACTTTTCATCTGGTATTCGGGTCTCTGGCTGTGACAGTAGTATGAGTCTTGTACGAAACACTCTTTAATATTAGCTTCGCTCATAGGTATAAAAGTGTCTTTTCTTATATTCATTGCCACGTAATCTGACACCGGCGTGATTGTGACAGTCTTGTTTTCTTGATATTTAGGTATCGGAATCAACTTGAAAATCTCGTAAGAGTCTCTGCTGATGAGAGGTATTCTTATCTCGAATAGTAGGTACTCTTCCATCATTCTTGCTTTAACCTTGATGAGATTGTATAATTTTCGTACATCTGTCTGGATGTTATCTGTTGGCAGGGAAACGTCTTTGGGTAGCTTGCTTGATATGCTATCCAACTCTTTCATCAATTGATCTGGAGTGACTAGGTGTAAGTTGTAACGACCTTGATAAACATCCATTATCGTGTCCAATAAAGAATTCTGCAGAGTCTTCAAATTGTTAAGTACGTTAGTCGCAACTAAAGATCCAATCGTGAAGTCGCTTACGACGTTATCCATTTTAGCAGAATTTTTTAGTTCGCCGATAGCTTTGTCTAATGATATCATGTGTTGATTTATAATTTTATGTTGCTGGTTCATAGTCGCTTCAGTGCGTTTTAACAGGTTATTCTCGGCTTCCACTATGGTTGTTTGATTTTTCCAGAGGTTAATAATGTGATTTTGATTTTGTTGGAGTAATAATGTGATTTTGATTTTGTTGGAGTAGGTCGATATCCTTTTTATACTGTTCGGCGAACTGGCTGTCTAGTACACCGAACAAAGTGTTTGCGAGATATCCGACACCGTTGATAAGGCCTCTCTTGCGTCGTCGCAGTCTGCTCGGTGCCGGCGCTTGTACTACGGCGTCAAATTGCTGACTTCGCAGCAGCTGATTATAATGTTCAAGTTCATCGTAGCCGTGACGTAACTGGAGTACTATTGCATCACATCGCGTTTGCCGTCGCAATGTTTCACATGTTGTATCGAGCGTTTGTATGTATGACTCGAGTGCCTTATTGCCTTGTAGATAAGGTTCCATTTCGAAGTATACTATGAGCTTCCACTCATTTTTGATCAACATCATATTTGATAATTTATCAAAATATAAACCTTGATTTTCTCTGAACTTGGTGATATTGACGTGGGCTGCAGAACTTGATAAGACGATTAAAAACATCAAAAATGTCATCATCATTGATGTAAATAAGCTTTTCTTGCTATTTCTTGTAGCTCTACTTGATTTTTGCTTATGCGACTTGTTTTCGCTGCTGATAGTTTCGAGATTACTTCTTGTTTCAGTATCTTCATGCTTGATAAGTTTTGAGAGTTTGATGACCGGTCGCTTCAAATATCCACTCTTCGTTTTTAGGGTTACCACGCGGACGAGACCATCCTTACCTGGATGTAACTCACACACCCTGCCCATGATCCATTTTCCTGGTGGTAAATTGTCTTCATGGACTAAAACGATGTCATCAATACTAATATTTTCTTTTGGATTTTTCCACTTTGACCTTGATGTCAGTTGTGTTAGATATTCTGCTGACCATCGCTTCCAAATATCTTGAGTTATTTGTTGAGTGAGATGCCAGCGTGTTCTGAGATCCCGCTCGGTTTCAATGACCGTTAGAACTGGACCGCTTGAGAGAAAATGAGATGGTGTAATGTAGTTTAGATCATCTGGGTCTTCTGTTAAGGGGCAGAGTGGTCGTGAGTTCAGACATGCTTCGATCTGGGTAAGCAATGTCGAATACTCCTCATAGGTGAGCTTCTGCTCTCCAATTACTCTTTTTAGGTGGAATTTGAAGCTCTTGACTGCAGCTTCCCAGAGTCCTCCCGCTGAAGGCCAAGATGGTGCATTGAAGTGGAATGATATGTCCATGTCGACTATTTCTTGCTGTAATTCTTTATCTTGAAAGATTTGTCTAATTTCTTCATATTCTTCTCGGATAATTCGGCTTGCTCCGACAAAATTGCGTCCATTATCGCAATAAATGTCACTGGGAGTCCCTCTTCGAGCCGCCATTCTTCGAAGCGCTGCCATGAATGCAGAGGTCGTCAAATTGGAGACCAGCTCGAGATGGATGGCCTTGGTCGCCATACATACAAAAACCGCGACATATCCTTTTGTGGTTTTTATACCACGACCCTTGTTGGCCTTCAAAAAGACATAGCCACTGTTATCTACGCCGCTGTGCTGGAACGGGCGCGAAGGACAGACCCTTGCTTCAGGTAAGTTCCCCATCATCTGTTCTTGCATGATTGGTTTTTGCTTTTTACATGTTACACATCTATGTATATTTTTTTTTGTAGTTCTAGTACCGCTTAATATCCAGTACTTCTGTCGCGTAAATGCTAATGTAACACGAGCTCCGCCGTGAAATGTGAGTACGTGTGCATTATTTATAATCAATTCTGTAAAGCGATGATTTTGGGGTAATATAATTGGATTTTTCATTTCAGGATTAATGGGAGCGTTATGCAGCCTCCCTCCAACGCGAAGGATCCCATCATCGTCCAAAAATGGGTTCAAATTCAAAATTTTGCTTTTCCTTAAAATAGGTTTCTTTTGTTTCAGGTGAATTATTTCGTCTTCAAATATTTCTCCTTGCACTTGTTTTATAATCCTTTTTCTAGTTTCTCTTAATTCTGATAGAGTGAGCCATGACGTAGTTTTTCTCTTATCCTTTTCAGTAATAAATCTATACACCCAGGTAAGTACTCTCAGTAGTTTTGAATAAGAACTGCATTTTTCTATCATTTCCTTGATAATGTTATTTTCTTTGCTGTGCGTAGTGACGTTAACTTGTTTCGATTTTCTTGCTTCTTCGTTGGTGGTGAAAATTCTTTTTTCTTGTTTTATATTTTCAGGTGTAGATAACCAGGTCGGGCCCTGCCACCACAAAGAGTGTTTTATTAATTGACTTGCTGTGAGTCCCCGGCTGGCGCAGTCTGCCGGATTTTCCGCAGATTTGATATATTGCCAGCTGTCAGGCGGCATTATTTTGATGATTTCGCGTACCCTGTTGGATACAAAAGGCTTCCAGCGGTCCGGATTTCCTTGCAGCCATCCCAGAACTGCCGTAGAATCGATCCAACCATGAACCTTGATGTCCATGTTTGGAGATATAGCTTGCTTGATTTTTAGCATCACCTTGGAAAGAAGCTGTGCTCCATTTAGCTCCAAACGAGGTAAGGATACTTCTTTATTGCATGGAACCAGTCTTGATTTTCCAACAAGAAGTTTTATTTCAGCTTGACCTTGTTTTATTAACTTGCTATAAACGACGCATCCGTACGCCTTTTGCGACGCGTCACAGAAACCGTGTAATTCGAGCTTGCATGTGACGTCGGAGCCCAACCATCGTGGTATTTCAATATTATTTATGTGAATAATATCATTTTTAATTGCTTGCCACTCTTGATAAATATCCTGTGGAAGCTTGTCATCCCAAGCCAAGTTTGTTTTCCATACTTGTTGAAACAGTAGCTTCATTTTTGTGGATAGGGGTGTCAACCATCCCAGTGGGTCAAATAGTTGTGAGATGGCGGATAACAATGATCTTTTCGTATCTTGTTTATCTTGATTGACCTTGCATTGAAAATTAAAAACATCTTTTTCAGGATTCCAATATAGGCCGAGAGTTTTTGCAGATTCAGCTTGCTTGAAATTGTAGTTACTTTCCTCTGGCGGGCTTGTATCTTGTAATAACTCTTGATAGTTTGACCTCCACTTTCTTTAGTTAAAACCTCCGGCTTTCATTAGATTAATAAGGTCTTTTTTCAGTTGAAGCGCAGAACTAAGCGAAGGTACACAGAATACTAAGTCATCCATGTAAAAGTTATTTTCTAAGACTTGAGACGCTTCTGGATATTTTTCTTTTTCATCACTTGCTAGTTGGCGTAACGTCATCATTGCGAGATAAGGGGCGGCCTTGGCGCCATAGGTTACCGTGGTGAGTTGAAATTGTTGTAACGGTTCTTGTGGACTATCTCGCCATATTATTCTTTGAAGAGACTGGTCATCTTCATGTAGCCATATAGCTCGAAACATCTTCTCACAATCGGCGGTGAAGGCTACTTGATACTGTCTCCACCCCAAAATTAATGTAAAAATATCCTTTTGTAAGTTGGGCCCGGTGCACATGCAGTCATTGAGACTTAGTCCGCTCGATGTTTTATCGGATGCATTGAAGACTACGCGTAGCTTCGTAGTACTTGAATCTTGCCGTAGCACGCAATGGTGCGGTAAGTAGCACCCGGGCTCCGTCGCCGTCGTAGCATTATCACAGCTGATAGGTATCATGTGACCCAGTTCTTGATATTCATTTATAAACGACTTGTAATCTATTTTTAGTTCGTTGTTTTTATTCAGTTTTCTCTCTAATTGATAAAACTGTGCAATCGCCTTGTTTTTAGAGTTTCCCAATTGATCTATGTTTGATTTAAGGGGCAGTCTCACTATATATTTTCCGTCTTGTGATCTTGTTGTTGTAGACATGTAAAAATCAATACATTTATTTTCTTCCGTTGAATATGAGTGGTTTTCAGGTACATCTTCAATTTCCCAGAATTTTTGTATTTCTTGAATGTTATTGAGAACAACGTTGCATTGGAAAGTCTGTACCTTTCCGCACAGAATCCACCCAAGTCGTGTTTCCTGGGCAATAGGTGTCGTATTTCCGACTCGATATATTCTATCCATTATAATGTTTGAATAAATATCGGCTCCAAATAAAATATCAATAGGCTTGCTTATATTGAATTCAGGATCGGCCAACTCTTTCTTGCAATAAGTCCCATGTTGGTCTCGTGAATGAGTCATTCGGTAAATTTCGAGTCAAAGTTTTCATAATATAAACATCTGTAGTAAACTTGTAATTTTCAGACATTGAGCTGCAGTTGATTTTTGTTATTCCAGTACAGATGTTGTCCTTGGTGCCAACACCCGTAATGATTCCTTTACATTTTTGGCGGGGCAAATTCAAAAGCTGAGCAGCTTTTGATGTGATCAAAGACACTTGTGAGCCTTGATCGATAAGAATTCGCATAGTTTGGTACTCTCCATCTGCTCTTCTGACCTTTATCAAGGCTGTGGCCAATAAAATTTCAGGCACCTCACATTGCTGAGTGACGTGTGAATTGCTGTTCGGTCGTTCATATCGCCGGTTCGATTCCCAGTTGTTGATCGTTGGCCTTGACGTCACGTCGGTAGGTGTCTCGTTAATTTTTGCATACGCCGCGTGTAGCAGAGTGTTGTGGCATTCATTGCACTCGCGACATCGTTTATTTGATGAGCATGCTTTTCCGTTGTGACTGTGTAGGCAGTTAAAGCAAAAATTTAATTTCGCAATAGCTTGACGTTTCTGTGTCGGCGACATTTCCAGGAATTGCTTGCAGAAATAAATACCATGTTCTGAACTTTTACAGATGGGACAAATCAACTTGTTTCTTGCGTTTGATTGTGTGATAACCTTGTTGTTATGGAAATTCTTGAATTGGTATGATTTATCTTGTCTGCTTGAAGTAGATGGACTGGGCCGTTGTTGATAATTTTCTTGTTTTCGACGTGCCGATTCCATGGTAGTAAACTTGTTTTCCAAAAATTTGAGAAATTCATTCAAATTTGGTAGTTCTCGAGGTTCCTTTAATGTCTCCAAATAATCACTATGAGTTTCAGCGTCGATTTTCTGAACTAAAAGATACACCAAAATTGGATCCCAGGTTTCGATATTCACGCCAAGGTTTTTGATAGCGTTTAGGCATTCAGTGGTGACGTCATGAAGGCGTTTTATATGATTTGCATTTGATGTTTGCGTCACAGGAATATTCATCATGGTGTTCATATGGGTTGTGAAAATTAACTTTTTATTGTTATACCTGTGGTTTAATATTTCCCAACAGGTTATGTAATTTTCCGAGCTGATTGGTAAGTGCTGGACCAGACGCTCAGCTTCCCCCTTAAGCTTGCTCTTGAGGAACTGCATTCGCTGTGCATTTGACAAACTTGGATTTTTGTGTATGGTCTCACTGAAGAGGTCTTTAAATGACACCCACTGCTGATAGTTTCCGTTGAAGATCGGGATGTCGAGTTGAGGTGTCGATTTTTCTCGATGAGAGACAGACTATAGCTTGCTATTTATGGCTTTCTTCATGTCATGATATTTTTGTTCGTGCTCCGTGAATCTTGATTCATATTGCAGGTTGGACCCGTTCGTTTCACTATCTATCTCCCAGTGCAGCAGATCTATTGCTTTCCAGCGTGCCTGAAGTGCTCTCAGTGTGTCTTCGAACTCCCAACGTTCCTGCATAGTATCTACGTTGATGTTGGAGACGGTTCTTGCAAACGCCTTGAAATTACTTAACTGCTTTTTGAACATCTCATCAAGCTTGCTGTAGTTACCGGCGTTCGAGGTACTCATCATAGCATTCCAGTCCTGTTTACTTGCTCTAACATTTCTTTCTTGCGTGGTGACAGTATCTTCGAACGCTGCGTTTTCATCTTGCTCGGCTTCTTGTGAGATGGGTGCTTGCTCACGAGGAAAGTTTTTATTTTCATGTGACGTCATTGGAGATGCAGCAGCAGGATATTTCGAAGGAGTCACACTTAAACTTGATTTTTCTATGTAAAGTTTAGCATCCATGTAAATTTGCTGAGTTTGTTGATAATAATCTCCAACGAAATATTCATCCTCGGCTGTCAATAATTCTGAAAGCTTCGCATGATTCGAAGTGTATTCTTGCCAATACCTTTCTAGTGCTTCGAGGCGCCTCCTGATGAGATCCGGTGTCCTGCGTGATGGACCGTCCTTTTTAAAATTAATTAAAGTTTTCTTGATTTCTTCTGTCAACAGTGCTTGGCGATAAAGTAGGTCACTCATATCCATCTTGATGTAGCTTGAAATTTACTTGTTAGGTTGAAAACTTGTTAAACTTGTTGACTTGATAAATTGGTGTGAACTCGTAAAAATACTTGACTTGATAACTTGATTATTTCGGTATACCTTACTTGATACTGATGAGTTTTGATGCGCGCAAACTTGATGATGCAGTGGACTTGTATTTCACAACAAAGGTTCCACGCTTGAACTTGCTCTTGTGGCTTGCTGGTTCTTGATAATTCAGTGCCCAATGTGCTAACAAATGCTATGTGCGCCGTTCTCAATCCAGCCGGTGAGACCCGCTGGTGGGAGGCCGACTGAACCGATTCGCTAACACTTGAAAAACACAAAAAAACACTAAATCACTCACTTCTCGAAGGACCACATCCGGCTCGAAGGACCACATGTAAAGGGGTGCCTTGATGCTGCCACTTCACAGATTTGCTGTATCTTGATATAAATGATAAATCCTTGATGATTATAAAAATGTTTATTCGATTGATACGAGTTCACATTACCAATGATTTTAAGTGACTAAAATATATTACAAAATTACTTATTGAACGAAATTGCTTGAGTATGAAAATGCTGACGCCGTGACCTGCTTTGTGCGGTGTAAACCGTACACTAACTCTCACCCAACCATTAAACCCCTCCAAAATCTTGCAACTAAATCTATTGTCAAAGTCAAAGTCAAATAAGCTTTATTCAAATAAACTTAATTATTAAGTACTTTTGAATCGTCTATATTTTCCTACCACCCGTTCCAGACTTTTTTAGCTGACAAGAAGAACGGGCGCAAGAAACTTATCAGCTGTAAAAAAAAACTGTACTCAAGCTTCGTCAATATCTTTGATAATATGAAAATTTTTTTTCATGACACTATTTCTACTAGTGCGTAATATGTTAAATTTCTTATAGCGCATGCTCCTGGCGCGCCTCGCCTGGAGCACCCTCTGCAGACGTTCTCCGAGTTTGGATCTGACAAGCCCGTGTCTTTGCATGTGTGCTCTCTGTATACTGTTGCAAGACTGGATTCTGGCGCGTTGTATTGGTGGTATGTTTCTATACTTTTCTTGAGTATTTCTAATTTTAGTAATATGTAATTTTCGATTGCTGACCTATAAACTCCATCAGGTTTTAGCAGTTCTTACAACAAAAGATAAGGTTACGATAATTCTGTTTATTGGCTGCAGCCTCCCGAATTAAGTTGTTTTTTTTCGTTTCTTTCACAGTATATCGTGTCGTGTGCATGAATCTGTCTAGAACCGTTTTTTAAGCTATTAGTTTTAAAATTTATCTGCGAGTGATTCACTTCAATCGATCCATAGCTACAATACTTGGTTTGTTGCACAGGGGCGTACTACCACTAGGGCAGCGCGCGCGACTGTGGGAGAAGCATCGCGCGCGCTCGCGCAAGCAGCAGCGCGGGCACTCGTCCGCCGCGCCGCAGGACCTGCAGGCGGGCCAGAGCGTCACCATGAAGAACGCGCCCATGTACCAGCCCGGCGCCATCGGTCAGTATGCCACACTAGTACTGCCACTAGGGCAGCGCGCGCGACTGTGGGAGAAGCATCGCGCGCGCTCGCGCAAGCAGCAGCGCGGGCACTCGTCCGCCGCGCCGCAGGACCTGCAGGCGGGCCAGAGCGTCACCATGAAGAACGCGCCCATGTACCAGCCCGGCGCCATCGGTCAGTATGCCACACTAGTACTGCCACTAGGGCAGCGCGCGCGACTGTGGGAGAAGCATCGCGCGCGCTCGCGCAAGCAGCAGCGCGGGCACTCGTCCGCCGCGCCGCAGGACCTGCAGGCGGGCCAGAGCGTCACCATGAAGAACGCGCCCATGTACCAGCCCGGCGCCATCGGTCAGTATGCCACACTAGTACTGCCACTAGGGCAGCGCGCGCGACTGTGGGAGAAGCATCGCGCGCGCTCGCGCAAGCAGCAGCGCGGGCACTCGTCCGCCGCGCCGCAGGACCTGCAGGCGGGCCAGAGCGTCACCATGAAGAACGCGCCCATGTACCAGCCCGGCGCCATCGGTCAGTATGCCACACTAGTACTGCCACTAGGGCAGCGCGCGCGACTGTGGGAGAAGCATCGCGCGCGCTCGCGCAAGCAGCAGCGCGGGCACTCGTCCGCCGCGCCGCAGGACCTGCAGGCGGGCCAGAGCGTCACCATGAAGAACGCGCCCATGTACCAGCCCGGCGCCATCGGTCAGTATGCCACACTAGTACTGCCACTAGGGCAGCGCGCGCGACTGTGGGAGAAGCATCGCGCGCGCTCGCGCAAGCAGCAGCGCGGGCACTCGTCCGCCGCGCCGCAGGACCTGCAGGCGGGCCAGAGCGTCACCATGAAGAACGCGCCCATGTACCAGCCCGGCGCCATCGGTCAGTATGCCACACTAGTACTGCCACTAGGGCAGCGCGCGCGACTGTGGGAGAAGCATCGCGCGCGCTCGCGCAAGCAGCAGCGCGGGCACTCGTCCGCCGCGCCGCAGGACCTGCAGGCGGGCCAGAGCGTCACCATGAAGAACGCGCCCATGTACCAGCCCGGCGCCATCGGTCAGTATGCCACACTAGTACTGCCACTAGGGCAGCGCGCGCGACTGTGGGAGAAGCATCGCGCGCGCTCGCGCAAGCAGCAGCGCGGGCACTCGTCCGCCGCGCCGCAGGACCTGCAGGCGGGCCAGAGCGTCACCATGAAGAACGCGCCCATGTACCAGCCCGGCGCCATCGGTCAGTATGCCACACTAGTACTGCCACTAGGGCAGCGCGCGCGACTGTGGGAGAAGCATCGCGCGCGCTCGCGCAAGCAGCAGCGCGGGCACTCGTCCGCCGCGCCGCAGGACCTGCAGGCGGGCCAGAGCGTCACCATGAAGAACGCGCCCATGTACCAGCCCGGCGCCATCGGTCAGTATGCCACACTAGTACTGCCACTAGGGCAGCGCGCGCGACTGTGGGAGAAGCATCGCGCGCGCTCGCGCAAGCAGCAGCGCGGGCACTCGTCCGCCGCGCCGCAGGACCTGCAGGCGGGCCAGAGCGTCACCATGAAGAACGCGCCCATGTACCAGCCCGGCGCCATCGGTCAGTATGCCACACTAGTACTGCCACTAGGGCAGCGCGCGCGACTGTGGGAGAAGCATCGCGCGCGCTCGCGCAAGCAGCAGCGCGGGCACTCGTCCGCCGCGCCGCAGGACCTGCAGGCGGGCCAGAGCGTCACCATGAAGAACGCGCCCATGTACCAGCCCGGCGCCATCGGTCAGTATGCCACACTAGTACTGCCACTAGGGCAGCGCGCGCGACTGTGGGAGAAGCATCGCGCGCGCTCGCGCAAGCAGCAGCGCGGGCACTCGTCCGCCGCGCCGCAGGACCTGCAGGCGGGCCAGAGCGTCACCATGAAGAACGCGCCCATGTACCAGCCCGGCGCCATCGGTCAGTATGCCACACTAGTACTGCCACTAGGGCAGCGCGCGCGACTGTGGGAGAAGCATCGCGCGCGCTCGCGCAAGCAGCAGCGCGGGCACTCGTCCGCCGCGCCGCAGGACCTGCAGGCGGGCCAGAGCGTCACCATGAAGAACGCGCCCATGTACCAGCCCGGCGCCATCGGTCAGTATGCCACACTAGTACTGCCACTAGGGCAGCGCGCGCGACTGTGGGAGAAGCATCGCGCGCGCTCGCGCAAGCAACAGCGCGGGCACTCGTCCGCCGCGCCGCAGGACCTGCAGGCGGGCCAGAGCGTCACCATGAAGAACGCGCCCATGTACCAGCCCGGCGCCATCGGTCAGTATGCCACACTAGTACTGCCACTAGGGCAGCGCGCGCGACTGTGGGAGAAGCATCGCGCGCGCTCGCGCAAGCAGCAGCGCGGGCACTCGTCCGCCGCGCCGCAGGACCTGCAGGCGGGCCAGAGCGTCACCATGAAGAACGCGCCCATGTACCAGCCCGGCGCCATCGGTCAGTATGCCACACTAGTACTGCCACTAGGGCAGCGCGCGCGACTGTGGGAGAAGCATCGCGCGCGCTCGCGCAAGCAGCAGCGCGGGCACTCGTCCGCCGCGCCGCAGGACCTGCAGGCGGGCCAGAGCGTCACCATGAAGAACGCGCCCATGTACCAGCCCGGCGCCATCGGTCAGTATGCCACACTAGTACTGCCACTAGGGCAGCGCGCGCGACTGTGGGAGAAGCATCGCGCGCGCTCGCGCAAGCAGCAGCGCGGGCACTCGTCCGCCGCGCCGCAGGACCTGCAGGCGGGCCAGAGCGTCACCATGAAGAACGCGCCCATGTACCAGCCCGGCGCCATCGGTCAGTATGCCACACTAGTACTGCCACTAGGGCAGCGCGCGCGACTGTGGGAGAAGCATCGCGCGCGCTCGCGCAAGCAGCAGCGCGGGCACTCGTCCGCCGCGCCGCAGGACCTGCAGGCGGGCCAGAGCGTCACCATGAAGAACGCGCCCATGTACCAGCCCGGCGCCATCGGTCAGTATGCCACACTAGTACTGCCACTAGGGCAGCGCGCGCGACTGTGGGAGAAGCATCGCGCGCGCTCGCGCAAGCAGCAGCGCGGGCACTCGTCCGCCGCGCCGCAGGACCTGCAGGCGGGCCAGAGCGTCACCATGAAGAACGCGCCCATGTACCAGCCCGGCGCCATCGGTCAGTATGCCACACTAGTACTGCCACTAGGGCAGCGCGCGCGACTGTGGGAGAAGCATCGCGCGCGCTCGCGCAAGCAGCAGCGCGGGCACTCGTCCGCCGCGCCGCAGGACCTGCAGGCGGGCCAGAGCGTCACCATGAAGAACGCGCCCATGTACCAGCCCGGCGCCATCGGTCAGTATGCCACACTAGTACTGCCACTAGGGCAGCGCGCGCGACTGTGGGAGAAGCATCGCGCGCGCTCGCGCAAGCAGCAGCGCGGGCACTCGTCCGCCGCGCCGCAGGACCTGCAGGCGGGCCAGAGCGTCACCATGAAGAACGCGCCCATGTACCAGCCCGGCGCCATCGGTCAGTATGCCACACTAGTACTGCCACTAGGGCAGCGCGCGCGACTGTGGGAGAAGCATCGCGCGCGCTCGCGCAAGCAGCAGCGCGGGCACTCGTCCGCCGCGCCGCAGGACCTGCAGGCGGGCCAGAGCGTCACCATGAAGAACGCGCCCATGTACCAGCCCGGCGCCATCGGTCAGTATGCCACACTAGTACTGCCACTAGGGCAGCGCGCGCGACTGTGGGAGAAGCATCGCGCGCGCTCGCGCAAGCAGCAGCGCGGGCACTCGTCCGCCGCGCCGCAGGACCTGCAGGCGGGCCAGAGCGTCACCATGAAGAACGCGCCCATGTACCAGCCCGGCGCCATCGGTCAGTATGCCACACTAGTACTGCCACTAGGGCAGCGCGCGCGACTGTGGGAGAAGCATCGCGCGCGCTCGCGCAAGCAGCAGCGCGGGCACTCGTCCGCCGCGCCGCAGGACCTGCAGGCGGGCCAGAGCGTCACCATGAAGAACGCGCCCATGTACCAGCCCGGCGCCATCGGTCAGTATGCCACACTAGTACTGCCACTAGGGCAGCGCGCGCGACTGTGGGAGAAGCATCGCGCGCGCTCGCGCAAGCAGCAGCGCGGGCACTCGTCCGCCGCGCCGCAGGACCTGCAGGCGGGCCAGAGCGTCACCATGAAGAACGCGCCCATGTACCAGCCCGGCGCCATCGGTCAGTATGCCACACTAGTACTGCCACTAGGGCAGCGCGCGCGACTGTGGGAGAAGCATCGCGCGCGCTCGCGCAAGCAGCAGCGCGGGCACTCGTCCGCCGCGCCGCAGGACCTGCAGGCGGGCCAGAGCGTCACCATGAAGAACGCGCCCATGTACCAGCCCGGCGCCATCGGTCAGTATGCCACACTAGTACTGCCACTAGGGCAGCGCGCGCGACTGTGGGAGAAGCATCGCGCGCGCTCGCGCAAGCAGCAGCGCGGGCACTCGTCCGCCGCGCCGCAGGACCTGCAGGCGGGCCAGAGCGTCACCATGAAGAACGCGCCCATGTACCAGCCCGGCGCCATCGGTCAGTATGCCACACTAGTACTGCCACTAGGGCAGCGCGCGCGACTGTGGGAGAAGCATCGCGCGCGCTCGCGCAAGCAGCAGCGCGGGCACTCGTCCGCCGCGCCGCAGGACCTGCAGGCGGGCCAGAGCGTCACCATGAAGAACGCGCCCATGTACCAGCCCGGCGCCATCGGTCAGTATGCCACACTAGTACTGCCACTAGGGCAGCGCGCGCGACTGTGGGAGAAGCATCGCGCGCGCTCGCGCAAGCAGCAGCGCGGGCACTCGTCCGCCGCGCCGCAGGACCTGCAGGCGGGCCAGAGCGTCACCATGAAGAACGCGCCCATGTACCAGCCCGGCGCCATCGGTCAGTATGCCACACTAGTACTGCCACTAGGGCAGCGCGCGCGACTGTGGGAGAAGCATCGCGCGCGCTCGCGCAAGCAGCAGCGCGGGCACTCGTCCGCCGCGCCGCAGGACCTGCAGGCGGGCCAGAGCGTCACCATGAAGAACGCGCCCATGTACCAGCCCGGCGCCATCGGTCAGTATGCCACACTAGTACTGCCACTAGGGCAGCGCGCGCGACTGTGGGAGAAGCATCGCGCGCGCTCGCGCAAGCAGCAGCGCGGGCACTCGTCCGCCGCGCCGCAGGACCTGCAGGCGGGCCAGAGCGTCACCATGAAGAACGCGCCCATGTACCAGCCCGGCGCCATCGGTCAGTATGCCACACTAGTACTGCCACTAGGGCAGCGCGCGCGACTGTGGGAGAAGCATCGCGCGCGCTCGCGCAAGCAGCAGCGCGGGCACTCGTCCGCCGCGCCGCAGGACCTGCAGGCGGGCCAGAGCGTCACCATGAAGAACGCGCCCATGTACCAGCCCGGCGCCATCGGTCAGTATGCCACACTAGTACTGCCACTAGGGCAGCGCGCGCGACTGTGGGAGAAGCATCGCGCGCGCTCGCGCAAGCAGCAGCGCGGGCACTCGTCCGCCGCGCCGCAGGACCTGCAGGCGGGCCAGAGCGTCACCATGAAGAACGCGCCCATGTACCAGCCCGGCGCCATCGGTCAGTATGCCACACTAGTAGAATCGTACAGGGGTGTACTACCACTAGGGCAGCGCGCGCGACTGGGACAGAAGCATCGTGCGCGGCGCGGTTGCACAAGTATCAGCGCGGAACTGCAGGCGGGCCAGCCCTCGTTGGAGGTTGCGAGTTACCGCTCCCGATCGTCGCGTCTTTCGAGTGCATAAACTACACTTAGTTTCCCTGACCGACCCTTGTGAGCACGCTTGCTTGTGAGTCGCGACCGAGGGGACGCCCCGTTGCCGTGCTAGAAAACATTCGTTGCACTACTATATGGGTACTATGGATTGTAATAATGTGGTATAGCCCTCGGTCACACTGTGAAAATAGTAGTTTATGATACAAGGTTGGTAAGGAGGTTTTTAAAACGAGTTGACGTTTTATAATCGTCACAAGTTTAAAAAAACTTAACAGTGTACCATACGACGTTTTTCAATACATTTGCGAGAAAATATTTTTTCACCTCTCCAGCACGAAAAGGGTGCTTTTGGCGCGTAAAAACTCGCAGCAAAATCGATTTTTGCTGCGAGCGTGAGACAAAGTGCTTTTTTAATTTCTAACACCAACTTTTAAAATAATAAAGAAAAAACAAATAAAGTGAGAAGGATGACACTTGTAAAATTGATATGTGAGAAAAGGATAGATAGAGTGCTTTATGGTGTCATCATAAACTTAATATCCACTGGAATAGACGAACAGAGTTCACTTGACTGTGAAACCAAAAGTGAGATGAGCCAGTGTTTGTAAATATGTAAACGTGTGCGTGAATTTAGAGATGCACTGAAGTCCATTTTAGGTTGTCGATAACCATAATGTATTATTGCTCTAATAAATAAAACACAAACAAGATTTTGAACAATTTTATTTAAATAATTTCTTAAGGTCTCCTTTGAGGCTCCCTGCTTATTTATTTATGACATTTATCCAGTTTAATTTAATCACTGGATTTACAGAAAACCTGAAAATAATTGTTAAATTAGTATTTAAGTTGGTTTAATTTACCATTTGAAAACTGTCGGTTACAAGCAGCTTTAAATAAAACTATCAGTGTTCACAAAGACAAACAAAGTTATATTGGAAATCATCGACATGAGTATCGATATCGATAATTTTTGATCAATATCTACGCCTTATTTTCTCAAGTTCACGGACATAATATTTTTTTATATAACACATAATGTTTAGAAATCAGCCTTTATTTAGGATATAGGCGTTTAATAGCATCATATTAGTATATAACTTAGTGTGTTTGGAAATATATTCAACTAAAATATGAATTATGAAAATGGTAATAGTACAATCATATTTACCTGTGAAATGAGTGTTTATTTGGGTTATTGTCGTAAGTAACATTACAATCCAGTACAGAACACGACACCATTATTGATTTATATAGCTTTGAGAGCCAAACCGACCCGATCGCGATCAAAATTACAAAATAATCTTGTTGACGCTTTTCACCAAGGTGATAAACGATGATAAATGAAGTCAAACCAGGTTCAGCTGTCAGTTTTTTTTACTCTTTCTCGCACATCGCATAAGCCGTAAGAATCGGTTTCTCACTCGCACCTTTGTCCGTCTACTTGAGCATAGCGAAAAATTTTCTAAGTCTATGGGTGTCATACACGGATTAAAAAGTAAAAAAATAAAATGCACGGATATACCAAGGAGTTTTAAATAAGGATTGTTAAAAAAGAAGGTTGATAATTCGAAATAAAGAGTATGTAGGTAATGAGGTCACATGTATGAAACAAATATGAAATAAGAGAAATTAATGAAATTTATTAATAAATTATATGTTTTATGATTATAAATAAATAAATAAGACGGAATATTAATGAATAAGAGAAAAACACAACGCAATGTAATCAAAACGACGGGAATCTACTTTACTGACTCTATGAATAAAATTTTTCAGCATAGGTTTGATTGAATTATTTTTGTGATAAATTACAAAAATGAATGCGTCCAACGATGAAGATAGTTGTCTAACTAAAACTAGGGAACCTTTAAAGAGAACCAGATTAAAAATAAATTACCAGAATATTAAATCAGAACTAGATACAGTAAACTGGAGCAATATCATTAAAGGCCAGAGTGTGGAAGAAGATGCGTCAAATTTCTCAGCGGTTCTATCGGAGTCGATTGCAAGGCACTCTCAGGTAGTTCGCATAAGCCACTCAAAATTTATTATTAAACCATGGATGACACCCGGACTTCTTCGCTGCTCAATACAAAGAGACAAGCTTCACGCCGAGTCTAGAAAGTCTCCATCAGATAATACAAAAATACTAATATATACCCGATACAAAAATTTCTACATCACACTCCTTAGAAAACTAAAAACTGAACATGAAACAAAAGAATTAAACAAAAACAAAAACAACCCAAAGAAGCTTTGGAACACCATAAACCAAGTATCACACCGATCTGCCAATCCCAATAGAAACTGTGCTCAGGAATTACTTGGACCGGAAGAATGCCCTTCATCCAAATCCCTAGACTCTTGTAATCACTATTTTGCATCAATCGGTAAAAACTTGGCTAGCAACATTTTGTCGCATCAGAAAGAGTCCCAGGAGTCCCTAGCCGCTAAAATTAAAACAAATAACTCCCCCGCAAAATCGCTGTATATCACTCCCACTGACCATCAGGAGGTTTTAGCACTCATACAGCAGTCGGACACGAATAGCTCTCCAGGTATAGACAACATTGGAAACCGGTTACTCAAAGCGATAGGACCAACAATAGCACAACCTCTTTCGGATATTTTCAACCTCAGTATTGAAACGGGAACCTTCCCCAAGGCATGGAAAACAGCAGTCGTTATTCCCATACATAAAGGTGGCCCCAAGGGCGATCCTGGCAACTATCGTCCCATCTCTCTCTTGAACAACGTCTCAAAGTTACTGGAGCGCATTGTAAATAAGAGATTGGTTAGTTTTCTGGAGTCAAACAAATCTTATATCGGAGAAACAGTTCGGCTTCCAAAAGGGAAAATCAAGCGAGGATGCAGTGACCTTGTTGACAGATATTGTCTCCTCTCACCTTGACAACGGCCGAGCCTGTGTCGGAGTGTTCTTGGACCTTGCCAAGGCCTTCGACACAGTCTCAATCCCAATTCTCTTAAGGAAACTGCAAGCCTTCGGAGTCCGTGGAATGGCGCTCAACTGGTTTGCCAGTTACTTAGCAGACCGAATCCAGTCCACAAAGATTGGAAATTCTGTGAGTGACTTGGAGCCTGTTACTTTTGGCGTGCCTCAGGGCAGTATTCTGGGTCCCACGCTTTTTGTCCTGTACATCAATGACATTACATCACTTCCCATACAAAATGCTGACATCATGTGTTATGCTGATGACACAGCCATCATTTTCCACAACAAATCTTGGGAACTGGTCATACAGACAACGGAAGGTGGTATGAGGCAGGTACTGCAGTGGTTGAGCGGAAACATACTGACTCTCAACACAACCAAAACAAAATTCCTCTGTTTCCATAAGACAGCCGCCTCAGCGCCTAAGAACTTGAATAAAATCAAAATCCATAAGTGCGCTCTTCAGAATCCTACTCTCCCTTGCAATTGTGAGCATATTGCCAGAAGTGGCTCTGTGAGGTATCTGGGAGTGGTAATCGACGAAAGACTGACTTTTCAAGAGCATTTAACGACCACGGCTTGCAGAGTGAGAAAAGTTATACACGTCATGAAAAATCTTCGGGAAGTGGTTGACGCAAAATCCCTAAAACTGGTCTACCTAGCTCTGTGCCAATCAATACTAAATTATTGCATTCTTGCCTGGGGAGGTGCCTCTAAAACCGCATTTCTTACCCTAGAAAGAGCCCAAAGGGGTGTTCTAAAGACGGCCCTTTTTAAATCTTACCGATTTCCCACTGCCATGCTATATAACGAGTCAGAGGTACTTAGTGTGAGAAAACTGTTTGTTTTTAGAGTTGTGGTCTCGACTCATCGGGCAGTAGTCGCATCCAGTGAATATAGTTCCATGTTGGAAAAGAGAGTTTTCAAAGTTCCAATCCTCCCATCGAAAACCGCTTTTGTCCACCGTTTCAGACCTCACCTTTCCCCCCACATATATAACAAGGTAGTTAACTGCTTCAAACTCAAAACCAAGTCTGTCCAGGAAATAAAAGCCATTTTGCCAGGATTGCTCTTAAAGCTTACTTATGAGGAAACAGAGAACTTGCTAAAAATTGTCAAGTAATACACACCACACTACACTTCACTTCATCTACTACAGCGCTTCCTTTAAGTAAATAGAATTGAAATAATTAATTGTTTGTAAACTAAATGTGCCGATTTCAAAATGTGTAAATGGTAAACGACCCCTAACCTCCACAGGACAGGCTTAGCCTAGTGTGGAGGCTAAGATAACTTAAGCCTTTGTAATTATGTTTTTTGGAAATAAATATATTTGTATTTGTATTTGTAACTCCAAAAGAGTTAAGTGAACAAGTTTCTAATGCTGAATTAAGCTTTTTTACCAGGAAAGTCACGTGAAAATTTTCTCGCTGGTCGAGGTGAAAAGTTGTATGTTTTACACGAGACCAAAATGTTGTTCTGCCTCGTGCCTTTAAATCACTCACTGTGCTCAGTAGTCTATATTAGAATCACTCGCTACGCTCGTGATTCAATTCTAGCCTACTTCGCTAGTTCGTGATTTAAAGTCGCTACTCGCAGCACAATTTGATTTTGGTCACTTGTATAACAAATAACTATAGGTACCTACTAAAATTATACATAGAAATAAAAACGCACGGCGAGCGGTAAAATCAACTTTCCGCACGCTTTACTGTCATCGAAAGAACACATTTTCGTTTGGTTTTAAATATCTCTTGTGGTTATAGGTTTCAACATGTCGACGGGAGTACCGAAAGTGGGTATCCTACAGAACGCGGCGTGGAATTTATCCGACATGTGCCGCTTCAAGCTGCTGCCGCCTCCGCAGCCCGACCGCTCTGTCTCCGATAAGGACAAGAGAGATTTACAGGTAATTTTAATCATATTAATTACAACTACTCATTAATAACACGGTATTTTAATTGTAACTAAAGCGATGCTTTGTACTTCAACTTGCTTCTTCATTGTGTAACTCTAGCTAGCATATATCGCAATCGCTTGACATACACTGTACAGTAAAATTACTTGGACAAATCATTGTTCGCAAGTGATGGATGTACAGTCAGCATCACGCCAGGTTATACAAAACTGTCAAAAATTTGCAATTTATTTTAAACCTTACTATCCCAAGTTGAGTAACACATTAACCTATGTAAATTCTGTTGTAAGATTACAGAATCCCTATTACGTAAGTTTTAACGTCCCAGAAACTAGATACGATAGATTTTTTACTATTATACGGGTTCATTCTGGCTTCCGCTTGTTCTTAAAATCATTCAGAAAACTAATAAACGCATCTGTTGAACAGAACCAGTCACCACTGACGGTGTCGTCGGTGAAGGCATCTTCGTCCAGCAGCGGCGGCAAGGACGCCAACAAGGATAGCAACAAGGACATGGCCGACCGACTCGACATGCCGCCGCCGCCGAGCCCCGCCTCCTCCACCTGCAGCGACACTAGCACTTCACACAGTAAGATGTTCTTATGATAATTGTCATTTTACTTCTTCTTCGTCGTTTCGCTCTTGGTCACGTTAAGGCGTCCAGGTCGGTGGTAGAGGCGGAGACAGCTCTCCGTACGATCTCCCGCCGTCTCTCCCGATTGACAGACTGTCTGGCGCAGTCAGATACGCGGTGTCCCACTGCTGATTTTACTTGGTCAGTCCAGCGCATCGGTGATCTTCCACGTGATCTGGTTCCCTCCACTTTGCCCTGTACGACCAGCTGCTCTATGGAGCAAAGTGGAGGGAATCTAGGCGGGATAAAAGTATTGCAGTATGCGCGACTGTACTACGGCCGCTACGCTGCGTGATGCCGAGCTCCTGGAGTATGGACACGTTGGTGCGGAACTCCATCCACGATATCCCTAGCATCCTCCTCCAGCACCACATCTCTAGAGCATCTATCTTCCCCTTTTCCAACTCGCGCACTGTCCACGTCTCTGCCGTGTAAAGAAACATGGGGAATACAAGTTTGAGATTAAAGCTCCAATGTAGGTCTGAACCACGTCGCAGTTCGCAATCTGTGTTACTTCGGGCGAGTTATCGTTGACGCGATCCACGATCATGATCTTGGTCCGAGATCGGTTTATCTTTAACCCAAACATAAGGCCATTTTGAGAAGTAATTCCTCCATAAGGCCAGCGTTACTCGCAAATAAGGTGGTGTCGTCTGCATATCGCAAGTTTGCGATTTGGTATCCACCAATCGCAACACCATCAGTCCAGTCCTCAAGAGTGATTCGCATTACAAGCTTGGTGTAGATGTTAAATAGTAAGGGTGATATTATGCATCCCTGTCGCACGCCCGCACTTGGATGGAAACTATCTGAGAGGAGGTCATCTGTCCGCACTGAAGCTGTTCCCCCTTCGTAGAGCTTCGTCATTTTACTAGGGCCGCGTTCCGAATCACGCCAACAGTGCTCACAGCGTGTGACGTCATTCTATGCCGGTCCGAATCATTAGCACGCTGTCAGCACGCTCACGATACTATTGATTCGGACCGCTTGTGAGAGCGCTAACACCGCTAACGTTGGATTGTATAGAACAACATAACCTTAAAAAGGGTTAATCTCGGTAAAGTAAATATTTATTGTAAATAAAAAGGCACTAATGAATACGAATTAAGTTTCTTCACTGAGACCAATTATTTACTAACCAATATTAAACTCTCAAAGCTTCAAAATAATTATTATCACTGCTAGCTCTTTCAACATCAGTTCAATATTATTATTTCGTTCGTATCTATACAAAACACCGGTCAGTAAATTCAGCCATCTTTTGTAAAAATCACAAATAATAACCACAACATCCACAACGATTCACAATTTAACCACGTATTTTTTTGTCAAGAATGAACTTTGACAATTAAATTTGACAGCTACACCTACTACGCTCACAGTGCTTTGGTGGAATACGCTGAGCGTCGTTAGCACATGCAATGACGTCATCTGTGACGTCACTTCAACTTACGTGAGCGTTGTAAGCATGATTTGGACCGGGCGTTAGCGCGCTCACAGTGCTGTAAGCGTGATTCGGAACGCGGCCTAGGACTGTGTTTATACGTTGTCCAAAGTTTAGTGTAAAGGTGCGAGTTGGCAGCCGACCGTTGCAGTCATAATTTCGAACACGGTATTTTTTGAGCAAATTCAACGTGTTGTCGCTCAAAAGTAGGCACTACTGATTGTGCAGTCGGGCGACACGTCGTGGCTACGTGTAGCTGGCTACGGAAGGCATTTCATAGAAATACATAAAAACCAGTAACGCGACATGAGGCGGCGATAGGTCAATACCTGGCGGAGAACCAAGGCTTCAAAGTTACCTCGTTTGTATGAAAATCAACTGGTGTTTCTAATTATCTGTCCACCACTGTATTCTGTCAAGAAGTTACAGCAGACAATTACAATAAATGCTGAGTGGTTCGGGACTTCTGCTATCATATGTGGTAGTTTATTTGTCCAAAGTACATACGAGGGTGGATTGATAAGTCCATGACTTTTTAATGAAGAAAGACTTTTTTTCGGAATATTTTGTATTATATCTGTACATAATCTTATTGTAGCTCTGCGTATTCAGTCCAACGAAGTTCCTACCTCTTTAACCCATTATCGCATTATTGGTAACTGAAATGAGGGCCCACTTCAGACATCACCTTTTGGCATGATGAAAATCTTTGCCCGCCAGGACATTTATCAAGACATTTATTCATGTTTGGTAGGAGAAAATATCTCACTGGGGTTGAATCTAGAGAATTAGGAAGGATTCGCATCTTCATTCGATGAGTTTTGATGTCATGAGTGCCGCCGAGAGGGTCGACAGGGTCATTAAGAAAAGTTAGAACTTGCTTGAGCTTTTTGTTTCCAAAAGTAATAATCTTTTGCCGAATTTGAAAAAAATGTAGTGTAAAGATGCCTTAAGGAGTTTCTTTTTAAGACACAAAAATAAATTATGAAAAAAAAGTTTTTCTTCTTTTCAAAGTCATGGACTTATCAAACCACCCTCGTACTCATGCATACTTTTTTTCCAGAACGTGCTAAACGCGTGACCGTACGCGGCGAAGAAGGTTCATCCAACGACGGCTCCAAACGAGACGAGGAGGAGTGGCCTCTGAAGGAGGTCGTATTCCTCGAAGACGTCAAGAGCGTCCCTCTAGGAAGAGTGTTGAAAGTTGACGGCGCATACGCCGCCGTGCGCTTCCCTACCGTGGGGAAGGACGGAAAAGAAGTGGTTCCTGCATCTCCTGATGATTGGACGACTTTGCTTCAAGACTGTAGACTCGTACGGAAGGATGATTTGGTGGCGGTGAAGTGGGGCGCGGGGGGCGCGGTCGGGCCGAGGGGACCGGATTGCTTGCAGCGATCGCCGAGGAAGATCGCCCTGCCGCCAGATGTTCAAGTCATTACCATTGCTGTAAGTAGGGTTTATTTTTTCTATTTAAAATGGTTACTGTGTCCGATTCGCAGTTATTCGAAGCCTATCAATCTGTTTACCAAGGCTCCAGATACAATATGTACTTAATATAAAGTTAGGTGGATACCATTGTCACTTAGTAGTGATTTATTGGCCTACTTCAATAAAAAGAAACAAACGTTTCTGTGATTTAGCTGGATTTCTAATCTGTGCGATTCATTAATCTGTCAGTTCGCGCCGCGCGCCCAACCGTTAAGCACGCACATTTCCTTACGCTCGCTTATACGTCAATACCTAAAGTCGCATTACTAATTTCCCAGCAAAAATGTAAACAAAGAAACGTCACTGTCAAATTGACAAACCTACCCTGATAGTGACATTTTCAGATATTGAAAACCTTTGGTCACTTTTAAAACTTTTTAATTTGTATATTATATTTTGAGTCATTATAAATATAATGTCATCCAGGGTTATTTTAAAGTAGGATCACATGAGTAAAAAGAAAGGAACAGAGACAAAGCTTCCTAAGAACGTAAAATTCAAACTTGCAACTAACAAAACAAATGATGCCCTATGATTGTCCACTGGCTGGCTGTCAAAACAGTTTTTACCATTGAAAATGGTTATCAGATGCAAATCGCCTGAGACGTATTTTTGGCCATATTTCCGAAGATTTTGGGAGGATCGAGATGACAATAGTACTATAAGTTGAGGAATTTATCGAGACACGTGTGAACGTTTGAATTTTGAAAATCTACTGGTAACTTTTTTTGGAATTATGCAAAATTCCGAAAATTCCGGGTTTTTAGGGGGGTGTTTGTTTACTAAATTGTAAATATTTCGAAACAAAAACCGACTTAAGAAAAAATTAAAAAGAAGGGTCCTAGGGTATTAGTTTAGCTACCAAATGGCGAAATAATTTTAAAAACGGTTAATAATTGTGACCTGTAGGTGGTCCCTTTAGATTTGGAATTGTTGAAAAACGGGTGTTTCCGTACATAAAAAGTGATGTAGCTTTTATGATTATTGGCCGATCGTCATGGTAATAGTGTTAAAAGATGCAGAAGCAGACGAGAATTGCATTCGTTGGAATTTTGAAAATAGTGTTTGAAAGTAAAACCTCCTTCTTCAATAGCTAGGTAGGTATACTATTCTTTTCAAAATAATGTCATGTCATGTTGTCAATAAACAAACGTCACAAAGGAAACCAGACTTTCTATTGCTTTTCACATTTAGTTTAATTATTTACAAACATTGCTGGTCCTTCAATTACGGATTTACCATGCCTAAGGTTATCGCTAAACGATGGATGAATTACTTTGTGAATTCGGTGAGCAAATTAAAACTTTATACTCGAATTACAAAAAGACTTCTCGCGACAGATACAAACTGTCATATCTCAATACGAGAAAAGAAATTTTGGAAAATTATTGGATGAGATTTACTGACGAATATGCTATCTTGCTTAAAGTAAAAGAAATTACTGCTGATTTGAAAAAGAAGAGCCGAGAATTCTATACCGTAATTCAAGATATTTACTTAGAATTTAAAACTAGTTTGAACGAAGAAATTCTGTCATGCGGTTCTCAAACTTTTTCGAAAGAACCATCTACTTCTATGTCACCCGAAAGCAATGTTGTGTCACAAATTCGATTGCCGTCAATAAACCTTCCTATTTTTACTGGGAATTTTCGCGACTGGATTTATTTCAAAGATTTATTTACTTCGCTTATACACAATGAACCGTCTCTGACTAACGTTCAAAAACATCATTATTTGAGATCGAGTTTAAGAGGAGAGGCAGAACAATTAGTTCGACATTTTGAGGTTACTGCAGCGAACTACCAGGCGGCATGGAATACTTTAGTTGAGAAATACAGTAATAAAAGATTAATGGTTAACACTATTTTTAATCGCTTTCTAAACCAGAAGAAACTTGCCTTTGAGTGTTCCCGAGGAATAAAGGAATTAATAAGTACCACGAAGGAATGTATCCATAGTCTACGTTCTTTAGAATTGGACACATCGACCTGGGACCCATGGATCGTGCATGTGGTAATATCAAAGCTCGACTTAGAAACGCATAAGAGTTGGGAGCAGTCTCTAGGGTCTTCGAATACGTTACCAACATTTGATCAGTTAGTTCAGTTTTTGGAAGGAAGATATAGCGCAATGGAGATAGTTCAGACTGCTAGAAAAGATAAGAAAGAAATTCAATCTCAAAATGCTCAACCGATAAAGATGAAAAGTTATAAAGCCATCAGCACCGAAGCAAATTCAAAATGTTCATACTGTAAAGAAAGTCATTATATTTGTCATTGCACTGAGTTTTCGCAATTAGATGTTGAGCAACGAAGACTATTTGTCAAAGATAACGGCCTATGCTTTAATTGTTTAGTCAAGGGGCATTCGATCAAGCAATGCAGACAGAAAACTTCATGTAAGATTTGCAACTATAAACATCATACGCTCTTACATGATCAGAATATAATTGCGAAGCATTTGACAACCGAAGAAGCTGAAGCTGAAGAACCTGTGGTAAAGAGTGATGAAGAAGCTACTCAGATCACAACAATGAAAGTTTCTGTAAGCAACAAGCAGGTTATTCTCGCTACTGCGCAAGTTCGTATCAAGGATAGAACTGGGAAGTTTATTCAATTGCGTGTATTAGTTGACCAAGGCTCGCAAGCTACATTTATGAAAGAATCTGCCGTGCAATTACTTGGTTTGAAGAAGTTATCATTCAATGCTTCCGTCACTGGCATAGGAAACAACTCTGTCAAGTCCCGACATATGGTCACGTTTGACATTTATTCACCATTAGACTCGACGTTTGTTACACAAGTTAATGCACATGTACTCACGAAGTTGACATCATTGCTACCAGCAAGAGAATTTGAACTTTCACAATGGCCTGGTCTCACTACTATTAAACTTTCGGATCCTGAGATGAACAGACCTGGACCTATCGACCTCTTACTAGGCGCAGATGTCTATGCACTAATTTTGTTAGATGGACTCAAGAAACACGGATCTCTTATCGCACAAAATTCAAGATTAGGCTGGCTTGTTTCAGGAACAGCCAACTCACAGATTGATTTGCCTTCCAACACAATTTTAGTTTCGTCAACACAAGTGGAAGTCGATCAGTTGCTTAGAAAGTTTTGGGAGACCGAGGAGTACCAATCCAACGAAAGATCATTAACATTAGCTGAGAAAAAATGTGAAGAACATTATAAAAACACTTATACCAGAAACCATGACGGTCGGTATGTGGTTCGATTACCTTTTAAAGCCGAGTTTGAGGAAAGATTAGGTGACTCGTATAAAATCGCACTAAATAGATTGAATCAAATGGAAAGGAGATTCGCTCGCAATCCTAAGTTTCGAGAAGGTTATAAAGATTTTTTGGATGAGTACAAAAGTAAAAATCACCTCGAAGATGTCGATCCCAATGATGATAACCCTGCGCATAAAGTTTACTACTTACCACACCACGCTGTGATCCGAGAATCTAGTACGACGACAAAACTCCGAGTTGTCTTCGATGGGTCAGCGCAGCCTTCAAGTGGTACAGCGTTGAACGACGAGCTACTTATTGGGCCATCTCTACTAGAAGATCTAAGAGATCTTACACTTCGGTGGCGTACTCATAAAATTTGTCTTTTAGCGGATGTCAAGCAGATGTATCGCCAAATACTAGTCTCTAGAGAGGATGCAGATTATCAGCGGATTTTATGGCGACCTTCACCCAATGATGACATCGTGGAAAAACGTCTTTTAACCGTAACGTATGGAACATCTTGTGCTCCTTTTTTAGCAATTAGAACTATTAAACAATTAGCTTTAGATGAAATTACTGATTTTCCTGACATGTTTCATATCTTAAATAATGGATTTTATATGGATGATTTGTTATCGGGCGCAAATGATGAAAAAACGGCCATTACTATTAAAAAAAGAGTTACGGAGATTATGAAACGTGGTCAGTTTGAAATGCACAAGTGGGCATCCAATAGTACTGCTGTCTTGAAAGATTCAGAAACTAGTAGCACTATAGAAAAAAGTGTAAATGTAACAACGAATAACACAGTAAAAGCTCTTGGTGTAAAATGGAATTCGCGTGATGATAACTTAGAATTTAGTTTTGATGTATCTAAGCAAACCAAACCATTTACAAAGACTACAGTACTTTCGGATATCGCTCGAGCATTTGATCCACTAGGAATTTTAGGGCCTATTGTAATTACAGCTAAAATATTTCTTCAAAAACTTTGGTTATCGGGAGTAGGTTGGACCGATGAACTTCCTCATGATCTTGCTTTAGAATGGGCTAAGTTTAGAGATCAACTAGTCGCTATGAAACCTTGTTATGTTAATCGTTGGATCAATACTAAAAATGATGATTCTGAGCAAGTGGAAGTTCATGGGTTTAGTGATGCTTCTTGTTTAGCTTACGCAGCAGCTGTTTATGTTAAAGTTGTAAATGAACATGGTATTCATATGAATCTTGTTCTTGCCAAGACAAAAGTAGCTCCTGTGAAGCAAATTTCACTGCCACGTTTAGAACTATGTGGGGCGGTGTTACTTTCAAAATTAATTAGAGACGTTCAAAAAAGTTTAAAGATTTCTAATGATCGCGTATTCGCTTGGACAGACTCTATGATTGTTTTGTCATGGCTAAGGAAAAATCCAAATGTTTGGAAACCTTATGTCGCAAATCGTACGACTGAAATTTTGAATGTTTTAAGTAGTGATCAATGGCACCATATAAAGTCTATAGACAATCCCGCAGATTGTGCGTCGCGTGGATTGAGTCCTGAAGCTTTACATAATTTTGATTTGTGGTGGCATGGACCTACATTTCTTAGACAATCTGTAAATATTCAAATACCTAATACTGATATCCCTGATACTACCTTAGAATGTAAAGGTAAAGCAGTTACTAAGTTAGTGTCTCATATTTCTGTGGGGGAGGATAATAGGGTTTCTTATCTCAATAGATACTCTGAATTCAACAAACTTATTAGAGTGACAGCTTATATTTTTCGCTTTGTAAATATTTGTAAATTTCGTATTGCTGCTAAGAGAAATACTAGTATACCTGTAGCAGTCACTTCATATTTAACTGTTCAAGAGTTGAAGAACTCTAAAAATACTTGCATAAAAATGTCACAGTCAATTTACTTCTCTAAAGAAATTTCATTGTTATTGAATAATGCTGAGATTCCAAAATCTAGTAAACTTCATGCATTAACTCCATATTTGGATGAAAACGGAGTTTTACGTGTTACAGGACGTTTAAGAAATAGTAATCTTTCAAGTAATTCTAAATTTCCTATAGTTTTGTCTCCTAATTGTTCTTTTTCTAAGTTGATAGTGAGAGATGCTCATATTCGTTCTTTGCATAGTGGACCTCAACTAACTTTTAATACGGTGAGACAAAGTTACTGGATAATTCATGCTAGGAATTTAATTAAAAAGGTTATACATTCTTGCACTGTTTGCTTCAAATACTCTTGTAAACCCGCTAATCAATTAATGGGTCAATTACCGTCGTTTCGGGTAACTCCGAGCAAAGCTTTTCTAAATTCAGGCGTTGACTACGCAGGTCCATTAACTTTAAAACTATATCCTGGACGATGTCAACGTACTTGTAAAGCTTATATTTGTATATTTGTTTGTACAGTTACTAAAGCAATTCATTTAGAATTAGTAAGTGATTTGTCTACTGCGGCATTTATCGCTGCATTTCGTCGATTTGTTTCTAGACGCGGCTATTGTAGCGATTTATGGAGCGATTGCGCTACTAATTTTGTTGGGGCATCCAAAGAATTGGATATTATGTTTAAAAATCGAAAGTCAGCCGTCATTGGAGAAATAGCTGAATTGCTCGCGAATGATAAGACTACCTGGCATTTTATTCCGCCTGGGTCACCTCACTTTGGGGGACTTTGGGAGGCCGGTGTTAAGTCGATTAAGGGTCACTTAAAACGTGTGATTGGGTCGACTTTGCTTACTTTCGAAGAATATGCTACATTTTTGTCGCAAGTCGAAGCTTGTGTAAATTCTCGTCCGTTAACACCCATTAGTTCTTCTATAGATGATGAACCTCCAATCACGCCTGGACATTTCTTGATAGGACAAGCTCCGATTAACGTTCCTGAAGAAAGTCTCTCTGATGTAAATATTTCGCGATTAAGTCGTTGGCAAATGATTCAGAAAATGATTCAAAATTTGTGGTCTCGTTGGAGTTCTGAATATCTTACTACTCTACAAAATAGACATAAATGGTCAAATGCACGGTCAGAACCTGAAATTGGTACAGTTGTTCTAGTGAAAGACGAGAGACTTCCACCAGGGAAATGGTTGATGGGTAGAATTGTTGAAAAACACCCTGGGGCAGATGGCCTTACGAGGGTCGTTACTATAAAATATAAAAATAATCTGTTTAAACGCCCTATTACCAAAATTTGTCCTTTACCTATTGAACAATAAGTTATTTATTATTGTTAAGTTATTTCTTATGAGTTAAAGAGAATTGTCTTATTTTTGTTCTTTGTTCTGATCTTTAGTTGAGTTTAAGTTCATTTTTATTTCATGTAAGGGTAAGGACTCCTATAGTCGTCCTTGGGGGGCGGTAATGTTTGAAAGTAAAACCTCCTTCTTCAATAGCTAGGTAGGTATACTATTCTTTTCAAAATAATGTCATGTCATGTTGTCAATAAACAAACGTCACAAAGGAAACCAGACTTTCTATTGCTTTTCACATTTAGTTTAATTATTTACAAACAATAGGTTAATAATATTTCGGCTGCGTCGAGGCAGTCTGTATGGTCTGTTAACCATACATACGGATTGTTACCGATGATAATGATAATTGATAGATAATTCCGAAATATCCCGATCGCGGTCAATTTGGTGGAAAATGATAAGATGTTGTTTCCATGAGTTATTTATTGCAACTGATTTATAATATCGATCGAGCGGCGGCGCGCAGGCCACGTTCTGCTTACAATGCTGAATAACGAAACATACAAAAATGTACGGGTTTGCTCGTACATATTCCCGGGCAACAGGAATACATAAAAATACAATAAAAATGTAGAGACAGTTAAAGTTCATAAATTACTAACATAAAATAGTCAATGCTTAATTTCATGTTATCTTAAATATTTCATTTAGTTAGTAACAATATTCTTAGTGTTCTATGTTAGTCATGATTCAAATGATAATATTAATAAGTATTACAATCATGAGTTCGTGATTTGCATTTTAATTTAAAATTATTGCATTATAAAGTTATTGGTGTTTAATTGCATTTAAACTGATAAAGCTTAGATAATAATGATTACATAATAATAAAAATAATGTTATTGCCTTTAAATTTTTCTCAAAAACGATCACGTAAATCGGGAGACGTAGATTTATTTACTAAACGCGTATTTTGCACAACATTCTCACTATCATCGCTCACTAAACGCGCACTACGCACAGCACTTACACTCACTGGTACTTCGGAGTGAGGCGGGCGGGCCTCCAGCTCCAGCTGGGGCGGGCCCGCCTCCGGCACGCGCGGCTTCCTCCCGCGGCAGCGCACGCGACGGACCACCACGACGAAAGTTACGACGCTTATTACCACGATGATCCCATAGATCATACTGTAGTGGTGTACGTCGTGAAAAGACATACTTTCTGATTCTATAACTTCCGCGTTTTCTTTCATTCCCTTGATCTTTTCTCCTAATTCTGTTATATCTTTTCCGGTATCCAATCCCGTTATGTTTAGGGGAATTTGTGGAAGTGAAATATTTAAAATATGATTAATAGGAGCGATTACGGGTGTGTATACATCTGGACGAATGTTAATTTGGTTTGACTGTTCTTTATATGCCAATACAGTATAGTTATCTGTTTTTAAAATACAATCATGATCAATACTTAGTATGCCGGCACTCGTCAGCTGTTGTGCGGTAACTTGATCCGCGCACATTTCTCGCAACTGACACCGGTCGCAACAGAAATAAATATAATTGTTAGTCGTATGACTTTCCATCCAAAGATTTAGACATTTGTTTATGTTGGTTTTACATTTAGAATTCTCTATCTTACAGAATTGCGTCTCCATTTTCAATTGATATATAGGTTTTAAAATATGACATAAGTATGCTTTTTCCAACTGTTTACATGATCTCACATCGTTGCCTGTCATAATAATAAAACTATCTTTTTTCAAACTAATCGCAATGTATTCCGAAATAGGTACTATACTATGCATGATATCGCCCTTTTGCTGTGGGATCGAGATAATGCGATAGATCTCAAAAGTGTCTCGACTGATAAGTGGCAACTGTACTTCAAAAATTAAATAATCTGGTAGCATTCGTGCTTTTACTTTCAATAATTCGTAGAACCTTTGTATGTTCAGATGTACGTCATCAACCGCTAACATCTGATCTTTAGTAAGCTGACTAGCAATCGTACTTAATTCGTTTCGTATTTGTTCGGGAGTTAATAAATGGGGATTGAACCGCCCATGATAAATATCAGTTATAGTATCGATAAGCGTATTTTGAATAGTTTTTAAGTTATTTAACAGATTGCTTGCTACAATCGATCCTAATGTGAACTCGTTTATGATAGAGTAAATTTCTGTCTTTTTAGTCAATTCGTTCAATGCCCTTTCTAATTTATTTATATGTTGGTTTATCATTTTATGTTGTTTGTTGATCGTGTCCGCAGTTCGCTTTAAAAGGTTGTTCTCAGCTTCAATTATCGAGGTCTGATTTTTTCCAAAATAAAGTGATATGTTTTTGATTGTCTCGCAATTGTTGAATGTCCCTTTTGTAGTTTTCCGCGAACCTCTGATCCAATACACCGAATAATGTGTTCGCGATAGTACCGACCCCGTCAATGAGCCCGCGCCGCTGTCTGGATGCGTCGGCGCGCGGTTCCGACTGCTGACCGAGCAGCATGCTGTTATAGTACTCAAGGTCGGAGATCCCGTGTTTTAATTGTGTAATAATGATATCACAATGACTTTGTTCTCGTATTGCATTGCATGTTTTTTCTAAGTTGTTTGAATAAATATTGAGAGCTTTAAGTCCACTCCAATAAGGTTCCATTTCGTAATAAATGATAATTTTCCATTCATCCCTTGCCAATCGCATGTCACATACCTTATCGAAATATAACCCTTGATCTTGTTTAAATAGGGTTGTTTGCAAAGCTTCCGTGTTCGAAAGTATTGTTATAAAAAATAATAAAAATGATACAGCCATGCTAGTAAAGTTAAATCGCTGAGTTTTAGTTCTCTTGCGAAGAAACCTCTGTTGCGACTGATAAGGGTCAATGACTTCGTCATGTTTCGTGTCGTCATTTTGCTGATTCGATGTTTCAGGTGCGTCATTATTGGTTTCAATGTCAACCGGTAATCTTGATAATTTTGATATCGGGCGTTTGATATAGCCGTTTTTTGTTTTCAGTTTGACTACTCTTACGTATCCGTCGGCTCCCGGGAACAGTTCTACAATTTTTCCCATTAGCCATTTTCCGGGAGGTAAATGGTCTTCATTAATTAAAACGATATCATTTAATTTCATGTTGCTTTCAGGTTGCTGCCATTTCCCTCTCGCTGATAGTTTTGACAAGTACTCCGTGCGCCATCTTTTCCATATATCATTAAAAATACGCTGAGTTAGCTGCCACTGAGTTCTTAAATCCCGTTCAGTTTCCACTATAGTCAAAACTGGACCGGAGGCCAAAAAGTGAGCAGGCGTTAGAAAATCCAGATCTTCGGGATCCTCCGATATAGGACAGAGTGGCCTTGAGTTCAGACAGGCCTCTATCTGACTCAACACGGTTGTCATCTCCTCATATGTTAATTTTTGATCTCCTATGACTTTTTTCAAATGCTGTTTCATGCTCTTCACAGCGGCCTCCCATAGGCCTCCTGCTGAGGGCCATGAGGGCGCGTTAAAATGCCAACTGATCTCCATATCCGATACAGCTGACATAAATTCATTGTTAAATATGTTTTCCAACTCTTTATATTCCAAGGTCATTATTCTATTGGCTCCAACAAAATTACTTCCGTTGTCGCTGTAAAGATGTTGAGGTGTTCCTCTTCTAGCGGCCATTCTTCGGAGCGCCGCAATAAATGCTGATGCACTCAGATTTGAAACCAACTCTAAGTGAACCGCCTTTGTAGTCATACAAACAAAGACAGCCACGTACCCCTTCGTCGTTTTTGTGCCCCGACCTTTATTCGTTTTGATATAATAGTAACCTGTGTAATCAACCCCGGTTTTGGCAAAGGGTCGAGATTGGTTCACGCGGGCACTGGGCAAATCTCCCATAATTTGTTGATGTTTGTTATGGTTATGTTTTTTACAAGTTACACATCGGTGCAACATTTTTTTTGTTATTTGATTACCACTGACTATCCAGTACCTTTTGCGGATGAAACTCAAGGTCAAGCGAGCTCCACCGTGGTAAGTATTTTCATGAGCATCATTGATAATTAATTCCGTAAGTCTGCTGTTTTTAGGTAACAGGATGGGGTATTTCATATCGTCATTAATATTTGCATGCTTTAATCTTCCGCCCACGCGTAAAATTCCTTTGTCATCCAAAAACGGATTTAATGATAATAGTTTGCTTTTTCTGCTTAGCTTGCTTTCGCTTTGTAAGTTATGAATATCTTCCGAAAATGCTTCTTGCTGTGTGTGCTTGATAATGCTTGTTCTTGCTTTTCTTATTTCTTCTATGTTTATGTATCTATTTTTGTTAATGCTTTGCTTGCATGCATTTGATATAAAACGATAACACCATGCTAGTATGTGTAGTATGTCTCTTAAAGAACTGTAATTATTTAATAACATGGAAATAATGTTTTGATTGTTTGCTCGCTGTTGCATAATAGCGGTAACTTGACTCGACTTTTTTACCTCTTCATCTGTTGAATAACTTGAAAGATTGTTACTTTCATCCTTTTCATAAGATGGCAGCCATGTGGGGCCCTGCCACCATAGTGAAAATCTCTGCAACTGTGTTATTGATAAGCCGCGGCTAGCGCAATCCGCAGGGTTGTCACTTGATTTAACATATTTCCATTGTACTGGAGGTATGACTTTGATAACTTCTTGTACCCGGTTGGCCACAAACGTCTTCCACCTGGCGGGGTCCCCTTGCAACCAACCCAAAACTGCTGTTGAATCGGTCCAACCAATTGATTCTATGTTGTATTCCGCGAGACAGTTTTTAACATTGATCATTAGTTTACATAGCAAAACTGCTCCACACAGCTCTAACCTTGGTAATGATACGTTTTTGCTTTTCGGTACTAATCTCGACTTTGCTGCCACTAACTTGATATTAACTTGATCACTTTCCTTGATTTTTGCGTAAATAACGCACGCATACGCCTTTGTAGACGAATCGCAAAAGCCATGCAATTCGATACTAATGTTTGGTTTAGTACTTATCCATCTTGGTATTTTTATTAAATTAATGTTTTTTACGTCATTTTGTAACGCTTTCCACTCTATTGCTATATTTTCTGGAATTTTGTCATCCCATTGTAAGTCTAGAGTCCATAATTTCTGAAATAATATTTTAAATTTTGTTGTAGCAGGCGCTATCCAACCAAGAGGATCAAAAATCTTTGATATTTCGGAAAGAACGTATCTTTTTGTAATCCTTTTTGCTGGCAACTCAGTTTTAAATTGATATGAAAATTCATCTTGTTTCGGATCCCATATAAGGCCTAGAGTTTTTGTTGACTCTGGCATTTTGAAATTCTTGTTTTGCTGATAGCTTTGTGTTACATCTATGTTTTCTAATAATTCAGGGAAATTAGAGGACCATTTCCGTAAATTAAATCCACCCCTTTTTAGTAGTGCAATCAGATCCTGTTGTAGTTTTTTGGCATCCTCCAAATTATGTGTTTCGTGTATCAAATCATCAGTATAAAACGATTTTTCCACAACCTCAGCTGCTTTTCTAAAATTGTTTCGCTCATCACTGGCTAGCTGCCTTAAGGTCATCATAGCCAAAAATGGCGCGCTTTTGCTGCCATATGTGACGGTGCATAATTTGTATTCTTCTAATAGATTATTTTCACTATTTTTCCAAATAATTTTCTGCAAATTTTGATCGCTTTCTTGAACCCAAATTTGGCGAAACATTTTTTCTATGTCCGCTGTGAATGCTACTTGATATTGTCTAAATTTTAAAATAAGGCACTGTAGGTCATTTTGTAAGTTAGGACCTTTGAACATGAGGTCATTTAAACTTTTCCCAGATGTTGTTCTCGAAGAAGCGTTGAACACCACACGTAATGATGTTGTACTGGAATCTTCCCGTAACACACAGTGATGTGGTAGGTAACATTCCGGTTGCGTGTTGCTATGACATGGTTTCAAGTGCTTTAAATCTTTATACTCGTTGATAAATTGTTTATAATCATGTGCTATTTTTTCATTTTTCCAGAACTTCCTCTCTAACTGTTTGTATTGCGCAATAGCGATTGACTTCGATTTTCCTAACTGTTCTTCGAAATTATTGATAAGAGGAAGACACACTTCATATCTACCATCTTCTAATCTTTTTGTTGTAGCTTTGTAGTACTGGATGCATTCGCTATCTTCTGATGATAAAGATGAATGCTCCGAAGAAACTTCTTCAATTTCCCAAAAACGTTGTATGGAATCTGTGTTAATTTGAACTACATTGCAGTGAAAACTTTTCATATTTCCACACAGAATCCAACCTAAGCGTGTTTCTTGCGCAATAGGTATGTTTTCGCTTAATCTGCAGATTCCTCCAAGCATGATTTGCGAGTAAATGTCGGCCCCTAATAAAATATCGATGTGTCGACTTATATAAAATTCGGGATCTGCTAATTCAATATTGTTTAAATATGACCAATCAGGTTTTGGAAACGTATAACTAGGTAGATTCTTTGTTAGGTTTTTCATTATGTAAACATTCGTGTTGAATGAATAAGTTCCATCTAATGAAAGACAATTTATGTTAATAGTCCATTTGCAGCTGTTATCTTTCGCACCTATTCCAGTAATCAGACCTCTGCATTTACTCCGCGGTAGGCCTAATAGTTGCTCTGCGTTTTCCGATATCAACGACACTTGTGATCCCATATCAATAAGGATGCGTAGTGTTTGATAAGTGCCGTCATGTTTTTGTACTTTGATAAGAGCCGTAGACAGTAATGTTTCTGGCATTTCGACAGCCTGGGCCACGTGAGAATTGCTATCACGATGATTTCTTATTAATTTCCCAGTAGTCGTGTCATGTGTCGCGACCTTGTTCGAGTTCGACACTCCCGGTGCTGAGTTTGATTCTTGCCTAACATACGCTTCGTGGAGTATCGTATTGTGACACTCGCTGCATTCGCGGCATCGTTTGTTCGAAATACATTTGTTACCATAATGATCAAATAAGCAATTTGCGCAATAATTCAACCTTTCAATTGTTTGCCGCTTGACGACGGGTGGCATTTCTTGGAATTGTTTGCAATAAAATAAGCGATGCTCGCTGATTTTGCATACGAGACAGTTTTTGCTTGACCGAAAACTTGTTTTATTTATCGACTGGGGTATAATTTTGTTCCCCGAGTATGCTTGTTTATAATGATATGTTTTTTGATAATTATTGTTATGATATTTATCATTGTTAGGATAATTATTATTTTTAGGATAATTATTATTGTTAGTATAATAATTATTAGACGAATAATTTTTGTTCTGCTGACCGCTTTCTTTACGCTTTGAAGATTCCATTGTTGTAAATTTACTTTCCAAAAAAGAAAGAAAATCTGCTAACACCGGCAACTCCCGAGGTTGCTTCAGAGAGGCCGTGTACTCGGTATGTGTTTCCGAGTCTAATTTTTGGGTCAAAATGAAAACCAATAACGGGTCCCATGTACTGATATTGATACCCATGTTTTTGATAGCATTCAGACTCTCCATTGTTGTGTCATGAATACGTTTGATAATGTTAATAGTAGGTTGTGACATGCTTGGTAAATTCATCAAAATACTGATATGTGAATTAAAAATAAGTTTTTTATTGTTAAAACGGTGATTAAGTATCTCCCAACATACGTTATAATTATCAGAACTAATCTGAAGATGCTGCACTAAACGCTCAGCTTCACCTCTAAGTTTCGTTTTCAGAAACTGCATCTTTTGGGCATTAGAAAGTGAACGATTGCTATGGATAATCTCGGTAAAAAGGTCCTTGAAAGATACCCATTGGTGATAGTTTCCTCCAAAAATAGGGATATCTATGAGAGGGGTTGATTGTTCTCTATGTTTTTCGGACCATAATTTGTTGTTAATTTGTTTCTTTATGCTGTTATATGTTGATTCATGAAAAGAAAATGTTTGATCATATCTTTCATCTTTACCCTCGAGTTCACTGTCCAACTCCCAATGTAACGTATCTATAACTGACCATCGAGACTCTATTGTTTTTAAAGCATCTTGGAACTCCCATTTTTCTGATAACAAATCAATGTTAAAATTCGAAATAGTACGAGAAAAGGCTCTAAAATTGCTAGTTTGCTTTCTTAGCATTTCGTCAAGCTTACTGTTAGTACCTTGAGATCTAAATTTCGGAATATTATGTAAAGTTTCATGAGACTGATTGTTATTTGATACTGGTAAATTGAGGTGCTCCACCGAGACCGCCGGCAAAGGTACCGGGGAGGCCATCGGTGTAGCTGGTTTCAATAAAGGTTTGGGATGAAACAAGATGTAGTCCCGAGTTGATTTATAAAAATCATGAGCTTTTTGATAGTGATTTCCCACGAAATAATCATGTGACTCATGATTGTCGATCGATTGTCGATGATCCGGCTCGAAGGACCATAAATTATGTATGGTCTGTTAACCATACATACGGATTGTTACCGATGATAATGATAATTGATAGATAATTCCGAAATATCCCGATCGCGGTCAATTTGGTGGAAAATGATAAGATGTTGTTTCCATGAGTTATTTATTGCAACTGATTTATAATATCGATCGAGCGGCGGCGCGCAGGCCACGTTCTGCTTACAATGCTGAATAACGAAACATACAAAAATGTACGGGTTTGCTCGTACACAGTCAGCGGGCGCTTTTGTGACACGAGGCGGAGCCGAGTGTCACAATCGTAAAAATAAATAGGTACTACCTAGGTAACTTTAAACATATAATAGGACTTTGCATTTGATTTGATTTTGGTTTATCGTAAATTTTGGTGTTCATTTTCAATGCTCCGATTCTTGCGGGGACTGTAAAATCTGTGATTTGTTTCCTTGTACGCGACAAGCGGCCAGTGGACACGCACACATGCCCCGCGTGCTTGTAGTGGTGCAACCGATTTGCGCGGTTGTATGAAGCTTTGTCTCTGGTCCTACGTAGTAGTGATTATTTCCTCTGTGGTAGGATGGTAATCAGAAATTTTATCTTTATAACCTATCATAATTTTTGATGTTGTAAAAGTTCTTGAAACTTTACTTAGATATTGCCTGTATGTAAAAATAGCAAAAGACAAATGTTAGTACTACAGCTACTACTCGTAATACTAATTTATATGAAATTTTATAAAAAGACCAAAGGTTGATGTGTACGGTTTGCAGTTGATGTGTGCACAGCGTCATAAAATGTTTCCTACTATAAAACTGTTATTATGAAATATTAAATTATATTAATCTTTTTGCCGCAAAACTCATAATTCAGAATATTTATCTTATCTATTTTTATTAGGTTTGTGATGAAAAACCATGTAAGTGTGTTTATTTCTTGACTTAGCAATATACTATTTCTTTTTGTGTTGTTTTGTTCTGGCAACACCTTTGTTTACATTTTTGCTGGGAAATTAGTAATGCGACTTTACCGCGGTGTGATCTAATATTTGTTTATTTACCATACATCCAGAATGCCCGCTGTGTAATAATAATTATTCGGTGTTCGGTGTTCGGTGCTCGAAATGCACTATATCATATTGCTTCTCATGTGCAAACATTTCGGAAGTAAACTACCGTAAGCTCGGGCCGGCAAGACGAATCAACTGGTGTCTACGATGTCTCCTGTAGCGCCATCAACGTCGTCACCTGCCACTCTGGACCTCGTCCTGCAGGAATTGCGTAACGGTATCAGTGGAATTAATACTCGCCTGGAACAACTACCGTCTATCATTCAGGAAATAAAAAATTTTAGGGAAAACTTGCAGAATCTTGAAGTATCCGTGAGTGGTATGAAACAAGATGTAATAGGAAACACTCTAAAATTAGCTGAAGTAGAAGAAAGAATAAATAACCTAGAAAAAAATGCTCCAGAAGATACATGCTACCCTCAGATACAAGCAGAAATTAGTAAATTATCTAAGGAAATTCTAATAAAAGACCAGTTTCAAAGACTATAATATTGAAATCAAGGGAATTCCAATGAAAAAAGGCTAAAACCTATTTGAGGTGGTATGTAAAATTGGAAGCTCGATTGGTCAACACATAGGCAAAAGTGATATCAATTTTGCCTCTCGGGTGCGCTCTTCGATTCAACCGAAACCAATCATCGTAGGATTCTTAGTCAGATATAAAAAGGAAGATTTTGTAGCTGCTGCCAGGGCTCACAAACCAGGTCTGACTGCTGCGGACTTAGGATTCGCGGGTGACTCGACTAGGATCTTCGTGAACGATCACCTGACTAAGGAAAATAAACAACTACTAACAAAAACTAAGAAGATCGCTGCGGAAAAGAATTTCAATTATGTCTGGGTTCAGAACTGTAAAATCCTACTAAGGAAAAATGATACCTCGCCAATATTAGCCATAATCAGTGAAAATGATTTAGCCAGAATTAAGTGACTATTAATTCGGTTCAAAGTTTACCAATTTTGTTTTGTTGTTAACTACAATTCATTGTGCAAGCCATACCAATATATAGTACAATATTAAAAAGCAATTTTGCTCTTAGTTTGATAATGCATGTTTTTCATCTTTTTTTCTTTTTTCATCTGGATTGTATTAATTTCTATTTGTGAAAACTGATAAAGGCATGTTTGTTCTAGTTTTATCTTATCTATAATTAATACATGAATGCTGTTTGTTTTCCATGATTAAATAAATAAATAAATAAAATTTCTAAATATATTATTTCATTGTCTTGAACGTCCAAATAGTTTCAAACAAGTTTACCTTTTACTGTAAGTTGAGTAGTTGCTGGTAAATATTTTCTATGAATAAGTTTTGACTTGACTTCAGTGGTTACCAGCCCCCTGATTACGTAACTCTGTTGCTAACAATTCTCGTATGAAATCGATTGAAACCGCAGTTACATTGCTGCTTTAGGTTGTCATATTGGTTCTTCAATGTAACTGCGATTTCTGTCAGAGTTGATTGCAACAAAGTTCTTTATTGATGAAGATGCTTTTCCACCTTCGGCCTTATCGTCACACATTATGCCGAAATTACGTTGCGTTTTTTTTTCATAATAAAAGCGTTGCCGCTGAACTTCGGTCGCGTAACTTTACGTCACTTAACGTCAGGTGAAGTTAAGCACTATCCCGTTGTGCATAAAAAAGTTACGAAATCAGTGGCAGTAACATTATGTCTCACTACAGGTGGACAGTCGCGGCGTGCACGCCGTGGTGCGTCGGCCGGGCGGCGCGCTCGCGTACGCGGTGTACGCCGTGGGGACCACGCGCGCGCTCACTGACAGCGCGTTCCCGACTGACAACAACGCGCTGCTCGGATATTCCAACGGACAAGCTATACAGCTGGCGACTGCTGCCGAGGTTCGTTATTCAGTGTTTTTGAAATGTTGTTTTGAGATCTTATGTTTTGTGAACTATAATACGCGCAGAAATCTTAAAAATCAGTAAAAGTCTTTAGATTGCATTAGCAACCTTATGTTTTCCTTAGATATTCCATGTTCTAACATGATCGTCTTCGTTAACTGTTGTCGTTGCGTACAGGGTAGCGAACCGGTGGTGATAATGGTGGACGGCAATGGCGCTCTATACCCGGTGGCGCGAGACTGCGTGGGCATGGTGCGCGAGCCGCCGCCGCTGAATCTGCCGCCGGCGCGGGCGCTCGCCGCGCACGCGCTGCCGCTGCACCCGCACTCGGCCGCGCACGCCGCGCTCAAGTCGCAGGTAGGTAGGACTATACTGCGTGGGCATGGTGCAATGAGTTTCAAACTTATTGACACCTCGGAACATCGCTCGACAAGATACGCAGACCACAATATCGATGTCAGTGAAAGAGGCGAGTGGTGGGGCACAGCTACGCGTATAGTGACTAACTTCACAGTCTTCAATTAGATTAAAACGCATTATATTGGTCACACTTAAAAAAAATCTCGTCTTGACGGAAATGGCGGTGAAATGTTTCCGTACGAGATCATTGCTTCATTCCCAAAAAAACCGACTTTAGTGTTGGGGCGGCGCCTCGCGTCTCGTTTGGCCACTTGCGTGAGTGTTTTTATTACCAGCTGCTCCCCTCTTTTAGAAATCAGGACTTTTTGTCTTTATTTCCTTTTTTAACTTTTTTTTCTCGAGAGAGTGAGATATTATTTTTATTACTACATCTTTTCGCGACCTCTAATCCTGGTTCGGTCACCGTCATCCGACTGTTACCTCAAATTTAGCTTAAATATTAACTTAATTTAAAGTGTGACATAATTAAAATGAGCTGGTGGTTTCAGGTGGCCCTGATAATAATCGTGCCCGAACCTCAACTTATGATGCCTAGAGTTTTACGCTGCGACCTCGACGGCGTACGTCAACTGCTACATCAATTAGAAACGGACGCAAACAGTAAGTTATATTGCTAATATCTGAAATTTTGAAAACATTACGCAGATATTTAAAATGTCTTCAATTTGTTCACAGAACAACAAATATTGGCTATACTTCAAGAACGATGTGATGGAAACAGAAACATACTGCACGCTTGCGTCCACATGTGTGCGCCGACATCGAACAAAGAACCAGATATAGGTACTTTGTTGATTTTTGTTATTTGTCTCGTTATGATTTTTAGTAGGCATTTTAATAATTTACACTTTTCACAGTAGAAAACCCATCAATGCCAAACTTGGCTGGAAGCACGGGAGTCAGTGGCGCTAGTGCCGAAGAGTCTGTGCCGGCGCTCTCCTGGGCGCCAGAAACATTCGAAGCTTCTGGCGATGAAGACAGTTTGATGGGACTCACAAACAATGGGTTAATATTTTTTCTCACTTATGCTCTGAAATGTTATTATTCATTCCATTTGAAAAAGAAATGCGGTTCATCATATTCTAAATTTAAAATTCAGTGCGGAACTGAATTTAAATACTTACTTCCCGCACTAGTGCGAAAGATCCTTGACAATGCAAATGTTAGCTTCCCGTTCTCTGCTGTAATGTACTAATAAGGTCATAGCTGACTTACACAACACTGTTTCCGCACGGCATCGCCTCAAAAAGCACTGAACGTACGCTAACCACACTGACAGCTATCTGTATACGCGGTGACGGCTAAAGCCCGGTTGCGGAACAGAAAGAATTTCGTGCAACACGGCATTACATTATCAAGTGTGCTTCACATTCACATATGCTATGACCTCGGTCTGTGCAAGCGGATCGGTAATATGTTTGATATAATGTAAATCTGACAGAAAACTACCTCTTTTGAAATAAATAACATCTCCATCTCAGCATTGAACTACAATGACATAACGTTTTCAGCAAAATGTCTGGCGGCAACAACGGCGGCGCGGTGAGCGCGGACCCGGCGGAGCGGCGCGGCAACGCGCTGGCGGCGCTGCGCGCGCTGTGCGACAGCGCCGCGCTGCAGCCCTACCTCATGCAGCTGCTCACTGCCAAGTAACTGTTGCTTATACTACTAACTTGGGATGAGACATTACATTTCTCTCTGTCGACTGACTGACTGTTTAACTTCGGCCACAGAATACAATTACAAGTATACAGAGGATGCACTCCGCAAAATCATTTAAATAAATGATATAATCCTACTAATATTATAAATGTGAAAGTTTGTGGGTTTGGATGTTTGTTCCTCAATCAAGCAAAAACTACTAAACGGATTTGGTTGAAATTTGGCACACAGATAGAACATAGCCTGGATTAAAACATAGGGTTTTTTTATCCCGATATTTCCTCGGGAACGGGAACCACGTGGGTGAAACCGGGGGTGGCCGCTAGTCTTTTGAATAAATACTCTTGCTCTGACACAAAGTGCAATTCAGGTCGCACAGCGCTCCTTTCCCTACAATAATCATCTATGGTTGTATCTCTTTCTATCGCAAAGCTTTTATCTTTTCTGATATATGAAATTGGTCCGTTTGGATGGACCCGCCGACTACTTGCAGCTTCATACATAAAGCGCGGAGTGCGCCTGGCCTGTCTCGGCATCATTATTTTTTTCACATAATAGTATATTACGTGTACGTATTATTACGTATACATACATTTTGTTGTAATTGGAACTTTTAGTCTTTGCTTTAGAACAGTGGTTCCCAATTAGTTTTTTTCTTACGTACCACTCCAAGAAAAACCTCAAACTCGCGTACCCTTTACTGCAGGAATGATAAATAAAATATTGAATCAGATGTATGATATCTTGGTTAAGAGATTACTGCGCATACTCCTTGACACAACCTCGCACACCCCTAGGCACACCCCGGTCACTCCATACAACCGCGCCATTATAAACAGATGACGTCAGATGACGTTTTTGTACACGCGCAATTTTGTGTGTGTAAGTTTGTACTGTATGTGCGGCGTTCAATTCATAATTCGAACTTTTTGGTAAATAAAGTTACGACGGGGTGGGGTGAGGTAATTGATTGTGGGGCGGGGCGGAGAGTTTCCTTTCTGTACGGTAGTACTTATATCTATTCTGTGCTCTAGGGGTACGCGTACCACACTGCTTTAGAAGAAACAGAATCAAAGCTTAATTTTAGTTGGGATCAAGTGATTCAGTTAACAATTCTCTCCAAAATGTAACAGGGACGGAATGGGCCAGACGCCCCTAATGGCGGCAGTGTCCGAGCGCGCGTACCGCGCGGCGCTGGTGTTGTTGGACGCCATCCGCGCGTGCCCCGACGCGGACGAGACGCAGCGCTCCGCGGCGATATTCCCGCCCAACGCGCATCCCGACCACTCGCCGCTGCTTGTCTTGTGCTGCAACGACACCTGCAGCTTCACTTGGACCGGACAGGAACACATCAACCAGGTAACAGCAAACCAGCCCTGGGCCCCATTTAATAATGTGACAATTTGTCAATTGTCATGACAGTTGCTTATATTGCGGTCTGTTAATTTTTAAGTATATCTAAAAATGAAATGGAAATATCAGACTACGTGAATGAACAACTTTTACTATGGGGCCAACCATCGAATATTAGCGATTCCGTGGCTGGCCCCATATTAAAAGTTGTTCATTCATGTGGTCTGAAATCCCCTTATCATTTTTAGATATACTTAAAAATTTACGGTGTATAAAATTGACATAGCAAGTCTCGTTTATTATTTAGGGCCCAGCATATTAAGCAAGTTGTAACTCTAACTAATTTTCAAGAATCTAGCGATTACGCAACTTGGATATGTGCTTTAGCAGGACAGGACAACGGGACGCTCAAGGTGACTAGAGCCTGGAGCGTCACGCTATCTCAAAAAATAAAAGAATTTAGTTTATATTTGATGTAATTATTATTAACAAGTTATTAACATGCAACATTTGTTTCCAGGACATTTTCGAATGCAAAACATGCGGACTTACTGGATCGTTATGTTGCTGCACTGAATGCGCTAAGGTAAGAAAATAATCGTAATCAAAATAAACCTAAGAAAACTTACTCTGATGACTGTATGTATACTTTAATTTTTATTTATGTGTTACATACCTAATGCTAAAATATCAAATTTACAAAATATTTGTTACATTGTTTAGGTGTGCCACAAAGGGCACGACTGCAAACAGAAGCAGACTTCCCCGACCGCGTACTGCGACTGCTGGGAGAAGTGCCGCTGCAAGGCACTGGTGGGCGGCAACTGGGCCGCTCGCTGCGATCTCCTCGCGAGACTCGCCCGAGACACACAGCTCGCCACGCATTTCAACTCGAGGTATGATATGATTCTTTATCTTGAAGTATTTAAATTGTGTGTCTTTGAATCATTCGATTTTTAGAGTATGCTGAAGTTTTATCAAGAGAGAGATTGGACCTTAAAAAAGCTGTCTTGAATTTGTTGGGGTATTCAAAAATTTTGACTGATGTTGAGGTAGCGCAAAAACAAGCGATTGCCTTCATCAACATCATTCAAAACTCAAACTTCGCATTCAGAACTATAATCGCACTAGCGACCCATCCTCGCTTCGTTTCAGTTCCTTCCTTTTTTTGCCACTTGCAACCTTCCAACAACAATCAAAAAGAAACCAAATACTTAACTTTCGGTCGTCATCTCCATTCGCTCCACAAGTATGTTTATTATAGGAGTACGCGTGCGTTAACGCACGCTTAATAACATAAATGTTATATTTTATTCAATTTACAAACAAATTATAGACAAATAATATACCTAAACCTTCTTCATAAATCACTATCTATTTTGGTGAAAACCGCGTGAATATCCGTGCTTTTTGAGTTTATAGCGAACAGTCAGGCAGACACGGTGGAGAACTTTGTTTCATAATAATATGTAGTGATACAGACTTATCAACGTATCGTTTCGTCGGTGTCCAGGGGCGAGTCGATCCTGCTGTTCCTGGTGCAGACGGTGGGGCGGCAGGCGGTGGAGCAGCGGCAGTTCCGCGCGGGCGGCGGGCGCGGGCGCGGGCCGCGCAAGCAGCCCGGCTCCGACGCCGACGTGGACGCGCCCGACCACGACCTCGAGCCGCCGCGGTTCGCGCGCCGCGCGCTGCTGCACCTGCTCGGTGAGTGGTCCTGGACAGACGGTGGGGCGGCAGGCGGTGGAGCAGCGGCAGTTCCGCGCGGGCGGCGGGCGCGGGCGCGGGCCGCGCAAGCAGCCCGGCTCCGACGCCGACGTGGACGCGCCCGACCACGACCTCGAGCCGCCGCGGTTCGCGCGCCGCGCGCTGCTGCACCTGCTCGGTGAGTGGTCCTGGACAGACCGTGGGGTGGCAGGCGGTGGAGCAGCGGCAGTTCCGCGCGGGCGGCGGGCGCGCCCGATCGTGACCTCGAGCCGCCACGCGCTACTGACTTCCGAACACGCCTCTTGGAGGCTCTCACATGAGCGCTGGCAGGTGAACTCTTTATCAAAATTATCATTAGTGTGTTTTTTTTTAATTTTTATATTCACAACGGGGTAGTGCTTGGCCTTCATTTCACCTGATGTTTAGTGACGATAAGGTTGAAGGTGGAAGCGCATTACACCCGGAATCCTCATCACAGAGGAACTGGCTATCTTACCTCTTACTGCCGGAACACAACAATTTTAAAATTGTTGTTATGGCGTCAGACTTAGGTAAAATGGTGATAGCTAGCCAGGCGGACTTAAAAATACGTCCTACTACCAACCAATTCGAGTACAAATTGTACCCCCCGTGGGAATCGAACCCGGGACCCCTACGTCTTACACGGGTGGGCGAACCACTAGACCACAGAGACGGTTAAAAAGGCGGTGTTTGATTCTCTCGCCTGGCTTTTCGTGTCAAGAAGAAACTGAGAGTGTATTGGTATTGGTGATGGGCTCTTTTTTCCGCATTTAGACTCCCATTTGGTCCGTTATGCGTGAAACACAGCATTGGTGTGGCTAGTCAAGCCATCCCAGCTCCTTCCAAAAGCGCAGAAGCCTCCGGGGGTGTTCACAGGCTTCTAGGAGCGACCTCACGTCTTTGAATATTTCTGCCCGGTGTGCGGCCAAACCCACGCACTCCAGAATCACGTGGGCGGCTGTTTCCTCTGCGTCCAGGCATCCTCTACATAGGGGACTGTCTGTCGCATTTATGATGAATAGTTGTCGATTTAAAGCTGAGAGTGTAGTTCGGAAATGATGCTCGGGGACACTTCTAAACTTATAATGTTCGTGCAGGAGACTGGGCAGCCGTCGAGGCACCCCCCTGTGGATCGAATCCTTGACCTCTGCGTCTTACACGAGTGGGCGAACCACTAGATCACAGAAGCTGTTAAAAAGGCGGTGTTTGATTCTCTCTCCTGGCTCTTCGTGTCAAGAAGAAACTGAGAGTGTAGTTCTGACATGAGCTCGGGGAGACTTGTAACCTTGTAATGTTCGTGCAGGAGACTGGGCAGCCGTGGAGGCGGCGGTGATGTGCGGCGCGAGCGGCGGCGCAGGCGAGGCGGAGACGCGGCCCGCCAGCCCCGCGCCCAACCAGTCCGGGACCACGCTGCTCGACAAGTTCACGCACGCGCTCATCGTCAAGTGCACCAATGAGGTACGCACTAAACATTTTCTTAGATAAACAATCTAATAAATGACGACAAGACCGAGGACCGATAAACCCCTTTTTTGAGTAAGTCGATTGTAAGGGTAAATTAAATGGTTACCCAACCCCAAAAGATAGGTATCGGAAAGTGCTACTCGAATGGAGAATAACAGCAATTTTTGTTTAGTGACTTATCTAATATCTTATAGGACCACATGCACAACTGTGAAGAAATTTTCGCGATATCTCTTAAAACAGAAAAGTTATATGGCCTCGAATACTGTTATTTTTAAAATGACGTCATTGATCATACAGGTGAACCTTACGTCTTGCGTAATAAAGCACATATTTAAGTGCGCTTGGCATTTCTTTCAAACCCTTATAACTTCGAAACTACTCGCTTGATTTAAATGAAACTAATACATGTGTATTGCTAGATATTTAGCTACATGGTCATAAAGTTTCAAGTGATTTAACAGACCCAGTGACATTCTCCATTGACTGTATTGATTTGGTTATCCTTTCATTGGAGTAAGTCAACGATATGCTTAAGCCAGGGTTTCCTAGGATGACGGTGCCGTCATATTACGGCCGTCAATTAGCGGCGTAAAACGTTGTCTATGTAAATAATACGGCGCGGTTTCAGACGTTACGTTGTCGCCATATTGTTTACATAGACAACATTCAACGCCGCTATATTACGGCCGTAATATGTCGGCACCGCTATCCTAGGAAACCCCAGCTTTACTGCATTGAAAGTCAATTCAACTCTATAAGTTAAATACCCAACCAAAAACCCCTTTAATGGTAAGCGGTTCCAGTCTTTGGACAAAACCTTGTTGCAGTAGTTGCAGTCGAAGTCAGATACAATAGAAAGACATTCAACTGAAAAACGAATGTTTATCGTGGATTAAAACGCGCCAGCTTTAAATATTGTGTATGGCATTGTTGAGTTATATCAATACGATATATCAAACTGTCCAAGATCTAGCGTTTCTGCACAGACTTCTCAATGGATCTTTACAATCTAATGAGCTCGTGGAAAACATCGCAATCAGTGTTCCATATCGTCTTCCTCGACATCCAATAAAGAAAACTTTTGCGCTACCTACTTTTAAGACCAATCTTGGACGAAACGCTCCTTTGCCTCGCTGCTGTGCTCAGTACCTATATAATAATCTCATAAAAGATGGCTCTGATGATATCGATGTTTTTCGCGACTCATTACCTAAATTTAAGTCCAGTGTCTTTAAATTATTAGAGTGTAATAATCAATAATAATAATTCTGTAAATTAATAACTTTCAATTTTGCTTTTTTTTATTTTTTTATTTTTTCATTTTAATTCATTTCATTTCAATTTCATTTAAATTTTTTAAAATTATTTTAGCATGTACTTTGACACAATTAATGTTTTAAATGTTGTGTACGCCTATAATAGGTATATATATAAGTATTGTGCTCTACTGTTATTATAATGTTAACAATGTTAAATATATATACTGTTGGTGTACCTTTTCCATAAATAAATACGATATGCATATAACAATGGCGAAGTGTACATAGAAGCCGATTACCATCGGCTTACCTTTTAGAATTTAAATCCCACCCCACCGAACCACTATACAGATCATGTCAATTTTGTAGAACTGCTTACCTTCGCCATAATTTAACCCCTCGCTACTGGCATATAAGATTTTAGATTGTCGCTACGCGTTGCCTCTGTATGTGGTAATTAAATCTTTATCCTATTTTTCATAGCTTAATCAATTGACTAAATAATAAGCCATTTCCGTACTACCCAGATGTTGGATACGCTGCTAAACACCCTGATCCGGGAACAACAAAACGACTCGATCCCGGGTCGTGCAGAGCGCGCCCGAGAGGTGGCGCGCCGGTTCGTCCGCTCCGTAGCTAGGATATTCGTCATATTCAGCGTCGAAATGGCACCGGGCGCAGCTAAGAAGAAAGGGTATGTATGAAGTTAATGTAAATGTACTAAACTGCCCAGTGTTATCCATTTTGATTGATTGAATTTTGATGAATTGAAAATATATTAGAAATTAGAATCCAGTTAATGTAATTTTTTTATTATTTCCATTTTCCGTCTAAATTTGCATACTCTTGCATAAATAAGTTTTTAAGCAAGGAATTCAATGCATACTTACACCCTGGCATGCGAAAGTCAACAATAATATCTGCACATAGAATTTATATTCTACAAAACTACTCTAGGAGTTCTTCATTTTCTGTAATAAAAGAGCTATTTTTTTCTGTCAGGTGGGTACTCTGGGAACTGACCCTTGTGATATCATAAGACAGGTTGGATATTGAGCGAGCAACTTATGCAAGCCGCAACACTTTGAGAATTTAGCTTGCCGCACCTGCTAACAAAGTTTTATTGCTAGTCTAACCTCGCTTTATGCTGTTTATGTATCTAAGTTCAAAATATTGTATCGTCACCCAGACCGGTGTCGATCACGTCATCGCTGGTCCGCTGCCGGCGCGTGTTCGCCGCGCTCGTGGCGCTGGCCGTAGAAGAACTCGTAGAAGCTGCAGACGCGCTCCTGGCGCCCGTGCGGCTCGGAGTCGTGCGCCCCACCGCGCCGTTCCCGCTGGCCACCACGTATGTGGAGCTGGTGAACGGTAGCGAAGATCTGTTTGGCGTGGAGCCGCTGTCTACTGGACACTCGCGACTGGCGCACCCGCGCAGGTAAGTTTGAACACGTCCGATTGATGTACATACATATCATATTTTTATTAGTGTATCATTTACTTCATTTAATTTGAAAATTTACAATCAGCCCTTTATTTAGTAAGCAAAGAAAGTGCTATCGTTATAAAATTATCCCAAATGGAAAAAAAATGTTTAAGTAATAAAATAGGGCTTCAAGGCTTCGCCAAACAGAACGCGATTAGTGCGCGCTAGAGCGCTAACCTGCCCCCCTAGCCAAAGTAACATTTGCAATATTTCGCTATCGCTTCGTTTCGAAACATGTATGGATTTGACGTTTTAAAATTCGATTGTTAACGAAACCTTATGTCAATTCCATACATGTTTCGAAAGCGAAGCGATAACGAAGATTTGCGAATGTTACTTTGGCTAGGCCCTCTGACGTCGTCGTCGATAGTTTCATGCCAAACAGCGCCAGTGCTAACAGTACGCAGTGCCGGCGCCGTGTTTGGCGCTATGCACGTCCTACAACACAATTCGGCGCTATAGCGCGACGTCAGGTTAGCACTCTAGCGCGCGTTAAGTACGCGTTCTGTTTGGAGAAGCTTTTAATGTATAAACGGCTCGTTCAGAGAGTCGAACGCGACTGGCGGTCGAGGCAACGCCGCTGGAGGTACATCAATGGGCAGTTCTACTCTGGTACCGGACCGGTCTTCAACACCGGTAGCAACCGAATACGCGGACGATGTGGCGGGGGAGGCGCTCGGCGGAGATGATGATGCCTCCGAGACGGACGAGCCCAGCGCGCCCGCGCCCGTGCAGCCTACTGACGCTCAGCACGACGACGCTATGGCGGACAGGTAACAATCACAGAGACATCACACACACTACTACTGCTGCACACCAATGTGTTGAGGTGGCGACCGAATACGCGGACGTCGTCGTGGCGGGGGAAGCGTTTGGCCTCTAAAATTAACTAAGTAGTCGGCTACTGATGCTTAGCACGACGCTATGGCTAACGATATTAGAATCAATGCAAACCGTAGGCATAGCTTCTTTGACATTTACAAGAGCTTGTAACAGCCTAGACTGATTAAATGAATTTGAGTTTAATCATAGCGCGTGCTAAGGGGAGAGGAGGCCCAGATAGCCGGGTCTAATGAGGTATTCCTACAAGGGCTGCTATCAAGACCAACTGGCGGCGAGGGCAACGATATGCCAATAAAGCTAATGTCATGCTAATTTTAACTAGGGGGCCCCACGACGACGCTCGTTAACGATCCAACACAATGAAACTTGACACTCTTTTTTGCCTCTCTCTTAGCACTTCAGCCGTTGTTTTTGTTAGTGCGGCTAAATGTTTATACTTACGGTCCAGTTACATTTCTGAAAAGCTTTTCTGAGAATCTAAAGCAACAGTCCGTCGTTTAAATAATATGTTTTAATTTGGACTTGTTTCTCCTATAGGGTACAAGAACAACACGTAGTCGTTGAAAACGGCACAGAGCGCGCGGAGGGTGGCGAAAGCGAGAGTGAGCTAGATCTCCTCGCCGAAGTAGAGACGGAGAGCGACTCGGACGACCAGGACAACGCCGAGTCCGCGCAGCGCAGCGTGCAGACCGGCGCCACGCAGGGATCCGACGCTGGTATGTTAACGTTGCTGTGTAGTGTTTGTCTAATTCAAGGGTCGCCAAACAATTTAGCCTAAAGGCCAGACTAACTCCTGCACGAAGTCCCAAGGCCAGGACCTACCCAGCTCATCGTGCCAATACACTGTAAATTACTACAGTATGTTGGTACGATCCGACCCTCGCGCGGGCTGGATTACCCGTGCTGGCGGGCCGGTGCTGGCCCGCGGGCCGTATTTTGGACCCTGGTCTAATTCATAGTACTGTAAGGTTTAATTTTGTGACGTATTTCAGTCAGCCCCCAAGCATGACCAGCGTAACACGATATATATCGCGTGATATAACGTTTTATCGACAAAATCAAAATCTATTGTCTCTTGACAGTTAACGGTGATAAATCGCTAAATCATATTATTGCGTTTTGGTGGTCATGCTAGGGGGGAAGGTCAAGAAGTGTTTTTTTCTTATTAATCTTAAATTCTATCACGATGTTAACAAAAAGCATATAGACACTCCGCAAAATCATTCTAATTAATAGCGACTCTTGCTCCGACACAATAAAGTGTAATTCAGGTCGCACAGCACTAATTCCCTACAGTTATATTCACCTAGAAGTTGCCTCTCTTTTTATCACATACTTTAATCTTTTCTAACGACATTTAGGGTTGTCTTCTTTTAAATGAACAGCGTAGCATATTATAAAAGGAAAGCGGTTATATGCAGTATGGTTAAAGCTTACAAAAATAAATCTTGGCGCCTTATTTCTATTCCACAACCAACGCCTGTGTTTTATACGGCTTCGCGCCACTGGATGTATTATTCCAATTATCCGATGCACCGTGACAGGCATAGCTTCGCTGCTGCTGTACCCTGAAGAAGAGAGCGGCGACTCGACGCAGCCAGAAGACGAAGACTCCGAGGCGGGCGAGACGGACGAGCAGGACGGCGAGACTGAGCCGCCGCTACATGACGGGGAACCGCTGGAGAGAAGGGCCGCGCCACCCGCCAGACCGAACCTGGCGCCGCATTCTATGCAGTGGGCTATACGGTTAGTATTACTTTGTTAAGTAGAGCTGTGCTGAGTAATGCGCATGCGCAGGCCCGGCTGGAAGGCCGAAAGGAACGGAGCAAAACAAAAGAAAAGGGCATACGACAACTTTGTATTTCCCTTGTACAGTCAGTGGCACGAATCATGAAAATTTTTCGACGGAGTCGGGATAAGTTTGCGCATGTGCTCTTGTGAGCGACCAATAGCGCGCGCCCCTCTCCCACCGCCCGCGCCCCTCACCGCAACGCATACCCAAAATACGCGTTCCGCGCAATAATCCCCACCCGATTTCATGATTCGTGCCACTGACTGTATTACTCTGTCCTTTCCGGCCGGGCCGATAAGCGTTCTAAAAAAAACATTTTAAAATTACTACAAAAAATGAGATCCGTCCACAGAGTATTCCAGAGAAACAAACACGTTCTTCTACTTATGACCTTCGATCAAATGTTAAGGCGGGCAGACTTAGGCGCTACTTCATGATCTGATAGTTAACGTCTCACAGTATAGACCAGGGATCACCAATTAGTTTCAGTGCGGGTTCGTTTCGTTTATAACAAATATAAATTTGCCGCGCTCCGTTTGGTAGATGATAACTAGCAACCAAGGCTGAAAACCGTTGGTCGGCGGCATGTGGGTTACGGACCGTGGTCCACCATTTGGTGACCCCTGGTATAGACCTACAGCGAATAGCTGTATTTATTACTATTACTGTTGTAGCAACTGGAAAAATATAATATCCTCTTAATTTTACGTTCATTGTTAACGAGAAATCGCATAAGGGATCATTCACACATCTCAGTCACGCCAACGGTCAGTCTTTCAATACGAGTTATGACTTTCCGGTGACTCAAAAGTAGAGGATTCGATCCCGGGATCCTGACCGTTTTTCAATCCGAAATTTTCGGGATTGAGTTTTCATAATCCCGGGATTTTCGGGATTGGTTAATTAATTTAAAAAAAGTTGCAAAATATAGTGCGTGATGCTAAACGCTCAGTGCCAGTGCTCTCAATATAATTGCACGCCTATCATTTATAATATAAAATACAAGAAAACCAGTATTTCATTCAAGCAGCATTCCAAGCAAGTAACACAACCCAGCGGATTTGCAATGGTTTCTTGAAATAAAACTTTTTTTATTTTGAACTAAAATGATAGACATGCAACTCTCACTGTGTTATGTGGTGACACTTCAGTGTTACTGCTACTGAACAAAAATGTATGAACATTCTTCAAGATTAATTTAGAAATGAGACATTTTGTGACTCATGAATATTATTTTAAATCAGTTTTTTCTAAGAAACTTCTTCACTAACTAAAAAGTAAGTAGGTTTTTACATGAAATCCGTCTATTTGGTCGACGTTAAGAGAGGTTTTGTCAATTATCTTTATTTCCATAGTTTGTTAGATATTTTTTTTCAATTTATTGAAGTTTAAATGAAGATCTTATTCACTCTTGAAAAATATTTTTTTTTTAAGTCTGGTTAGACTTAATTTGACTCTAACTTTGATTAGTTAGTGATTAGATTAGCTAGGTGTGTATTGTAACGTAAAATATGTTGGTTTTTGTTAAAATTTTGATTAAAATACGTCGATTTTTGACGAAATCTAAAATTTTAATTTATAATCTTCAATCCCGAAATAATCCCGGAATCCCGGGATTGCCTAAGTGTAATCCCGAAATCCCGGGATCAGAAATAAGGACCGGGATCGAATTCCCTACTCAAAAGTCAAAGTCAAATAAGCTTTATTCAAATAAACTTAATTATTAAGTACTTTTGAATCGTCTATATTTTCCTACCACCCGTTCCAGACTTTTATAGCTGACAAGAAGAACGGGCGCAAGAAACTTATCAGCTGTAACGGCCATAAGTAACGATATTTACAAACTTGAATATATCGTTACCAGAAAATTACAACAGGGTGACAGGATTATTGGCAACAACATAGACTTATTATATTACTTCAACAAAGTACTTATTAGCAAGTTATGTGTTACATCATTTCCACGCATTTAGATCTTTAAGATAATCATCTACTTTATAATAACCTTTACCCATGAGCGTTTTTTTAACATGGTTTTTAAATTCATGCAAAGGAAGACCAATCACTTGTTGTGGAACTTTATTAATAAAGGCTATGCCTTTCCCCATAAATGAACCTCTAGTTTTTGCAAGCCTAAATCTTGGAACGGCAAGTTTATCTTTATTTCTTGTATTGAACTGGTATTAGTAATATTGCTGTTCTTAGCAAATGAATCATAGTGTTTCCTTACATAAACTAAATTATCATAAATATATTGGCCTGCCAAAGTTAAAATATTTATTTCTTTGAACAATTCTCTCAAGGTATCTCTCCGCCGTAGATTGTAAATGGCGTGAACAGCTCTTTTTTGGAGTACAAAAATATTTTCAATACTGGCCGCTGAGCCCCACAATAGCAGTCCATACGACATTACGCTATGAAAATTGTTTATAAAAAACAAAAAAACCGACTTCAAAAAACCTGCCTATAAAAAGCAAGAAATAATATTCAAATCATTAGATATGCATTATCATTGTTATAATAAAAACACGTCTATTGAAGTCGGGTGGGGCTGGAGTACAACTTCCTATTTTTTTATTCTAAAAGCCCCACCCGACTTCAATAGACGTGTTTTTATTATAACAATGATAATGCATATCTAATGATTTGAATATTATTTCTTGCTTTTTATAGGCAGGTTTTTTGAAGTCGGTTTTTTTGTTTTTTATAAACAATTTTTTATTTTCTTATTTTTAGTGTAAGTACCTTCTGTATTAGGTATATTATTTAGGTAGAAAAATCGACTCAGCCCAACGTGAGATAATCGCGAAGAAACATACATACATACTGAGAACCTCCTTTTTTTGAAGTCGGTTGAAAATACTATACTAAAGTATCCCTTTTCCAACAAAAAAATCATCTAATTCGGTTCATAAATAAGAAAGTTGTCAAGTTAGTTGATGCAAATCATAATATTTTCAGGATTACTGGAAAACTACCCGACCGATTTGAAAAAAAATTAAATGGGACCATCTCGCAAGCAAACTCAATCGAACAAAATAAGAATCATCAAAATCGGTCCATAAATGTCGAAGATACGCGCGAACAACGATAAAAAAATAAAAAAAAACATACAATCGAATTGAGAACCTCCTCCTTTTGTCGAAGTCGGTTAAAAATAGCTAAAGTATACCTTGCGGTTTCAATATCAGTTAAAAGCCTTATTTTCTTAACAGCGAATGCCGCTGAACTAAGACTGACACGTCACGTGACTGTCAAAAACTTGCATTGAAATTTGACTGTCCGTTGACGTGACTGAGCTCTGTGAACGATCCATAAAATAAACATGCATGTTTCGTTGCGTAGATCCCGCGAGACCAACCGCGGCACCAGCGGCAGCACGGGCGGCGTGCGGCTGTCGGGCGGCTCGTCGCTCGTGTTCATCGACCCCACGTCCCTGCGCCGGTCCACCGCGCCCGCCGCGGGGGGGCACGACCCGCACTCTACTTCTACCACCGCCTCGTGCCTTGCTAGAGCTTTTGGTGAGTGCCTTTCTTTGTTCAAAAATCATCATCATCATCATATCAGCCGCAGGACACCCACTGCTGAGTATAGGCTTCCCCCAAGGATCTCCACGACGATAGGTCCTGCGCTGCCCGCATCCAGCGGCTTCCTGTAGTAACCTTTACCAGATCGTCGGTCCACGTTGTCGGAGGCCTACCCAAGGAGCGTCAACGGTACGAGGTCGCCATATTTTTAAAATAAGATTAAGTAAAAATATCTTTATTCAAATAAACTTAAAAATTAAGCGCTTTTGAATACTCTTTATTTGATGATTATGATATGATAGTCAAACTGCATTATCTAGAGTGAGTCTTCGTCCGATAATTCATAATAGTACGCGACTAAGCGATCATCGCGCGAGTAAGTGAAGCTACCATCGCGTGTTCGCGCGATGACAAGAAATGTGTGTCCTAATGGGACGCGAACGATCAACGCTTGAATTACGTTACGACGCGACCATAGCGTACCAACGACGCGACGCGAATATCACGCGAATAGACATTCGACATCAATATCTTTGATCGCGGATTCGTATAAACTTAGTTCGCGCGAATAGGTTTCAAACATTTTAGTCGCGCGACCGCATCACGTGAATGCCATTTAGGACACCTATTTGACGTCAGTATGTTTGATCGCGAATTCGTACGACTAAAATTCGCTCGAAAGTTCGAGATCGCGTAGTCGCGTTCTATTAGGACGATCCCTCACGGTATGGCCATAATATGACATCGGGGCGGCGACGTGACATTTGAATTCCTAATATCGGACTTGCCGAATAACTGGCGGGTTGCGATAATTTCCGCCGACCGATGTAGAGAGAATTCGCTGCCAGGCTCTCTGTTGCGTACCCTGCATGTAAATCTCTAAACTTAAAATGCATTGAATATTTGAACAGGCATAGTGATCAGACAAATAGCCGACCTACTGTGGGAGTACGAGCGCGTAACGTTGCCGCTGCCAAGAATGGTTCCTCTGGCGTACAGAGAAGCTCTGCGGCTGCAATGCTACCTGGAGAGACAGCTCAAGCCCACGTGGGACTGGCTCGTCACCGTCATGGACGCTACGGAAGCGCAACTGAGGTACGTTAATAATTAAGGCTCGGTTACGCTGGAACATTTGTCTCTGTCTTTTTCTTTACATGTAAAGAGTAAGGAAAATAACCTCACTTCTGCACTTTTTCGATGTTTTTCGTTGTTTTTCCATCATTATCACTATCAAAATTATTAAATTAAATTGGAGATACTTCACAGTACATTAAAGTATATTTTGATGTAGAATTCAATATGTTTCCTCTATCATTAACGCCAAAAATATGAACCTACGCAAGCGCTTTTGATGATACGCTGATATTTTTTTACAATCATCTGTGAAGTTTATACGCAATTTAATACTTATAACTATTAGAGAATCTCTTTAGCTAAAGTTAGGTCAACGAAAGATGAGACTCGGTTCAAAATGGAACTAATTTTGCATCTTATTTTTGGGGTCAGTTTCCAATAACTTAACCTATAGTTAGGTCAGTAGTGGCACTCATGTATGGCGAGGTCAAAATTTGTCATTAGATGAATTCACTTGGCACATATGTAGCTTAGGTAAAACTGATCTGATTTAGCCCGGTAGCCAACCGCCCCCCCTTGGCAGGTAAGGGGGGGTGGCATTCAAAGATTCGCGCCGCCGCACTTCAGAAAAAAAATCATATCTCCTTCAATATACCTACCACCTTGAGTGTGGTATCATAATGTGATAAATCAAGGATGAGGAAGCCATTTTTGAGACATTTAATGTACAGTGTCATAGAAAAAAAGTGATATATTTTACTATATTGACGACATTATCAAAATCAGTTTGCTATTTTTTTTATTCAACAGTTGGTATCTTTGAAAATTCAAATTTTATGCAAAGGAAAAAAATACTATCTTAAAGTACATTTATTCAGCTTTAAATACATACAAACTTATATATAGTTATCATACAATATCTATCTGACAAAAATCGAACATTGTAAGCGAAGGTGTTTCCAAACGTCTTTAATTTCAAGTTAAGTTGGTTTTTCATACAAATTGTATAGAGCACAAACTTAACTTTGCGGCCAATTGATGTTTATCTTTCTACGGTCTTATAGTCTCTCTCAGCTATCGTACAGTCTAATTTATACTTAAATTTTTTTGTGGAAGTCATAACGACAATTGAAAAAAATAGACAGACTTGATCTCAGAATGAGGAAGTCACAAAACGTCGACGCGACGTGGCGTCAAAAGATCAGCTCAAAACGATCAGGTAGGAAAACGTCCTATCCTACCATATTAAGTTTACAATGCAAAAAGTGTTTAAATCATAATAGGTAGGTACCCTAAGAACCTAGGTATACAAATATATCGTAAAGATAAAACTACTGTTGCACTGAGTATTTTTATACACTCGTGAGCAGAAAAATGGAACAACAGCCCTATTTCATACAAACAAGGTAATTTTAAAGCTTTGGTTCTCCGCCCAAGATTAAACGGGGTATTATGTGATGATGGCAATTTAAAGAGTGAATGGAGAAGGCACAGACCGCAAAAGAAACCCAACGGATCAGAAGAGTCGTTTACACCAGAGACCGTCTAGAGTGTTGAGTGTTACATTTTCCATACTTAAAAATTTTCGCTTGATTTTTTTTTAAGTTCAACCCTGAGCTAAATGACTTATCTAATCCGTTCGATTTCTTTAGCATTATAAGTCTCCACCATCCATTCTTTAAACTTCCATCATCAGATAACATCTCGTTTAATCCTGAGCGGAGAACCAAAGTTTTAAAGTTACCTCGTTTGTATGAAAATAAGCCTGTTAATCATTTTTTTCAGCTCAAAAGTGTATAAAAATACTTAATGCAACAATAGTTTCATTTTTACGATATATTTATATGCCTAGGTCCTTGGGGTACCTAATAATTATAATTTAAACATTATTTGCACTTTAGACTTAATTTGGTAGAATATTTTCCTACCTGGGTCGTTTTGAGATCTAATCTTTTGACGCCACGTCGCGTCGTCGTTTTATGACTTGCTCGTACTGAGAACAAGTATGTCTAATTTTTTCTATAGTCGTTATGACTTCCACAAAAAGATCTAAGTATGTATTAGACCGTAGGATAGTTGAGAGAGATTGTAAGACCGTAAGAACATAAGCGACAAAATATACCAAAGTTAAGTTTGTATTCTATACATTTTGTATGAAAAAACCAACTTATATTTGCAGTTAGAAATTCTTGGCAACACTGTCACATACTGTGTTCGATTTTTTTCAGAGAGACATTGTAAGATAACTATATTTAAAGTATACATATTTTTAAAGCTGAATAAGTGTACTTTAAGTCAAAATTTTTTTTCTCTGCACAAAATTAGTATTTTCAAAGATACTGATTGTTGAATAAAAATAATAGCAAAACATTTTTTGATACTTTTAGCAATATATTTTTTTTTCAATGTCTATAAAATTAAATGACTCAAAAATGAATTTCTTTATGCTTGCTACAGAGTTAAGTTTGTGTTCTATACATTTTGCATGAAATAAAACATCTAATACTGGCTCTTGGAAACGTTGGGAAACACCGTCGCATACCATGTTCGATTTTTTTTCAGATAGACATTGTACGATACCTATATATAAAGTATATATTTTTTAAAAGCTGGATAAATTTGCTTCAATACAATATTTTTTTTCTTTGCACAAAATTAGTATTTTCGAAGATACCGGCTCTTAAATAAAAAAAATAGCAAAGAGATTTTGATACTATCCGTTATATTTTACCTTTTTTCTATGAAACTGTACATGAAATGTCTTAAAAATGAGTCCCCTATCCCTAATTTATCATAAAATGATACCACAGTCGAGGTGATAGGTATATTGAAGGAGATATGATTTTTTGTCTGAAGTGCGGCGGCGTGAAACTTTGAATATCACCCCCCACTACCTGCCAAGGGGGGGAGGATGGCTACCGGGCTAAATCAGCTCAGTTTTACCTAAGCTAAATATGTGCCAAGTGAATTCATCTAATGAAAAATTTTGACCTTTTGCCACTACTTCCTAGGCTACTATACACGCTAGTTTAACAGGGAAAGTGGCGCCGCCATTACAATCTCATCTTTCGTTGACCAGACTCTAGACGTGTCGTATGTTTTTTTGTGGATACAACTTTACGTTTTCTATATAAAAAATTACCCCCGCAAACAATGTTTTCCTATAATGGACCCTTAATGTTCTTGAATAGTCTGATTAAATATTAGGTTTAATTTTGATATTATTGTAAATTGAATACATTTACTTACTCCTAACATTTGTTCGACCCTAGATTCGGTGCATCCCTCACGACGAACAATGCCACGACTTCGGCCACAGAGGGTCGGCCTAACGCCCCGGCTGCTAGGCGAGCGACTTCATTTACTTCCCCGGTTACGCGTATTATAGGATTTTCAGAAGGCCCAAGAGCAAGAGATCGAGAACAAGGTAACTTTATATATTTTGTTTGTATTATGAATAATATACGACAAATAAAAAAATATGAGTCTCTAATTTCAAAATCTTCTTATACACTGTTGATTTTTAAGTATATCTAAAAATGAAATGAGTGTATCTTCTTTATTCTAATCGAGTATGTACTATGGGCAACAGCGTCGCTTAACCAGTTTTCAACAAAATTCGTGTGCGCGCGTATCGCCCCTACACGAACTAAACGTATGGTTGTGACGGCGCGGCGTGCAAGCGATTTTGACCTTAGCAGTGGTTAAGCGTCGCTGTTGCCCATGGTACAGTTAAAAGTTTCAATATTTAATAAATGGTCAAGACATTGAGGTTTGTTTAAGTACCATAATTTTACTGATTTCTGTATTTAGAGCTCATTCATAGAATAAGACGCGCGTAAACATAAGAGATTATCTTGTTTACCTACTACACGTAAATAATGTAAGAACAAATCAACCCACGCGTTACCAACGTAAATAATGAAAAGAATGAATCTTGCTTTTTTTGCGAGTTTGCCGATTAATCAAGATTTTTTCCGATATTTTCAAATTATTAATTTTTTACTTCTAACTGCACGTTCATATTCAGAAACGTGGTCTGATATCCCCATTTCGTTTTTAGATATACTTAAAAATTAACGGTGTACATGTACTATTTTACTCAGGTGTGGAAGCTGGAAGTGCACGTCGCGAGTTCTTGGCATACTGCCTGTCGTTACTGCGCGCCCACAGCTCTGAGCACGCCGAGCAACTGCCCGTGCTGGACGTGGCTGCACTCAAGCACGTGGCGTACGTGCTGGACGCGCTCGTGTACTACATGCGCGCCGCCCAGCCGCAGCCCCACCACCACCACCACCTGTGGACGCCGGTCAGTACTCTACACGTGGTCTACGTGCTAGCTAGACGCGCTCGTGTACTACATGCGCGCCGCCCAGCCGCAGCCCCACCACCACCACCACCTGTGGACGCCGGTCAGTACTCTACACGTGGTCTACGTGCTAGCTAGACGCGCTCGTGTACTACATGCGCGCCGCCCAGCCGCAGCCCCACCACCACCACCACCTGTGGACGCCGGTCAGTACTCTACACGTGGTCTACGTGCTAGCTAGACGCGCTCGTGTACTACATGCGCGCCGCCCAGCCGCAGCCCCACCACCACCACCACCTGTGGACGCCGGTCAGTACTCTACACGTGGTCTACGTGCTAGCTAGACGCGCTCGTGTACTACATGCGCGCCGCCCAGCCGCAGCCCCACCACCACCACCACCTGTGGACGCCGGTCAGTACTCTACACGTGGTCTACGTGCTAGCTAGACGCGCTCGTGTACTACATGCGCGCCGCCCAGCCGCAGCCCCACCACCACCACCACCTGTGGACGCCGGTCAGTACTCTACACGTGGTCTACGTGCTAGCTAGACGCGCTCGTGTACTACATGCGCGCCGCCCAGCCGCAGCCCCACCACCACCACCACCTGTGGACGCCGGTCAGTACTCTACACGTGGTCTACGTGCTAGCTAGACGCGCTCGTGTACTACATGCTCGCCTGAGCATAGGGACCGAGTTATGTTTTCAGCAGGTGTTAGCATTACCTTTCATATCGTGTTGACAGTTTCCATATAATTTCTTATCTTAATGTAGGCACAGCGGCGACACTCCCCTGTACGTGTGAGGTCTGGCGCCGGTGACCTTGAGTTGCGTCGCGGACTAGTTTTGTCTCTCTCTATTTTCTGGTTTCGTGTATGTACGGTTCATTCATCGCACACCGTTTTTGCATACATCAGCGCGACTCGTTCTAAATGTTATTGTTTGTTACTAACTTTGCGCACTCTTTATACTGATTTAACGTGAAACAAATCATTATCCTAACTTACTACTGTATTTTTACTTATTACAAGTTATACGGGAGTTCGTGTTTTCATTCAACTACAACAACTCTGAGTGTGTCAGAGATACTACTTACAACAACAACTCTCATGAATGGGCTCACTAGAACACAAACCTAGCTGCTCGTACAGTGTATGTCGTTCTCATCACGCGCGACTCCGCGGAGTCAAACCCTCGCCCCGATGGCTCCGCGGCACCCCTGCACTCGCCCACACCACTCGCATATAGCCGCGAGCACTTTTACAGCACACTTGTGTAAGTGTCGGTTTTTTTTTTGCGTAGTGTATATTTTCTTTGATCTAGGTATGATGTCACGTCTACGCACGCATTATGTTTAGTGACATAGCTTTCACTGATCCTGCATTTCTTCGAGTAGGTATTTGCTGTTATTGCATCAACCGATATGATTGAATGCAACATCATAGCTAGCCCTACTCATTAATATTTTTATACAGGACGAGAATGAAAACGAGGAAGGCGACGAGGAGATGGTGGTGGGCGGCAGCGCGGCGGCCGAGTCGGACGGCGAGGGCGACGGCTCGCGCGGCCGCACGCACGCCTTCTTCCAGCGCTCCGAGTCCACGCTCTGTCTGGGCTGCCCGCCGCCCGACCCGTTCAATTGTATGATTCATTTATGTTTTAAAAAATAAACCGTTTATTTTAATTAAGTATTCAACAGCAATACATGAGCCGGCAAATCTTAAGATTAAAGATTATGAAGCCCTAGTTGCCCACTCTTAAATTTGGATGTGGATCCGACCATTGGTATAGCAATTGATATTTTAAATAATACTTTTTCAATTTATTTTTGATTTTTATGGTATTTTTATCTTTCATTTTATTTACAAAAGTTTTATTTCCCTTTTATGGCGGCGCAAGCAAGAACGCTTTAAGCGTTTAATAATAGTAACTGTTATGTTAAATAAATCAATCAATTATTAATTGAAAGCTCATTAAATGTACTTTCAATAGATACTAACATTTACACAATAAAACGTTAGCTAGCAATAGCAGGTGGCCAAGTCTAAACTTGTTTTCGAATAGGTGCGATTGTTCTGACGTCGAGTGTAGCTGTGTTCATGAAACAGTTTGTGAGATTTTGCCGGCACCTTGTTTGTAATTTGTCAATAGCTGTAGTGAAAAGTGTTTTTATTACATGAATCAACAGTCCCTTTTCAGTAACAAATAGGTTTTCTAAAAATTTGATGCCTAAGCGTTTCTTTCTGTCAAATAAAGAAAAATAACAACAAAATTGAAAGATAGGTAATGAATAGCCGTAAGAGATTCAAGACATGGTCAAAGGTTAATAAAAATACCTAATGAAGAAAGAGCGATATGGATAAATAAACAAACTTGAAGTAAAACATACTCAATAGTGATTTTAGTGAAGAAAGTAGCTCAAAAAGTAAGCTCATAATGTGTTTATCGGTACAGTGACGATGCAAGACTCCCTACCCCTGGCGGACCAGCCACAGCTGCTGCAGCCCAACGCGCGCCGCGAGGAGCTGTTCGGGATGCCGCGCCAGCCGGTGACCGTGCCCGCCTCGGGCGACGCGCCGCCCGGCGTCAATAATCCGCTGGAAGGTAACTATTTACTCTGAACTGGATGCGACAAAATTAGGGCTATTTTTACCCGAATTCAAGGAAAGGGTCATATAGGGTCCTTGTTAAATAGTGCACGAAATTTTAAGGGGTCAACGTACTCATACATACAAACAACTTTTACTATGGCACCAACATTGAAATCGCGAAAAAAAAATCAGCTGTTCCATACATTTTGATCTATTCCATTTTAAATTTTCTATGGTACAGCTGATTTTTTTTTTGCGATTTCAATGACCCCTTAAAATTTCGTGCACTATTTAAGAAAGACCTTATATTTTTCGCTCGTATCTTGTTAGATGATCTTTTTTGAGAAGTATTTTGAATAAATTTTGCTGCAGCAATAAAAGTAATGGTTAATAAAGAGTCTGCCGCATATTTGGCAATCTTTCTTGTGTTATTTTTCTATTGTAGATTGAGTTTAGAAAGATTTTGTAATTTCTAAAGAGTAGGGAAATGGAACCGAGTTCGCAACAGGCATATATCGTGATATTACTAATGTTCATAACTTCATATGTTACGGTAGCTGATTACATAAATATTTTTTTCTTTTTTTAATTATATTTATTTATTATAAAAGTAAAGCATGTGCTATGGGCAACAGCGTTGCTTAACAGTTGGCAACAAAATTAGTGAGCGCGCGGCGTATCGCCCCTGCACGCACTAAACGTATGTTGTGACGGGCGGCGCGGCGTGCAAGCGATTTTATCCTTAGGAGTGGTTAAGCGACGCTGTTGCCCGGTACATAATCAAACAATACGTGTTAGTGCAAGTAAAGGCTGGAATACACATGCTACGTAGTAGCACAAAAGCATGCTAGTTTCGAGCAGATGCTACTTAGTAGCATAAAATTAGCATGTGTATTCGAAAAGAGCATGCTTGTGATTAAGCACGCTACTTAATCGCAAGCCGGTCTATTTTTCGTGCTAATTAGCACACGGTGTAAGGTGGGGGTGAGAGAGGGGTGGCTCCAAAGCAAATCTGAACGCGTTCTATGCGAGCATGCTACTAGATTGTTTTGCTACTTGATTTGTTTGTGTAGGCAGTTCGCGATGGTGCAATGATATTTTTTTAAATTGTATAGTTCTTTACCGAAATTATGAATGTTTCTGGAAGACCTGTGGCCTGTTTATCAAAACTTACAAGGCTTGTACTTTTTAAAAACAAGCATTTTCTTGATAATAATTATTCCACAAATCCGTTTTTTCAAAACACATTAAATTAAAGACTACAAATGTTTTTTCACTCCTCTTGCTCAAAAAGTCCGTCATTGTAAGGTACAAGAGTCAGGATAAAATAGCATAAATACCCCTAGGGGATAAAGTTTTTTCTTTTTTAATGTTTGTCTATTACCAATGAACCTACTAAAACGAAATAGTTATTTGTTATACAAGTGACCAAAATCAAATTGTGCTGCGAGTGCCGACTTTAAATCACGAACTAGCGAAGTAGTCTAGAATTGAATCACGAGCATAGCGAGTGATTCTAATATAGACTACTGAGCACAGTGAGTGATTTAAAGGCACGAGGCAGAACAACATTTTGGTCTCGTGTAAAACATACAACTTTTCACCTCGACCAGCGAGAAAATTTTCATGTGACTACTGGTAAAAAGCTTAATTCAGCATTAGAAACTTGTTCTCTTAACTCTTTTGGAGTTAGGCAACTATCTTCATCGTTGGATGCATTCATTTTTGTAATTTATCACAAAATAATTCGATCAAACCTATGCTGAAAAATTTTATTCATAGAGTCAGTAAAGTAGATTCCCGTCGTTTTGATTACATTACGTTGTGTTTTTCTCTTATTCATTAATATCCCGTCTTATTTATTTATTTATAACTATAAAACATATAATTTGTTAATAAATTTCATAAATTTTTCTTATTTCATATTTGATTCATACATGTGACCTCATTACCTTCATACTCTTTATTTCGAATTATCAACCTTCTTTTTTAACAATCCTTATTTAAGGGGCCGTAATAGGAAAACAGGGTTTGCGCGGGCCATTTTTTTATATAGAAAACATAAACTTGTAGTCACCAAAAAAATCAAACGACAAGCTAAAGAGTTTCTCTAGTTGCTACAAACATAAAATTGTGTATAAACCTTACAGATGATTGTAAAAAAAAACAGAAAATCTCTAAAAACGCCTAAAAAGCGCTTGTCGCGGGCCATATTTTTGGCGTAAATAATAGCGGAAACGCATTGAATTTTAAATCAAAATACACTTTAAGGTACTGTGCAGTACCTACAATGATTTTTTTCCCTTAGATATACTTTTATTTTGTATAAAATAATGGTTAAACTTCTCTATTTTTTCGGCCGAAATCCCCATACAAATTTGTATAGCGCTGCGTTGCAATTATATTAGCCGCGCTCACGCACTCCGGAGCTCAGTGCCAGCCAGATCGTCAGAGTAGGAGCACGTCGCTTTGAGCCACGACCGCACCCGCGTATTCAAGCGTATCCATATACAAATCTCGTGCACAGTGTTTCGATTCACAATTTGCTTGATCAAAATTGTATAGTGGCAAATATGAAAGTTATAGATTATGCTTCGAATTTACTGTGTAACTTATTATTATGAATAACTTCACGATATCTTTTATTATTTGAATTATTAGTTATTACTTGACTGGGTCCAATCCAGGGCCTGATGATGAAGCCGGAAAAAGACCACAGGAATTGTATAATAAAAACATGGTATGCCATCGAGTTTGGACGCGTTAGAATCGTCTTGACAAGTACTCTGTCGGGAAGTAGTTTCCAGGGCCTGATGGTGGAGCCGGAAGAAGGCCACAGGAAGTCTATGATAAAACCATGCTACACCATCGAGTTTAGACTCGTTTGATTCGTCTTGACGAGTACTCTGTCGGGAAGTAGTTTCCATGGCCAGATGATGGGATCGGAAGAAGGCCACAGAAAGTCTATGATAAAACCATGCTACCCCATCGAGTTTCGGTTCATTTGATTCGTCCAACTTTTTGTTTTTGGGCCGATTTTGATAAAACTCTGTTTTTTTAGGGTTCCGTACCCAAAGGGTAAAAACGGGACCCTATTACTAAGACTCCGCTGTCCGTCTGTCTGTCACCAGGCTGTATCTCATGAACCGTGATAGCTAGACAGTTGAAATTTTCACAAATGATGTATTTCTGTTGCCGCTATAACAATAAATATACTATAAATATAATAAAATAGATATTTAAGGGGGGCTCCCATACAAGAAACGTGATTTTTTTGCTGTTTTTTGCTCAATATTAATAACGACAACAGGTAGACAGTTAAAATTTTCACAGATGATGTATTTCTGTTATTGTTGTTATCAACAAATACTAAAAACAGAATAAAATAAATATTTTAGGGGGGCTCCCATACAACGATCGTGATTATCTGCCGTTATTTGATACGGAACCCTTCGTGCGCGAGTCCGACTCGCACTTGGCCGGTTTTTGTTACTATTTAGACAATAAAACAGCAACGCAATAATATTTAAAAAAAACCAAGATGGCGGCCAACTTTTTTGTTTTTGGGCCGATTTCGATGAAACTCAGTTTTTAGTACTATTTCGACAAAAAACAGCAACGCAAGAATAAAAATTGAAAAAAATCGAAGATGGCGGCCAACTTTTTTGTTCTTGGGCCGATTTCGATGAAACTCGGTTTTTGGTACTATTTCGAAAATAAAACAGCAACGCAAGAATAAAAATTGAAAAAAAATCCGAGATGGCGGCCAACTTTTTTGTTCTTGGGCCGATTTCGATGAAACTCGGTTTTTGGTACTATTTCGAAAATAAAACAGCAACGCAAGAATAAAAATTGAAAAAATCCAAGATTGCGGCCAACTTTTTTGTTTTTGGGCAGATTTCGATAAAACTCGGCTTTTGGTACTATTTCGAAAATAAAACTGTAACGCAATAATAAAAAAATAAAAATTCAAGATGGCGGCTAACTTTTTTGTTTTTGGGCCGATTTCGGTTAAACTCGGTTTTTGGTACTAATTCGAAAATAAAACAGCAACGCAAGAATAAAAATTGAAAAAAATCCAAGATGGCGGCCAACTTTTTTGTTATTGGGTCGATTTCGATGAAACTCGGTTTTTGGTACTATTTCGAAAATAAAACAGCAACGCAAGAATAAAATTGAAAAAATCCAAGATGGCGGCTAACTTTTTTGTTTTTGGGCCGATTTCGGTTAAATTCGGTTTTTGGTACTAATTCGAAAATAAAACAGTAACGCAAGAATAAAAATTGAAAAAATCCAAGATGACGGCTAACTTTTTTGTTTTTGGGCCGATTTCGGTTAAACTCGGTTTTTGGTACTAATTCGAAAATAAAACAGCAACGCAAGAATAAAAATTGAAAAAAATCCAAGATGGCGGCCAACTTTTTTGTTTTTGGGCCGATTTCGATGAAACTCGGTTTTTGGTACTATTTCGAAAATAAAACAGCAACGCAAGAATAAAAATTGAAAAAATCCAAGATGTCGGCCAACTTTTTTGTTTTTGGGCAGATTTCGATAAAACTCGGTTTTTGGTACTATTTCGAAAATAAAACAGCAACGCAAGAATAAAAATTGAAAAAAATCCAAGATGGCGGCCAACTTTTTTGTTCTTGGGCCGATTTCGATGAAACTGGGTTTTTGGTACTATTTCGAAAATAAAACAGCAACGCAAGAATAAAAATTGAAAAAAATCCAAGATGGCGGCCAACTTTTTTGTTCTTGGGCCGATTTCGATGAAACTGGGTTTTTGGTACTATTTCGAAAATAAAACTGCAACGCAATAATAAAAAAATAAAAATTCAAGATGGCGGCTAACTTTTTTGTTCTTGGGCCGATTTCGATGAAACTCGGTTTTTGGTACTATTTCGAAAATAAAACAGCAACGCAAGAATAAAAATTGAAAAAATCCAAGATGGCGGCCAACTTTTTTGTTTTTGGGCCGATTTCGGTTAAACTCGGTTTTTGGTACTAATTCGAAAATAAAACAGCAACGCAATAATAAAAATTGAAAAAAATCCAAGATGGCGGCCAACTTTTTTGTTCTTGGGCCGATTTCGATGAAACTCGGTTTTTTGTACTATTTCGAAAATAAAACAGCAACGCAAGAATAAAAATTGAAAAAATCCAAGATGGCGGCCAACTTTTTTGTTTTTGGGCAGATTTCGATAAAACTCGGTTTTTGGTACTATTTCGAAAATAAAACAGCAACGCAAGAATAAAAATTGAAAAAAATCCAAGATGGCGGCCAACTTTTTTGTTCTTGGGCCGATTTCGATGAAACTGGGTTTTTGGTACTATTTCGAAAATAAAACAGCAACGCAAGAATAAAAATTGAAAAAAATCCAAGATGGCGGCCAACTTTTTTGTTCTTGGGCCGATTTCGATGAAACTGGGTTTTTGGTACTATTTCGAAAATAAAACAGTAACGCAAGAATAAAAATTGAAAAAATCCAAGATAGCGGCCAACTTTTTTGTTTTTGGGCCGATTTCGATGAAACTCGGTTTTTGGTACTATTTCGAAAATAAAACAGCAACGCAAGAATTAAAATTGAAAAAATCCAAGTTGGCGGCCAACTTTTTTGTTCTTGGGCCGATTTCGATGAAACTCGGTTTTTGGTACTATTTCGAAAATAAAACAGCAACGCAAGAATAAAAATTGAAAAGATCCAAGATGGCGGCCAACTTTTTTGTTTTTGGGCCGATTTCGGTTAAACTCGGTTTTTGGTACTAATTCGAAAATAAAACAGCAACGTAAGAATAAAAATTGAAAAAAATCCAAGATGGCGGCCAACTTTTTTGTTTTTGGGCCGATTACGGTTAAACTCGGTTTTTGGTACTAAAGGTCAAACCGCACTACAGCGGAGCGGCGCTGCGCGGCGCAGCACTGCAGCGGAGCGGCGCGGCCTCTCCTAAACGCACTATCGCGGCAGCGGAGCGGCGCGGCGCGGCTCAAATTGCCAGACGTGGCAAGATTTCATTGAAGTTTGACGCACGAACGAAAAGGGAACGCTCGGTCACGCGTTCCCTAGAACGAATTTCCAAGGAACGATTTAGCAATACATCCTCATATTTTTTATTTATTTATTTGTGATGAGTTATGATTATGATGATTTATGAAATGATCACGTAAAATACCACTTTGTAATTTAATCAAAATTTGTACACTGAAATATCAGTAGAAATAGATATTTCCAAATACCCTCTATAGACTGAAGCTCGATTATGAAGAATATTCGGCCGCGCCGCGCCGCCAGCTATACCGCACTAGCAGCAGCGGAGCGGCGCGGCGCGGCAAAATATTCTTTTGCACCCAAATCTGCAGTGCCGCGCCGGTACGCGCCGCGCCGCGCCGCGCCTCTCCGCTATAGTGCGGTTTGCATCATTGCAATCAATAGAAATAATATTTGGCCGCGCCGCGCCGCGCCGCGCCTCGCCGCGCCGCTCCGCTGTAGTGCGGTTTGACCTTAATTCGAAAATAAAACAGCAACGCAAGAATAAAAATTGAAAAAATCCAAGATGGCAGCCAATTTTTTTGTTCTTGGGCCGATTTCGATGAAACTGGGTTTTTGGTACTATTTCGAAAATAAAACAGCAACGCAAGAATAAAAATTGAAAAAATCCAAGATGACGGCCAATTTTTTTGTTTTTGGGCCGATTTCGGTCAAATTCGGTTTTTGGTACTAATTCGAAAATAAAACAGCAACGCAAGAATAAAAATTGAAAAAAATCCAAGATGGCGGCCAACTTTTTTGTTTTTGGGCCGATTTCGATGAAACTCGGTTTTTGGTACTATTTCGAAAATAAAACAGTAACGCAAGAATAAAAATTGAAAAAAATCCAAGATGGCGGCCAACTTTTTTGTTTTTGGGCCGATTTCGATGAAACTCGGTTTTTGGTACTATTTCGAAAATAAAACTGCAACGCAATAATAAAAAAATAAAAATTCAAGATGGTGGCCAACTTTTTTGTTTTTGGGCCGATTTCGGTTAAACTCGGTTTTTGGTACAATTCGAAAATAAAACAGCAACGCAAGAATAAAAATTGAAAAAAATCCAAGATGGCGGCCAACTTTTTTGTTCTTGGGCCGATTTCGATGAAACTCGGTTTTTGGTACTATTTCGAAAATAAAACAGCAACGCAAGAATAAAAATTGAAAAAAATCCAAGATGGCGGCCAACTTTTTTGTTCTTGGGCCGATTTCGATGAAACTCGGTTTTTGGTACTATTTCGAAAATAAAACAGCAACGCAAGAATAAAAATTGAAAAAATCCAAGATGGCGGCCAACTTTTTTGTTTTTGGGCAGATTTCGATAAAACTCGGTTTTTGGTACTATTTCGAAAATAAAACAGCAACGCAAGAATAAAAATTGAAAAAAATCCAAGATGGCGGCCAACTTTTTTGTTCTTGGGCCGATTTCGATGAAACTGGGTTTTTGGTACTATTTCGAAAATAAAACTAACGCAAGAATAAAAATTGAAAAAATCCAAGATAGCGGCCAACTTTTTTGTTTTTGGGCTGATTTCGATGAAACTCGGTTTTTGGTACTATTTCGAAAATAAAACAGCAACGCAAGAATTAAAATTGAAAAAATCCAAGATGGCGGCCAACTTTTTTGTTCTTGGGCCGATTTCGATGAAACTCGGTTTTTGGTACTATTTCGAAAATAAAACAGCAACGCAAGAATAAAAATTATTAAAAAATATAATTAAAATAATATATATTAAAAATTAATTAAAATTATTCTTGCGTTGCTGTTTTATTTTCGAAATAGTACCGAAAACCGAGTTTCATCTAAATCGGCCCAAGAACAAAAAAGTTGGCCGCCATCTTGGATTTTCATCAATTTTTATTCTTGCGTTAATGTTTTATTTTCGAAATAGTACCAAAAACCGAGTTTCATCGAAATCGGCCCAAGAACAAAAAAGTTGGGCGCCCTCTTGGATTTTTCTCAATTTTTATTCTTGCGTTACTGTTTTATTTTCGAAATAGTACCAAAAACCGAGTTTCATCAAAATCAGCCCAAAAACAAAAAAGTTAGCCGCCATCTTGGATTTTTTAAATTTTTATTCTTGCATCGCTGTTTTACTTTCGAAATAGTACCGAAAACCAAGTTTCATCTAAATCGGCCCAAGAACAAAAAAGTTGGCCGCCATCTTGGATTTTTATCAATTTTTATTCTTGCGTTGCTGTTTTACTTTCGAAATAGTACCAAAAACCGAGTTTCATCGAAATCGGCCCAAGAACAAAAAAGTTGGGCGCCCTCTTGGATTTTTCTCAATTTTTATTCTTGCGTTACTGTTTTATTTTCGAAATAGTACCAAAAACCGAGTTTCATCAAAATCGGCCCAAAAACAAAAAAGGTAGCCGCCATCTTGGATTTTTTTAATTTTTTTTCTTGCGTCGCTGTTTTATTTTCGAAATAGTACCGAAAAACGAGTTTCATCTAAATCGGCCCAAGAACAAAAAAGTTGGCCGTCATCTTGGATTTTTATCAATTTTTATTCTTGCGTTGCTGTTTTATTTTCGTAATAGTACCAAAAACCGAGTTTCATCGAAATCGGCCCAAAACCAAAATAGTTGGCCGCCATCTTGGATTTTTTCAATTTATATTCTTGCGTTGCTGTTTTATTTTTGAAATAGTACCAAAAACCGAGTTTCATCGAAATCGGCCCAAGAACAAAAAAGTTGGCCGCCATCTTGGATTTTTTTCAATTTTTATTCTTGCGTTGCTGTTTTATTTTCGAAATAGTACCAAAAACCGAGTTTCATCAAAATCGGCCCAAAAACAAAAAAGTTGGCCGCCATCTTGGATTTTCTAACATTGCCTGGCCGTTTTTTGTCAAAATATTACCAATGCGCGCGCTTTGCTTCGCTTCGATTCACGCCCAGCTTGAATTGACCCTCACATTTTGGTATTACGATAGGAGTGGCTCGGCAGAAATACCAAAAATCGGTAGGTTCGAGACCACGGCGCAGATTTCACTAACTTAATTTCGTTGTCCTGGCCGAAAAATAAAACCGGTTAATGAAAAATACCCATATTTTTCCAAACCGGTTTAAAAACCGGTTAGAGGAACAGAACCTTTTTCAAAAACATCTATAATTTCGTCAAACCGGTTTAAAAAAATTACCAGTTTCCAAGCGCCACAGACCAAGCAACAATACTGGTACACACTACGTGTTCCCGCTCTCGCACTCTACAACTACTTTATTGATTGGACTATTAGGTCGAAATCGAATTAATACACAATAATGTCAATTTGTTTTCTTATTTTTTTATTGTAGTCAATCTCATATTTTGTTTATACAACATGTAGGTAGGTACCTATATCTTAAAACATTTCTCTACCGATAGGTATGTAGGTATCATACATATTTTAATTTGTTCTTATTTGAGAAGAAATTAATTCATCTTCATCTTTATTAATTTGTATGCTGCAAAAAAAACATAATTGTAAAAATTTATCTAAAGTCGCATTGTGTATTATAAATATGAATATAATTTACTTATTGTTTTATTGTATCCTTGATTGATCTAAATATTTCGATTGTTCACGATCATGAATATTAATAATAAAATAATAATTTATGTGTGAAAAAAAGAAGATTCATTCAATCACCATAAAAATATATTATGCATTTTAAGGACAGACCATACAACAAGATTTTAAGTAATTTAGGTCCTACAGGTACGATGTTCAGGGTTTGGTTATATTGAGATTTGAGCGCAAGCGGACCACTGTTAAAGCGTAGATGTGTGCGTGAACCGCGCAAGTGCGTCGATCGCTGTGTGGGTAGCGCTTCGATACCTAATTTTCTCTCGCGCCCGCGGCGTAAGCGCCCCTTAAAACTCCTTGGTATATCCGTGTATTTTATTTTTTTTCTTTTTAATCCGTGTATGACACCATAAAGCACTCTATCTATCCTTTTCTCACATATCAATTTTACAAGTGTCATCCTTGTCACTTTATTTGTTTTTCCTTTATTATTTGAAAAGTGGTGTTAGAAATTAAAAAAGCACTTTGTCTCACGCTCGCAGCAAAAATCGATTTTGCTGCGAGTTTTTACGCGCCAAAAGCACCCTTTTCGTGCTGGAGAGGTGAAAAAGTATTTATTCATAATTACGAATAAAAACTCGCTCGATTTTTGAAAATGGAACTAAAAGCAGCGATCTCTTCGGTGAAATCATAGACTTGTTTATACTCTGTGACTTTTAGTTTAAAATGCGTGCATTGTGTTTCTTAGCTGCTACAGTAGAAATTAAAAGAGGCACTGGCGCGAAATCTTTAGAATTTTTTTCTAATTCCAAACTGATTGAATTGTGTGACTGTAAGTAAGTAATAGGATAGAAATAATTTTAATCTTTTGCCGTCAAGCGCAAATCATTTATTTAAATACTGTATGAAAAGTTTATGAAGTGGAGGATAGAAAAACGAGTGGATTCGTTTACGGAAGTATAAACTATAGGTATTTAATATTGGATTTTATTTTTTCGCAATCGTAGTGAAAAGTAGAGTGTAACACACGACGCTAAAACCCATTGTAACTCGGTTTCTATTTATTCCCTCGCTAAAGCTCGGGAATAAAACTACCTCGTATGCAATGGGTCATTTTAGCGTCTTGTATAACAATCTACTATTGTTTATTTAACTAATATTTTTTCACTCTTGTATTAGTGATTTCGTTAATCGAAAAATCAAAACTTGTAAAAAAACTTACAACTTGTAAAAAACTCAATAGAAAATCATGAGTATTTCTGAGAGAGAAATAATTTACATGAACTTGTAATTTTTTTCCTGTAAAGTATAGCACTCTACTGCTAAACCCGTTCCGCACCTTCCTTACTTTTCCTTCGTCTATTGTTCCATTTCATTAAAGTTTATTTGTTAATTATGTTGAAAGTGATAATATAACTGAATTTAATTAATTTCGCACACGATTCCGCAAAAAAACGTCCATTTTGAATGCTCTAATATAAGCATGTGTATCTCAGACGTGCTAGAAAGAAGTATGCTCGTAATAAGTATGCTTCTCAGGTCTGTGTTTTCATGAGCAAATGTACACACTCGGAGAGCATGCTATATATGAACAAACTATCTAGTAGCAAACAAGCGTGCTTTTTTAGTAGCATGTGTATTCCAGGCTTAAAGTATGTCAGTAATGTATCACGTATTGTTGGGGCCGCAGTGGTGCCGCGCCGGCTGGGCCTGTCGACGCGCGGCGCGGACCGCGGGTGGTCGCCGCCCGCGCGCCCCGCCTCCGCCCCGCCCACGCACGCGCACTCGCTCGCGCGCGACGAGCCGCAGGTAACTACTACCACACGTAACATAACGGGTGTAACTAGGCCCTCAACGAAGCCGAAGTCCAAGCATTCCGCCCATCATCAGGATCATTTTTGTCTTTTAGACTATACCTGGGAAACCAATAGCTACGAAGTTATTGAAGGTCAAAGTAATTTATTTTTAATTTTTGTGAAATCTTATTTTATTTGTTACTAGCTTCCGCCCGCGACTTCGTTCGCGTGGACATTCGAGAAAATCCTTAGGGGACTTTTAACCAGGATAAAACTTTAGGGCGAGCCTCGCTAGATGTTTATCTAGCGAGGCTCCCTAAAGGTTCTCTAAGGATTTTCTCGAATGTCCTAGCGAACGAAGTCGCGGGCGGAAGCTAGTATAGAATACTTTTATCCTGGTTACAGGTTCCCAAAGGATTTTCTCGAATGCCCATGCGAACAATGTCGCGGGCGGAAGCTAGTAGAAAATAATATACTTAATGGAAACCGGGCTTTGATTTTACTGCATGCCCGTGCATTTTGTTTCTGAGAAATTACAATAGACCCAAAACTCGACACGTTTTTGTTTACTTTTAAGCCATTGACCATTTTACCGTGCCAGATGTGGAAACACCAGGTCCAGGTAGTCGTCGTTCTAACAGTATAATTCCCCAAAGATATTGTTACAACGAATTCATCGTAAACTCTTGCACACCGATTGCAATGAAATAAAAACTAAATTATTTTGATTTTGCCATTCAAAGAGGGAATGCTGCTAGTCTTTTGGGTACCTTGCCTCGAACAGGCGATTTAGTTGAAATATTTTATTTATAATGTAACTAATTATTTTGCAAAATACATAGTGTATTTCTATGTAAACATCATTACGATTAAGTTAGCGCTTTTTAAGTTATTAGCGCACTAACATACAGACAAACAGAGAAACAGATAAACAGACAAACAAACAAAAATTCCAAAAATGATAGAAATGGGTTTTATAGGTTGTTATCAAACACCCCAACCACTTTTTTTCAAAATATTTTCTTTGTACAGACACAACTTTTCTACAGCTTTATTATATGTATAGATTTCCTCATTTTTGTCCAAAGAAACATAAAAAAAATATATTTCGTTACACACAATGGCTTCAAAACGTCATCACTCAATGTATCTCACGAGCACGTACATAAATGCTGCCTTTCAACTCGGCCGCACGCAGCTGTGTAGCATACACTCGCAGGCGCGGTCTGTTGTACGCGTTACATTGCGTGGTAATGTATGCAATGCTTTTTTAACACCAAAACCACAGAATAGATAATAATACTAGCGTACAGAAGTTGCACTGCACAAAATATAACATAAAAGTATTTGTAAGAACATTGAAAAGGAGCGAGATCTTTTAATACAAGTATACTCTATACTTAGAGGATCTCCACGCACTGTTATAGTCTGTTGTTCTATTGTTACGAAATAAACTTTTTTTTTTTTTAATCGTTTAAATAAATAGCGACTCTTGCTCCGACACAATAAAGTGCAATTCAGGTCGCACAGCGCTCGCTTCGCTCCAAAACATTCACCTAGTAGTTGCCTCTCTTTCTATCGCATAAGTCTTGTCTTTTCTGACATATGAAATTTGTCCTCTCAGAGGACTCCGAACGATTCATACTCGCGCGCGGAGTGACAGAACCCTGCCAAAACTTAATATCGTTTCCCAGCAATAATTTTGAACAGAATTGGTCCTGATGATGGGCAGAATGCCTAGACCTCGGCTTCGTTGAGGGTCTTGTTACACCCGGTATAATACCAACACATACATACAGCTGACAGTGGTGCCGTGCCGGCTGGGGCTCTCATGTCACTCGCCATGATAATTTTAGCAGTATTTAAACATGTGACGCTCGGCCGGCGACGCACAAACGATAAGCCGAGTGGTAACCTACTGGCATTAACGCCACCGAGTGGTGCGACGGCGTAGCATACCGAAACTGCAGAGTGAGCACTGCCTTTCTATTTTCACGTATTATGTGATGTCAAGATTGCTAGTGATTCCAAAACAGCCGGTACTCGCTACTGACGGTGTATTGTATGACATCATCTTTCTGAAACCCTGGTTTTTTTGTCTATTATAGGATGAGCGATACTATATTATTCGCACTGTATGGTCAGCAACGAAAGTCGCTCAACACTAGTACTTTATCATAACAACTTTTTTGACAGATGTCTTACAGTTTGAAGCATAAGTCAAAAAATATACTACTTATAGTAGCAGTGTTAAGCAACTCTCGTGGCTGTCTTACCAACAAAAATATCTTTGAATTACCACTTCTACATTTTGCTTTCCTATTTTAGGATCTGTCTTGTACCAAGGATATGACGACAAAAATGGATATTGACACGGATGGAGAGTATTTATCAGACTCCGATTCTAATGAAGCCAGACAAATCCCCAGGAAAAAGCATCACAGGTAAACTACACAAAACATTATAACGTTTTACTATATTCTTATATGGTTTTTATTTGTGCATGGCGATATCGGCGATTGTTTTATTAATTTACCTTTTTTTTGTAAAAAAAATATGCTCAAGCGAGGATTATTTTGCAAATGCGAGACCGATACAATTAATTAATTAATATTAAGAAACTTTTTTCGTAAATGTAAACGCTTTTTCGTAAACCAAATCACCCTTTAATTGTTTTTACTTTGGAATTCCTTATGTGTATTTTCTAGTGTAGGCCTAGTAGCACGATTTGAATCAAACAACTTTCTTCTTATAAAAAATTCAAAATTCAAAAATAATTTATTCAGTCTAGGCTGTTACAAGCACTTGTGAATGTCAAAGAAGCTACGCCATCGGTTCGCAAACCCTAAGCGGGAGACCTTGTAACGAGAAGAACCGGCAAGAAACTCGTCAAGGGCTGCTTTTTTCTCCCTGTATATTTTATACAGTCGTCAACATTGAAAAATGAGCTCCACATTTAAAGTGATGTCATTTTCCATCACAATAATTAACAAAAGTTTGCACACAATGGGTAGGTAGGTTGAAATTAAATACCTACTACATATCGGATAGGTAATAAAGCCTAAATGCTTATCTGCGATGAAAGTGTTTCTTTTCGCCTCGGAATGTGTCAAGTGATGTATACAAGTGGGATTTATTACTAAACCAATACCCGCGTTTTAGACACCCGCACTCAATGACGATGTCTGCGGGCGGCAGTTCGCTGCAAGACCCCGGCGCGCAGCCGTCCGAGTTCCACACGCTGGTCGACACGGCCTGCTCCATTATCGAGGCGCCGCATCAGCAAGGCATCCTGGCTTCACCCTCGCCTGGTAATTTTACACACTAGTAACTGTGATTTCTTTGTCTCTGCAACAAGAATCGTCGACATTAAAATATCAGAATCTGTAACGCAATAGCGATCTCAAACCACATGAAAATGCTCCACATGCAATGCAGCTTGTTATTTTTCTATATGTATTTCAATATTTTAAATTATTTAACAAACTTTTAGATTTTTGCATTCACAATGCTATTTTTATATTAAGATGAATAAATAATGAAAAATATTAGAAAAAATCGGCTCACCCGTAGCAACTTAGACGTCTAAGTTGCTACGGGTGAGCCGATTTTTTCTAATATTTTTCATTATTTATTCATCTTATTTAACAAATACAATAATTAGCCTCAACAATGTTTGTGAACCCTTATTTCTTTAGCTGATCTGTTGTATGTATTTTGCCACCAAAACAGTATTTATAACGATCACAATTACTATAAATATTTTTTACCATCGCCACTCTAAAAAGTGCGTTTAATTCAACGAAAGGAGTGAATAATAAGCGATTTTATTCACCGAGTGAATAAAAGTAATTTGAATTTGGAACAAGCGCGCATCATGAATTAGTACAAAAAGTACCTATACCTACTGGCTGGCTATGGAGCTATTCCATAGAGCCTTAGTTACACAATAAAATTAAAGAAAAAAAAATATCCCGCCAAATTTTATTAGGTTCTTTATAGTGTCTTCTTATCTTTGGGTTCTTTTCTATCTATTAGAGGGAGATTTAATGTTCAGTCTTGCATCAGTCCATTCCATCAGTCTGGTACGATATTCAGTCTGCAAAAAGACAAAGTCTAAACAGACTGATGAAATGGACTGATGCCAGACTGATCATGTAATCTCTCTCTTAGCGTGGTTGTTTTATGTCATTGGAAAACTTCTAATTTCCCGCATGGGTCGGTCATGGGATGGGTGACCAGACCAAAAATGTATTATCTCGAGCTCCTCCGTGCCTCGGAAGGCACGTTAAGCCGTTGGTCCCGGCTGCATTTGCAGTCGTTAACACCCATCAATCCGCATTGGGCCCGCGTGGTGGGTTATGGCCCATCCTCCCACCCATAAGGATGGCCTGTGCACCAGCAATGGTCAACTATAAATACTTACTAAGTATAAAGTACCGCTATTATAGGTAGGTACCTATTTGTTTTCTCGCAGTCAATGGTAAAAAGTAGAGTACACAACTCGTGAAAAAAAAATTTCATCTCGGTCCTTTGTATCCCTCGCTTCGCTCAGGATTCTACTTTTGAATCCCTCGCTACGCTCGGGATTCAACTCTAGAATCCTTCGCTACTCTCGGGATCCAACTTAGTCCCTCGAACTAAATTCCCTTTTTATTCACTTGTTGTATAATCTACTATTAGGACATCGTAATATCGTACATCCAGAGTTTGAAGTATTAACTTAACATACAATGCGATTAATTTAACCCCGCGTTCCGAATCACGCTCACAGCGCTGTTAGCGCGAATCCGACCAAATTAAAAAGTCACAAAATATTACATAAATAGGGTATTTGCGTACCTACTTAATTTAATGGATTATACGCTAACAGTGCTGTTGGCGTGATTTGGAACTAGGCATAAGTATGTACATACAATAGGTGACCAACTTCGGAGCGCTTGTGTTACAAAACGATGTATTGTAAACTGTAAAATTAACTCTTTGCCATACATCCTCGAGTGAAGTTGCCGTGGATCACTGTCTATTGTCAATTTACGGCCGATATCAATAATCTATCTTCAGTAATGTAAACGCCTACTATGGATCTGTTACTAGGCAACTGTTGTTATTTCCCGTCATTTAACAGGAATTTCTAGACAACAAATCTTGAGTAAGCTTATCTCTTACTGAGGATAGGTTATTGAAATAGCAACATCAGGGCCCTATTTCACCAAGTCGACATTTGTCACTGACATATGTCGGTTAATTTTACAATTGTCGTTACTTATATAAGGGACAGGTATGTTGTGAAACAGGGATATTTTTTACAAGTCGACTTATTTGTAGATTTGTCAGTAATTCTTGACATAAGATTGGAGCTGAGTCAAGTTTGCGTGACAATTGTCGACTTGTAAATATTATCCACTGTTTATTGTCCCTTATTTAAGTAAAAGGACTATAAAAATTGCTGACATATGTCACTGACAAATGTCGACTTGGTGAAATAGGGCCCTGAAATCAGTACTAATAAACCGTTTGTGGTAACAACAGGTCCGAGCGCGGGCGCGGGCGCGGGCGCGCCGGAGCCGCGCGCGTCGTCGTCGCGCAGCCCCGGCAAGACTGTTATTGTACGTGCTGTAAGTCACTCCACTTATTTGGGGGACTTTTTATTATCCAAATTCATTCCCTGCTCCTTCTATTGGTTTTAACTTCAATGCTCCGTGATAATGCGGAATAGCCTAAATATTACCAGAATCAAATCTAAACTTCGTTCTGTAACCCTAATACAGGTTTATGCTATTTCGTAATTGAAAACAATGACGAAGGAATAATATGGACCTGGCATACCTACAAAAAAAGCGTGCATACCTACTTAATTGTTCTCCATTGAAACGCAACTAAACATGGCGGCTTTGCTTAGTGTACATACACCTTATGTAAACAGCATACAGTCGAACTTGTAACATATAAACGCAACACAATATGGCGGACACGGCACGCGCCTGACGTCACGAATTCTTTGTTATTGCAGTTTATGCTACTTCCATAGGTTTCCTTCAGAAATTGAAAACTATCGCTCTGTCTCTTTATACCGCATTGACTGTTTTACCGACATCAACATAACATCCGATTGCTTTCGATGTCTTTAATAATTAGAAATTTGTACTAGGGGTACAGACATTTGAATGAATATTTGAAAGTTATGAGATTAAATGTTTTCAAAATATGTACAAACAGTGCTGACATTGTCTATGTTTTAGGGTGAATTATTGAGTGCGGCTGATCCGCTCGAATCGCAAGAGATATCTGCCCACGTGACCGTAGAAACCACAGGTCTACCACCACCCCCACTACTTCCGCCACTCACGACTCCGGCACCACCGTAAGTTGTTTATAAAAAGCACTAGACATGTTTAGTGTAAGTACTCTTGTTACGTTAAAAAATCTGTATTTGCAAATCATCTCGTTATTTAACTGCCCAAATGACAATGAAAAGTAAAAATTCACTCTCTTTTCAAGTAAAATTCAGTCAAAGAAATACTTTACCACAGTATAAATAAGTACTCAGTTTTCTGTCTCGCCCGTCATCATTATCATGACATAATTACGTACGGCCTCTATACGCACTTAGGCTACCATTAACTACTTGATTCCTTCTCTAGTTATATTATTAGTTATATTATAAAGAGAAAGGTGCATACAATAGGCACGCAGCGCTCTGTGCAATTTGAAATTGTACTTTATTGCCGTGCAGCGAGAGTAGCTTATTATTTGATTGTCCTTGCGCAGATAAACTTATGTACGTTTAGTACTATTATATATTCTATGTTACGGATTCCATTTAAATTCTTCAGTCAATTTCACGTTGTTACAATACTTTGTTCGTCTGCCAGCCGTGCGTGTCCGTCGCTAGGCGCGTCCGTGTCCCACGACTTGCTCCTGGGGCGGTGGCGGCTGTCGCTGGACCTGTTCGGGCGGGTGTTCACCGAGGACGTGGGCCTGGAGCCGGGGTCCGTGGTGGCCGAGCTCGGGGGGTTCCCCGTCAAGGAGGTCAAGTTCAGGAGGGACATGGAGAAGCTGCGCAACTCGCAGCAGAGGGATCTCACGCTGCATAAGGTAGGCTTGTTTGTTACGGTTTATACTGAGACGATAACAAAGGAATATACTTTCGATTGAATTTTTGATTACTACTAGTTAGTCTTTTTTGTATGCATACTTAAGAACACCATAAACTAACCATTTCTACCTAGAATCTTTATCCAGCTCAACTCATGGTTGCCTGGAAGAAATTGCTTTTTAGCGATAAGGCCGCCAATTGTTCTTCTTTTGTTTATTTCTGTAAAATGTTCATGGTGTACATCTTATGCATAACGTTAGCTTTTGTTAATCACAAAAGTTTACTTAGTCAAATCTTCAATCATAAAAAGCTTATCCTAACTTTCATGTGGTAATCTCAGCGAACCAAAATGTATGGAACTGTTATTGCAAACAAATATTGCTTAAAAATAGCAACACGAGGCTTTAAAAATTACAACCCACACAGCATTTGGTCGGACCAGCCACGCGCCCGGTGACAGACGTTAGCGTTTTGTGTTTTAAAGAAAAGAGAGTTTATTAGAAATGACGTTCTGTGTAGTGAAGTGGTGTAAAAGACGCAAAGAAGGCAAAAAGATACACAGATAACGTATCATTTATATAATGAGTATATAATAGATTATGGTCGCTATTATGCAACCAGTTTTCAGTCGCTTTGTGCTGCATAACTAAATTACAGCATTTTTAGCTCCGCCCACTTGGTTGTAAATTTTGTGTGGTGCTATTTTTTGAGTGGAATGCTACTTCCATAGATTTTAGTTCGCTGGCTATTCTTTTGTCTGCCAAGAGAATCTAACGGCTCCCCTTTACAGATGGAGCGCGACCGCGCGAAACTTCTGCAGCAAACGTTCGCAGAGTTGAACAGCGCGTTCGCGGGCCAAAACAGGCGCGCACATACCGCGCAGCCGCCGCTGGCCGTCAACCGCGTGAAGGTCACCTTCCGCGACGAGCCCGGCGAGGGCAGCGGCGTCGCGAGGTCATTCTACACCAGCGTGGCTGAGGTCAGTGCTTTATGTTTATTGTAATACTAGGCTCTGGGGAGATTGCGTCTTCAACCGCGTGAAGGTCACGTTCCGCGACGAGCCCGGCGAGGGCAGCGGCGTCGCGAGGTCATTCTACACCAGCGTGGCTGAGGTCAGTGCTTTATGTTTATTGTAATACTAGGCTCTGGGGAGATTGCGTCTTCAACCGCGTGAAGGTCACGTTCCGCGACGAGCCCGGCGAGGGCAGCGGCGTCGCGAGGTCATTCTACACCAGCGTGGCTGAGGTCAGTGCTTTATGTTTATTGTAATACTAGGCTCTGGGGAGATTGCGTCTTCAACCGCGTGAAGGTCACGTTCCGCGACGAGCCCGGCGAGGGCAGCGGCGTCGCGAGGTCATTCTACACCAGCGTGGCTGAGGTCAGTGCTTTATGTTTATTGTAATACTAGGCTCTGGGGAGATTGCGTCTTCAACCGCGTGAAGGTCACGTTCCGCGACGAGCCCGGCGAGGGCAGCGGCGTCGCGAGGTCATTCTACACCAGCGTGGCTGAGGTCAGTGCTTTATGTTTATTGTAATACTAGGCTCTGGGGAGATTGCGTCTTCAACCGCGTGAAGGTCACGTTCCGCGACGAGCCCGGCGAGGGCAGCGGCGTCGCGAGGTCATTCTACACCAGCGTGGCTGAGGTCAGTGCTTCTCTTCTTCTTCTTCTTCTTGTCGGTGCAGGCGGTTTCCGCAACTCGACGTCTATTGCGCCTATTTTGCGTCGTAGAATGTGCGGCCGGATCACTCCAGCCATCCCAGCTCAGCCAGGAATGCTCCAAGGGCTTTCACGTTCGTGATCGCTTCCTGGACACTGCCCGGCGAGCCGAGGTATCTCGCCCGGTAAGGGGCCACCCCTCTGCATTCCAGCAGAACGTGGGCGGCTGTTTCTTCTTCCTCCATGCATCCTCTGCATAGGGGACTGTCCGTGACACCTAAGTTAAAAAGATGTTTGTTAAATTGTCCATGACCAGTAATAGCACCTGTTACCAGGCGAAGTTGCGGTCTGCACAGTTGTATCAGGGCCCTGGATAGACGAGCGTCCACGCGCGGTAGTGCGAGTTTCGCCTGTCTGCACGAGTCCAGAGAGCTCCAGTTCTGTTGGTGTAGTTCTATAGTGCGTTCACGGATTTTACTTGCAAACCAGCTGGTCGGGATAGGCGCGATCGGCTCTGGGCCAACAGGCATCGAACCAGATGCGCGTCTAGCCAGTTCGTCGGCTGCGTCGTTTCCCCGTGATCCACTGTGACCTTTGATCCATTGGATAGTAATAGTATTAAGTGCACCTACTGTATTTAGGGCGTGATGACACTCAAGTAAAAGGCTCGATGTGATGCGACTGCCCTGGAGAGCCTGTAGAACGGATTTGCTGTCAGAGAGAATTAAGATGTCGCGGTCTTTTACCTCCCTTGTTTCGATTGCTCGAGCCGCCATTATTATGCCCACGCACTCGGCCTGGAAGACCGTGTTGTATGAGCTTAAGGGGGATGCAATTTGTATGTTTAGGTCCTCTGAGAAAACACCCGACCCTGTGCCCGATGAGGTCTTGGAGCCGTCGGTGTATATCAGGAGAGCCTTGTGTCTTTTCTTAGAGCTGATGTCGTCTATCAGGTGTATTCTGTATTTTTTGTCAAAAATGAGGGTTGGCTTAACTTTGTCGCATGGTGCTTCAATAAGAGGGGTGTTCAGCCAGCCCTCCAGTAGTCCACTGAGATGTTTTACCCTCTCGAATTTTAGAGATCCCAGTTGTTTTAGTCTTAACGCTGTTTTGGCTGCCTCCTGTTGAATGTGCAATGGTGTTAGGTTTAGCATTACCTCTAGAGCAGCTGTGGGAGCTGTGCTCATGCATCCAGTGAGGGCGCAGCAGGCCTGACGTTGTAGTCCCTGTAGCTTTTTGGCTCCAGTGATTTGGGCGGCTTTTGGCCACCATACTACAGATCCATAGCTTACCAGGGGTTTTATGATCGTGTTGTAGAGCCAGAGGAATAGTTTGGGTGCTAGGCCCCAACGTTTACCAATCATCTTTCGGCACTGCCATAAAATGATGCTGGCGGACTGCGTTTTGTACTCCAAGTGGCTGTTCCAATTAAGTTTGCTGTCTAGGATTATGCCTAGGTACTTTACCTCGTCAGAGAGTTGTAGTGTAGTTCCAAACAGTTTCGGCAGACAGAAGTCGCCCACCCGACGTTTGTTTGTGAACATTACCATTTCCGTCTTCGTAGGATTGACGGTCAGGTCGTGTTTTTGGCACCACTCTTCAACCTTCATCAGGGCTGCTTGCATGGTGTTACAGGTTATGCCAGCCTGGTTACCTATACTTAGTATAGTAATGTCGTCCGCATATCCTATAGTGTAAAAATAGTTAGAGTTAAGATGGGAGATCAGGTCGTTTACCACCAGGTTCCACAGAAGTGGAGAGAGCACACCTCCTTGGGGGCATCCTCTCGCCACCAGGGCCCTTTGGCCGACGACGTCCTCTGACACCTGTACCGTTCTGTTGCGTAGCATATTCACAATCCAGTCTACGAGTTGTTTATCAACACCGTGTCTCACTAGTGCTGCCTCAATACTGGTGAATGTAGTTTTGTCGAAGGCGCCCTCTATATCGATGAAGGTGCCTAAACAGATAAGTTTGTTTTGGATAGCCTCCTCTATCTTACCGACTAATTGATGAAGGGCTGATTCAGTGGATTTGCCAGCGCTGTAAGCATGCTGATGTTTATGTAGTGGGAGTTTCGCCAATGCTCCACTTCGTAGGTACCACTCACAGACTCTTTCCATAGTTTTCAACAGGAAGGTTGTGAGGCTGATCGGTCTGAAGGCCTTCGGATTAGTGTAGTCGGGTTTACCTGGTTTAGGTATAAACACTACCTTGACTTCCCTCCAAAGATGCGGGGTGTAGCGATGCGCCAGACAGGCTTGTAGTAGATTGGTGAGGACTGGAACTAATTGCTCCTCTCCCCATTGTAGTAGTGCGGGAAAGATGTTGTCCGTTCCAGCCGCCTTGAAAGGGGAGAAGCTCTTAATAGCACTTCTTACCTTTTCAGGTGTTATTACCTGTTCGGCATAACGCCAACAGTCTTCAGTGGGTTGCACAGGTTTGTCTTGCCAGCTTACCTGTTGTACAAGTTGGCAGTCTGGAAAATGGGTCTGTATTAGGATAGCGTTTGTCTCCTCCGGGCAGCGGGACATCGTGCCGTCGGGTTTCTTCAGGTTACCTAGTGGACCAGGACCCTGGCTAGACAATACTTTCCTTACCCGATTTGCCTGTTTGGTGGAGCTTATCTCATTACTGAACCTTCTCCAGGATGAGGTCCTCCAGTACCTTATTTTACGTTTATATTCAGCCTTAGCATCTTTGTATCGGTCCCAGTCATAGTCATCGCAGGTGTTCATTGCCCTATTTAGCCTTTTCCTGACAATCTCACGTTGCCTTTCAAGCTCCGGTCCCCACCATTGGTGCTTGCCGGGGCCCTCCGAGCCGGGAGCTTTCAGGGGACAGGCCTCTTCGAAGCATTGTCTTATAGTATTGGTAAATTTTACTACCTGTTCCTCTAGCTGTGCAGCAGTCGAGAAATCCCTCCTGTCGCAGCTTGTGTCAAGTTTCTCTGCTAAGAGTGTTCTGTATTGTTGTTTGTTTGTTTTCCTTGGATACCTTTTGGGTCCAATGGTGACAGTAGGTACCTGTATGTTGAAGCGTAGCCATCTATGATCTGAGCATGAGGCCTCGTCTGAGACGTGCCAGTCTGCTATCATAGATGCCGCTAGTGGTGTTGCCAGTGTTAGGTCGACAATCGTCCCTCTGCACCTCCTCGCGACGAAAGTCGGTTTGTTACCTATGTTAATTATTTCTAGATTGGTTGTTAGTAGAAATTCTACAAGTTCATTACCTCTAGTGTTGCTTTTCTCCTCTCCCCACAGCGGGTGGTGGGCATTGGAGTCTGTTGCAATGATTAGCTCAGTGTTGTTCTCCCTGCAGTATCGAGCGAGCGACGCTACCTCTTCAGGTGGCGCTCGCTCCCCATCAGGCATGTATGCTGAAGCCAGGACCAACTCCTGACTGTTATTTTCATTGTTAATTGTCAGCTTAATAGTGCTTAAATCTCTGAAACAGAAATTTAGTAAAGGCTGTGTCTCGATATCTTTTGATGTGTATATACACGATCTTACATCGCCAACGGCGGCATGTATGAGCTTACCTCCCATACCGGAGAGTCCTCGCACAGTGCCGCCCCTGATCCACGGCTCCTGGATCAGAGCGACCGTCGTTTTGTTGGTCTCCAGCCAGCGTCGGAGTTGAGCCGTTGCGGTTGTGCTATGCTGGAGGTTTACTTGTATGAGTTGGGCCTTAGATAGGGACGCCATCTTTGCAGACAACGTCCTCCAAGGCCAACTCGTCGAGCCCCAGCAGGAGTTCCTCGCTCGCCGGCGAAGCCTCACTGCCGGAGGGACCAGCAGCAGCAGCGTTGATTGTCATCTCCGCTGTGGCCGGCTCGGCGGTGTCGGTGGTAGCCGCTGGAGCGGCTGGTGTGGTCGTCGTGTCGCCGCCGGGGGACTCGTGGGGGTTGTCGGTAGGTGGAGTATCGACAAACTTGCCCTTGGCGTTCCTGAACTTCAGGTACACCGAGCCGGTCAAGAAACTGACTCGGCGACCTTTAGCCAGGATCACCGGCACGATGTCCACCGGCACCGACACGACGATAAATGTCCGGTTGGTGGATTCATGGGTCTGAAACCCATTCACGAGCCACCGTTCGACCTGAAGTTCCGGGTTCGAGAAGTGCAGGACCTTACCCACCATTCCTTGCTCCCGGTTCCAGAGCTTGGGCAGAACGAGACCACATTGGACCTTCTTCGGGACCTGCTCAGTTCTCAAAACACTGAGTCTTCCCACGTCCTTTATGTGGTGACCTTCCGCCCACTCTGTCGCCCACTCCAGGGTTGTGCTGTTGGTGCCCGCCAGGTGTAAGCACCCGTCCTTATATACTGGCTTCCCACAAAAGGCGACTTTACCTGCTTCGTAGGTGCCCAGGAGTATTTGCTGCACCATAGCCTCCTCCATCTCAGTCTCGATCTGCTCCGCCACCGCCCTGGAGATATATCCCGAAGGCGATGTGATCACAAACCTGACCTCGTTAGATTTGGCCGCGACTGCAGCGTAGGTCCGCGCTCCAGTCGAGGAACCGCTCGGCAGCTCTGCCTTCAGCTTTTTGGACTCGCCTCGAGGAGAGATCGTCTCATCCAGGCGGGCCCTTTTGGCTTTAGGTTTAGGCCGCGCAGCAGCTTCTGCGACCGGGGTGTTGAGGGGGGCCATGGTGGCCCTGCGCCCTTGCGGGGGGTTTTGAGCACGTCGGGCTGACTTGGATGGGCGCGAGTTACCCCGCCTCCCACCTTCCATCCGCCCTGGCGCTCCCAACCCTGTGGTGGGGTTCGGGTCTGTACTGGCAGGAGACGGCATGGTTCCAGCCGGGTTTCCCCGTCCTTTCCCAGCGTCATCCTGCGATCCTGACCCTCCCCCCGAGTGTGCGTCGGTACTAGCCGGGAGCGGCAGAGGTCTGGTCAGGTTTCCCCGACCGTCCTGAGCCGCAGCCTGCGTTTCCGACGACTTGTCGGTGTTCGAGTTACCGGGGTCGGCGCCGATCGGCGTGGACTGGTTACGACTCTTGGTCTTAACCTTTCTCCGCCTCTTGCGCTTGCCCCCAGTCCGGTCGGCCGGTGGCTGCCCATCACGCGCCGGAACAGCGCCTACCCTCTTTTCAGAGGATTTGCGCTGCTGCCCGTGCTTGCCAGCCATCGTCCACCGGTCGTCGATCACCGATTGAATGGTGGCCTGCGGAGCAGGTGTAGTTGGTCCAGAGGGCGCCGATTTCTCAGCTTCCCCCTGGTGTGTTCCCTCAGGTTTCCCTTCGGGAGTGGTATTCTCGCGCGGGGCTTTCGATTGCTCGACCGTCCCGCGGGAGAGTGACCCAGCATTGCCGGGTGATGTCGGTATCTTGAACTTTAATTGGTCCATTGTTAGAAAAAGTTGTAAAATTCATCCGGTTGGCTTCCCACCCTCCATGGAGCCCGCACATTTGGGAGTGCCCTGTATCAAAAACAAGGTGCACTAGGACTACTGACCGGATATAGGTGTAGGGAGTTGGTGCTCAGGCGCGACATCGGAGACTCGAAGCGGGTGGCTGGGTTGCAGTTCAAGCGGCTTCCCAGTTGCTCCACCTATTCTTACCTCGTCAGCATGGCCCTAACCATCCAGCAAGCTGGATCTCCCCGCACCTCGCCGCGGCCCTCTAACGGGACACGAGACCGTTTCCTCCCTGGCGCTACCCAGAAAGGCTACCGTTTCGGGTGAAATCCAGACCAAAGAGGGCGTGTTGTGTAAACAAGGGTACTACCGCCGACCCCGTTTCACTCAACCCTCCAGGATTCCTTCATCCCCCCTGACGGCGATCAACTGCACAGGCCGTAGTGCAGGAGGAGCTGTTACTCCACCGGTTCGCTCCCCTCCATGCCGGTGAAGAAGGTGGCTGAGAAGGAGTCAGCCGACAGGATAGATGGGATATTGGGAGAGGTAAGGATATGAGTAATAGGTAAAAGATGGGATTACGTCTGATTGTTGATTGGTTGCATCTGTTTCATAGGGAACCAGATCAAAAGCAGGCGGCACCTCGGGCAGGTTAACAATCAGGCTTGTTCTAGGGATCTTCACGACCTGCGCTCTCTCCTAGAACCTAGTGCCACGTTACCATTTGGACTGATAGTAACGTAGAAGAGAGGCCATGTTGAGCGACATCATCGTCCAGTCAAACACTACCTCTCTTCCGCCCGACATGGACAGGTCAGTGCTTTATGTTTATTGTAATACTAGGCTCTGGGGAGATTGCGTCTTCAACCGCGTGAAGGTCACGTTCCGCGACGAGCCCGGCGAGGGCAGCGGCGTCGCGAGGTCATTCTACACCAGCGTGGCTGAGGTCAGTGCTTTATGTTTATTGTAATACTAGGCTCTGGGGAGATTGCGTCTTCAACCGCGTGAAGGTCACGTTCCGCGACGAGCCCGGCGAGGGCAGCGGCGTCGCGAGGTCATTCTACACCAGCGTGGCTGAGGTCAGTGCATATATGTTTATTGTAATACTAGGCTCTGGGGAGATTGCGTCTTCAACCGCGTGAAGGTCACGTTCCGCGACGAGCCCGGCGAGGGCAGCGGCGTCGCGAGGTCATTTTACACCAGCGTGGCTGAGGTCAGTGCTTTATGTTTATTGTAATACTAGGCTCTGGGGAGATTGCGTCTTCAACCGCGTGAAGGTCACGTTCCGCGACGAGCCCGGCGAGGGCAGCGGCGTCGCGAGGTCATTTTACACCAGCGTGGCTGAGGTCAGTGCTTTATGTTTATTGTAATACTAGGCTCTGGGGAGATTACGCCGTCAACCGCGTGAAGGTCACCTTCCGCGACGAGCCCGGCGAGGGCAGCGGCGTCGCGAGGTCATTTTACACCAGCGTGGCTGAGGTCAGTGCTTTATGTTTATTGTAATACTAGGCTCTGGGGAGATTACGCCGTCAACCGCGTGAAGGTCACCTTCCGCGACGAGCCCGGCGAGGGCAGCGGCGTCGCGAGGTCATTTTACACCAGCGTGGCTGAGGTCAGTGCTTTATGTTTATTGTAATACTAGGCTCTGGGGAGATTACGCCGTCAACCGCGTGAAGGTCACATTCCCCGACGAGCCCGGCGAGGGCAGCGGCGTCGCGAGGTCATTTTACACCAGCGTGGCTGAGGTCAGTGCTTTATGTTTATTGTAATACTAGGCTCTGGGGAGATTACGCCGTCAACCGCGTGAAGGTCACCTTCCGCGACGAGCCCGGCGAGGGCAGCGGCGTCGCGAGGTCATTCTACACTAGCGTGGCTGAGGTCGGTGCTTTAGGTTTATTGTGATACTAGTAGACACTGTGAACTTCGTATTTTTTTTATACACAACGGGATAGTGCTTGGCCTTCATCTCACCTAATGTTAAATGACGATAAGGCCGAAGGTGGAAGCGCACTACACCCGGAATACTGGCTATCTTACCTCAAGCTGCCGGAACACAACAATTTTTAAATTATTGTTATGGCGTCAGACTTAGGTAAGATGATGGTAGCTAGCCAGGCGGACTTGAAATAAGCCCTACCACCAACCAAACCGAGTACAAATTGTACCCCCCCTGGGAATCGAACCCGGGACCTCTGCGTCTTACACGGGTGGGCGAACCACTAGACCACAGAGGCGGTATAACCAGCAATTTTATGATTATCAATTTTACTTTGAGAATTTTAAAAAGTAATTTAATTAGAAAGTTAATAACAAAGCAGCTGAATACTAAAACGAAAGCAGCAAAGCATCGTACCTATGCATTATTTTACAGAGTCTTTTTATCATTTTTTATCAAGTAATCGGATATGGCCATTCTCAGCCGAGTCGTTCATCAACTCACCATGGCGAATCTGGCCCACCGTACCGACGAGTTGACGAATTTTATTTTTGTGATTTGCGTCAACTCCCATCTCAAAGTCTAATAAATCAAACTAATTTTATACCGAATTTCATCAAAATCGGTTCAGCAGTTTAGGCGTGAAATCGTAACAGACAGGTTACTATTTTCATTTCATCTACATCAGTGTGGCTAACCTTTTTAACCAACTTCAAAAATTTGAAAAGGAGGAGGTTATCTATTCGTCGCGTATATTTTATTTTATATGTATGTACACCGATTACTCGAAGACGGCAGAACCGATTGAAATGATTCAAACGTTATAAGATGACATTTGTTTCCAAGTTTTTTTTTTTTTTTTTTTTTTTGTTTTTCCGTTGGATCTGCAATCAGTGCATTCACTTTAAGCAGATGTGTTGCATGCTTCTCTCATTCAGAGTGTGTCCCCCATCGAGAACATCTACTCATAATTCTCTACACTATAGGATGTCTTTCCTTTTAAGGCGTTTAACATAGCTTGATATTGTGAGCTGTCGTGCAAGGGTATTGGGGTGGGCTTCTAGCCGTTTCCTGTATGTAGTCTTAATATTAGTGATTTCCTCTCTTACTGTGAGCATTTCCAGATGTTCGTGGATTTCAGCATTAGTCACATACCAGGGGACGTTACTGATTGTTCGGAGAATTATGTTCTGCATTCTTTGTATTCGTATGATGGAGGAGTTACAAGCACTACCCCACAGTTGAAGCCCGTACATCCATATAGGTTTCAGAATCGACTTGTACACCAGTAACTTGTTGTCTACCGACAGTTTGCTGTTTCGGCCTAAGTTGGTCCCATTTTTTGAAATTTTGAAATCGGTTCTGTAGTTTTCAAGTAATCTTGAAAAAACAGTCTTTTTCGTTACCATTTTATATTAATTCAGGCGGATTTTCAACCATTACTTTTTTGTTTATGAACCGATTTAGATGATTATTTTTTTGTTTGAAAGAAAATACCTTAAGGATGATACCATATTAATTTCATTGGTATTGGACTTTGGATTTTGAAGATACACAAGGGAACTCCTCAAAATTAAAGACGAACTGTACAGTGATTGAAATATTGGTAGGTTTATGACAATCAAAAACAAGTTAAGGTGCCTATTTATTGTCAAGGACGTGCTGGACTAGGGTTGAACTGTGAAGGCCCAACGGAACTCTTGTGGAAATTGAGTTACTCGGGGTATACCATTGAAAAATGTGAAACATTATAACGTTTTATTTTATAAAATCATCACTTACATTCCTACCACAAAAAAGTATCAAATAAAAAAGCTTTTTAAAAAAAGCACAATCTCCTTCAAAAATCTTAAAAAATAGCTCTATAAAAAGCAAGAAATAATGTTCAAATCGATTAATTAAAACACGGGTGGGGCTTTTAGAATATAACAATACATTAAGTAAAAAAAATACTTCCAGCTCCACCCGACTTCAATAGACATGTTTTAATTAATCGATTTGAACATTATTTCTTGCTTTTTATAGAGCTATTTTTTAAGATTTTTGAAGGAGGTTGTGCTTTTTTTAAAAAGCTTTTTTATATCTATTGTAGTTAGTGCTAGGTTAGACCTCGTGTAGGACACGAGGATAGTGCACGAAAAGACTGCCTGAATAGTATGCAGCTCGCGATGTTATTTAACTGCAGTCAGCTGCTCTAAGTTTTAGGTTAAAAAAAATTGATGAAAACCTCTTAAAACTGTTAATAGCATGCTGTGAGGAAGATTATGTCTTGAAACAGACTAGAACTACGGTCCACAATTTACTGAAAGCCACTTTGTTCACAGGCATTACTCGCCAACGAAAAATTGCCCCCATTAGAACCTACGACCGGCAGCGGCAGTAACAACAGTAGCACGAATGGAACGTCTGGGTCTACAGGGACGACAGCCAGCGGTGCGAGCAGCAACAGTGGGGCGAGGTGAGTCATTTACTTATAGGCGGATCAAGTGCCAGTTTAAAAATTAAACTAAAGTGCGTTCATTAGAAGCAGATAATCTAAAATATTCCTTATTCAGTTGTCCAAGAAACTTGATGAAATCTGTCAAATGGTCATTCGTTAAGTGACCGCACTGTAGACCGCAGCATCGGAACGACATCAGCATGCTCGGTATACGCGGTACCGAAAGCATACCGAAAGCTCACTGGACGCCCATATTTCAATATAGCGTTACTCGTTTGTTGGCTGCTGTGTCGCCCCACTGCTGGGTTAACAAATTAGTAAAGGGTCCCAGGGGTGCCATGTTACTGACTCCATATAAATCAGGAATAGGTATCCAGCCTATTGCCTGATTTAAATGGGGTCAGTGACATGGCAGTACAGTAATCTAGTTAGGTGCCGACTTGGTACTGGATTCGTGTAGTACTTGTTTCAACTCAGTTCAGTGCTGACTTCTTGCTCGAAAGTCAGTCCAGCTGACTAGTAACCCGTTCTATTTTCGGGCACAGTACGATTTACTGCCGATTCTGTCTACGTGTATCCAGTTATTGGGTCCGAAATTCCGAGTCACTGGGTCCAGTCACTGACCTCATATACAAGGTTATTTTTAGTATATATGTATATGAAACCTAAAAACTGTTGTAACACAAAAAGTTTGTAATTTCGTGAGTTTTGAGGTGTCATTATATTTTTTTTAATACTGATTCTGAAAAGGAAAATGTGTGACCTGAAGAAATTTTGAAAAGAAGAAATACTTTTTTTTTTCATAATTTATTTTTGTATCTTAAAAAGAAACTCCTTAAGAAATCTTTACACTACATTTTTTCAAATTCGGCAAAAGATTATTACTTTTGGAAACAAAAGGCTCAAGCGACTTCTAACTTTTCTTAATGACCCTGTCGACCCTCTCGGCGGCACTCATGACATCAAAACTCATCGAATGAAGATGCGAATCCTTCCTATTCTCTAGATTCAACCCACTGAGATTTTTCTCCTACCAAATATGAATAAATGTCTTGGCGGGCAAAGATTTTCATCAAGCCAAAAGGAAACGGGCCCTCAACAAAATATTCCGAAAAAAGTGTTTCTTCATTACAAAGTCATGGCAGGCCTCCATCACTCGTTCAAGGTCGCGCGATAAGCACCTGCCGTTCGTTCGAGCGAACAAGTGAGCAAAGGGCCGCCACACGCCTGCCTGTGTAGTCACGCGGCATCTTACTGCCTGCGTAGGTATTGTCTCAATAATAGTAACAATGTCGAGTCGACATTACTGTGCCGGTACGGATGAAAATCAAAAAACCAATAAACAATTGTCGTTTTTCAAATTATGATATATGCTACGCAGTTCATTTAAAAGAAGACAACCCTAACGTTGCATCATTAGAAAAGGTAAGAGCACGCGATAGAAAGAGAGGCAACTAGTAGGTGAATATCAACAGTTCTGCAGGCCATTGCGCGACCTGAATTACACTTTATTGTGTCGGAGCAAAAGTCGCTATTTATTTAAATTACTATGCGGCGTGGTGCTTCTGTACTTGTACTATTAGTTATTCTGTGGTCATGGTCATGGACTTATCGATCCACCATGGTACAAAAAATAATGTTGTAAGCCAGTCGTAACGTATGCACGCTCGTTTGCAGCAGGAGCGGCGCCGGGCGCGCGCGCTCGAAGGACGCGGCGCGGCGCACGCCGGGCCGGCCCGCGCCGCGCCCGCCCGCCGCCCGCGAGCCGCGCCGCGTGCTCAGCATCGACGCCCGGCCCTACTCGCCGCAGGTAACTGCACCTACATTTACTAACATTCAATCGTTTCTTGTCATTCATATTTTTTTGCCGAAATACGGTTACATAAATTGTTGCACACACGGCTAAAGCACAAAATAGAGAGACTAATGCCTCGATTACATACGCCAATTTAGCTTCCTAGCTAGGAACCAATTTCGGGTTGCCACAATAAAATATTGTAGAATAAGTTCGATTTTAAAATCGAATCTACACTATAACGGAAAAGTAAACATTGTTTAAGATTGGAGATGAGAAATGAAAATAAAAAATCATAAAAAATGTTGACCTTTCCGTCATTTGTGCAAATTCACTGTTAAAATTTAACTTATTTATACGAGTGGCAACTCTAAATTGGTTTCTTAAATCGGCGTATGTAATCGAGGCTTTACAGAAGTTGAGCTACGGGCGCTCGAGCATCGCACACACAAAAACAGCTCTCACCGCTGCGTCACGTACTCGAAGTGGTTTGAGATTGTTTTGAGATTCCGGTTTTACAGTGTCGGTGAGAGATGTCTATGTGTGCGTTGTTCGAGCGCGCGAGGCTAAGCTAAACTACTGTACTCTCTCTATATTGTGGCTAAAGACTCGAACGATTCTGAAAGTCAAGATCATCTTTGTTTTTGTCTGTGACAGAAGCACCATGAAACTGACAGGCTTCCTTAAAATTTGGAGTTCTTGTTGACAAAACTAGAATGTTAATGAAGGATAAAAACGAGCAACAGCGTTTAAACTAATTCATACCTTATCTACTATTCCTAAAGCGCAGTTTGTTTGATTTTACCTAAGAAGCGTTTGAGTATACGGCCACAAATTAGTATTAGTAGTGAAATATTTTAAAACCTTTACTAACTTTTTTATCTGCCAAAATAACATAAAATCATGATTTTATTGGCAGAATGATGGTTTACAGGCTGCGCCTGGCACAGAAGGTGCCGGATATAGCGGTGAAAGACCTGGAGGACATAATGAACATCTCACACTACACCAAGCTCAACTCGGTGAAAGGTTATATCCTAAGGTACAGTTTTTATCAGCAAAGTTAAATAGTAATTTTTATTAATCTTTGAGTGTAGTTAAAATATACCTATATTTCAATGAAATAGGTTCATTCACTCCACCCAACGTTCGCGGGCAAGATAACGGGCATGCTGTTAGAGCTGACTCCCGCGCAGTTGCTAGTGCTACTCGCTAGCGAAGACGCATTGCGACAGAAGGTTCGCGAGGCCATGGATCTCATTGTGATGCACCCGTCTGAAGCGATACTCGGTAAGTGCTTGAACCTGTAATATTCAACTGGAATATCAAATAGCTCAGGAATTTACGTCAAGACCGTCAAGTTATCTTTTGTGTTTTGATTTTGTGAAAATTTCACAGGTACGTGTACTTGTCGCAAAGCAGGCTTTATGCCCGTGTTTCACTATCTTTTAATTTTATATCATCTTGTCGATAGGTGTGGTCGTGTGAGTCTTCTATTAGCAAATAACTTCAAATTTTTGTCGAGTACTTGGCACTCGCCGTTAAAGTCTAAACTTATAGTACATTCCGGTTTCTAGGTCAGACTTTGCTCATATTGTCCTAAACTGTCGTACAATGTGATTAATTTAACAATGTAGAAGGTCAACGAAAGATGAGACTCGGTTGGAAATGGAACTAATTTTGCGCCTTATTTTAAGGTTTAGTTTCCATAACTTAACTTCTAAACGTTAATTTAAAGAGGGAAAGATTCGCCGCCATTTCAATCTCATCTTTCGTTGACCAGGCTCTAACTTCAGAGCCATATATTCTCGAGTGAAGTTGCAGCGGATCATTGTTTATTCACACCCCGGTCTCTCCATACAACCGCGCCATTACAAACAGATGACGTCAGATGACGTTTTTCTACACGCTCAACTGCGTGTGTAAGTCTAGGGCTACCGTTAAGTTTGTACTTTATGAGCCGGCGTTCAATTCATAATTAGGTTTTTTGGTAAATAAAGTTACGACGAATTGCTTTGAATATCAAAATAAGTTGACAGTTGAAAAACACGACTAAAAATTTACGACGCATTGCTTTGAATATCAAAATAAGTTGACTTTGACAAACACGAGTAAACGAGCATACGATTCGGCACACGAACTCGCGGGGAGAGGTGAGGTAATTGATTCTGGGGCGGGGCGGAGTTTCCTTTCTGTACGGTAGTACTTATATCTATTTTGTGGTCTATTGTAAATTTAATCGCATTGTACATTGTAGATCTCGACGTGTTCTCGCTGTCGGAGCGCGGCGGGGGCGGGGGCGGGGGCGGCGGCGGCGGCGGCGGCGGGGGCGCGGGCGGCGGGGCGGGCGGCGGCGCGGTGGGCGGCGCGGCGGGCGACGACGCGGCGCCGCTGTTCTACTCGCCCGGCAAGCGCGGCTACTACTCCCCGCGCCAGGGCCGCGCCACCGCCGAGCGGATCAACGCATTCCGGAACGTGGGCAGGTTAGTGATCCAACTTGGGGGATTTTCCTCTAGATCGGGGGTGCCCATACTTTTTCTTAAGGAGATCGACCTAGCAAAAATTTATGACTAAGAGTTAGACCTTTTGACCGTTTAACCCACCAAATATTTATCAAATCACCGTTTAACCCACCAAATATTTATCAAATCACAGTTTAACCCGCCAAATATTTATCAAGTCACCGTTTGACCCACTAAATATTTATCACTTAAAATTTTAGCTCGACCGGTCGATCGCGATCGACTGTTTGGGCACCTCTGACCTAGATTTAGGAGGGCAAGTGTCAAAAGGTTTTTTTAGGGGCAGCAATATTTCAGGGGTTTTTTAGGGGCTTGAAACAAAACCTTTGTATCAATAGGAAATTCGTTGTGAATACTCGGATTTCATTCATTTAAAACTCTACAGTTACACACGCAGCCTGTGAATTAGTAATTACATGCAGAGATTTGAGTTTGATTCTAAAATACAAACCTTAAATATGCAAGCGTTTTATTTGATTATTCACGAGTTCACGACCTATTTTATAGTAAGAATTTAAATTTGGGGGTTTTTAGGGCAATTTTGAAAATTTCTTGGGGGAAAATTTTGGCAGAGGTTGGCAGCACTGGGGCAGGTTAGTGCATGCACTATAGGCAACGTGGTGGACGATGGTTCCACGACTTCATTCTGTTTCAGTCACATAGAGCGATGATACCGTTGCATGCTGGTGTTAACTTTTTTGGGTTTGCGTTATATTGTTTTGTGTGACTGCTTACCTTATAGGTTAACGCCGCGATCTCGAATCGGCCTGCTACAGTACGAGGCAAACATCCACTGTCTTATTGAGAGATGTTTCACAAAACAGGTGCAAAAAGTTTCTAACAAAATCTGGTTTTATGCTTGGATCCCAGACTAGTTGGTATGATTCCGCTTGTAAACCATCCTTAAACGGTGGGACTAAACGTTAAACTGTTACTCTGAATACGATTGGCGCTAAATTGGCGTTAGTCCGCAGTCTAACGCCATGTTAACTTTGGCCCTAGTTTTACGAACGCACTTTGAATAAGACAGCTAGAATTTTTTTTGACGGAGTGGAGATATGTAAGTTCGCACCAATAGCGCGCGCTCCTCTCCTACGTATACCCAAAATACACGTTCCACGCAGTCCCCACCCGATTTCAAGATGTTTGCCTCGTACTGTACCTACATACTTCTTTCTATAGAATTCGCGGTCCAATATTTCTAGAACGATCACTTACAACTCTTACCCAATCGACATACACTACAAAAATGGTATTGTACAGAATCGTCGGGCTGTGCCTGCTGCAAAACGAGCTGTGCCCGATGTTCCTGAACCGGCACGTGCTGAAGTACCTGCTGGGGCGGCCGGTGCGCTTCCACGACCTGGCCTTCTTCGACCCCGTCGTGTACGAGAGCCTGCGCCAGCTCGTCGTCGACGCCGAGACCGGCGACTCGCACTCGCTGTTCGCCGCGCTAGATCTCAACTTTAGGTACGTTACATACAGTATGCGCAAAATAACTTGACGGCTTTGAACTTCGCGCGGAACGCTGCGCAGTAGACTTAGAGAAGGGAAGTAAGGGGAGCAGGCATAAACTGCAATAACAAAGCATTCGTGACGTCAGGCGCGTGCGGTGTCCGCCATTTATTGTTCCTGTCACATGTTACAATTTCAACTCTATGCTGTTAATATAACCACTCGATTGCTTCGCGGTACTGTAGTACCGCAAGCAAAAGACGGTCCTTTGTCGCGCGGTGCTGTAGGACCGGGTCGATCGCTGTTCGATTTCTACCAATTTGGTAGGTTTTTTTTAGGCGGCCACACCAAAACCTCTTGGGCTGATTTAGATTATGATTTTGGCAACACTAATATCGCAAAAAAAAGTAGAAAAAACCTGTGATTGGTTGAAAAAAATAATTTTGAAGAGTTTCACGTCAGTTGACGCCATACTTGTTTTTTCTGTGTGAAGTGCTCTAATTTGATATGCCGTAAGTATTTTGTTAATTTATATTTCTGTTTGATGTCATATATTAAAAGAATCGTCATATCGTGATTTATTCGATCATATAAATATCTCGTCACAAATTTAATGTCTAGTGTTAAAAATCATAACAAAACCGTAGCCCGGTAAATTTCTTGATGTATTGTTTCTGTTTACAACAACTTTATGTTATAATTTAGATTGGTTAATCAAAGAATTATCCGAAATAAGATAATAATACTATTAGTGAACAGTTTCAAAGTGGTTTCAAAATATAACATTCATCTGTTTACACAGGATGATTGATGCAACGCAATATAGTGAGTTTTTATTACGCCATTATCCACGGTCAAGGTAACAAGGTCCTGTGGGACCTTGAAACAAACTAGCATTTTGGCAGGGCTGCCTCACACGCTTATTATTTTCATATTAGGTTGTGTTTATGTTGTTTTTATACATTACCTAGTGAATGTTTTTTTGGTTTTGGTGTTGGTTATTGTGATTGGTGTTGGGTGTCTAGTTATAATTTTTTAGTCCACATCCATTTTATATTTTATGCTGTGTACAGTGAAAATCGAGGAGAGTGAGGCAGGGGACGAGGAAGAGGAGAACTATTAAAAAAAAATGTGACTATAAAATTAAAAATATAATAAAAAAAAATTAAGTACCTACCTAGTTTTATTTAATGTGTGCGACAACCCTGAACTAAACTCGGCTACGCGCGGCCATCTTGGCAGCGAACGGCCCGTACGCCAGCGCCCGGCAGCGCGGAATTGGATTATTTAGATCGAAATTTTACATACATTTCGGAAGAATCTTTCCTATGTATTGCATACTGTTAGAAACTGCAGGTTTTGCTCTTTCTGTACATATAATTAGTACAAGGTAATCTTGATCCAAGTTTAACCAATCAACGCTTGTTACAAAAACACAATTTTATCATTTATAGTGGGCCGCTTTAATGTTATAATTTTTTACAAAGATACTTTTCTTCAAGAGTCTCATCTTTTTTTTACAAAATATGAAAGTTGAAATCTGTATCTTTCTAAAGTATATTTTATTTTTGTCACAAGCCTTCCACAATTGGAATAAAATACTACGAAACAGCGCTTAGACTCAGCAGCGAATTAAGACGCGCAGTAAAAATCTGTGCGATATACAAACATTATTAAGACCGTTGAATTGCTTCCAATTCATAAAAAAATTGGCATGTACGGAAAGGGGTATTATTCTAGTTTTTAATTATGTAAAAAAAAACACTAGTTATCGATTTAGATTTAATATTAAAAATCAATTCCCATTACAAGTCGTGAATTTTCTCTTTAGCTAAATTCACGAATTTTTTAGAAATTATTTTACCATTACAGGTACTCGTTTTTTTTTCAATACTTATAGCTTCATCCATTACCTATACGAAATAGAACATTATTTGTTCGTATACAAACAGGAACGGGTCATAAAAACGGTTTTAACGCAGCTGTGCAAGTGCACTGCTGTAACGCAAAACTGCGTGACAAACAAGGAAATTGCGCGCCGGCCGCGCGACAAACGAGTGGATAAGGTGTATGTACACTAAGCTAAGCCGCCATGTTTTGTTCCATTACAATGGAGAACAATGAAGTAGGTATGCACGCTTTTTTCGTAGGTATGCCTGCTCCCCTTACTTCCCTTCTCTAAGGCAGTAGACGAATACAAGCGTGCGCGGGGACGGGGCGCGGGCGGAAGCACTCGGAACTATGGAACTCGACATTACCCTGCGCGAAATATCACTTGCAGATAACTTCCGAGCCGCCAAGTTATTTTGCGCATACTGTACGTTTTCTTTTTGTGTCAAATTATTTTTATTTTATTTATAAATCTTTATTTTACAAATACATAGAGTAAGGTACAAATGGCGGACTCAATGCTAATAGCATTCTCTACCAGTCAACTAACAGTAAACAGATAAACGCGAATGCGGCACAAATAAAAGAAGAATGATATTTATTCGTTTTTGTAATTTCTGTTATTTTTTTTAATCTTAAAAGATTAAGAAGATAATTATTAATTATTAATTTATTATTAATATATTAGGAAAATACTAGAAAAAATCAACGTCGATTTTTACGTGCCACGCCAAGCCACTTTTTATGTGGTCAAAAACAAGATGTGTGACCGAATTAGGTTCGATAAAGATTGTGCAGCCACTTTTTGTGCGGTCAAAAATGAGATCGGTGACCTAATTAGGCTCAATATTGAGCAGCCATCAGGATTTAGAGTCGTCATTTGGCACATTATATTGAAAAGAAAAAATGTGACGAGTTGCGTAGTGACGAGTTGTGTATGTGACGACCTGTGTATGTGACGACCTGCGTGTGATCCAAAATTATGATAGTTATTTATTTATTCAAGAAAACAAGACTAGACATCCCATTACAAATATAAGATCGAGTGTGATTAATTAAAGATCGAACGCGTACACTGTCTATACAACAGAATTATTATTTTTTATTAACTTTTTTAACGAAAATATTGGCTTTTCGTAACTGACGCAACGTATATTCGCAGTTTGGAAATGTGCGAGGAGGAAGGCGGCGGGTGCGTGGAGCTGGTGCCGGGCGGGCGCGAGCTCGAGGTGACGGCGCTCAACGTGTACGACTACGTGCGCAAGTACGCGCAGCACCGCATGCTGCTCTCGCAGGAGAAGGCATTGGAGGTGTGTATACAATTTACTACCGTTTAGTCGACAAATGCCACATTATACAAATGCCACATGAGTTTAAAACGCCAGATTCTACTAATGCCACATGTGTTTATAAGGCCAGGGGGATAATTGTCTAATTCAAAAATCTATCGCAATCGCTTTCGTTTGACAGATGGATGTGACACATTGCTGCATTTCTTTGGTGAGTTTTTATTTGTGCCAAAAATAAGCTTCAATGTGTTACATCCTGAAAGCGATTGCGATAGATTTGTAATTAGACAATAGAAAGGCAGATTCTACAAATGCCACTTGAGTTTAAAACGCCAGATTCTTCTAATGTCACAATCTATAGATGCCAACTTCTACAAATGCCACCTTTTATATGCCACAGTTGATATGAAGTTATAATATTTTCAGTATAACTTTTTGATATTTATTACTGTGCCAACCACTGACAACATAACCTAACAGACACCGCATTTACAAGGCATAGTTCAATTTGCAATAGGCAAAACTCAGGTCGTGTAAAAATTTTGATTGGCTAATTTCGTACACTACCTACAGGGGGATCCCCCCCTGTACCAGGCAGCCGCCTGATGGTAAGCCTACCATCAGCAAATAAGAAACCATTCAGTACAAAAGCAGGCCTTAAACAGGCCTGCTTTCGAAGTAACCTTTGAGGTGATAGTACGAAAAAGTAAGGTAGTTCAATATAAGTCCTGCTATAAGAGCTCATAGTAAGGCCCTTGGTGATAAATTCATATTTGAACTATTTGCACTATTGTGCGTAGCGTATTTTGCCTTATTCGTCAAAGCCAAATAGACAAACATTTACGTCGCAAGGTCATGTTTGGGAAAATAAGAAAAATACAGTGAAGTTAATATTAGCTTGTAACTAAATAGCAATCAATAAACTATTTGTATCGTTTTTGGCAGGCAATGCGAGTAGGCGTCTTGGACGTACTACCCGAGTCGGCGTTGGAAGGTCTGACGGCGGAAGATCTGCGGCTGCTCCTGAACGGCGTGGGCGACATCAACGTGGCGGCGCTGGTCTCCTACACCAGCTTCAACGACGAGAGCGGCGAGCCGCCCGAGCGGCTGGCGCGCTTCAAGCGCTGGCTGTGGGCCATCGTCGACAAGATGACGCATCTCGAGCGACAGGACTTGGTACGACACATTTTATATGGTCTTCAAACAAGGAGATTATCTTTGAATTTTATTTCTTGCCTAATTAGGTTCATTAACCTAGGGGTAACTCAGGTGGTGGATTAGAGCGCTCGGCAAATGTACAAGGGGTACAGTACTAGGCATATATCTTGAAATCGGGTGGGGATTGCGCGGAACGCGTATTTTGGTCATGCGTAGCGCTGAGGTACGCGGAAGGCGGGAGAGGGGCGCGCGCTATTGGTCGCTAGCAAGAGCACATGCGCGAACTTATACCCACTCTGTCGAAAAAAAATCGTACTGTATGCGCAGAAGTACAAATACCGGCACAGAACTTGGGAAGACAAAGATGAGACAAAAGATGCGCCGAGTTGTAGCTGCTGCGCATATTTTGTCTTAATTTTCTCTTACCAAGTTGTATGCCGGTTTCTGTAATTTATTATTAGAAATTACTACTGCGCCTACCCTCTCCACACTGCCGAGCGTTCATAATCCACTGCGCGAGGACTTTTGCAGCTAATTTTATTATAGTCTTTGTCTTTGTATAAAGTGCAAACTACCTAGTTGGTTACTAAGTTCTGTAACTATGGAAAACATGAATAATACTAAATTTACAAATAATGCTACAATGAATTATATACCAAATGAAAGCACAAATATTTAAGATTATCATGTATTAAAATTATTCGAAATGACCGCCTCTGGCATGAATACACGCCTTTAGACGACGAGGCCAGTCATCGATGGCAGCACGAACTACCACCATATCCAATTCTGCGACTGCCTTGAGAATAGCGCGCTTAAGAGAGTCGAGATTCATGTGGGGCTTAGCACATGCTTTCTCCTCAATAATCCAGAGGATTTAAGTCTGGGCTGGAGGATGGCCATTCTTCCTGCGCGATAAAATCAATTTTGTTAGCCCGAAACCATGCTTGTGTAGATTTTGCTTTGTGCGCAGGGGCAGAGTCCTGCTGGAAGACCCATGGCTGGTTTTGAAATAAAGTGTGGCTTAAGGGTTTGACAACAGGTTCCAGAACGGTATCTTGATAGACTCTAGCGCCAGTTTTCACACCTTTTTCACAGAAATGAACCTTACTTAGCCCTGAATAGGACACCCCCAGCCAAATCATCACTGATGAGGGGTGGTGACCTCGTTGGACCCTCGGAGCAATCATGCTGGCTTCTTTACTATTCTTAGCGTATACTCTATCATTTTGACGGTTAAAATTTTCTTCGACTGTGAAGATTTTTTCATCAGTAAACAAGATTTTTCGATGGCCGTTTTGTGCGTACCGCTTTAGTAGAGCGCGACTTCGTGCTAACCTCATAGCCTTCAATCGTGCGTTTAGCAGATGGCCCTTTCGTCTACGGTAAGCGTGAAGCCCAAGGTCATCATTGATATTTTTTTTAAGGGAACTTCTCTTCACAGTCATCTGTATTGCCAATAACTTTGCTTCCGGACGGGATTTCTCGTGATTCTCGCCTTCACTGCCTTGATCACAGCTGGTGTCCGAACGGTGCATGGTCTTCCTGATCTTTTTCGGTCATCGACGGTCAAGGTATTACTGTACCTATGGATAGTGCGATAAATAAATTGCTTGTTGATTTTCAACTTTTGTAGCAACTTGAAAATCATATTCGGTGGCTGCCCACATTTGTGCAGAGAAATTACAGCGACACGATTCTCCTTCAACCCCCATTCCATGGTGAAATAAACAAAATATGATATACGTGTGGTATGGAATTATAGCTTATAAAACTGTCAATAATATGTCATTTTTATTTTTTCTTTTCATTTGTTTTAATGGCCAGTAATCGATAAAGAAACTCAGTAACAGAACTTTTGACCAACCTGTGTAGATACTGCGGAAATGAAATTTACTCTTACCATAAAATATGCTTCCATTCTATAAATTTTACCAACGCGTAACGGTATTTTTTTACTCTGTTTTGGTTTTCAAATTCATACTAGGGCCCGTATTTATAAATAGAATCTTCCTATAGAAACAGCATCTCAAGTTAGCTCTCAACGTTGAGAGCGGTTTATAAATACAGGCCTAGGATTGCCAGTTCTTAGGTTTAGGTATACAATATTAATGTATTTGGATTTAATGTCGTTGTCGATGGCAGGTGTACTTCTGGACGGGCTCGCCCGCGCTGCCGGCGTCGGAGGAGGGCTTCCAGCCGATGCCGTCGGTGACCATCCGGCCGGCCGACGACGCGCACCTGCCCACCGCCAACACCTGCATCTCGCGCCTCTACATCCCGCTCTACTCCTCCCGGCACGTGCTCAAGCACAAACTCTTGCTCGCTATCAAAACTAAAAACTTCGGTTTCGTCTAAACGCTCGCCGCCATCCCCGTAAATTTCTCTAGTTTTAAGCCCAGTCGTGTGAGACTGTCCCCGGACGCTCCTCGGTATGAATCTATCGCCGATTGCGAATCCTTTTTAATGCCATAGATAGACCTATTTCTAGACTAATAGTACTACCTAGTACCGACTTACGCGACTGTATGTTTTGTATTTTCTTGACGTATCTAACTTCGTTTACATGACTGGGTATTTGACTGAATAGTAATATTCAATACGCAGTAATATTTCGATAAAGAACGGCCCCCCGGAAGTTCTGCACAAGTACATGTAATTTATAAACTTTTAAGCTCATAGACCATAAGTATTTAATTGTTTCGGAAAATAATATTGAATCAAACTATAGGTTCATCAGATAAAAGTTGATTGTTATCATAAATCATTATCACTTTTAAATTATTTTATGATTTACCGTTCTATACGTTTTTCTGTAATAATGGCCTAATTTAACTGCATTTGATTGCTTCCTTCGATTATTTATTAGCACTTAGCTTCTTGGGAGCTGAAGGCAGCGTGTCTCGTAAATATTCAAAAAATATTTTTAACTGTTTATAGCTTTGTTATATAGTAAAAATTATATAAGATAGAGTACCTATCTCATGGGTGGTTGAGCTTGGACAAAGAGGCGTCAGATCCGAGCTATGGTGACTTGTGATATCAGAGGAAGTATTTATGCGCCTCAATCTCTAAAATTAAGTTTATAATTAGATTTTCCTTTGATTAGTTGTATTAATATGGTTCATAATAAACAACCTCAAAATGCTTATTTCTTTCTTTTTAATTATAAATAACCCAAAGACGATTATAATAGTTCCCTATAATAACCAATATTAAAACGTTCAAACGTTCATACATCCTACTAATATTATGAATGCGAAAGTTTGTGTATTTGTTTTCTTTACGCCTTAAACAGTTGGACGGATTTGGATGTTGGTAGAGTTAGGACCTGATCACATATAGTCTACTTTTTATCCTGGTCAAAGGTGTCTTAGATCCACGCGGACGGAGTCGCGGGCGGCCGCGGCCGCCTAGTATCCTCAATTTAAGATGAAGATGGGGTGTGTATGTCGCAGAGATAATTGTTTAAAACATTTGCTCAAATCATGTTATTATGATCCCAGAATAATTACATCTAGAACGATAATTCCCTACAAAGCGCGCTGTCAAAAGTGAGGCAACTAAAACAGCCAAAATGGCGCCGTTTTCAGATTTTTATTGCCCATTATTACATAATCATACCTAATAAGTACAAAACAGTTTCAATTTCCCTACCTTAAAGAGATTAATTATTATATTATTGGATTTTAGTTACGATTAGGTAACGTATGAAGGATATAAATCTGAGAACTGAGCCATTTTGGCTCAGTATAAGTTGCCTCACTTTGCATACAAGGACACGGCTTCTAAGTGTAATTATTCTAAGATTATGATTCATATCCTTAATTTCAACAAATCATGGAGGATTTTAAATCTATTTTTACCCGACTACGGCGAAACAAAAAGGAGAGTTATGATTATTTATAATATTCTTTGCCACATATTCACTATTAGGCTGATCAAGTTGTCCTCAAACTACAAGGTATGTGAGGGGGTGATTGGCGTAGACGTAGTAAACATCTTTTTTTGCTATGTATTTTGGTAAGGATTATAGTTATTCACTATTAGCCGCGTACTGACTGGGCGAGCAGCCTCGCGAGGCAGCCTCACTCTGTAGATTTATTGCATGAGGGAGCCGCGCGCGGCAAGGCTGCGCCACGGTGAGGCTAAGCCAGCATCGAGGGCTGTTTAGCGTGAAGTCACGCAGAGACCGCGCGTGTCACGAGACCGTACATTCGGAAAGCTATCGCCACCACTGCCTTTATACTAATTCTTCGACTTGTACAAAAAAGAAACGAAAACCCAAACGTTTTTGGATGAAACTCCTAAAAGATCCTAACAAAGTCCATCAACCAAAAATCCATCTTTTTTTAAGTAAATAAAATGTTCATTTCCCGATTTGATTAGTATAATCAGAACATTGCGCGTCCTAAAGTAGTCTATATTCGCCGTATAATTATGTTAATTTAAGACACTGTTCTTAATCCACGACGCATGACCGATCAAGCTAGGCGAGGCAAAACAACCGTCTTGAGTGCGCGCGGCAAACCTACCGAGGCACCCTTGAGCATCGTCAAAAACCGCCACCGCTCGGCTCGGGTCGAGGCACGCTCGGGCGAGGCAGCCGCGTGCGTTTGCCTCGGGCGAGGCACGTCCTGACTGACCGAGGATTTGTCTCGCGAGGCTGCTCGCCCAGCCAGTACGCGGCTATTGCCACAAAAGTTTTCTTTGCAAGTATTGTGTTTTGTGAGTAGCAATTTACTGTATATATTTTTGGGCTAGACTATGTAGTGAGATGATACAAGTAAGAAACCAATAATATCATGTAACCTTCCTATATTTATATATAAACAATTTCATACAAAAATAATTACAAAAGTGATCATAAACTCTTCTAAAATTCACACAAAAACAACCCACACTTAGTACATAAGAAGGTAAAACAAGCATCTGTACACTAGTCGATTCATGGGTTAGGATTTTACTGGCCGATTGACTGGCAAAAGGCCAATGGGACTAGAAGTAGATAAATGAATTGATCCATCCCACAATAATCTAATTATTACTGCTGATATGCCCCAATATTGTACAATTGTGAAAGATGTTTCCCTAAACTCTTCAAAAATTAAGTTTACTCTTTTGGGTAGTGTAAAGCTTATGCTAAAAACCAATTAAATATACAAACAAAATGATTAGGAATTGTTGATTTTTCGGGAAAACAAATCCACATGTTTACTTAAATTTTACATAAGTACTTAAAAATATCAGTCAAGCTTTTATTTATTCTATTTTAGATGCTAATTTCAATTCATTAGATAACTTTCTATACACACCATACAGCACAGTAATGTGACATACATGTAATAATGCACTAGTTAGATTTGTACTTGGGAAAGTGTTCCAACAGAATTCAATGAGAGCTAGAATAAGAAATCTTGTAATAGTTGAGAAGTTAGTAGACCATAAAAGGTATGGTAAACTATGGAAGTACCAAGTGTAAAATTGATAATGTAGGCTTCTAGCACATACAACACCAATGAAGTTGACAATGAACATAGGCAGAATAAAAAGTTGTGATAAAACATCAAAATTTATACTGTAGTTTGACTGTTCATCTTCAACCACCGTGGATTTCTTCTGGGCCGTCTTACCAGACTTCTGTGTAGATTTCTTGAGAACATTTTCAAAGGAGTTTATAAAATCTTCTTGTTCTTTTGATAGTTGTTCATCTTCTTGTTTTTTCATAGGTTTTTTCTTACTATCTTTCTTCAGTTTAGCCTTTACTTTATTTTCTCGGTTTTTAGCATCAATTTGTGGTTGTACTTGCCTTTGAACATATTTTAGTCTGCAATAACTTTTGAAATATTTGATGCACATTGGTATAAATATAATCAACAACATAAGGTGTATACCCAATAGTGTCAAATGAAAGCATTTGCTTTCAAATGTCTCAATATCCAAAAACCTGTAGTTTACAGTCCAAGTATGATTGAATACTCTACCTATATCAAAACTACCCTTTAGATATGCTGCAGGTTCGCTGAGCAGAAAGGGTAAACCTAATGTTAATTGAATAAATGCACAGACAAAAAGTTGAACTAAAGTATCTTTCAAACCCAAATTCACAAGATAAAAGAAAAATAATGCAGGTGCATAAAGGAGGATGTTCATCTTTACTGAGACTCCCAAACTGTAAAATATACTGCCGAGATACCATTTAGAATCCAAAAACAAATTGAGAGATACATACAAAAGAAGTACTGCGATTGGGTCGTTAAATAAACGTAAAACATGAATGGAATGAATCCTATATGATGTAAGAATTGTTATCACAAGAACATATGGAGGCACTTTTTTAGTTTTTATATAAATTCTGAGAACAAAATACAACTGTAGAAGATAAATACCAATAAATATATATTGAGCCAGTTTGATATTTTCACCCTGATTTGTAAGGTAGTAGAACATCGAGTATATATAGACAAAACCTGCAGGATACACTAGAGGCCCTGTGTCACCTCGCAGCTTGCTGTAGTCCAGTGTACCATTAAGGAATCCTTCACATTCTTGCATGTATGCCTTCCAGTCTATTTCAGTGTACGGCACTCTTTCCACCACCAATATGTTAATAATCAATTCCGCAAGAATAATAAGGAAAGCCACGACGTACAGCTGCCCAGGATTTTTGATCAACCCCTTGAGGTAAGACCATGTAAAGAGTTTCTTCACATTATGAAAAAAATCTTGAAATTTGTTTCGATTACCCATGGCGTAGATGTTGGTTAATTTTATACGATATCATAAGCACTTTCACTCAAGTCTCAGGTAAAGATCAAATTGATAAATCTATTTTAAAGTTATGATTATTTTTAGGTCACCTCCCTCGCCGCCGCCGGTCCCGAAAGCGATTTTTGAGTGTGTGTGCATGACATTGACATGTGACTTCATGTGACATGACATTGACAGCATGACACAAAAAATGACTTTTTATTTTTCTCTGAAAATAGGTGCATTCCAACAGGCTAATCGCTGAGTCATCGATCACCAAAGGCCCAGTTGCAGAAGTCCCTTAGTAATGTAATTATTATATGATCGTCATCTCGTGTGTGCCTTACTCCTTCAGGCTTGTGAGCTTATAAATCCTTCAGTGACGGATAAACAATTTCTTATTTTGGTATTCAGAACAAACGTAACGCTAAAATGTATGAATTATTGATGTTTGAACATGGTCCTCACGAAATGACGCTGAAGATCATGGATGCTGGAAATAACAAAAACTAGCTAACGAAAGTGCAGTTTCACTCCATAGATGCTCAGTGACGCAAAAATAAATAAGATTTAACATTCGAAAACCATACAAAACAGAACAGAACTCATAAAATCGTTGTTTAAACGTGGCACACACGGAACCGTATGTGCCAGTTTTCATTTGTCAAAATATCGACAACTAAACCCTTTGGAGTCAAATTAAGCAGTCTAGCAGCGTTACGTTTGATAAGTGACAGCATATAACACTTTAAATCCATTCGCGTAACAACACATCAATAGAAAAAGCAAAAACAATATTATAATATATATTATAAACTGCTTTACATCTTAAGTGACGCAAAATTCACGTAACGTAACGGTATTAATTGTGGGCCACACAGTCTGATGGGTCGAAATATTGTTTTTGCTTTTCCTATTGATGTGTTTTTACGCGAACGGATTTAAAGTTTTATATGCTGTCACTTATCAAACGTAACGCTGCTAGACTGCTTCATTTGGTTCCAAACGGTTTAGTTGTCGATATTTTGACAAATGAAAACTGGCACATACGGTTCCGTGTGTGCCACGTTTAAACAACGATTTTATGAGATCTATTCTGTTTTGTATGATTTTCGAAAGATAAATTTTATTTATTTTTGCGTCACTGAGCATCTATGGAGTGAAACTGCACTTTCGTTAGCTAGTTTTTGTTATTTCCAGCATCCATGATCTTCAGTGTCATTTCGTGAGGACCATGTTCAAACGTCAATAATTCATAAATTCTAGCGTTACGTTTGTTCTGAATACCAAAATAAGAAATTGTTTATCCGTCACTGAAGGATTTAAAAGCTCACAAGCCTGAACGAGTAAGGCACACACGAGATGACGATCATATTATTATATATGTGGTTGGATACAGTTTGACCATAAAGAGTTGAAATTAAATAAAATGGAACTAAAATTTTTCAGTACAAAATTTAGTAAGTGTTGCCAATTTATTCGTGACTTTGACGTGTTTACATAGAAAGTGGCGCCCTCAATTTTTGTCAACTCTTTATGGTCAAGCTGTAGGTCTTTTCCAAGGAGGTGGAGTAACTTTTGTTATGACAACTCGGCTGTGACTAGGGTTACCATCCGTCCGGATTGGTCCGGACATGTCCGGACTTTTAGACTATTGTCCGGAGTCCGGACTTTGTCCGGCTTTGTAATTGTCCGGCTTTTTTAAGATTGGGCGGTGTAATACTAGTTAAAAAACAATAGCAGTAGTGTTCGAAAGAGAAGTCCCAAAAAGTATGGAGTCTGGATCTGTCTGAAAATGTCCGGACTTTTCTTGTCCTGTCCGGCTTTTTGTCAGGAATTTTCAAATTTCTCAATGGTAACCCTAGCTGTGACAGACAGTTGTATGTTCCGCGGGCTGATTATCTAATTAAGGCCCTCCGCTGCCTTGAGCGGGACACGCGCGCGGGCGACATAGATTAGAGCTTACTCATGCACTGCGCAAGCATCTGTCCGTCAAAAACCCAGCAATCTATATTCCCGCGCCGTGTACCCGCGGCGGGATCCCGCTTAAGGCAGCGGACGGCCAAAAACCACCTAGCGACTGGTTGCAGTTCACAGATGATCGTGATCCATTGCTACTTCTTTTTGGGTAAAAAAAAAACATACCAAAGAAAAGTGGCAATGTATGTCAAATGCAACCGGTCGCTAAATAGTTTCTTTTTAGATAATCAGGGTGCCGGATTGCGGAGTTATCATAAGACACAAGTTCAGATTTAAAGATAAAAAAGATTAAACATTTTTGAGGGGAAATAATAACGGCTTTACAATCATTTAATTATTTTTTATTGCGTGATTCATTTACACATATCGAGGTATAGAAATATAAGGTGATTTTGGAAATAAATAGTCATTACAATTTTGGTACAGGTCTTATCAGGTTACATAATAATATTATAATAACTAATGTTATCCCAACTATTCTCGAGATAAACTCGATTCATAGATGTTCATAACGCATATTGCTCGACTCAACTACTGTTTAACTAGCCTAACTTTGAGTGAACTAAAATCAATTAAGATCGTAGGTATGTTTTAACTATGTATGAAATGCCTATAATGGACGACTCGCCTACGGTTTATCAATTATTATCAATAAGTTGAGGGTTACACGCCAGCAGGTCGGTTCTTCTGGCATTTCGCCAGCCGCTGCCGCGGCATGCTCGCTTCGCTCGCTCGGCTCGTGCGTTGTTGGTCGCAATGGAACATAAACTCCTCCTCGCTCGCGAGTAACCTCAAGTTAACCCCAAAGCAACAGTAGGTAAATCGTTCGACAGCTAAGTCAATTTTAGGTGAGTTAATGTAGTTGAATCAACCGTGGGTGAGTCGTGCTTTATGCATTTCGTTCAATATTTATAACTAAAATATGTGAAACAATTTCTAGTTATTTTAAACTATAGGTTTAGTTATTATGATATGAAACCAGCAATCGACTATAGAATGTAAACTATGAGAATTTGCCCCAGAAAAAAGTAGTGAATGGCCCAGTTAGTCCGCTATATACTTAATAATAAACTTGTCAAACATTTTTGTCCAGAAACTTGTGTAAAAATGTTTTTAACGTTATGTGGTTTCATACTAGTTCCACATGCGACACAAAAATTTTTTAACACAGTTACTAAGACAAAAATGTTAGACAAGTTTATTATTCTAAATAGTAGGATAACTGGGATATTCCATGGATATTCACTACATTTTTTTTCTGGGACAAATCCTCGTAGTTCTAATTCTGTAGAGGATTTTCGAAAAAAAATTTTATAGAAATATTTGCAGAGCGTAATGTTCGACAAGTTTATTATTCTATAGTATAGTAGAATAACTGGGCCAATCCCCTTTTTTTTAAGGGAAAATTTTCATAGTTCTGTAAAGTAGAGGATTAAAAAAAATGGTAGAGAAAATTTCGCCACGCGACACATTTGTTTTAGCAAAGTCACTAAACAAAAATGTTAGACAAGATTATTATTCTTTATAGTGGGATAACTGGAATATTCACTACTATTTTGTTTCAAGGGGAAAATCTCATAAATTTTAATTCTGTAGAGAATTTTCGAATAAACAATGGTAGAAAAAATTTCGCCGCATTACAAAAATTTTTAGCAAGCTTATTATTCTATCGAAAGTCCTTTCAGTCTTTGAGTCTTCCGAGTCCACTTTTGAGACTCAAAAGACTCAGAGGACTGAAAGGGCTCAAAAGACTCAAAGGACTGAAAAGACTCGAAGGACAGCCTGTCGATTCTGTAAACAAACTCGAACCTAACTTCACCGCGCGGAAATTTTAAATTAAAATGAGATTATGATAGGCTGACTTTTTAATCACAAGAGATTTAAGATAGCTACGGTAGCTACCTAAAACCTTTTGCAATATCGGTAAAGTAGCGTCTTAATTTTAATTTTTAATAACAAACAAATTCACCCGAATTGAGGTTCGAAGTGGGATCAGTGGGATGCGAGTTTGGTTACAGAATCGACAGGCTGTCCTTTGAGTCTTTTGAGGCTTTTTGATTTTTTTTGATGGAAACTAATAAAAGTAAACTTAACTCGCGAGACTAACCCCCGTATCTATAAGGTGTTTGGTAAAAGATCATCAAACAGAACAATTTTTACTAGGTATGGGACCAACTCTGAAATCGCGAAAAAAAAATCTGCTGTTTCATACATTTTGATATTTTCGTTATTAATTTTTGTATGAAACAGCTGATTTTTATCGCGATTTTAGACTCGGTCCCATAGTAAAAGATGTTCAGTTTGATGGTATCCCTATCTACCATTATTCGACTTTATAAAGCTTTCCGACTTTCAGATGTTTTTGGCTCATGCAGATTTAAATCATTTTTTCTACTTTCTGCAAATACTGTGTAATTTTATTCCCTGTTTTTCGTCAAACCCACTTTGATCTATATGACTTGCTATTACTAAACACCTTGTAGTACAGTAGCCTGTAATACATTTAAATTACGAAAAAGGTTACCGTCGAAACTGACCATTAGTCCATCCATTTTCATCTGGTCATAAATCTGTGTATGGCTACTTTTCATATCTTACTATTATCAGTGGCAATCAAACAAAGCTGTTGAACACGACAATAGCTAAACCAAGTGGTAAACCTGGGAAAATAAAAAAATAAACATTTTTGGAGATATACAAATATAGGTTACGGCGGGTTGCGATCTGTAAAACTTGGTTTACATTACAGTATCTATAATCTCGTAATAAATAACTATATCACAACGGCGAACGGTAGCCTTTTTCGTAATTTAAATGTATTACGGGCTACTGTGCTATTGTATAGACAGTAAAACTTGCAATTTTCAAATGCATCTAATATTATATTAACATGCAATTTATAGTACTTATAAATTAATTTTAAATGCTCTAAAACTGCACTAAAACTGCATTTAATATTAATTATACTTTAAATTCCATTTGAATATACCTAATATTAGAAGCATTTGAAAATTACTCATCTATACCTATAGATACCTACTACGGGGGTAAAAGTCTCGAGTCTTGCAAAAAAATGGCTCAATTTATTCTCGAATTTAACTATTAGACTAAAGGAGTCTTATAAAACACTATAAAAGTACCCTAACCATGACGTGTCATAAAGTGTCATATAAGTACCTAATATAAAGGCAGATAATGGCACATTACATTATTCAACGGTTATAAAATAATAAACTAGACGGCGAATGCTAACTATACACAAGTACCTACCTATCTTCTACAGACTTACAAAGTTACATAAGTTTGGGGTTCCTTTTTGCACAAATGAAATCCTTTTTGTGATATGGGTAGATGGTACACTACATTATGTCACTGTTTGGCAGAAAAAAGTCAAGTAAAGTAAGTTAAAAAAAGGTATCCCCATTAATTATCGTAGTCGTGGGCATGCAGTTCACAATTTTAAAATACGCACCTTGGACACCACCACGAATTATAAAAAAAAACTACGCGAAACTATGATAATTTTATTTTTATTTAAAATCATGTCGGTCGGCAATAAGTTATGAAAGAAGGGAAGTTTATATTTTCCTTAGAGATTTGTTTCAATACAAAAAGGAAAGTAGGTCAAACTAGCTATTTAAAACATTTGCAATTTTTTGCCACAATAGTGTTCTGTAAATAGTTAACAAGTAACGGTAGTAACCTATAAGCACTATGGAATCCTACGAAATGGAATCTTTTAAGATGCGTGCAACTCGATCTTGACTAGTTTTTCCCTAATTAGAGATTGCATTACGTTTTTCTGATAGTACCTACCTTTACTTAAGACAATTAAAACGATCGCCCTTGACCGCCTGCTTTCAATGAAGTTTATCACGAATGAACTAATTCATTTCTTAAACACCTTTATAAAATCATAACTATTCACCTTCGCTTGAGTAATCGTCGTTGTGAGAATGACGCGTACCGTTTGCTGACTATAAAATATATCAGGAAACGAGCCCTTTAGTGACAAACAAAATGATGATTGTAGACTAAATTCCAAAAAGTATTTGTCACTCAAATATCATTCGCTGATATTTTGGTAAATAAATGTTAGTTTATAAATACCGTGGCGCATAAGCCTGTTTTTAGTTTTGATTTAGACCTTAACAAAATGAGATCTGTTGTGTTCGCTATAATTGTTGTGTTTGTTGGGATTGCTGTAGGGCAAGATGCTAAACGTAAGTACACTACCTACCTAATGAGGATCAGTAACAGTTTTGAATCCTATAGTTTTATTGATATAATATAAAATCATATTTAATATCTATGAAACTTTTTGAATAATTTTTTGAAATCCGTTTAGAAATGGTTGAGTTATTAAGGGTTTGAAGGAAATGCCAAACTCAATGCAATATGTGTGCTTTATCACGTACCTACGGCATAAGGTTCGCGTACGTCGCGATACGTCATAAGGACCCCCAAAATAACAGTGTTTTAGCATGTTTTAGCTCGTACAACTTCTCAGGTTTAAGAGATACCTATAGCAAAAATTTCTTCACAGTTAATCATGTGGTGGTGTGGTATAAGCTTTCTGATAAGCCACTAAACAAAAATCCTCATTGGGATACCAACCTCTTTTCTACAGTTGAGTTTCTACAGTAGCATTTATTAACAATCCGAACACAAGTCAGAATGGTTTATTGATGGTCCTTCGAGCCGGATTAAATTGTACTATTAAAATTATGTGAAAATCGGGTTAAATATAACGAATGATTAAATGCTTTTTCCTCAGATCAAATAAAAAAGTAAGATGGAGCGTTGCGAACAATGAAGTGAGGCCGGTTTTTGATGGTACATGTGTGCGTACAAGGGGGCGGGCGGGGGCCGGGCGGCAGGGTTTTATATGGAAAGCCAAGGTGTAGTTTCGTTACACGTGTGTGCGTGAACTGTGTTTGTACACAGTCAAGGCGTAGTTTTACAGGCCTCACCGCTTTGTTCGGAAGACTCCGTCTTCCTTTTTTTATTTGGTCTGAGGCTATTTCTTTGTATTCGCTCTAGCAATGAGTACCTACGAACGTACCTATTTAAACTCTTTTGTTAATTCTCGTGACTGTTTATCTGGGTTCAATATACAAGAAAAGATAGTAAAGTTGATGTGATCGGATTTTCATTTGGATTTACCACAGACAAAATACGTAATACAAATAATAATAGTACCTATTTCTAACTATCTCCTATGTTTTTACTATGTTTAATTTAATGTCTAGTAAAATAATCTGTCTGTAACAATTTTTTTCTTTCTCTAGCGAAAAATGAAATAGAAAACAATGTACTCTCGCTCCTCACAAAATGGCGAGCTGGAGAGAGGGGCGGATTTCCTTTTCCACTGCCCATTTTGAACGTGATAGCAATGCCCTCAGTCAGCGGGAATTATGAGGGTTATGGTGCAAGGTAAGAGACCTTTGCCATACGACATACACGTCATAAAACTTAAGTTCCACTATTTAACTCTATGTGCGGGTGGAGTGTAAAATAGAAGTAATGCCGAATATGGTAGATCTATAGAGACCATCAAACTGAACAACTTATATGGGACCAACTCTGAAATCGCGAAAAAAAACAGCTGTTTCATATATTTTGATAATTTGTTACTTTATACTTAATTCTTTGTATGAAACAGCAGATTTTTTTCACAATTTCAGAGTTAGTCCCACTAGTAAAAGTTGTTCAGTTTGATGGGCCGTATCTAATTTTTGTAACACGTAGGTCTGTAAAGTCCATTCGGTTAGATAGTGTCGGTACACCCGCAAGCACTTGTGTTCGGAGACAGGAATACCGGTACCTAACAAACACAACCTTTCACTACGGCACTTCTATGTAAACTGCCAAAATCCAAATTCACTTGCAGGTGTACGCCGCATGCGGTATCCTTTGTTTATGCGGCGGCATCCTTTGAGAAGAAGCGGCACGTGCAAAGGCGGCGCGATAAAAGGGCGACACTATCTAACCGAATGGACTTTACCACAACGCCGCTACGCACTTTTTGGCAGTCTTCGATTTATCGAAGTTGGCAGTCTAATTCTAGTCCAGTCCAGTGCGTGATCATAGTTAGGTACTTACTTACCTACCTACTCGACCTACTCTACTCGTGTCTTGGATTGCCATAAACCTACTATTATCTCAATCAAAATGGAGTTCCCTTGTGTAGGTATCTTAAAAGTCCAAGGTCTAATGTCAATAAAATTAAATGGACTAGGTACACTTCCCTATTCCAACAAAAAAGAATCATCTAAATCGGTTCATAAACAAAAAGTTATAGGTACGACGATGTCATCGAGGTAGTTCACCAAAATCATACCTAGCACCTATTTACGCGGTGTTTTCAGGATTTCTTGAAAACTACACAGAATACATATGCAGATTAACTAGTTAAAGTGCGGAAATCCGTTAATCTGCAGATCAACTAGTGAATCTGCAGATTAACTGGTCGAGTCAGTTAAAGTGCGGAATTTTTCTTAAAACAGACGATTTCCGCACTTTAACTAGTTAATCTGCAGATTAACGAACAAGGGTCAGTTAAAGTACGGAAACAGGTTTTGTTATTAAAAAAAATGAGTAATAACATAAAAGGTAGACACAAAAGAGAGGGGACGGGGGGGGGCGCAACTGCAACTTTATAATCGTACTAGCTTCCGTCCGCGACTTCGTCTGCGTGGAAAGGTTTTTGCTATCCCTCGGGAACTATACTATTTTTCGGGATGAAAGGTACCCTATGTCCTTCTCGCTACCCCTGACAACGTGTATGCAAAATTTCATAATGATCGGTTCAGTAGTTAGGACGTAAAGGCGTAACAAACAAACAAACGGACTTTCGCATTTATAATACTAGCGGCCGCCCACGACTTCGTCTGCGTGGACAGTTTTTTCGCTATCCCTCGGGAACTGTACGTTTTTTCTGGATGAAAAGTACCCTATGTCCTTTTCTGTAGCCCTGACGTGTATGCAAAATTTCACGATGATCGGTTCAGTAGTCAGGACGTGAAGGCGTAACAAACAAACAAACAAATAAACAAACAAACGGACTTTCGCATTTATAATATTAGTAAGGATTAGTAAGGATTTGACCTGACGTGTCGACGATCGATCGTATCGAACTGCTTTATTCCTGTAGGTCCCAGGTTAGGTTAGAAATTTAAGGCGAGCGCGAAGCGCAGCGTAGCGTGAGCCTTAAATTTCGAGGTTATTTTTTTATAACAGACAACAGAAATATTTTCTTTTATTATAATAACTGACGCGGTACGTTTGCTGTTTACAAAGCAATTCTGGCTCTTGTAAACAGCAGACGCGTTAGTCGGACACGTCTGCTATTTACCACGCAGCCGAAACTTCCCGAGTGGATAACGCGTCGGGTATTTACGAATATGCCCGCGGGAGCGGCTGGCGCAGCGCCAGAAACGAAGTTTTTTTACAATAAACTTCCAATGTAGGTTTTTTACTTCAATTTCCTAAAGCCTTGGCTATTTCACTCACTATATTCCGCACTTTAACGGTGTAGCATCCGTTAATCTGCAGATTAACTAGTTAAAGTGCGGAAATCGTCTATTTTAAGAAAAATTCCGCACTTTAACTGACTCGACTAGTTAATCTGCAGATTAACGGATTCCGTACTCTAACGGTAACACATACATACTGAACTAAATTACTACTAAACTTATTGCACTAAAAAACAGTTAAGTAGGTACACAATATATTACATACATGACGAATTAATCGGTAATAACCATGGGAAAAACATAATATGTAATCAAAATAACACTACAGAATAAACAATACTATGTAGATATAGATAGAAGTAGCACCTTAGAGCTACGCGGCTTCCGTGCCGGACCGGAACGCGGCTTCCATCCGGAAGCCGTGTCGCTCTTAATGCCGGCACAATTTTATCGTACGTTGATGCTTTTGGAAGAATCTCTTTGAAGCATTTGTCACAAAACCGGCAACGTACAATAAATTGTGCCGATATGCTTGGTGAATATGTAGTGCCGGCATTATTATAGTTATGTCGCGGTCGAACTATAAAAGCAGTTATTTAGAGAAAAGTCTGATATACACTTCTAAGGCTACCGTTAGAAATAAATCACATCTTACAGATTACAGCGCGTATACTTATCGGTTAATTCAGATGTTATTTAGAATAATTTAGTTTTGATTAGTTGGTTTTTTGGGTTTCCCGACTCGACACCTTTCCATTTATATATATATAATATTTATAGTTATATGTATATCGGTGGGATCAGATTAACGAGCGTTCTATTCAACAAAGTGTAAAAAGATAGTGATATTTTTACAATTTAATGGTTTTCAGGATCAAGTACACCACGGATAAATTAAGCTTGCTTGGCGTTAATAAATTTACTGTGGAGCAGATCGACATTAAAGGATCAAAATTAAAAGCATCAGGTCTTCTGACAGTGCCTTCTATATCAGTCATTTCAGGTAAATTTATGTATTTCTGAAATAGGTACGTTTACAGTATTTTCCTAAAAGATACCTTGTTTTTCTTTTAATGTTTGTTTACTAATAATACCTTACTAATCATAGGTATATTCGTAACAGTTAATCGATTAGTCGTTTATCAAAAATAATAAGTGCTTAGATAACTCTAAGAAGTGATTATAATAAAGTAAGATTTGGTTATTTTTGAATATATTTAGCCGCAGTTTTGTGATTAGAATGGGACCATATTGCCATTGTATCTAGGTTTAGGTACCACAAATAATATTTTATTTTGTTACTTCATTGGAACTTTTACTATTTACTGCAAATTATTTGCCTACAATATTTCTTTTGTTACAGATATTTATAGTGTTAACGGAAGAGCGCTCTGGTTTGTACCAATATCAGGATCTGGAGCTATGAAGTAAGTTTGTGTTTTTTTTTTGTTATGGAAAATTACTCTCTTATTTTTTTTCTAAGAACTGAAGAGGTCATTTTTCATGTGCCTGTGTAATGGAAAGCCTGTGAACCAGCAGTGGGAACTGGGAAGTGGTCGGAATCGTGGTTTTGGACCAAAGTGATGACGATAAATGTAGAAAATAACTTTTGATTTTGTTTCCTTCCAGTATAACCGCAAGGAATATTCAACTCAATATTTCAATCAGGCTGCATAATAATAGCACTCGAATGTGGGTTGAATCGTCACAGTTGTCCTTCAAAGTGGGTGGCATTAACGTAAGTTTTGTGATTTTTGTGTAGGGTACATTTCTATGTACGTAGGATAGTTTACTATGATGGATATTTTACCTCGAAAGACCAATAAATACTTCGAAGGCGAGTGTGAAATGCTATCCCAAAATTGAATGATCGAATCACGTTAACCCAAATGAATGAAATCCCGAATCACGGTTTACCAAAAACATATTAAATCGAATCACGTTAACCCAAATGAACGAAATCCCTAATAACTTTTTACCGAAAACATGTTAAATCGAATCACGTTACCCTAAGTCCTAAATGTACGAAATCCCAAATCACGCTGTACCAAAAACATTTTAAATCAAATAATACCAAAAAACGTGACAGGGTAATTATATTCAATTACCTGCAAAGCTATTAAGGTTCAAAATAAATTACAGATTTTTGACAGTTTTGTATAACTTCAGCATGTGCTGCTGCTGGTGATTTGGCATTTCATTAATTTGGGTTAACGTGATTCAATTTAACATGTTTTCGGTAAAACGTTATTAGGGATTTCGTTCATTTGGGTTAACGTGATTCGATTTAAGATGTTTTTGGTAAACCGTGATTCGGGATTTCGTTCATTTGGGTTAACGTGATTCGATCGTTCAAATTTTGGGATAGGCTTGTATTTTGTACTACGACGTGCAACGTCACGACACGCCGACAACGTCTTGACTTGATAAGCTGTTGTTGATGCTGCGAAAGAAAGTAAATAAATACCTAGTAAATAAAAATCATATACCTACCCTCCGATTTGATTCGCCGTAGTCGAGTAAAGACCTCCCCTACCTACAATAAGTAAATATTGTAGGTAACCTTTGAAATCTTTACTATGCCTATAACTAGGTACCAAAAATAATAAAATATTATAAGTATCATGAATTATCTTATTCCAGGCAAACTTAGAAAACAGCCCAAGTGCAATAACTATACTATTAAACAATTCTGGAGTGAGCATCATAAAAAGCTACCATGATGATATCGTGAAGGTTGTCCAGGGTCTCATGGTACCAGCCATTGACGAGTTCCTGCAAGGCAATGACATCGTTACGCCGGATCAGCTGTTTAGATTACTAGAAGATGCGCAGGAGCCGCCACCTCCGCCCAGTGTAGTTCGCGTTTAGAGGAAATCTTAGTAACGGTTTAAATAAGCATACTTACCTACTAAGATTTAACTTAGATTTACATAAATAATTTATACTTAAGTAAAGTTTTGTAAATAATTAAGATTACTTGGAAGAAATATTCATATTTCTTAAACAGCAAATCAGCCTGGGTCAATCGAGGTCTCTAAACGCGATAAATTTTCAAAGATGGTAAAAAATGCAGTAAACATTTCATAAACATTACAAAAAATTAAAAGAGATAATAAAACAATTCACAGTAAATTAAAAAAAAAACTTTAAGGAATGTTGTTCTTCTTATTATTTTATTTGATGGATCTAGTCTTTGTTATCGATGTAAATAATTACTTAAAATAAAATACTTATTTATGTAAAACTTCGATAAGTATTTGTTTTATTTCATAACATATGTAGGTACTTTACTTGCAATGAAACCTTGAAGCTCAAAAATATAAGAGCGGGAGGAAGGCATCAGCCAACGAACTAAGATACTAAGGAAGTGTAATTCCGCTCAAAAAATAGCACCACGCAAACTAACACAGAGTGGGCGGGGCTAAAAAAGTACTAGTGAAGCACGATTTAGTAATGTCTGCCACGCGCTCGGCGACAGTTGTTAGCGTTACCACAAAAAAATAATTAGAAAAATGATTAAAATGACGTCATGTGTGGTCATGTGGTGAAAAAGACCAAAAGAAGGCAGCAAAACTATACAGACATAACATAACATAGGAAAGTAACATATTTTTCGTTTTTTAGAAATATCTATGAGCGTATACATACAAAATATGGTCGTTATTATGCAACAAGTGTTCAGTCGCTTTGTGGGGCAGAGTCAAATCTTCACATTCACTGCTATCACACATTTTTAAACAAGAATAAAACTCTCTCATGGAATTCAGTACAACAAAAAAAAGGAAAATTTAAATAAAAATTTTGTAATGCTAAAAATGGCGCGTCCTGCAATATGCAATACATAGAAAACGAGTAATCTGATGTAATCTTCTTGTTTTTTATTATTATACAGGGTGTAACAAAAACGCTGTCCAATCCGTGAAGGGATGATTAGGTAGGTACCTATAAAGATTCTATTCACGCAATCCTCTTTGATTAACGAGTAAAAATCCCTGGTTAAAATAGAATAAATAAAAAATTAAGAACTCACATTGCAACACCGAAGGCAGCAGAGTGGCACGACAAGTAGTGACGTCATGAGGTCAAGACCGTCAGATCAGGACACAAAGTAATGTCAATTTCCAGAAACTATGATTTTATGCAGCTCTGAAAACAGCTTTTTAATATGGAGTTTGATCCGCGGATCATTCTGCTGGAACCCCAATGTGAGATCTGCTGCGAAAATGCTACTTTATATTTCCACCACCTATAGAAATACATGCCTAGCAACGGTGCACTAGATTGTCCCGAACACTTTGCAGCACACCTGTATTCCACTTAATTAGTACAAATGTGGCTATTATTCGCAAACGCATTACGGATTCACTCTCACAAATGTTTTTAAACATCAACTGTAAACATGACCTCACAAATAAAAATCAAGGGGTGTCAAATCTGGAGATCGCGCTGGCTACGGAGTTGGTCCACCTCTTCCAATCCACCGTCACCCATCACCCATATTGCTAGTTTAGGTATTTGCGCACCGGTCAATAAGCATGTTAAAATAGTCTGCATTTGAAAAAGATCTTGACAAGAATAAACTTTGACTTGGTGGAATACGCTGCTATAAAAAATACATTACGAAAAACTGAGAACCTCCTTCTTTTTTGAAGTCGGTTAAAAAGGTGTCGCTATAAGAATTTTGTATTGCTAATTAAAAAATAAAAATAAAGCGACGTATTAATACTGTTGTTCTTTATCAGTCACACCTCTAAAAGACGTATTAAGGTGTTGCTCGCGCAAATGTGATAATTATCTACATAATATGTACTTACATGTTATGAAAAAAAAATCTTTACAGAATACATTGTCTTTTATCAAGCATACCTATTTTATTTCAATAGCTTGCCTAATTTTAGTCCTTCTTGAAATCATATGTCTTACCAATTCGTGACAAATAATATGATCATCATTCATCAACATCATCATTTTATAATTTTCATAAAATAAAATAACAATAAAATCATCACAGCCGAAAGACGTCCACTGCTGACATAGGTCTCCTTTAGTTTTTTAGAGCGACTAGTTACAGGCGACTTGCATCAAGCGTATTCGAGCGGTCTTTACCAAGTCGTCCGTCTACATAATAAAACAAACATTAATAAAATTAACATTAATCTAACAAACAATAATGTACTAATTTCATAAAACAATTTTATGATGCCGCCCAGCGCGCCGTAGTAGGTTAGGTGTACTGACTGCATTCTACGTTACACCGTCCTCGCCTCAATGACAAAGGCACGACAACGGCCCAATGAGTGACACGAGACGAGTCAAATATCCAATCATGTTTGATCTGCGTTCAAACCCCAGCCAATAAAAAACGTCATATGCGTTAGAATACAATCTAATGCCGATTATGCGTACATTGTAATAAGGTATGTTTTTACTAGTTCATTGTTGAGTTTGCGACCTTTTGTGTTACAGAATATGTGAAGGTGCCATTTTTTATGCAATATTTGTTAAGAGTTAGGCTTCCTTAGATCTTAGTTCGTTGGCATCAGCCATCAACCAACTAAACAGTAACTGCTACGGGCGTCCTATGTGGTGCTACATCAGTAACTGCTACGGCGGCGTGCTACGTGGTGCTAGGGCATGCAGCCCCCCTCGCATGACCACTGAAACACGATATGATATATTTACACGTTTAATTGTCAAAAGACCATGGATTTTGACAGTTGGGTGTCGATAAATAACGCTATATCGTGTTTCGTCGGTCAATGCTAGGGCGGCTCGAGCTAAGCAGTAACTGCTACGGGGCGGCCGGCGTGTATGTGGTGACTGGTGCTACGGCATGCAGGAGCTAAGCTAAGCAGTGACGGCTACGGCGTGCTACGTGGTGCTACGCCAAAACTGTTACGGCGTCACAGAAACGAAGTTTTTGTAATTATTATTATCATCTCGTAGGTCTTAAAACCTGAATGAAAGAAATGCATAGGTAACTACTAAAAAAATATAATTTAATTAGACATTAAGATACTAATTTGAACATAGACTTTTTTAAATAAGTATGACTTCGTTTTGGACATTTTGAACTTCCACCATTTTAATCATAGAGGAAAATAGAGAATTATGCTTTAATTTTTTTTTGTATTAAAATCAAAAGTATAATGCGTGAGAAAATCAACTGTAATATTAAACCTTTTTTCTTGCGTTTTATGAATAGTTACTTGAAGTTAGCACGCAGCAATACCCACCGAAACCGCTCTATATACCTATACAAAACGGTCATCTTTTGTGACGTCACCGACCATGATTTCAGGCGCGTTATAATATGGAGTTAGCCAAGAATTTTTAATTATCTTCCTAAATTTTGCATTTAAGCACATACCTTGTGTCGTACAAAATATTCTATCTTATTCCATATTCTATCTGACTGTTGAGTGCAAAAATCCGAAAATGAAAAAAATATCGTTATTTTCCCCTGATTGCATCGTGTGATAAAACTGAAACAATACTTTTTTATTTTTATTTTTCTGTTTTTATATGTGTCCACCGCAGCGCTCAAGCTCAAATTTATCAATATCGATGACTTGCATATTCCCTATTATCACTTTGTTTTAATTTTAATTTTTAGACTTTTAAATACTAAATAGACACTTTGTAACTAAGCCATTATAATTTTTAAACATTCAAATACGTACATGCCTACCCGTAAAGAAATTACCTACGTGACTATCAACCATCTATCAAAACTCTTTTGTCTGGCTAAAATTAAAAGAGAAAGTAAATAAAGAAATAAAATAATTGAGATGCACCTGCGCTGATGATAAATAAGATTAATAAATAGTTGTTTTATCAGTTACATTTTCTAACGTAAAACATGCCTATCAAAGATGATCGAAGCTTATCTTAGTAAACTCACAATTTACGCTGATTTATTTATTGATAAATTACTTTTATCATAATAATAATGCGGTGTTAAAGGATAACCGTGATAATTACAAAACCTATATATAAGCATACAATATTAAAAAAAATCAAAGCAGCATTTATCTGCTACCCAATATAACGTACCTACATACATACGTATAAGATGTAAGTGTGCCTTTATTACTGAATACATTTCGTAAACTTCCTGTTAATGTGCGATTTTTTTATAAAGATTCATTTATTTTTCAGAAAATGAAAGGACTGTGCTTTATTCTCTTGTCGGTATGTGCGTTGGGTAACACCAGCCCTACAGTTTTAGAAGATTCCCTGGAAGGTAAGTTATATGGAATTATGAAACACACCATAGTTTTCTTTACTCTATGATAGAACTATGTCACAATATATGAATGTCTATCTTACAGCATATCTCATGGTAGTTATTCAATAATGTAATGTAACATAGTTATATGTTGTTAACAATTTGTTACTCGCACATTAATTAACATTGAATTGAACATACATACTTAACATATATGAAGAAACTTGTTTATGAATTATCATTACTATATTTCATGCTAGCGGCCGCCCTCGAATATGTCTGCGTGGACAGTTTTTTTGCTATACCTCGGGAACAATACTTTTTTCGGGATAAAAGGTACCCTATGTCCTTCTATGTACTGTACCCCTGACAACGTGTATTCAAAATTTCATGATGATCGGTTCAGTAGTTAAGACGTGAATGCGAAACAAACAAATAAACAAACAAACGGACTTTCGCATTTATAATATTAGTAAAAAGTAAAATATTAGTAAGAATTAAAGTTAGTAAACCTTTTACCTTCATAACTTACCTTCCTACCTCTTCCTATAAATATTGCCATAAGCTCCACCCAATCACTTACCACATTAATCATTAAATAAGATATATATTGAAATGGCGATTACGTTATCGTATGTTGATTAACGCTAATCCATAATCCTGCTCTTAATTATTGTTAACGATTAGATTTTTCTGTCTGGATTTTTAGGTGTCACAATCGGGCACAATTTGGGAGACTTCGAGCTATTCACGTCTTTGTCAGCTGCGGAGAATGGCATTGAGGATGAAGACCATGCTGCAGCTTTTATCAACTCATTAGATAATGAGCAACGCAACTTGATAGCGCAAGTAATTAAAGATGCACTTGAAGATTTCAGAAATGTTATTATTAACGGAAACGACAGCGTCCCTCCGCTAGATCCGCTAACTATTGACCACCTTGGCCCATTCTTATATACAGCTATTGGGTAAGTTTTTATATAAAAAAGTACTACAATAACAATTATGTGTTAATGTGGATCTATAACAGATAAAATAAAATAACTAAATACACACAGATAAACAGTACAAAAATAAATAACGATCGATCTAGTCCCACGTTGGGCGCCAGATTAGCAACATTTGAAAATTAATTAAAATACACTTTTACCGCGACACTGTTTTATGTTTCTTAGGTAGAGTATTATGTTCAGCGAGTCGTGTCACCTCAAACCTGCGCCAAATTTAAAATTTTGAAACTTTGTCTTTGTACACTCAATATAGGTAGTGCTAAATATCAATATATTTTTTTAGCTTGGGCTTTTGTCAAGGTGTTTGTAGGTACTTATGATAAAATGGACCTTTGCAGTATTTTGAGTAAAAAAGTTTCAAAATGTTAAATTTACCGCGGGTTTGAGGTGACAAGACTCGCTGGCCAGACTAGATAATTTATGTACTTAGGGGGCGTCCATTAATCACGTGATGTTTTTTGGGCCAATTTTTAACCCCCCCTCCCCCCTGGTGATACATGGTGAGGTTTTGCGTTATACCCCCCCCCCCCTCTAAATCACGTGTATTTTTTTTAATTTCAACAATTTTCAGTACGAATATGTCGCGGTGGGCGGGGAGATCGTCCTGGTAACGGTGAGTCAACAATCACACACAGTTTTCGGTTAAAAGTCACACGTTCAACGAAAAAAATAAATACACGTGATATCTCACTACACCCCCCCGTCCCCCCTTGTGATACTTCGTGATGTTTTCAACTACCTCCCCCCCCCTTCGAGGCTCACGTGATTAATGGACGACCCCTTACGTGAAGGGAATTTTGTTGAAACAGTCATAATGCTTGTTATTTTTGTCTTTTAGAGTCCGTGCGTCCGCTGATGTTAATGATATAAGGGTGGATGGCTTAAAGTGGTTTGTGCTCGATCGAGTTTATTTTAACCCGCTCCGTTTGTCGTTTGGTCTACAACTCACCATCCCCAGGATTACTGGTACAGGTAAGATAAGAATTTGTTATTATTCAAAATAAATATTAAGATTACAAGCCTCGACACGATCTTTAGCGGTGAGAGAAATTGGAGGGGATTATCGCGCATGTTTGCAGTAGCCCCGCACCACGTCTCCCGCCAATGAGACCCAAAAATTACTTCTGCGCATTAACTGTCACCATTAAAGATACGTGCCGAGGCCTATTATAATAACTGATTTACTACCAAATATTATTTTTATTGAATCATATTGTTTTGTTATGGCATTATTAAAGTTACCTATAATATAATGATTTCAGGCAGATACAGTGCACGAGCTACAGTCGGTTTTATTAATCACAATGCTGGCGGTAATTTCAGGTAAAAAGGGACTGCTACACTATACTGCACCCGAAACTAAGCAAATATTTATGAACTTACAAAATTATTTAACTGTTAAAGTCGTACCTGCCTAACTACTTAATATCAATTGAAAAATAATATTTTTTTATTCCAGGATTTTCGCGAATCGTATTGTTCTGAGTGTAGATGCAAGATTGGGCACTAACATTCTGGGTGGAGGTCACCTAACTTTGAGGGAGCTTGACATCAAGATTGACATTCATGACACATTTGTAAGTATGATGGAATAAGTCTTAGTGCTCGTTCACGTAGGTACACGCGGGCGCGGGGGCGGGTGCGGGCGCGGGAAACGTTGCGAGCTCGTGTTCACATTAACCGCCAGGCGTTCGCGCGAGTGTCACGTATTGTCAGAGGTCGTAAATATGGACCACGATCTTTTATTTTTAACCGAAAATTCATACCTAAAGTGGGAGATGCTAAAAATTAAAATTGGCGTGCACGAAATTAATAAAGAAAGAGAACGGTATGGTGAATTTCATACTTTATATTTTTTGGATATACCAGGATGAGTGTCAACTGTTTTGATTACATACTGGATTCAATAAGGATAAGCACTAATAAACTCTTCTGTATTGAACGACATGATAGAAAGTGCTATCGTTTCTAGCGACAAGTTCAAACTGGTTGAACTTACCTGACGTCGCGAGTGAATCGCGCGCGCCGCCGCTAGTTTGACATGAACACACACAAACGTCTCAGGCGTTTGAAATTGCCGCGAGCGCGCCGCACGCGTCAGTCGCTAGTTAGCTCGTTACTTAGACCGCACGTGCGTTTTGAACGTGAACACTTGGAAATCACGTCATATGTTTGATATTTCGTGACCGCGCCCGCCACCGCGCCCGCGAGTCAACGTGAACAAGCACATAGAGTTTATTAGATTAGGTCAGTATTGCGACCAAAACGCGCGAGCCGAGCGAGCGGAACTAGCGTGCCGCGGGAGCGGCCAGCAAAGCGCCCGAAACGACGTTTTTCAATATAGGTCTTTTACTTTAGTTTTCTGAAGCCTTCACTCACTGTATTCCGCACTTTAACGGTGTAGCATCCGTTAATGTGCTGATTAACTAGTTAAAGTGCGGAAATCGTCTACCTACTCTAAGAAAAATATCGCACAACGGTAACATTATTACAAACAAACAGACCTCTGTAATGTGGAGGCCAATTTGATGTGGACGGTAATGTATTGCCTTTCTAACGCCCAACTACATAGGTAATATTAGTTAATGTTATATTATAACATAACTCACGAAGTCCGTTCGGCCACAGAATAATGGTAGTATCATTATTCTGTGGTTCGGCTATGAATGTTGATAAGTAAGCGTGCACCGTATTAATATTATATCCTATTTCGTTCCTTCCCAGATTGCAGTAGAGGGAATGACCGGATCTAGTTTCCTCAACGCCTTCATTAACTCTTTCGTACAAAGCATCACACAAGAAGTTATCCAAAACGAGATGGAAAACGTGAGCCAGCTTATCAGCGAGCAACTTTTTGATGTCATAAACGATATTCTTAGAGACTATAACTTAGCTGACATTCTTGGTTAAAACCAGCAATAAAATAGCAGTTTATCAAATTAAACCACTTTTTATTTAAAACCTAGTGTATAGTGCATAATAATAAGTCTGACACCTGCATCTAGTAGCAGCTATCCGCCGCCCGATGACGACACACGTTCTTAATATTCGTTTATGCGGAGGAAGTTACGGTATATTTGCCAAAATTCTATACAGGGTTATTTGTAAAACACCGACAACCTCGTAGGAGTAGATTAAACAAACTTGGAAACATTTCATACAAATACAAATTTCCTAATCAGCTGGGGGCTTACCATCAGTAAATAAGAAACCTTTCAGTTCAAAAGCAGGCCTTAATCAGGACTGCTTAAGGCCTGCTTTTGAAGTAACCTTTGAGGTCATAATTACGAAAAAGTAAGCCAGTTCAATATAAGTCCTGCTATAAGAGCTCATAGTACTATACCCGTCAATTGGTAATGCGCTGGAACCTTGTCACATTAACAGCTGAAATCCAGAGTGTGTAATCTGTGGTCAAGAGACGAGAAAAACAAAAGTGAGTTTTCGAATAAAGCCTCAATTACATACTATCCCCGTCAATTGGTAATGCGCTGGAACCTTGTCACATTAACATACACATCATCGTCATCCGCAACTAAAAATGTCAAAAAACAGTAAAATTCTAATAGGTAATATAATATATATTAATTATTGAATTCTTATTTTCAATAAGAAAGGGTCTAGGTATATGAGAAAATTACAATTGTTTTTCGTTTTTGAGGTTAAAATCATGGCCGCCAGGCGTATTACCAATTGACGCGGATAGTAAGGCCCCTGATCGAGTTTTACATGAAAAGTCGAATTTATTTTGTCTGTTTTCGGAAAAGTAGAGTTTGGTCAACAAAAGATGAGTCTCGGTTATAAATGGATGGAACTAATTTTGCGCCTAATTTTAAGGTTCAGTTTCCAATAACTTAACCTCTAAACGTTAATTTAACAGGGAAAGTGGCGCCTCCATTTCCAGTTCATCTTTCGTTGACCAGACTCTAGTAGAACAAAATATATTGTAGTTAATGATGTTAGTAATCTATTCCTGCGTCTGCGCGATTGTTGATGTTTTACAAAATAACTCTGTATCATAAGAATAAATAACTTCCACTGAATAAAAGAACATCTCAGTGAAGATTCCTTTGCCTTTCTAAATAAAATAAAAAAGTTTTGGAACATTCCAGCATAACAATCGCTAAGTCATCGGTTACCACACATTTTGACCATGGGCATAAGAATAAATAAAACTGGGTAGAACGGACTCTTCTTTGTTAGTCCCAAACGTCGCCATTTATATACCTACTTCCCCCTTCACGCCGCTACGCCCCACTGTCGTCCAGGGGCCTTGCTATGATTTCATAAAGCAGGACTTATATTAAACGGCCTTACTTTTTCGTACTGATGACTATGACCTCAATACTGATGACCTCAAAGGTTAGATCAAAAGCCGGCATTTAGCAGTCCTGTGTAAGGCCTGCTTTTGAACTGAATGTTTTCTTATTTGCTGATGGTAAGTCCCCAGGCGTGTTGCCAGAGTTGCTTACTGTTGAACATTGCTTGTATTGTATCTAACAACAATATTCCCACATATAAGGATGCACTACGCAATACAATAGCAAAGCTGAAATGTGGCACATGCGTTGAATTTCACCATATTATGCTTCGACTGGCTCTGTCCATACATTGCTGCTGACACTTGAGACCTATAAATTTTCTTTGGTCATGAAGCAGTAATGTAAAACAAGCGGCCAGTTGAAGCTATATAAGTTAACTACACGGTAAAAACAGATTTCTTCTAAAAAGACAAATTGCTTTGGCTTAAGACATATTTATTAAATCAAGAAAATGATCCTCTCCCTATAGACGCTAGACAATAATTTCTTCGTAATAGTAAATAATATTCTTAAAAATATTTAGTTGTTACAAGAATAATAAATTTATTCCCAGACACATGTTGTTTCATTCAAGACACCGTTATTTTGTACAGTCAAGTAAATGTATTCTTGATACGAAAAACTTTATGTATCTCTTATAGACTAACCGTACTTAGAGTAAATTATAATTTTACTCACAATAAGTAAATGTTTTGTTGGCCTAAGTAATTACCGATTTTTGATGAAAAAAATAAATAGAGATTTTGTGTATTGAACGAAGATGTATGTATATTTTGTTGTTGTTGTATATTAATTATTAAGTGGAGATAATTGGAGATAGACGTGAGGCGTATTTATTGTAACAGTTAAAAACAACAGATAATTAAATGTAACTGTTTCGCCCTGTTACGAGCGCTATAAAATAACTGTTGTTCAAAGGAACAGGCGAAACAGACTGTTCTCGCCGTCTTCACTGTTCCCTGTACCTAGCTGTTATCAAAGTAACAACCGTTGCCATTGTTCCGCCTGTTACGTGGGAACAAGTTTTTAACTGTTATATAAACCGACCATATCAAAAATACATTCGACTTTGTAAATTAGTCGTGTTATCTGTCCCTATGTTTGTTTATGGCCTTTTTGTTTTTTGTCGCAATGGAGTTTGACTGTTTTGCCAATGTTATGTTAAAAAGTAGGTAAACGGGGTGAATTGAAATAAAATTATTTTATTTTATTGAGATTCTAAGGCGACGGCTACACGCGTAGTAAATACTGTGATCCATCAGTATTGAATCAGGGGTCTTTTTCATAAAAGAATGAAAAAGTACAGTAATTTACCATGGTAGTAGTTTATTGGGGTATAATTATGTTTAATAATTTATAAGAAACATAATCCTACCCCAATGACAACAATGGTAAAGTATTGTAGTAAATTAACAATTTTTTATGAAATACGCCCCTGATTAAATACTGATGGATCACCGTATATTTTACCATGCGTGTAGCTATCGCCTAAAGGATGTTAAAGCACTTTATTATTTACGTGGAATGGATGCATTCTTAGGCAAAGTAGGATATGCGGGTAGGAAATGGGACATCTAGTGCTGCCAGGGAGTTAAGGAAAAGATCAGGGTTCCCAGATTGGGGTTAATTTTTCGCAATTTAGAATTTTTCTTCAGTAGACTTAAATCACCTGATATTTCATGATTATCATCATCACCATTTGTCTCCACTGCTGGGGCACAGGCAACGGCCGAAAGAATAAAATGATGTAGGGCAAAAAAAGGGAAGGTAAGGAAACATTTGACTAGTGATCATTAGTTAAAAAAACATTATCAGACATTTATCAAAATAACTGATTTTAATGAACAAGCAAAGTTAGTAAACGAGAATATGCGAAAAAACCAACCAAATTTCAAATGTCAATATGGTCGAAAATCGCTTGGACCTGTATTTTTAACAACAATCTTTCTTTATCTTTATTAGGTATTTAAATTTCTTTAGTGAATTTATGATAACTACTGCCATCTATTGCAATTAAAGTGAAATACTGAATGAAAGTAATGCTGCAAGCAAGTTCATTATGACATTAGTAAAAAAATAGAAAATAATAGGGGAGTATTATTTGGTTTTATTTCGTTTGTGCGAATAGTAGCTTTAAAGTAGTTAATGTAATATATTGATTGTTGTTTGCGCTTTTTACCACAGTAATGAAAATAAGCTTCACGTGGTTGTACAAGCAGTTACATAACTTTAAAGTGTATAAGTGGGGGGTGGTACAGGATAAACCAATTTGAAGGAGTACTTAATGAACCACTAGTTCATTAGGTACCACCTGTGTTTCTTATAGTCTCATCCCTGGTAAATTCGTTACTTACCCCCTGTTTACCTATTAGAATGCTTTATGTTTGTTGTTTTTCTTATTTTTTATATTACAGGATGGGATGGTCTTAACTTGATAGACATTGGACGATGACGCAAAATGTGACTTTTTTGTATCATACTTAAAATTTAAAAGTAAAAAAAAATATTGTGTCAAAGAAACCCGACACAGCAGGTGTTAAAACTGCTGATATAAATTGAAGATGGCAATATTCGTAGATTGCCTATTTATAAATTTACCGTTGATATGTCACTTTTGAATTTACTTTACTAAGCTATTCTTTTCCGCTTAAATTTGTATAAAAGGAGAACAGACTTACAGAAATGATAATTATGGTGATAATTAAGGTAATGTTGATTAAAATACGATATTTAATTATTATTTGGTTAAAGTTTAGTCAATTAAACTGCTCTCAGATGTGATTTTTATAGTAAGATGAATAAATATCTTAATATAAAAATAGCATTGTGAATGCAAAAATCTAAAATTTTAAAATTTGTGATTGTTATGTTTAAAACGTTCTCTTAGGGTTTACAAAGTAAAATATTGAATGGTTTTATTATTTTACAAGGATCTTTATTAAATACTTGACATTAAAAACATAGTTTTATTTCATTATTAAATAAGAAACATCAATATTATGCTTGTTGTAACAACCATGGTTCATTCAGTCCCTCCTTGGTTGATTCAGTACCAGCCCCCGGTTCAAAAAGTACCACCGGGTGCACTGAATGAATCATTTCTCATTTTACATAAAAAACAAGATTTCACAATACAGCCTAGAGTTTGGACAAAAATAATATACTGCTTCTACAGCCAATAAAATTCTTTATGATTGTAACCAAAAATCACATGAATCGGACTTGGAAAACCCAAGTTACAGCTCTTTGAAATTTGGGTGGTTCATTATCGACCACCCTGCCCTACATGACCTCTACCATAGACGTAATTCTCCACCAACCCATGGTCCTTCCTACCTTCTCGGTGTATACGGACCAAATCTCAGGAGAGTGCTTTCCCCGTCTTTTCACTTTTTTTGACTCCCCATACAAATTCTGTTTTCGTCCTTTCTTTTTGGCTACCTCTTAACTCTCCCCCATCTGGATCTAGGCTCCAAAAAACGGTACTTCGCGTCGGGCTACTCTCTAAAATCAATCAGACCTATTCATACCATCTTCTGATAGTGTACCAGATGCGCGCGGACTCGTGTAGTGCTTTCCAGTTTTCACGGCAACAGATGGGGTTCTGGTTATTAACGGGTACAGTTTCTGGGTATTGGTCAATCTCACAGTGCGTGATCTTGGCTAGCTTGGCTATTCCGGTGTCACACTTCCGAAGTCGCTGCCTGATACACCCATGTCCGGTCAGTAGTTGAGAGACGATGGAATCTAGTTCAATCTCCGGAGAGGCTCACTGCGATATCGAGAATGAATCTATAGAGTTCGCATCCGCCTTTGCTCTAGTCCCATCGTTTCTGCCAAATAGCAACGGTTTCCTCTTTAATGGCTCTTCTTAGTCCTCGGCACTCCCTGGGAGCCAGGAGGCTCCCCTCCTCCGCAAATGGTCCTGCCCGAAATCTCAAATTCAGCAAGGAAAACTTTAGCAAGCACAGGTAACGCTGTGGAACTACACGTCCTATAAGCTTTCGTCAATAAAATAAGCGCCATTCTCTGTGTACTGAGCTACGCTCTCTTTACAATAAAAACATCGGCACATGAGCATCGGTACCATACGGCTGCAGCGTAGCACAGCACATACTTCCTTGCAGCTTCCTTGGTATAAATTCGGAGCGAACGGAATCGAATTCCCCATTTGGACGCAGAAACTCGCGAAACCTTGCCGAAACATTTCATAGCGCTTTCGCCGTATAATTTGCGCATCGTAACTTCTTATCGTACTTATACACAGTTGAAATTATTAAATTTTAATTGGCACTGATGGCAATGTTTAATCGACGAAATAAAAACGTGATTTCCCTCTCATATTTTATAAAATTAAAATAATAATTTTGCATGCTGCATGCAATCACAATGACAAATTGACAATTGAGATGACAATCAGTGAAAAGCAAGGTAACTAAGCAACCCTGCGAAAATAATATTACTTAAATTATTACGAAAATTTGCGATTTTATATTGCTTATAATTCAAAATTTCTACACCCAATGTCATATTTTCTTGGGTTTTTCGTGATTCCTGGCATCAAGGAATCGAATTACACACAAATTCCCGAGAAATATTGTGCCGTTTAAGAGAAACGTGTCAAAAAAGTTTCGTAGAGCGCCATCTCGCTTTTTGTCTCGTTCTGGTTTAACGATTTTATATATTAGGTCTTTACCTATGAACTTGCCGATATTTTGTCACATACAGAGAAAATAATAACTTCTATGTTTTAAAATATTTAACAATATCTTGATTTACGTATGTCGAATTATGACCATGATAGTCAACTATCAGTAAAAATAAAGTCCTTTTTTTAGCTTTCATAGCATTAAAAAAAGATCTTGAAAGTTACTCTTTTTTGTGAGCCAAAAAAGGGTGACCGGAGGGGTTGTAACTTAGCCAAAACTTATTTTTTTCGCTTATCGTAAATGGAATAGGTTAGCATAGTGTTCAAACATTAGTACATAAAAGTTTTGTTATAAGAGTGTTAACGGTTGTTAAATGAACAAAGAAAATGCTAGTATGAAAAATGCAACTTCTTGAAAATTCTCCATACAAATCGGCAATTTCATAGGTAAAGACCTATTATTAGATTTTAGAAGCTGACAGAAGGCTTTCAGGAACAAAGAGCAGTGGAGTAGCAAAATGATATTTTTATATATATTTTTTCTATGAGATTTTTAAAATTATTTAAATTTATGTAATATATATCTTCTACTCATATATAAAATTGTCGCCTTCCGCGTCTGTCTGTTTGTTCGTTTAGTTCTTCTAAAGTACCTATGCAATGGATTTTGATACGGTTTTATCTATAATATTTTTTCCGGAAAGTTTAAAATTATGTTTATTTATTTGTACATAATACATGTTTTTAATTTTCCTAGAGAAAAGTCATTTGTGAGTCATAAAATATTATTTTGATGAGGTATACCTACTAAGTTATGATTATTGATTGATTAAAACCTGAAAAAAGAGTGAGTAGAGTAGCTGTGTGAGTGAACAAGTAGTGTTTAGAAGAAACAGCGTTTTTTAAAGTAAACTACAAGTGAGATTGCAAAATTATTTATTACACTCATAAATCCAACTTGAAATCATTTATTCAGTAAAACAAGTAGGTACTTAAATGTCGAATAAAAAAAATTAAATAAGCCGCGCCATCAGTTCGCAAACCCTAAGTGGGAGACCTTGTAACTAGAAGAACACGCAAAAAACTCGTTAAGGGCTGCTTTTCTCTTTTTGCACATTTCATACAGAGAGTCAACTTTAAAAATGACCTCAGCATTTAAATCGAGGCCACTTTCCATCAGAATCTAACAAAAGTTTACATACATTGAAACCTTTCGGCGCCAGGCGCCTACTTATCAAATAGCCAATTTATCATTCCGACTACTTCTCAATGGAACATCTTCGCACCTAGCCAATCTAGCAATTATCCTACTTCGCATACAGTCTACTGCTCAAAGCGGCTACTTTGCAGACTGCCTACTTTTCTCCCAAACATCATCATTCAGCGAACTTTCATCAACCAGGTCAAATATGCCCAATGACCTTTGGTACTGGTATCACAGAATTCACAGATTTTGATGATTGAGGTATAATTGGAAAGAAGAGGTTGTGTTTTCATATGTCAATTTTTTATACCTTTCCTATTTGGCTTTATAAAAGACATAATACGGAAAAAAACGTCCTCGATATAGAATTTGACCTCTAAAATACGTTAGGGCTTGTACTATTATGTATTCTGTGGTTAGGGGTCAAATCCAGATGGCCTCCACATCTTAAAATAATCACAGTGGTGTCCCCTAAGCATGGTAAAAATTTTACGCTTTCATCACAATGCGCAATTTTTTTTCGATTTCCGACCCGACTACTAACTTTCGCCATTTTCTCTCATTTCATAGTTTTGTGGAAAGCTGATGAAGAAATATAATTGAAATTATTTACTTTAAAATATTATGATTGGCGACTCCATTCGTAAAAAAAATACTTTGTTCCGATTACGTCAAGAACCGTTGGTTTTTTGTTTTATATTTTGAAATTTTAAACTTTAAATAACTGAAGTGTATTTTGCGCTAGTTTTTGGATAAATTCAATCTTAATATTTTTTACTTACCGGTGATACGTCATAACATCTTTTTAACCCTAACCGAGGAGTGATTTTTGCAATTTTTTATAGAGCACTTCGTCATTTTACTCTATTAACGGATCACGCGATAGGTACTAAAATGAAAAGCGGCTGCGTTTTGGCTGAATTTGGGATGTGTCACGAATGTCACTGTCAAGGTCCAAACAAATTATCGGACGCGGCTTACTGCCGCGGCCTTAGAGTAAGACGGGCTTCTACAGAAAGAGAAGCCATACGAAGCGTTCCCCTCTGCCGAAGTACAAGCCCAAATGGGCATACGCATTAGTAAAACCAGTTGCGCCCGGATTTCTTTCTAGACCGAGTCCAGTCGCGCATGTGAACGCTGCTCTGTTTAAAATGTCGATTTGATGAGGTTTTTGCTGTTAAAAGAGGTCTCGAACATCAAGTATACAAAAAGATGGTGTTACATTTCACATGAAAGTAAATTTGTATCATATTATTGCTATTTGTTTACATTAAAACATTAAATTCGTATATTTTATTCTTGATTAGTTGTCAGATTTGTTCAGTGACATCGGGTCTGCTAGTCCATGGCTCGTCCGTACAAATTTCAGATCTGTCGCTAGATAAATCCGAGTTCTCACCGATGGACAACTTAGTGATGTTACCGTTAAATAATGTTTGTCGATAAAGTGTTGGTCAATCTGGCCCTGATTCTGCGTCAAATTAATTTGCGTGATTTTTGGCATGATTAGCGCTGCACTGGTGTGAGCGAGACAGATATCGCGAAATAAATGTCGAAATAGTAGATTATACAACAAGTGAATAAAATGGGAATTTAGTTCGAGGGACTAACGGCCGTTTGCACTAAACTTAAGAATCGCCTAGTTTTTTCCAAAGTACAACTCGAGCAAGATAATTAGGCGCATGATAGCTGCATGACAGCTAAGTTCATGACACCGTTTTAATTTGGTCGAGTTATAGTTAGAAAAGACTTATGTGATTCTTAAGTTTAGTGCAAATAGCCGTAAGTATTATACAAAGAACCGAGATGAGTTTTTTTTTCACGAGTTGTGTACTCTACTTTTTAACCGACTTCAAAAACTTTGAAAAGGAGGAGGTTATCTATTCGTCGCGTATATTTTTTTTTATATATGTATGTACACCGATTACTCGAAGACGGCTGAACCGATTGAAACGATTCAAACGTTATAATATGAGGTTTGTTCCCAAGTTGGTCCCATTTTTTGAAATTTTGAAATCGGTTCAGTAGTTTTCAAGTAATCTTGAAAATACTGTCGTTTTCGTTGCCATTTTATATGAATTGAGACCGACTTTCAACCATTACTTTTTTGTTTATGAACCGATTTAGACCATTCTTTTTTTGTTTGAAAGAAGACACCTTAAGAATGATTCCATATTATTTTCATTGGTATTGGACGTTGGATTTTGAAGATACACGAGGGAACTCCTCAAAATCAAATAGGAACTGTACAGTGATTGAAATATTGGTAGGTTTATTATTGTCAAGGACATTCTGGACTAGATTTGAACTGCGAAGACCCAACGGAACACCTGTGGACATTAAGTTACTCGGGGTTTACCATTGAAAAATGTGAAATATTATACTTAACGTTTTAAAATATAAAATCATCGCTTACATACCTACCACAAAAAAGTTTAAAATAAAAAGCTTTTAAAAAAAAGTAAAACCTCCTTCAAAAACCTTAAAAAACAGCTCTATAAGAAGCAAGAAATAATGTTCAAATCGATTAATTAAAACACGTCTATTGAAGTCGGGTGGGGCTTTTAGAATATAAACATCACAATAAGTAAAAAAAATACTTCCAGCTCCACCCGACTTCAATAGACGTGTTTTAATTAATCGATTTGAACATTATTTCTTGCTTTTTATAGAGCTGTTTTTTAAGGTTTTTGAAGGAGGAGGACTTTTTTTTAAAAGCTTTTTACCATTGAAATCATATCTCTTTCAATATACCACCTCGAATGAGGTACCTATCATAATATGATAAATCAGGCCATTTTTGAGACACTGAATGTACAGTTTCCTAGAAAAACAATGATATATTTTACTATATTGACGACATTATCAAAATCAGTTTGCTATTTTTTTATTCAACGGTCGGTCAAAATTCAAATTGTTGGGTGGCAGTACTGTCATGGAGCGATGTTCAGTGTTAGCATCCTGAGCCCAACGTCCCTGGGTACACATTAGTCACAACCCAATCACCTACACTCTCGAGCTTTTTGTATAAAGCTCAAGCGTATAAAAATGACCTCTTTGTTGTTATTCACCCCATCGTAAAATGATTGAGTTTGTAACCTTTATTCCTTTTTCCGTATCGATATTGCTGCATCGACAGTTGAGCCCAGCCCTTTATGTCAAAAACGTGTCATATTTTGATGTGTGACTCATCCGTACACAATTTTTTGCTGTTTTGTTTTATTTTTTATGTATGAGTGTCGTCATTACAGTGTTGTTTTTGTATGTGGGTATGCGGAACTGTACTTGTGTGCATTTTCCCCCCCCGCAAAAAATGCCAGAATAATTTGAATAGAGTTTAATCGCTAAGGCTTCTCCCTTCGTGAAAAACGAAGCCTTTGTTGCTCGAAGGCCGCGGCTGATCTGAGGTGTGCAAACTCTCGGATGTAGTAGGTCGCGGACGTAACCATAGACTAATATGACGTCATCGGACGTCCGATAGCTATCTGGCACGCAGGATGTTATGAGAGCGTGCACACTTATCAGCCGCGGCAGTAAGCCGCGTCCATAAGCCGCGTCCATAAGCCGCGTCCATAAGCCGCGTCCATAAGCCGCGTCCGATAATTTGTTTGGACCTTGAAGGTCCAAACAAATTATCGGACGCGGCTTACTGCCGCGGCTGATCTGAGGTGTGCAAACTATCGGATGTAGTAGGTCGCGGACGTAACCATAGACTAATATGACGTCATCGGACGTCCGACAGCTATCTGGCACGCAGGATGTTATGAGAGTGTGCACACTTATCAGCCGCGGCAGTAAGCCGCGTCCATAAGCCGCGTCCGATAATTTGTTTGGACCTTATGCATGACAGTGTGAAGGTCCAAACAAATTATCGGACGCGGCTTACTGCCGCGGCTGATCTGAGGTGTGCAAACTATCGGATGTAGTAGGTCGCGGACGTAACCATAGACTAATATGACGTCATCGGACGTCCGATAGCTATCTGGAACGCAGGATGTTATTAGAGTGTGCACACTTATCAGCCGCGGCAGTAAGCCGCGTCCATAAGCCGCGTCCGATAATTTGTTTGGACCTTCATGCAATATCCTGTATCCACTGACGTCTATCATACAAGTACGCTGGACAGGCTATTGTCATGAAATGACTGCAATTTTTTGTGCCAATTTGAAAATCGCCATATCGGCGCTGAGAGCACTAGATTCTACTATAGCAGATTCTATACTATGGCAGTAGTGAGTGTACTTGGAATTAATTAGTTCCAAGTACACTCACTACTGCCATAGTATAGAATCTACTGCTCTCAGCGCCAATATGGCGATTTTCAAATCGGAACAAACGATTGGTGACGTTCGCCTGTCCAGCGTACTTGTATAATGGACGTCAGTGCCTGTATCTAATGATAATTTAGCTTAAATATTATGTTCTTCTTTGCTTTGAAATCATTATTTTATTCTAGTTTTAAACTTTTAGATTTTTGCATTCACAATGCTATTTTTATATTAAGATGAATAAATAATGAAAAATATTAGAAAAAATCGGCTCACCCGTAGCAACTTAGACGGGATTCGAACCCGCACCCTTAGGATTCCGGCCCAATGCACTACCAATTATGCTACCAAGCCGCTGAGGGATGTTGAAGTAGTTCTCTTCACATTGGTGAGATGGCGCTGATCTTCAGCGGAAGCGTGGAAAGTATTAGAAAATTTCGCCACATCCCTCAGCGGCTTGGTAGCATAATAATGGAAGAAGAAAAAATACAGGACAAAAAGCATGTACAAATTTTGGAGGATAAAATTGAAACTTTGGAGAAGAAATCTCGCTCCACAGGAATTGAAATACGTAATATAGTAAAAGAATCGGGTGAAACCAAACAAGACTTATGTAAAATTGTTATTAACCTAAGTAAGAACTTAAATATTGATTTAAATGAATCACACATCAAAGACATCTATAGAGCTGGATCAAAAGATAATTCCACCCCAATAGTTGTGGAGTTTACTACTGTACTTTTGAGAGACAAAATACTAAAGGAGGTTAAAATGTTTAATAAGAGTAGAGTGAAGGGCGAAAAACTTAACACGTCTCACCTGCAACTGAAACAGCCAAAAAGACCTGTGTTTGTATCCGAAACTCTAACAAGTAATACACAAAGATTATTTTACTTAAGCAGAACCTTTCAGAAGAATTATGCCTACTCTTTCTGCTGGACAAGTCATGGAGTTGTTTATCTGCGCAAAGATGAAAAATCTCCTCAAATAAAAATTATCTCCACGGAAGATATTGAAAAGCTGCGCAAGAATGAATGACTAGTTATATTTTTTTATTATTTTTATTTTTTCAAATTGATTTTTTCTCATGTACATCATAGTCTAATTTTAAGCTTTTATTGTATTAGCATCTATCATAAATATCCATACACACTGTCGTCACAAACACACTACCTATATAAAACTAAAACTGAAAATAACATATTTTATTTTGTCAAATCATTAACCTTGTTTATCATAACATTTTTGCATGCACATCGTAAAAATTTAAGTTTAAGTTTATATTGTGTAAGCACGAACTATGAATATCCACACACACTATCACAAACACACTGCCTATATATTAAACAAATAATATATTATCCTGGTAAATTATTCACCTTGCCTATAAATACTTAATGGATTTGTTAGAATCCATACCATCTAAATCAATAAAATAAAAAATTAATTAAAATTAAATTATGGATCCAACGTTTCTCAATGATTTAGATTCTTTCTCACAAGCTACATCACTTGAGTGTGATCCGGCTATGGTCTCTTCGCATGTATTGCCACTGCAGTCCAATCTAACTGTATTGTCGCAAAATGTTAGAAGTATCAACTGTAATATGCCTGGTTTCGAAGTGCTTTTAACTAATCTGAACGTTGATTGGGATATTATGGTGCTAACCGAATGTTGGCTTTGTGACAATCCCGTAATTCCCCCCCTTAATAATTATGTCTCTTTCTCGACAAAAAATAATAAAATACAAAATGACGGGGTGGTGGTGTATATCAGAGACGGATTGCAGTGTAATATTGAGGAACCAAACTTTCAAGAAGGTAACTGTCTTATTGTAAAATATGGTCAAGACTGGGCTATTATCTGTATTTATCGTTCTCCATCCTATCGAAAAATCGATTCGTTTTTGACATCTTTAAACGAGATTTTGCATAGTCTGTTAAATTTCAGGAGCATAGCTATAGTGGGAGATATTAACATTGCCATTAACCATGGAAAACGTGACACTGATTCTGAACGTTACCTAACATTGACTGCATTTTATGGTCTAATGCCAACTCACCTGTTTGTAACTAGGGCTGAAAGTGGGACTTGTTTGGATCATGCAATGTTGAAATCTAATAGTAGGGTCACGACTATTGTTACTGAAACTATTCTTACAGACCATAAAACTGTAGCTATGTGCTTTGAACAGAAACGATACCGGATTACCTCTCCTACTCAATACACAAAAATTAATTACAATAGCCTTAAATCATCGTTGTCAAAAATGGATTTTAGTCATATTTATGATATAACTGATCCCAATGAAGCTATGTCTCGTTTAATACACTGCCTTGAAACCGCTATTGCTGAGAACTCGGTGACAGTAACGCTCTCTAAGCGCAGACGTTTGCTGAAACCGTGGATTACGCCTGGCCTTCTACGATGTATACGAAATCGGGATCGGTTACATAAAAAATTTAGAAGAGCACCGGATAATAATATTATTAAAATTACATATGTAAGATATAGAAACTTTTGCAATAAAATTTTAAAAAATCTAAAACGAGCTTATGAAAAGAAACAGTTTGACAGGGCTGGAAATAATAGTAAACAAATCTGGAAAGAGATAAGAGAAATTACAAATAGCAAAACTAATACAAGTTCTGGCAGTGAGTTATTGTCTTTGTATCCATCGCCTATCGATGCGGTAAATGACATCAATAATTATTTTATTAATGTCGGTCGGCTGCTTGCTGAGAAAATTCAGGACCCTGCTCCGCACAACTCGGCTATGGCAAATGCTACTGTTGGGTCTAGAGCTAATTCTTTTGTGATGTATACGAAATCGGGATCGGTTACATAAAAAATTTAGAAGAGCACCGGATAATAATATTATTAAAATTACATATGTAAGATATAGAAACTTTTGCAATAAAATTTTAAAAAATCTAAAACGAGCTTATGAAAAGAAACAGTTTGACAGGGCTGGAAATAATAGTAAACAAATCTGGAAAGAGATAAGAGAAATTACAAATAGCAAAACTAATACAAGTTCTGGCAGTGAGTTATTGTCTTTGTATCCATCGCCTATCGATGCGGTAAATGACATCAATAATTATTTTATTAATGTCGGTCGGCTGCTTGCTGAGAAAATTCAGGACCCTGCTCCGCACAACTCGGCTATGGCAAATGCTACTGTTGGGTCTAGAGCTAATTCTTTTGTGATGCTAGATGTGGATGAGGAGGCGCTTGGTGTTGGTTAGGCGCTTGGTGTTGGGCCTAAAAAATAACTGTTCAGTTGGTATAGACAAAATTTCAAGCGAGCTTCTTAAAGAAAATATTGATTGTCTTGTGTCACCCTTGACATACATCTTTAACAGTTGTCTAAAACATGGCATCTTCCCTAACATTCTTAAACATTCAGTTATTACCCCAATTCATAAGAGTGGGAGAAAGGACTCCATCACTAATTATAGGCCGATCTCTATTTTGCCAACAATTTCTAAAGTCCTCGAAAAAATCTTAAATAGCAGACTGCTTAATTACCTGGAAACCAATCATATTATCTCTGATAATCAATTCGGTTTCCGAAAAGGTAAATCCACAGATGATGCAGTTTTGACCTTGACTGATTTCTTGACGTCTAACCTTGACATAGGTAAAAAGTGTATTGCCATATTTCTCGATATGGCAAAAGCTTTCGATACTATTTCAATTCCCCTCCTTTTGGCCAAGTTAGAAGATATTGGAATCCGTGACCAACAGCTTAAAATATTTGAAAATTATATGTCCGACAGATATCAATGTGTCAAAGTTAATTCACACGTAAGTGATAAACTAAAATTGCAGTATGGCGTCCCCCAGGGCAGCATTTGGGTCCGACACTCTTCCTCATCTACATAAACAACCTGTTAAAGTTAGCATTCCCCCATGGTAAAATAATATCTTATGCAGATGATACGGCTCTGTTATTTGCTGCTGATGTTTGGGAGAGGGCCTTTGGTTACGCGCAATCTGGTCTGAATGAGGTGCAGAAATGGCTTATCAATAATAAACTAACACTTAATGCTAACAAATCCAAGTTTATAAAATTTTCCATTATAAATCTTAAAGAAAATAATTGTCCAGACCATAGAATTATATCTCATGTTTGTCCTGAATCTAACGTACTTAATCAATGTTCTTGTTCAGCTATGGAATGTGTTGAATCTATCAAATACCTTGGTATTATAATTGACAAAAACCTTAACTTCTATGAACATATCGAACAACTAACATCAAGAGTTCGGAAACTTATGCCCATCTTCAAAACATTACGACCTGTATTGGAGCCGTATCGTCTTAAGCAAATATATTATGCACTCTGTCAATCTATCCTGTGTTATTGTATTTCTAGCTGGGGGGGTGCAGCTAAAACTAAAATAAAAAAGATAGAAGTAGCTCAAAGAGCTATACTCAAAATCTGCATGTTTAAACCACTCCTTTATCCTACTTTTGACCTGTTTCAACTTTGCGATGTGCTTACGGTTCGCCAATTGTTTTTACTCAATGTTGTGCTAAGACAACATTCATTGATTTCATTTGATAGTTCCACTCAAACAACGCGGCGAAAATTCACAGTTTGCCGTAACATGCACAGTACTCGCACTAAATTCAGCCACCGCTTCTTCTTATTTTTAGGTCCATACTTATATAACCTTTTCAATAAAAAGCTAAATATCTACCCACTGCCTAGATCGGCTTGCAAGCGATTAATTTACAAATGGCTGCAATCACTATCTTATGATGAAACTGAAGAGTTGCTGACTACACTATAATGTTAATTTTATCAGGAATCTTTTACAAAGCTAACACATTACACTCACTCACAACCATTAACACACATATATAGATATAGGTAATCACACATACACTATCACACACCACACACACACACACACACACACACACACACACACACACACACACTCACACACACACACGGCTAATACACATTCACTTTTTTATTGTTTTTCCTTTATTTTATTTTTTATTGTCTTTGATCAAAGTAATACATAAAATATTGTGCTCATTTTTATTTAAGACTTGCTTTGACTAGTTTAAATTGCTATGTCTGTGGAGGGTTATGGCGCTGAATGCTGAAATACAGGTTTTTGCCTAGTTCGGCAGCAGAGGCTTATAATATTAAGAATCTGTTATCTAGTCCTAAGTTGGTATTATTTAAACATCTGTCACAAATTGGTTGGTCAATAAAACAATTTTTATTTATTATTTATAATTGGTAGTGCATTGGGCCGGAATCCTAAGGGTGCGGGTTCGAATCCCGTCTAAGTTGCTACGGGTGAGCCGATTTTTTCTAATATTTTTCATTATTTATTCATCTTATTCTAGTTTTACAAAATATGAGATCAACGATCAATAGCAGTGGCAGGGCTATTGAAAAGATTTGACGAAAAGTAAAAAAATACTGTATGTACCTAACTAAATATAGGTACTATTGGGTGAAACAATTGGCAACAGAAAAAGAACTATTCATGTCCTTTTGATAAATTAGGTACGAAAACGAAATAATACTTAGAAAATATTACTTACTTACCTTTCATCATCTTTATTAACCTAAAAAAACTTAAGAGTGGCATCGCTTTTAAATTGATTGTACAAACAAACATACCACAATAACTTGACGCCGTTTGATTCCGAGATCGTATGGAACGCACAGACAGGCAAAAACGCGTGCGGCGGCGCCGGCCGTGGCAGCCCGAGTGAGTTTTCTGTTTAACGGAGGTAGTAGGCTAATATCGTGAATTTGACCCCGTCCAGAGCGGGAGTGTCCGTTCTACCCAGAATTATTTATTTTTATGCCATGGGAAGCAATTTGTTTAGTATTTTACTTTTCCTGATTTAAATGTACTCTATGGCGATCAATGATTCAGCGATTAGTCTGTGGTAGTGAATGGGTGAATTCCAACACACTAATCGTCGAGTCGTCGATCGCCATAGAGTACATTTTAACCAAGGAAAGTAATAAAAATTGAACATTATAATAAACTACTTTCAATGGTTAAAATGGTGAGCATGCGACTCTCCGTACCACATGAATAATTCCATTCTAAAACCACCTAGAAGTAATGTACCGACGATATACGTTCTTATTTCAGATATCAAATTGATTGTACCGGCTTCCCGGCAGAATAATTGACAAAAGCATGTAGGCCAGAGAGTCGCATGCTTTGAGGTTATGTTTTTTGTTAAATCGTCGAATTCAAGATGAATCGGAGCCTGTACCGGTGGGTTCATGTATTTGTAGCCGTTACATATTTATTGTAAGCAGCTACGAACACATTCGTTGCTCATGTGACGCAACAGGGACAAAGATATGACGATCTAAAGTTTTAAAAGCATGCGACTCTCCGGCCCAAACGCTTCAGTCTAAAATATTGGTGAAAATTGCATTAAGATTAAAAATAAGCAAGTTTTCGTAACCGTTTGATCACGATAAACGGCCAGAAAACATATTTTCACGATATCTTCATTCGTTTTAGAGAAATTTGCAAATTTATTTACTACTAGCGTCCGCCCGCGACTTCGTCCGCGTGGATATTAGAGAAAATCCTTAGGGAACCTTCAACTAGGATTTGACCAACCGTTTTTACGCGATTAGGTGGGTCCCCACCGAGCGCGCTGCCTCGCGAGGCAAAACGTTTGCCGCGTGTGGCAGGCCTCGCACGAGGCTGCGCGCTTGGTGGGGACCCGCCTAATTGCGTAAAAACGGCTGGTCGAATCCTAGTTGAAGGTTCCCTAAGGATTTTCTCTAATATCCACGCGGACGAAGTCGCGGGCGGACGCTAGTAGTAAATAAATTTGCAAATTTCTCTAAAACGAATGAAGATATCGTGAAAATATGTTTTCTGGCCGTTTATCGTGATCAAACGGTTACGAAAACTTGGACACTTTATCCACGCGGACGAAATCGCGGGCAGACGCTAGTAGATCTATATGACTTGATGAAATTATTTTTAATTTTTTAAGAGCTGTTAGCTTTTTGTGTGTGAGGTTTTTTATTAAGAATTAGCTTTTTTGTGTCGGGGGTTTTTGAATTTTTTTATTTAAGTGCAACCCAACCCATTTTAAGCACCGTCTTTACAACTAAGTAAAGCCATATACTGTTTATATTTATTACTAGTGGTTGCCCGCGGTTTCATCCGCGTGGTTCCCGTTCCCATAGGAATATCGGGATATAAAGTATTCTATGTTTTAATCTCGGCTATTTATTATCTGTGTGCCAAATTCCAACCAAATCCGTTCAGTAGTTTTTGCGTGATTGAGGAACAAACATCCAAATCCACAAACTTTCACATTTATAATACTAGCGGCCACCCACGGTTTCACCCACGTGGTTCCCGTTCCCGTGAGAATATCGGGATAAAAAGTATCCTATGTTTTAATCCAGGCTATCTTCTATCTGTGTGCCAAATTTCAACTAAATCCGTTCAGTATTTTTTGCGTGATTGAGGAACAAACATCCAAACATCTAAACATCCAAACCCACAAACTTTCACATTTATAATATTAGTAGGATGAATAATCAAAGTGTAGGGTTACCATATCGTCGGTCGGTCGGAAACATTAGGCTTTTTCTAGAAAATGCAACTTGAAGTGTATATGTCGTAGGATAATTGTACAAATAGGATTTTTACAAAAATCCTAGTATCCTACGACATATAGATATTTTGAATGGCTAATACTTAAAAAAAAACTGGCCAAGTGCATGTCGGGCCACGCGCAGTAGGGTTCCGTAATTATCTTATACCATCCATATTGAATACCACTATCAATTTTTGTCTGCAAAAATAACTTTGTTTTTCCTAGTATTTGTATGAATGACAAAGTTATATTTGCGATTTTGGAAAAGGTGCTATATCTCTGTATGGGGAGCCCCCTCTTAATCTTTTATGTTTATGTAAAAAATCGTAAAGCGGTTTACAAAATACATCTACCTACCAAGTTTCAACTTTGTAATCTTAATAGTTTCGGAATAAAGTGGCTGTTAATTACGGACGGACAGACAGACAGACAGACAGACATGATGAAACTATAAGGGTTCCGTTTTTTGCCATTGGGCTACGGAACCTTAAAAAGAAGGAGGATCTCAGTTCGGTTGAACTTTTTATACCGACTTTTTTTAAATGTTTGTTACCTCATAACTTTTATTGACATAATGTTGAGGTTTGATTTGCCTACGTACTCGTATTGTAAAAAAACTAAAGTTTGTCATCAGATTGTTACTGACTGTGACTACCTATCCCTATACAATATTTTTAGTTTTTTTGTATCTAGTTATTTTGCTTAGGTAGGGATTTTGTAATTTGTAATTACCTATTGTAAACTCTGACCAAATAAAAAGATTGTAATTAAAATATCCAAAGTTGAAAAAAATCCAAGTGGGTATTTTCACATAATATAAGGATAAGATCCAATCTCAATAATTTTTATAATAATGAAAGTAGGTACCTATCTAATATTTGGTCAGTGCAAGTTTATATAGCCTGGATTAAAACATAGGCATCCATTACTCGCTAGTAGGGAATTCGATCCCGGCCCTTATTTCTGATCCCGGGATTTCGGGATTACACTTAGCCAATCCCGGGATCCCGGGATTATTTCGGGATAGAAGATTAAAAATAAAAATTTGGAAATCTTAGAAAAATTGGCTCTGAATTAACAAATTAAAATAGACAAAAATAAACGTACTTAAAATTTGGTCAAAAATCTACTTGCTTAATCATTTTTTTGACAAAAACCAACATATTTTACGTTACAATACACACCTAGCTGATCTAATCATTCTAACTAATCAAACATAGAGTCAAATTAAGTCTAAATGAGCCTAACCAGGCTATCTGGTTAGTTTGACACTCTTTAATCTTTATGTTAAAGTTATTATTTATCAAGGATGAATAAGATCTCTTTCAATTTCAATAAATTAAAAAAACATTTATCTTACAATTTATGCAAATAAAGAACGACAATAACCTCTCTTATAACATCGACCAAATAGTTGGCTTTTATGTAAAAACCTAGTTATTATTTCTTAGCAAAAACTGTTTGAAAAGAATATTCATCAGTCACATAATAACTAATTTCTTTTAAATATGAAGAAAACAATCTTGAAGATGTTCATGCATTCTTGTTCAGTAGCAGTAAAACTGAAGTATATCACCACAAACGAACAACAACCCAGTAAGAGTTGCTTGTCTATCGTTTTAGTTCAAAATAAAAGAAGTTTTATTCCAAGAAACCATCGCAAACCCGCTGGGTTAATTTATGTTGCTTGCTTGGAATGCTGCTTAAATGAAAAATAGAAGGTTTTCTTGCATTTTATATTAATAATGAAAGACAAGCAATTCTATTTAGAACACGAGCATTTCGCTTCACGCAGCATATTTTGCAACTTTTTTTAATTATACCAATCCCGAAAATCCCGGGATTAGGAAAACTCAATCCCGAAAATTTCGGGACTGAAAAACGGTCGGGATCCCGGGATCCCGAAAACTGGGATCCCGGGATCGAATCCTCTACTCGCTAGGTTTTGCTGTCAGTTTAACCACAGTCACGGGCTGTGACTGACGGTTAACCTACCGTGTATGTAATGACTGATGGTTGCATGATGTGATTTCTTCTTTCCATCAGTCAATCAGTCAAACGTAATTCATGACTGATGGAATTTGACTAACGCTTGCATGACCATGTAATGGCTGCCATTGGATAGGTACTTTTTATCCATCATCAGATCAGCTCAATGACACCATAAACATTGCATTGTCTTCCAGTTCTGATCTATATCAAAGTTCGACCTATAAATAGTTTGCAAAGGAGATGTCCCAGCGTTGCCCCAGTTTCATTTTATTTAATTACTTTCATAATTAAAAAATGCTAATAACATTTTATTTAGTTATCAAGAATCGTTTTATATTTAGAAAAACAATTACAAAAACAATAAGTTGTTTTCTCAAGTATTTTGTGAAAAAATGTAAGTAAATAGTACTCTAATGATAAAAAATTGTGATTTAAAAGCCTTTTTACTTAAAAATCCTACTTTTTAATGCAGAAAATAATTTTTTATCTGATTCTAGAGTAAAATACCTACTCTGACATACTACTTTAATTAAGACGCGATAGACTTTCATTTTTTGAGAATGGTGGGGCAAATGACATAGGCGCGATGGGACATGTATGGGACATGTCTTTTCTGGACAAACAAATTAACAAAAGAACGACTTAATAAAAACGTGATAACATAAAACGTAATTATAATCTACAAATAGTTGGGATAAATCTTTAATTAATTCCTGATTCACTTGTTGGACGCCTCACCCTAAGCAAAATACCTACTAAAAATATTGCAATATTGCATGGTCAGTAACAATATGATAGTAGGTACAGTTTGACCATAAAGAGTTGAAATTAAATAAAATGGAACAAAAATTTTTCAGTACAAAATTTAGTAAGTGTTGCCAATTTATTCGTGATTTTGACGTGTTTACATAGAAAGTGGCGCCCTCAATTTTTGTCAACTCTTTATGGTCAAGCTGTAGGTACGATACGAGTACGTAGGCAAATCAATCCTTAACATTATGTCTACAAAATTAGTCTTTAAAAACATCTAAAAACTTCAACTTGTATTTTCTAGCTAATGATTCCGACGGGCCGACGATATGGTTACCCTACACACTGATTATTCATAGTAAATAAATTAAAAAATTTCTCTAAAACGAATTAAGATATCGTGAAAATATGTTTTCGGGCCGTTTATATTGATCAAACGGTTACGAAAACCTGCTTATTTTTAATCTTAATGCAATTTTCACCAATATTTTAGACTTAAGCGTGTGGGCCGGAAAGTCACATGCTTTTAAAACTTTAGGTCGCTATATCTTTGTCCCTGTTGCGTTACATGAGCAACGAATGTGTTCGTAGCTGTTACAATGAACATGTAACAGCTACAAATACATGAACCCACCGGTACAGGCTCCGATTGATCTGGAATTCGACGATTTAACAAAAAACATAACTTCAAAACATGCGACTCTCCGGCCCACATGCTTTTGTCAATCATTCTGCCGGGAAGCCGGTACAATCGATTTGATATCTGAAATAAGAACGTATATCGTCGGTACATTACTTCTAGGTTGTTTTAGAATGGAAGGAATTATTCATGTGGTACGGACAAAGACTTCTATGTTGTATTGGGTACGGAGAGACGCATGCTCACCAGAATGCGCCCAATGTTCTTCTTCTTATTTTGTTTTGGCAATCTACTCTTCTCTTGGAAGTAATTTTTGTCAGTGTCAAGTGTTAAATAGTTCAGTGGTCGCAGTGTTTCAGTTTCCAATGCTGCTTGGAGCATTTGGCACCAAGTATATCAAGACAGTTTACTCGGTAAGTTCTGCCGAGGTAGCCACCACTACAATAAAAGTCAGCTTCAGACAACCAAGATCGCGCCTATTTGAATTATCCCACATATTGTTCAGTTGCGTAGACACTTGTACCACAAAACTGCACCAATTTTAAGACACAATATCCACTATGAATCAATTTGCAAATAATTAAAATAGACACCAAACCGAATTCGACGAAATGGCGCCAAAAACTCCCGCCCAAGGTTTACTGTGGCGTTAGATGGCTCAGCGATTTGCCTGTTGGAATGCACCCAGTGACATGACAGGAGATTAATATGACACTGACAGCTGTCAGTAGAACCGACCGAGGGTGCATTCCGAATCACACTAAAATCGATGACAGCGCACTAAAATGCGTTCCGAGTCGGTGATTTTGTATGGGTTTGACAGATAACGTGAGCGCTGACATCGATTTTATCGTGATTCGGAATATAGCCCGAGTGGAGTGAGTGTGAGCCGCAGCCTGATTATCTTATTAAAAATCACCTAGCGACCGGTCATAATTTCGGAATCGTCGCTGTCAAACTCGATTTCGTACCACCGATCAAGTTTCTACGAGTGCTGCCTCCAACGGACAACTAAAGAACTAAAATATACGAGCACTTGCAAGGAAATGCTCCGAAATTGGTATTATCTAACTCAGAAACCGCGACGCGACCGCGACGATTTCGCGATTTCTTCTGTCAAACAGAAACCAGACAAAACGTAATTTCTGATTGGTTTTCGTTAAATTCTTAGCCTTACCTTTAACCAAAATTAAATAAAATTGCTACAATGTAAAACAAAAGGCCTGTCCTTTAATACCTACACGGAATTTGCAATTTTGAAGACGAAAAAATGTAAACAAAATTCGAAGCGAAAACAAAAAGGTTATGTTCACAGAGCACATATGGTCAGACACATACACAGTCACAGACTACTTTCGGTAAAAAGACTTTTCAGTCGCTCCCACCGGTTGCCAGTGGCGCTAGTTTCTATGGAGATCTTCACGAGCATAAACCGAGCATAAACTAGTCAGCGATCGCATACATAATACCAAATCAGTGAATCGGTCGCGCGACGATTTCGAAATAATTCAGGAATCGAGATCGGTCGCTCATTTTAGACAATCAGCCTGCAGAGCTGTACAATTTAATTTTTATTGGAATAGATTCAGTGTTGCCAGACCGTGGGCAATTGCCCACGCCATGGGCAATTTTAGGACTTTTTTGAAAAAAGGGCAAAAAGGGCGGAAAGGTCTTGGAACGGGTAAAATATGGGCAATTTTGGGTATCACGGAACTCTCTTACCAGAAACCACATGAAAACACCTAGCACAAAGTACCAAAACCCAAAATCACAGCTTAGGTTGGGTATCCATAGACGTTTCTTCCTATAGAACCATCTAGGAACGAAGCCCAGCACCTGCGTTTAAGATTTCGCAGATAAAAACAGTTTTAGGTTGGCCCCAGACCTACCGTTTCTTTGCTGATCTACCTAGAACAGCAAAGCAAAGAATGAAACCGGGAGGCTAGAATGCCATACAAAACGTACTACTCGTCACAGACTTATCGACCCAAACCGGCAAGAACGCCCGGTCAGCAAGGAACCGGCCGACATCGCCGGTAAGAACATCTTCAGCGGTAAGAAAGAGGCGTAGCCTACGTGCTCGCTCCGTATATGGTCACACACAGCCCGGTTGCAACACGGCGCCTTGTAAGCGTCAGAACCGCTGGACCAAAAGTGATATTGAATGTTTAGAAAATCCAATACTTTTTTGCTACTTTTTAATACTTAACTTGACCTCGATTGACTACGACAAAACGTGTAAAATACTTTCTTTACACTCTCTGGCCGCTTAGCCAGACATTCTGACGTCAGGTTGTATGGACCACTTTTTTATAGTTTTAAACAACACAACTAATTTATCTCTTTGTAAATATTTAGTACCTTTTTAGTACCTAAACATATATTCTTTCCAATTTTTTTGGCATAAGTATAAAAAAAATAAGCATGAAAGATTTTTAAAATTGACATTTAATTTGACACAGGAACTTTGTAATAAAACCATACAACCCCATCGAGTTTGGGCTCGTTTCATTCGTCCTGCTAAGTAATCTGTTGGAAAGTAGTGTCCAGGGTCTGATGATGGAGCAGGGAGAAGACCACAGCCCCATGGAATTTGAACTCGTTTAATTTGATTTGATAAATACTCTGTTGAGAAATAGTATCCTCCGGATACTATCTCTCAACAGAGATGATATCTGATGATGGCAAGAAGAACGTAAGGCAACCTATGTAAGACCATAAGATGGGTGACCGTGGGACTGCAGTAACGAATATTAAGCAACTCTCGGAATAGCCGCGTAAATGGGTGATCGTCTAGGACTGCGATAACGAAAGTTAAGCAACTTTCCTTATCGCAGTCCCACGGTCACCCATCTCATACCCGGCCTCTTCAAAAGTAGCTTTACTCTGGTCCCAAACAGTCATCCATTTCATACTCGGCCTTTCCTAGAGTTGCTTAACTTTCGTTATCGCAGTCATAGTAGAATTAAATAAGTAGGCCAACTCGAGCCGTGAGCGAGCGATAATAGCCTAAACACTGGCTGACTGGTAGGGCTGTCGCTTATAGTTTATTCAATCATCAAAATGCATATGTAGGCAATCTCTATGTAAAACAATTTTCTTTGATCTATACAAATTTCTACTTATTTGGTAATTTTTGGTCAACGAAATCTGAAGCAGAACTAGGTAGGTATTTCCTTAACACTTTCAGATAGGTAAATAGCTAACACAAAATTATCCTTACTTGTCCAATTTGGTAAACAATGTAAACTATGTCGCAGTACTACATGGTCACCCATATCATATCATATCCGGTCTTTCTTAAAGTTGCCTTACCTTCTTTTTGCTCCATCATCAGACCCCGAACACTATTTCTCAACACAGTACTTGTCAAGACAAATCACACGAGCCCAAACTCCATGGGATTGTATGGTTTTATTACAGAGTTCCTGTGGCCTTCTTCCTACTCTATCATCAGACCCTGGATACTACCTCCCAATCCCAACAGATTGATTACTTAGCAAGACGAATGAAACGAGCCCATACTTGATGGGGCTGTATGGTTTTATCACAAAGTTCGTGTCAAATTAAATATCCATAGTAAAAAAAAATGGTTCATGCCTAAAATGTTTCTTGTTACGCCAAAAAATTTGAAAAAATATATTTGGTAAGGTACTCAAAAGGTAGTAAATGTTCACAAAGACATACAAAACTTTTGTTGTTTAGAACTATGGAAAAAATGTGGCCCAGACAACCTGACGTCAGAATATCTGGCCACTTTTTTTACACGTTTTGTCGCTGTCAATCGAGGAACCTACTAAATATTTGAAGTTAGATATCAAATAGTAGTAAAAAGGTATTGCATTTTGGTATTTTCATAACATTTGATATCGCTTCTGGTCCAGCGGTTTTGACGCTTACATTTATCACACAAATTGATTTGTCAGACGACGGCTCTCAGCGAGCGCTAGATTACGACTGAGCGCGAATCAAGAAAGCCCGGCGACCGGCGTGTGTGGGGCGATGATCCGGTTTCCATTCTGTTCTATCAGAATGTAAACCGGTAAGCAAAGAAACGGTAGGTCTGGGGCCAGCCTTACCGATGTAAATCGACTCGGCCCTAACATTTTTTCAAAAAAAAATCGGTCGGCCATAGTCACCCAGACGTTTAAATGGCTATAGGGCGGGAGCTTTCGAAAAATTAAGATTGTTCTAGGTACAAAGCGTGTCAAAATACGATAGTTTCCCCTACATGTCGTTGTTTTAACGATTATGGGCGATTTTGTGTCGGAAAGGGCAATTTTAACAACCTGTGTGGGCAAGAGTTTTGATCGGGTCTGGCAACACTGAATAGATTTATATAAAACATTGTATTTTTATGTACATACCTAATAAAAACTGTATATAATTTTCGATTTACAATGGCCGGTAATTTTTGGCAAAGTTCGCATCATCAACAGTGGATATTGGATAAAACAGATCTTGTCAGGGATCGGCAACACGACTTGAACATTTTGAGTGACGAAGAATACCAAAAAATATTCAATTTCTTCGCCAGCATTATACAAGTTTTAGGAGAGCAGTTGAAGCTCCGTCAACAAGTAATCGCGACTGCCACGGTGTACTTTAAAAGGTTTTATGCAAGGAATTCTTTGAAGTGCATTGATCCATTATTACTGGCTCCAACTTGCGTGTTTCTTGCATCCAAAGTTGAAGAGTTTGGAGTCATCTCGAACTCTAGACTCATAACGACTTGCCAAACCGTTATCAAGAATAAGTTTGGCTATGCATATGGACAGCAAGAGTTTCCCTACAGAACAAACCATATTTTGGAATGTGAATTCTATTTGTTAGAAAACTTAGACTGCTGTCTCATAGTATATCAGCCCTATAGACCGTTACTACTGTTTGTCCAAGATATAGGTCAAGATGATCAGTTGTTAACATACGCTTGGAGGATAGTAAATGATTCTCTAAGAACTGATGTCAGCTTGATTTATCCACCATATCAGGTATGTTGTTGTAACTGAATGTATGTGTAAGCATTATTAATTATTATATTAATATCTTGATCTTTTCTTTATCCATTGTATATTTTCAGATTGCAATTGCTGCATTACACATAGCCTGTGTAATGTTAGGAAAAGAAAACCAAAAAAGCTGGTTTGCCGAGCTAAATGTTGATATGGACAAGGTATTGTTAAAATAAAATTTATATATATGCATACAGCCATGCATTTCACCATAACTATCTAACATCTTAAGTCGGCTATTATTAAAACAAGCCTACTTTGACAATAATGAAATTTTTTAACATTTTTCCAATACAGCAGCATTTTCAGTATTTTCACCATTTATTTTACATGTTTTTTCCGATGTTTTTGATTCATTATTTCAACATTATTTACTATGTAAGACTGTAATAAAAAATTGTGATTTCATCATTTAACCATTTGGCAAAGGCGAGTTTTATAATTGGACGCCTCAAAAATATGTTTCAAGAAATTCATGTATTGTGTTAAATTACCTATTTTCTTAATTCCTTGACGCCGACTTAGCCGCATGAGGCCGGCTCAAAATAGCTTAAGCCATTCCATCAACGCTGACTTGGCCGCATGAGGCCGGCAACTTGTTCATGTGTTCTTCTTTTGTCTCTTTTCTTCTGTGGTGCTAATTATTTTTAGGGGGGTATACCCTCTGCCGTATACGGCAGGTGCAGATGAGTTAATGTTGAAGCAGAATCTCTTAATTAAAAGTTAATATTATTTTACAGATTCAAGAAATAGTGAGATCCATTATCAACTTGTATGAGATGTGGAAAAGTTATGATGAAAAGAAAGAAATACAAGGACTTTTAGCAAAAATGCCTAAACCAAAGCCTGCTCCCCAAAGATAATAGTAAATGACCAACTGTGGTTGATGTGACTAATGCTTGTATTTAGATTAAGAGCGTAAATATGAATGTGTGACAATTGATGAAATTGCTTGCAAGCATTCAATGATGTTATGATTTGTAAAGGGTTCAATGGTGCTTTGGAATGTAATGAATTCTTCTTACATAATATTCAAAGCATATAATAATTTAACTGGAACCTTCCATTGACCTTACCTTGCAGTACAAGAACAGTACTTAAGGGATGTAAATAGTATGTAGTTTGTAATAGGTGATAGAAATTCTTTAACAGTGCCTATGGACAACCAGATCTTGTGATGACCTTAACTATATGCATAAGTTCCTCTGAAAAGTAGTTTAGACTCAGATTTAGACTATTATATGTAAGACTGTCAGTATTTCTACTTGTGAACATTACAATAAAACTTGAAATCATATTTTTAGTTTTTATCAATTCCCTAATAAAAGCATTTTTTATTGCTTATTTTGAAGAACAATATCTAGCAATAATCACAGTATTACAAATACAAGTATTTTTCTCATGTTCTTCACTTCACCAAATATTAATATCAATATTAAATTAAAATAGTTAAAAAAATGCTAAAGGAGAGAAGCATGTTTTCGACGATGAATATAGCTTGCAAAAACTGCTCTTAGGGGTGCTGATTGGGAATCGAACCCAGGACCTTTATGGTAACACTACCACCGACATGCTATCGATACAACATCCAGAAAGGTTTAAGACTTAGGACGCCCTTTGGAAACTATCCGTAAGCGCCCCTCCTCTACACGATGCCGGCACCGCGCCACCACCGCACCTCTTCTGTGGATACGTGACGCGTAAAACCCGCCACCGCGCCACCCGCCGCCGCGTAATAATTTGTCAAATATCTTGTAATTCATCAGAAAGTAATCACAAAACTTGTCCTCATATTTCGGCGATCTTCGTAAAGTGTATGAAATTCACTATATTACTCCCATGCCAGTGCCAACAGAACGGTAAAATCATGTATCGGCGGCGCGGTGGCGGGTTTTACGCGTCACGTATCCACAGAAGAGGTGCGGTGGTGGCGCGGTACCGGCTTCGTGTACAGGAGCGCTAAAACCACAATAATAGTAACGTACTAAGTTTAACTAGTGTTCGGAATTGGCGAACAAATTATTGGGCATGACTTTGAGCATGATAAGGAACCATCGCATCGTCGTCGGTTTGTCAGACTGTTTCGAGACTATTTCACCGATATAGATCGTATTACAAGTAACAGCATGCACATGATTGCAGAAAATTGTACATAATAGCACATTAATAAGAGTTGGAATGCATCAGCATATAGCTTGAGAATGGTTTCCGTTGATCATGAGTCCGTGTCGATTACTAAGCACTTGGTTACTCAAACAAATGCTCGGGTCTGCTTGGGAACGACTTATTGTATATGTAGTTCAACGATAACAAAACCGATGACTTTATTCCATAACAGTGGGTTCTAGTCGAATTACAATAGTGTGCCCATGATTCAAGAGTATACAGGATTAACGTTAAATTAATACTGACTGATAAAATTATTTCCAGTAAATACTTAGATAATGAATGGACTAAGACACAAGTTCACCAACTACATAACAATCCGATTAATTTTTAATCGTATGTTTTTGACATTTTCTCCATACATAACATAAAATCGTCAAAAACAGACGGTTAAAACGAATCAGCTGCTTTATGTGTTGGTAAACTTTCACCTAAGAATTATAGGAACTCCTGTTTGATAAATACGAGTAGAGCTTGTTATGATAAGTCCATTTTGCCAGCTGTCTGTTTCTTCAGATAATGCTGACATTGCTGTGTTCTTCTGGCTGCTACAGTTTAAGGTAGCCAGTTCTTCAGATTGAGGTTTCGTGCAGGAGTACACTTCCACATTTGGCCTTATTTATCGTATCTTACTTTGTTTTACCATGTCTTTGTCTTTACCATGTTTTAAGCTAATAAACTACTTACTTGACTTAATGACAGGTGAAAGATGCCAGATGAAAGGTAAAGTCCTTTCTTCACTTGGGTTAAAAAATAAAGAGATAAAAGACTATCCATACACCAGCTGTCTTATTCAGAGATGGTTCACAAAACTGGGGTGCAAGACTGTTATAGCAAAAGCTGGTTTAATGCTTGTAAACCAATCACAATGCACCTTTTAATCCTTAAACGGTGGGACTAATCGTTAAACTGTCACTCTGAATATGATTTGCGCTAAAATGGCGTTAGTCCGCAGTCTAACGCCATGTTAACTTTGGCCCTAGTTTAACGAACGCACTCTGAATAAGACAGCAATAGTTTAGAGCCAAAAGTTAAGGTGTAATAACGCATCGCATGGTCACCCTACGCGTCCACGCGCCCAGTATAAAGGTTCCCATTGGGTGGTGTCTCCAACAGTCCTAAGCTAACTGCAGCAGCCAGCATGTCCTCGTTCAGGGCGATGTTCTGCGATCTCTGCATCATTTTATTGTTTGGAGTCGTAGCGGTTTTTGCCGAGGAAAAGCCCAGGTACGTTAATATATTATGCTAGGGCCACATTATATATTATGCTAGGGCCACATTAAGGCTTAACACCAATAATTTTCGTACTGATAGACTGGACACTTTATGTAAGTATGAATCTTTAAAGATTGCTGTTAAGGCGCGGTGGTAGTGAATGTGGCGCCCCCACTACATTTATTTTTATTACTCGTAAACCAAGTCAATATTTAAAAAAAGCACAAGTATAAATCTCTTAAATTGTGTCTAATATTTTTTGAATAACTCTTCAACAGTTTTCATTCATTCTGTAAGTTTTAAAATCCATTTTAGCTCAAAGTGGCCACTTTTGGCAATTATGGATTTTAAAACTTACAGAAAGAATGAAAACTGTTGAAGAGTTATTCAAAAAATATTAGACACAATTTAAGAGATTATTACTTGTGCTTTTTATAAATATTGACTTGGTTTACGAGTAATAAAAATAAATGTAGTGGTGGCGCTAGTTTCACTACCTACAGCGCCTTAACAGCTACGATGTAGCTGTAGGCTACAGTTCACAGAAGACGATACTTCAATGAAGTTCAATAGGAACTACACTGGCCTGCAAAACTAAGTACTACAGAGGTCTATTTTCATACAAACGAGGTAACTTTGAAGCATTGGTTCTCCGCCCAGGATTAAACGTGGTGTGATCTGATGATGGCCATCCAGGGAGTGAATGGAGAAGATTCAGATCCCCATACACACCCAATCGATCTGATCAGCTTTCTAACAGCTGTAAGGATAAGAGTTATCAGTTACAGCATTTCCATACATTTTAATGCTATTTTCGTGGTTTTTTTTAAACATATCCAAAAAGCTCTTAGAATGCTGATCAGATCAATTGGGGTTGTATGGGGATCTGAATCTTCTCCATTCACTCCCTGGATGGTCATCATCAGATCACACCACGTTTAATCCTGGGTGGAGAACCAATGCTTCAAAGTTACCTCGTTTGTATGAAAATAGACCTCTGTAGTACTTAGTTTTGCAGGCCAGTGTAGTCGACTTTGATTTGAGTAAAAAGTTGTCCTTATTTTGTTCATATTATTCTTTTTAGTGCACCGGGGATCGTAGTAGACGAAGGTCCAAAAGGGAATTGCTCCTGCGGCGGTTTCCCAACAGTAACTCCGGCAGTAACAGACGCGCCTCTTCTCTCCCAGACGCCGGGTTTGGTGGTGAAGTGTGACGATGAAGGCTCTAACACTTGCAAAAGCCTTTGCAACGCACTAGCCACCGCTACGAAGGCTAAGGGGCCCGAGATACTCTGCAACAAGCTCAAAGATGCTAATGAATTAAAGGTAAGAACATAGGTGTACGATCGTTGGCTCACCATAGACCTATAAAGGAAACTGTTCATGTGCAATGTTAAAATATGTTCGAATTATTTTAGGCCACGGTTTCAACACACGCTACTGTGACAGACACCTACAGATATACACTGGCCTGCAAAACTATAAGTCTATTTTCATACAAACGAGGTAACTTTGAAGCATTGGTTCTCCGCCCAGGATTAAACGTGGTGTGATCTGATGATGGCCATCCAGGGAGTGAATGGAGAAGATTCAGATCCCCATACACACTCAATAGATCTGATCAGCATTCTAAGAGCTGTTTGGATATGTTTAAATAAACCACGAAAATAGCATTAAAATGTATGGAAATGCTGTAACTGATAACTCTTATCCTTACAGCTCTTAGAATGCTGATCAGATCAATTGGGTGTGTATGGGGATCTGAATCTTCTCCATTCACTCCCTGAATGGCCATCATCAGATCACACCACGTTTAATCCTGGGCGGAGAACCAATGCTTCAAAGTTACCTCGTTTGTATGAAAATAGACCTCTGTAGTACTTAGTTTTGCAGGCCAGTGTAGATAGCGATGATAACCGATAGGAAGTTACCTACATCTACATAAAATTCTTTTTGCCCTTACAAAAATATCACAAAGTATGGAAAACTGTTTGCCACAAAAAAATTAAAGGATGCATGCGTTTCCTATACCGTGGATCAATGTGTCTTCTTGATTCTTAGTCATTCGTTAGCAAAGTAGGTAATAATTCTTCTATCTCACGAAGACCGTTTTGCTATGAATATGTTAGGCGTGCACATGCACAATGTTTTAGTGTAAGCACACTAAAACAATTATACTTATGTAACTAACACTTTATTCACTCTTTTTTCAGTTGTCAGCGTTCTCCAAGGTCTGTGAAGCTGCATGGGTGTACGCCGACATAACTGCCGAGGAGCCGCTTTGCTGCAAAGAGTCGAAGGTGCTGGTGTGCCCCTCGGTGGAGCGACTCAATGTCACTACGTCAGATGTGGTAGATGCCAAGAGTGCCATGTAACGTGACTCTCTCAAAATTGTATCTAGTTGATAATAAGAAATAAACGCATTTTATGTACTTATTATTGTTTACTATTTGGGAAAGACCAGGGGCCCTATTTTTGAATAGCTTGTATGAGAACGAGTCAAACAAATGTCGAACGAAAATCAGTAGAAAATAGCGCTCGATACCAGTCGAAAGATATTCGTCTGCTTCAAAAGCAAAAACGACTTGAAAATGTGACTCAACAGCGTTATAATAAAGCATCTTTTTTGTTCTCCTTGTAACTTCTGCCAGCAGTCACAATGACTGAATGAGCAAATTTGATGAAAGCCATGGACATGAAATGACAACATGATATCTGCTGTAAGAACGTTTATTTACATAACTACACTATAAAATTAAAATGTGTACATTTTGTACAAAATTGCTGTAAAAATAGGTGTTTCATAATTCATAATGGTTCAATCAAGTCATAATTTGAGACTCAATTAAATTATATGGTTGTTGGGTTTTCTGATAGGGATTTAGTATAATAACTTCTTTCGAAAATGATGAATCTTTTATTGGAAAAAACATTACAATGGTTGTAAACTAGTTTTGCTGCAAACTTAAAATTAAACATCATACTGAAATCTTCAATCGGACCTTTGAAATAAAAACTTAGCAATTCTGATTTCTGTAGGTTAACTGTTGGGGAAAACGTTTGGTATTCATTCGAGATCGCACTGAGAATAACTCAAAAATATTCAGTTTATTTCGTAGGTCTCCTATTATCTAAGATGAGGTAAGCAAATCAACGCATAAATACGCTTGCTTGTATATAAATGTTGCGAATTGATCTAAACAAAAAAAAATACAACCATTTACAACTTACTCCTCTCAATTATTTTTAGATGCATAAGGTAAACAAAATTCAAGTAAAAGTAATCCTTATGACAATAAAGTAAAGATAATTTTTGATAAATAAAAGAAATAACTAGCTAACAGAGTAACCTTTGAACAATAGTGTGTAATATTGATTATATTTATTCCGATTATTTACGTGGTAAAACGAAATCGTTAATAAACAGTCAAACGTGTCTACATCCACACATTTCTTTATTTTAGGTAATAAGTAAAAGAGTAAAATTAAATACCATCAAAGGTATTTAGCCTCGCCTCGCGAGAACCTGGAGTCGAGCGCTTGTGCTTTCTTGATGATGGACTTCTTTTGGGCTTCGTCGAAGCGGTTCACCTGCAGATCGACGTCGCGGCTGAACGGACGACGTTCTTTCTTGTCCTCATCCTTCTCCTCTTTCTGAGAAAAAAAGAGGCAATTTCGTAAAAAAATGTTATTTGTTATACAAGTGACCAAAGTCGATTTATGCTGCGAGTGCCGACTTTAAATCACGAACTAGCGAAGTAGTCTAGAATTGAATCACGAGCGTAGCGAGTGATTCTAATATAGACTACTGAGCACAGTGAGTGATTTAAAGGCACGAGGCAGAACAAAACTTTGGTCTCGTGTTAAACATAAGTAGGTACAACTTTTCACCTCGACCAGCAAGAAAAAAATCATGTGATTTTCCTGTAAAAATCTAAATTCAGCATTAGAAACTTGTTCTCTCAACTCTTTTGGAGTTAGACAACTATCTTCATCGCTGGACGCACTCATTTTTTGTGATATATCACAAAAATAGTTCGATAAAACCTATGCTGAAATATTTATTCATAGATTAAAATGTAGGTATTCCTGTCGTTTTATTTACATTACGTTGTGTTTTTCTCTTATTTATTACTATCCCATCTTACTGATTTATTTATATTTATAAAACACTAACTTGTTTAAAAATTTCATCGATTTTTCTTATTTAATATTTATTTCATACATGCCACCTCATTTCGTCCATAATTATCAAACTTCTTTTTTAAGAATCTTTATTTAAAACTCCTTGGTATATCCGTGCATTTTATTTTTTATACTTTTTAATTCATGTATGACAACATAAAGCTGTCTTTCTATCCTTTTCCCACATATCAATTTTACAAGTCTCATCCTTGTCACACTATTTCTTTTTTCTTAATTATTTCAAAAATTGGTGTTAGAAATTAAAAAAGCACTTTACCTCACGCTCGCAGCAAAAATCGATTTTGCTGCGAGTTTTTACGCGCCAAAAGCGCCTTTTTCGTGCTGTAGAGGTGAAAAAATATTTTCTACTTAAGTCTCTTGTCGCTAAGTCAAGTATCGTGCCCACCACGCCACGTACAGTTCGAATCACGAAAGATGACCACAAATGGCGCCCATCTTAGCATCATAACTCATGGAGATAAGACTTAAGACAAAATAATATTTCATATATTTAAACAAAATATATATGTCGCAGCCAACTAGCTTAATCAGTCGTTCAATTAGCGGCCTAGCCTTTTCATTGACAGGCGCCATTCAATCATCGGCCTAAATAACATCCCGGCATTTAATTTAACGGCTAGGCAAATGTCTTGGTTCGATAACGTTTAATCACTTGCCTAGCCAAGTCATTGTAATTTAGTTCCATTTTCTATCACCAGGCACGCTGAGGCGATGTTGCTGTCAAATCTGTAAGGGGCCCTACCGCCTAACTCAAAGCTTTAGCCAGAGCGATAGCTAGACTATATCCATCCTTGTCATATAATAACACGATGACAAGGACGGACAGTGCACTGACGTCATAAACCAAAGCCAGAGTCAAAGCGAGAGAGTTAGGCGGTCCGGGGGCAGATGTGATTTCTGGTGCTTTTCAAAATTAAATTACGTTTACACGAAAATATCGTGAAATGGAAGTGTTTGGTGAAAAAATAGTGCAAATCAATCTTTGAACGAACGTTTTAAAAAATGTTTTGAAATAAACTCAGAATATGACCAATACCATCAAAGTGATTGTTTTGTTTTTTTCGTAATTTATTGTTTGTTCCGATGTTTGAGGTAAACAATGTTATTATCAAGTTTAAATATGAAATTAATTTGTGTTTTCTTTTTAACATCTCACCGTAAACCTTGGAGTTTAGACATTAGAAAGAATCTTAGTCAGAGCATAAGAATAAATATTTATTCTTATGGTTAGAGGTTATAAACGATAAACGAGAAAGCTCAGGTGACCATGAGTTCTGGACAGAAAAAGACTATTAGGTACTGGATGAACACTTGTGTCGTACTTACGTACGTACATAATATCGTGATTATGACAAAGACAGCTGCTGGTGAAGAACTTTTAAAGTTAGCAGGGTACCTATCAATTATAACAAATATTTGTTATCAATATCATTGCATTGAAACTTTTGTACATTTAAACAGGTTTTTGTTTTTGTACAATTGATTCAGTTTCCGAGCAACATGAAATTGCCTCATTTTTTCGCAATATTTGAGCAACTTCATAGGCAATAGTATCCACCTTGGGTATTCCATCTTTAATTGAACTGTTGAAGTGTGTTTTCTCCATCATTTCGATAGCGAATTTACCCGCATTTCCTGAATTTACCCCTATTATTTCCCTTTTATGGCGGCGCAAGCAATAACGCTTTAACCGTTTAATTATGGTAACTGTTATGTTAATTAAATCAAACAAAATATTAATTGAAAGCTCATTAAATGTACTTTCAATAGATATCAACATTTACACAGTAGAACGTTAGCTAGCAATAGCAGGTGGCCAAGTCTAAACTTACTTTCGAAGAGGTGCGATTTTTCTGAAGCCGAGTGTAGTTGACAAGAAGATTTCTTAAAATGTGTTTTATCTTCTTCGTTAAAACTCAGCAGTTAATATTGCGAAAGAAAAAGACAAAACAGGCACCTATGATATTAAAGTACTAGCCTCCGCCCGCGAATTCGTTCGCGTGGACATTTGGAAAATCCCTAGGGAACCTTTGGCTGAGATAAAAAGTATTCTATTTTTAATCCAGGCTATAAACTATCTGTGTGTCAAATTTTATCCAAATCTGTTGTTCAGCAGTTTTTCCGCGATTGAGGAACAAACATCCGAACCCACAAACTTTCTCATTTATAATATTAAGTAGGATTTTACTTAAATAATAATAAAGAATTCAATATCAAAATATTTCATTTTCTATTCGTCACGCACGATGGTTATCCTATTCAATCAACGGCCTTAGCATCTGCCAGCCCGTTAATTAGATATTGTTTTGGATGTTTTGGCAGGATGTCATTTAGGCTGCTGATGAAACGGCGACGTTCAATGAAAAGGCTAGGCGGCTAATTGAACGGCTGATTAAGCCAGTTGCCTGCGACATATATATCTATAAGAATATGAAATATTATTTTGTCTCAAGTCTTTTCATCATGAGTTATGATGCGAAGATGAGCGCCATTTGTGGTCATCTTTCGTGATTCTCGAACTGTACGTGGCGTGGCGGTGGCGGTGGCTGCCTGGCGGGCACGATTACCGGGCCAATGTCAGAGAGGTGCCGCGCGCCGGCTGGTCGCATGTTCGATAAAGTTGTCACTATTCGTTTTAAGTTATTATTTAACCATGTATGTACAATCACTTTCCTTTTATGATATACTACGCAGTTAATTTAGAAGACAATTCAAAATTCGTCAGAAGAGATGAGAGTACGCGCTAGAATGAGAGGCAACTTCTAGTGAATATAACTGTAGGGCGCTGTGCGACCTGAATTCGGGCCTTCCTTACGCTATAAACATACTATTGTGTTGTGTTGTGTCATGTCGCGATCTGTCGCGTATCGGTTTCATACATTTAGTATGACTAGAAACACACTATTGTGTTGTGTCGGCATCTGTTGTGGCGCGGATCGCTCGGCTGCGATTGCAACAGAACCCCCACCACCGTACCTTGATTAGGTAACTCTGTTGCTAACAATTCTCGATTGAAATCGATTGAAAGCGCAGTTGCATTGCTGCTTTAGTGAAGATAGTTGTCACATTGGTTCTTACTAAAGCAGCAATGTAACTGCGATTTCTGTCAGAGTTGATTGCAACAAAGATACGTAATTACCCCCCTGATCTGTCGCGACACAACACAACACAATATTATGTTTCTAACATTACGGATCTCACCCGGACCTTCCTTACGGATCTCACCCGGCAGGGCTTGACCGCGCCGAGGGCGGTCGGTGAAGCAACTTAGGGAGAGGGGGGAAAGCCTAATGACCAGCCGGCTCGTTAGCCGGCCGCGAACCCACACACCACCAGTGGCGCAAGCCAAGAAGTGGCCACCCGCACGCGCACGGCGCCGCGGCGCGCGAGATGAAGAAGACGTAGTACGACCTGAATTGTACGTAGGTATTGTTTCGTAGTGTAGCTATTCATTTAAATAACTTTGCGCAGTGCATCTTCTGTACTTTTACTAGTATGAATTATGTGCTTAGACTGTTCTTCATTGTAGTAAATTCAACAATATAACAATTATTTTACCTTTTTCTTCTTTTTTTGTTTTTTTTCGTGAATTTCCAATAAGCTTTCGTCTCTCCTGTGCTTCTTTTTATGTTTCCTGTAATTAAAAAGCATTTCATGAAGTAGACAAGTTCGATATTTTTGAAATACCAAACGTTCAGTAGCGTTAGCATTTAAATCGGATTTAATTCCAACAAAACGTTTTATTCTTTTAATAGCTGCGGCGGAGTTGTGCATAAGTGGTGGGGGGTAAAAATGTAGTTATGTAGGGGTATTTTTGCGGTGTTTTGGTTATATCTCGTTTTTCATCAAGATTGTGTAAGAAGATTTTAAGGTTGGGTAAATTTAAAACAATTTGAGGGTAGAACGGTTCTGATACGAACGATAGTTCAGGAGACACAAAGCATACCATTAATACCGCTATCACTTTTCGTTTGCAAAATAACTTTGTTTTTAATAGTGTTTGTATGAATAACAAAGTGATATTTGCGTTTTTGTAAAATGTGCTATATCTCTAAAACTGCTAACTACCTATATCTTGTTCAAATTAATTTTCGTTGAAAACGTTTATTAAGATTTACAGCATATAGATAGATAGATAGATAAAACTCTTTATTGCTCACACATTACATTAATAGTTAAAAATAAAACATTAAAAACTATAGTGGGCAAAGGCGGCCTTATCGCTGGAAGCGATCTCTTCCAGGCAAACCTTAGTTACAAAGGATAACTTATTTATTAAAAGAGGCAGTGTGCCAGCAACATACTTACAATACGCATATATATTTTTTAGATTTTTCACTCACTTATTTCAAAAGTCAGACGTGGGGGACACAGGGGAAGTTTTGGTAAAAATCGTCTAACTTAAAAAATTGGCCTAATTTCGAAATGCTCTCAGCATTGGCTCCAAAAATATCGCTCGTATCAAAACCGTCCTACCCTCAAATTGTTTCAAATTTAACCAACTTTAAAACCTTCTTACACAATCTTGATGAACAACCAGTCCTTCCGGGTCAAATCCTCTTTTGGGGTACATTTTTACCCCCCCACTACTTAAGAACAACTCCGCCGGGGGTGAAACCTAGGATAGTCATAACGAGCAACAAAAGATGCCATTAAAATAATAAAACCTTTTGTAGGAATTAAATCTGATTTGAAGTTTTTTTTGTTTAATTCTACTGAACTACAAACCAACTCTGTTTTAATTGCTTTACTGTGGTACCTAAGTACTTACTTGACTGCATCTTCCTGTTCGTCGTCCCTATTGGCGATCTGTCGAGCTCGCGCGTCCTTGCGAAGAGCTGTGTCCATATCCACCTCCTTTTCGATACCTGCCTCTTTACGTGCTTTCTCTTCGGGCGTATCTGTCCAACTTGATCTGAAATTAAATTAAGCAATGATAAAATATTAGGTTGCTACTGAAATTATTATTTAGAAGGCAAGAATATTGAACCATCTTAATCAAATCAGTTACTAATGAGTAGCTCACCTATCAGACATGTCCGGTCCTTCTTTAGCTCTAAAACTACGTGCTTCCAGACCCAAGTACTTAGCTTTGCCTTCAGGAAGTTTTAGCATCCACTCTTCACGTGATTTCATATCAGATTTATGTAAAGAGTGTCCTTCAAGTTTTCTGATCTTCATGTCAAGGGCCCGCTCTTCAAGTCTTTGATGAGCCTCTGACCATTTCTCTTCAGCTCCTACAGGCAATGGACCAATGCCGTCTTCTTCATCAGAACTTACGTACTTGCTAACACTTTCAGATAAGACTTTGCGCATATCATCCGGAATAGATGGTCCTGTAAGCAACATAATTATTATATTAAATATAAAGTCTGGTTGTGGAGCATGAAGAATTTTGTACAAAGACCCATCTATACTTGTGTCTATTGCTCGCGGCGCTAAAATATTGCTGTTACGCTCGCACAGATTGAGACTGGACATTAGTTTATGACAGGCTAGGAGACTCGAGTAATTTGAATGTAGAAACATCTAGTTACTTACCTATATTTTTGGATTTCTTCTTTAAGTGCGGTGGAAGGGCAGGTCCTTCAATCTTAGGTGATTTACTACGTCTGTGTTGTATTTCAAGATGTGGAGGAAGAGCAGGGCCGCAAACGTCGGCTTTAGGCAATGAACGTTTTAATTTGTGCCTCAAATCATTTGGGTCAATCTCATACTGGTTTTGTGAATCATCATCACTTAATATTTCACCTTCTTCTCCACTTTCCTTTTGACTGTTTTTCTGAGTGGAAGAAACTTCTACAACATCAGAGTGACTGTGTTCATCATTTTTGACATTGTCCTGTATATCTGTGGTACTGCTAACTTCGACAACTGCAGGTGCCTCCTGTTCTCTATCTTTGGACATCGACTGCTTCTTTTTATGCTTTTTCTTATGTTTCTTTTTCTTAGTTTTATGAAGCTCTTTTTCTAAGTTTAAAAGTTTCGCTCTGAGTTTTTCATCATCAGATGAATCTATTTCAGAGGATTCCTCTGATTTTTCTTTGATTACTGCTGGAATCATACTGTAGTATGAGCCTGGTTGTACTTCTTCCGAGCCATCACTATGCTCTTCAACAACAATAGGAATTTCAACTTTTGCTTTCTTTGTCTCTGTAGGTGGTGGTACATATACTTCTGATCGTTTGCCACGGAGATCAGGAGATACTGAGTCTTTACATATAATTTTTGTAGATGGTTTTTCTTCACTTTTTTCTCTGGACATAATGCTGCGTTTAATTTCTTCCTTGAAATCTCTTTTGCGCTCAGGCGACCTGTGAGATCTAGGTTTAGGATCCCTTATTTTATCCCTGCTGGTGTCCTTGCTGTTGCTTCTTTTTCTCTCCCTGCTATTACTTCTTTTTCTTTCTTTACTAATACTCTTTTTTCTCTCTCTGCTGTTGCTCCTTTTTTTCTCTCTGCTGTTGCTCCTTTTTTTCTCTCTGCTGTTGCTCCTTTTTTTCTCTCTGCTGTTGCTCCTTTTTTTCTCTCTGCTGTTGCTTCTTCTTCTAGGTTTAGCTCCACCTCTAGAATCTCTATCATGTCTATGACGCTCATGGGACCTTCTACCAGAGCTTCTTTCTCTTGAATGGCGTCTGATTGGTGAATGTCTGGAGAATCTATTGCTGTCCCTGGCAAATCTTTTGCTATCTCTAACATATCTGTCTTTATCATCTCTACTAGGTCTTTCTAATTCTCTACGAAATCTGCCACTATCTGATGGCCTACTTCTTGCTGATGATCGAAAGCTGTCTTCTCTACCACTTTTAAATTTTTCATCTTGTGGCTTTGTCCGACATTTAAATCTACCAGTCTCAGAATCACTGCTCGATTCATCTGATAGCATTATTCCACCTAAAACGAAAAAAGGATTTGTATTAGTGAATCAAAAAAATATTTATTAATTACTTATTTTATTTTGTACATATTACTTAAGCATTAGGTACTAGCATTTACAATAAGTGACTAGATTATACATTGATTTAAAACATTTTTGTAATTTTCTTAGCACTGTAGCGAACAGATTTTAAAAATCCAGCTGTAAGAATCCCTTTCAGTGACTGTCTCACACTTGACTGCCATACTAAGTCTTTTAGTATTTGGCTCAAAATTACAGCACAATCTATGTCATAGGCAACAGCCCGAAGAACATCTTCCATATCCTGTTGCAGCCCTCCATGGTTCCAAAATTTGACTACTCTTTGTTGTGGCACGATGGGCAATTGCATCAGGTGATGCAGTTTGGTCTCAGGATTTACATCTTGATGACACTGAGCATCTCCTGTGGGGAAATCTGCATACATGTGAAATTGTTGCAAAATAGGTCTGTACAGTTCACGAAAACTTGACAACTGTGGCTGTACAATGTTTCTCACTTTGTTTTTGTTTTCCCCAAAAGTCATTCTAAAATCACCAGCGTAACTGAGGTTAGATATTGCAAAATAAAAGTCATATTCAGTAAATGATTCAGGCAACATCAAGAGAGCGGTGTGAACAGCGGATTTTAAATTGGACTGTAATGCATTCTGCAATTGTGAACTATTGGTCTGTTTTATAATCTCTACTGGTTTGTGAAGTCGCCCTGCAAGGTACAAGTCATTCCAGTCGAGCAAGTCTGCTATCAAATCTTTTTGAGACACAACACCATACTTAATTATCACATTTTCGTCCTTCATTTCTACAAGAGTGTTGAAATATACTTTTGCACCCCACTTCTCTTGAAATCTTGCAATAAAACTTTTGCCCAAGAACCGTAGTGCCGAGTAATGGGACGGATTCATCTCTATATTCGCTCCGTGCCATCGATGTGAATTTTCTACGCAATAAATCAAGTCGATCATGTTCTGTTTCTTCTGATTACTCAGTTGTGGTTTGACAGCAGATCCGTATGCAAAGCAAAACGACAAGTTTTGAGGGAATTTGGAGAGAATTCTATAATACAGTGGCAATACATCTTTAGTCACTCCAACTGCCTTTGCTACTGTTGCTGCCATAGCAAAATCCTACAAATTAAATAGAATAGCGCACTGCTTGCTGACCTGTTTCAATAGGGTTATCTTCGACAACCAGAAATAGTAGATCCTGTTTCGTTGATTCCGTTTAGTTGATAGTAGAAGCAGTAAAATAATATGCTTAGTTAAGTTATGCACTATATCGGCTTATTTAATTAATTGAATATTAGAGCAAAAATCAGAAATAATACTACTTTACAACAAACACTGCCACTTGCCAGCACAGAGAAAGCAATAACTACGTAAGAAGAGACGGGACTTCATAGAGCAAAAAAATCTATGAAATGTCAAATCAAACATACCTCATCGTTGCCAACCTAACGACTGTGAAACAATATTTTGCCAACCTACAGGACAAAAGATAGAGATGGGCGACCTAGTATCAAAATTTTTATCGATATCGATGACTGCACTGAACTGCGCTTACTTAAAGAATAATTTAAAAATCTCCACTAACATGGCACAATGCTCCGTTTTTTAACTAGTACTGAGTCACATAAGTATGTTAGAATTGATTATGAAGCATTTAACTGTTGGGCAGTACTTTAAAAAACAGAACATGTGTTCAGTTTAATATTTGAAATAAAGAAATTAAAAATAAAAAGTATTTATTTCTTAAAAATCTTCATTGTACTTCTTCAATTATTTCGACGGCTGATGGTAATGACCTGAAATAAAAAATTATATGTAAACATTTTCATACATAAATTCAAAGATATTAAGGTTTAAAAATGAATTTTGACGGTTTTGTATAACCTCATGTGCTGCTGACTGTACAATGCAACGGGAAAATTATAAAGTGTATATTATATGGTACATTTCTCTTACATTTCTTACATTACAACTAAAATTAAAAACATCGATATCGATATTTATGTAAGTAGGTACTCTATTTCCCATCAGCTTATTATTGGACTAAAATTATTATTTACATTCAAATACCTACCAAAAAGTGTAAACGGATGTTAAGTTGATTAATGATTACTCACCGAAGCTCATCAAAAGAAAATTTGGCCATAAAAAACATTTTGTGTCTTCCTTTAGCGCCGATTTCAAACCACAAATTTCACAAATGCTTCATTATGATTTGATTAGGTAGGCACTTAAAATTCGCAACGAATTGACCATTAACCACTGACTTATTATATTACTAGCGTACTATTAACACAAATTGATAATTTTATCATTTTATTAATACTAAAAACTTCCCAAAGAGCTTTTAAATGTACCGCCTTGTACCGCCTATAGTTGCTCTGACTGACAAATGAATGACGTATCATCAAAGAACGAGAAAGAATGAGGAAGAGTGAGACAAATATAGTCGCCATCAAAATTCGTGTTTGTTTCATAGAATTATTTTTTGTATGGAAGTTGCGACAGACTGCTTGCCAGTGCCAGCCAGCTTTCATCACAGATTATTTGGTTGGCCATTGCCATTTGGCCGTAGACAAACACAAGAAAGAGCGAGCATGCATAGAGAAGAGCAGTCAAGGAGGGTGATCGATGATTTAGCGATTGGTCTGTGGAAATGCTGGAATGCATCCACTGCGTACCATAGACTTTACGTTTTTGACAGGAGCATAGGGTTGCGTTCAGAGCCTTGTGCGCGGTTGTTTGGTTGTTTTATAACTCACTCTAAAGCCTCGATTACATACGCAGATTTAGCTTCCTTATGCCTCGATTACATACGCCGATTTAGCTTCCTTACTGGGGATCCAATCTAGGAACCCAAATTGGATGTAGCGATCACACTATGCCCCAATTAGGACATGATTTCACTGATTAGGGTTGTCACCAGTACTTGACAATAACATTATTGTACATAGATTAAACAATGAGTTTTCACTATTAACGGAAATGTAAAGGTAGGTTTTGATGATGAAGCCGGACGGAAAAAGGCCACTAGAACTCCGTAATAAAAAAGATGGCGGTCAACTTTATTGTTTGTGGGCCGATTTCAATGAAACACGGTTTTGTTACTATTTTGACAAAAAAAACAACGAAATGTTACTAAAAATCTAAGATGGCGGTCAACTTTTTTGTTTTTGGGCCAATTTCGATAAAACTCGGTTTTTGGTCCTATTTTGTCAAGAAAATAACAACGCAATATTGAAAATATTAAGAAATCCAAGATGGCGGCCAACATTTTTTTTGTGGGCCGATTTCGATGAAACTCTGTTTTTGGTACTATTTTAACAAGAAAATAACAACACAATTTTTTAAATACTAAAAATCCAAGATGGCGGTCAACTTTTTTGTTTTTGGGCCGATTTCGATTAAACTCGGTTTTTAGTCCTATTTTGACAAGAAAATAACAACGCAATATTGAAAATATTAAGAAATCCAAGATGGCGGCCAACATTCTTTTTGTGGGCCGATTTCGATGAAACTCGGTTTTTGGTACTATTTTAACAAGAAAATAACAACACAATTTTTTAAATACTAAAAATCCAAGATGGTGGTCAACTTTTTTGTTTTTGGGCCGATTTTGATAAAACTCGGTTTTTGATCCTATTTTGACAAGAAAATAACAACGCAATGTTAAAAATATTCAAAAATTCAAGATGACGGCCAACGTTTTTGCTATTGGGCCGACTTCGATTAAACTCGGTTGTTGGTACTATTTTGACAAGAAAATAACAAGGCAATGTTAAAAATATTAAAAATCCAAGATGGTGGCCTATTTTTTTGTTCGTGCTCCGATTTTAATAAAACTTGGGTTTTGGTACTAACTACTTAAATAGTAACAATAATCATTATCATCGAAATCGAAAAATTGAGAAATCGGCCCATAAATAAAAGAGTTGGCTGGTATATTGATTTTATTATTATTTTCAACATTTCGTTGTTATTTTTTCGTCAAAGTAGTAACAAAACCGAGTTTCTTTGAAATTGGCCCATAAACAAAAAAGTTGGCCGCCATCTTGGATTTTTATATTTGAAAAATTGTGTTGTCATTTTCTTGTCAACATAGTAGCGAAAACTGAGTTTCATCGAAATCGGCGGGCTGATTATCTAATTAGAAACCGCCTAGCGACCGGTCGCAGTTCACAGATGAACGTAATACATTGCTACTTTTCTTTGGGGTAAACAAAAACATACCAAAGAAAAGTAGCAATGGATGTCAAATGTGACCGGTCGCTAAATAGTTTCTTTTTAGATAATCAGGGTGCCGCCCACAAACAAAAAAGATGGTCGCCATCTTGGATTTTTATTATTTGAAAAATTGAGTTGTTATTTTCTTGCCAAAATAGTACCAAAAACCGAGTTTCATCGAAATCAGGCCAAAAACAAAAAAGTTGGCCCCCATCTTGAATTTTTGGTAGGTACGCACTCAAATGGTAGTGGTGGTGGTAATGCAATGTAAATTATTGACAAGCCATGCTTGATCATCTAGGGGTTACTTATAATGTGATATAGGTACCGGCATAAATAACTTGGTAAAACAAAGATGAGACAAAAGATGCACTGAGTTTAGTGTTTGTAGCTGCTGCGCATCTTTTGTCTTGCCAAATTACGTGCCCGTAATAATACACCCGCAGAAATGCAAACTAAAGAAAAAAATATGACTGAAGACTTGGCTGCATGATCAAAGTTTCATTTGCCTTACATATATAGCCTTGGCTAGGGAGGCAACCCTTAAATTCCCCAACTAGGATCCAATTCGGGGCATCGTTTCCAATCTGAAATTGGATCCCCAGTAAGGAAGCTAAATCGGCGTATGTAATTGAGGCTTTACTGGGGATCCAATCTAGGAACCCAAATTGGATGTAGTGATCACACTATGCCCCAATTAGGACATGATTTCACTGATTAGGGTTGTCACCAGTACTTGACAATAACATTATTGTACATAGATTAAACAATGAGTTTTCACTATTAACGGAAATGTAAAGGTAGGTTTTGATGAGTACTCTGATAGGAAATGGTTTGATGATGAAGCCGGACGGAAAAAGGCCACTAGAACTCTGTAATAAAAAAGATGGCGGTCAACTTTATTGTTTGTGGGCTGATTTCAATGAAACTCGGTTTTGTTACTATTTTGACAAAAAATAACAACGAAATGTTGAAAATTTTAAAAATACAAGATGGCGGCCAACATTTTTGTTTGTGGGCCGATTTCGATGAAACTCGGTTTTGTACTATTTTAACAAGAAAATAACAACACAATTTTTCAAATACTAAAAATCCAAGATTGCCGTCAACTTTTTTGTTTTTGGACCGATTTTGATAAAACTCGGTTTTTGCTCCTATTTTGACAAGAAAATAACAAGGCAATGTTAAAAATATTAAAAATCCAAGAAGGTGGCCTATTTTTTTGTTCGTGGTCCGATTTTAATAAAAGTTTTGGTACTAACTACTTAAATAGTAACAATAATCATCGAAATCGAAAAATTGATAAATCGGCCCTTAAATAAAAGAGTTGGCTGGTATATTGAATTTATTATTATTTTCAACATTTCGTTGTTATTTTTTCGTCAAAGTAGTAACAAAACCGAGTTTCTTTGAAATCGGCCCAAAAACGAAAAAGTTGGCTGCCATCTTGGATTTTTTGTATTTGAAAAATTGAGTTGTTATTTTCTTGTCAGCATAGTAGCGAAAACTGAGTTTCATCGAAATCGGCCCACAAACAAAAGAGATGGTCGCTATCTTGGATTTTTAGTATTTGAAAAATTGTGTTGTTATTTTCTTGTCAAAATAGTAGCAAAAACTGAGTTTCATCAAAATCAGCCCACAAACAAAAAAGATGGCCGCCATCTTGGATTTTTATTATTTGAAAAATTGAGTTGTCATTTTCTTGCCAAAATAGTACCAAAAACCGAGTTTCATCGAAATCAAGCTAAAAACAAAAAAGTTGGCCTTCATCTTGAATTTTTGGTACGCACTCAAATGGTAGTGGTGGTGGTAATGCAATGTAAATTATTGACAAGCCATGCTTGATCATCTAGGGGTTACTTATAATGTGATATAGGTACCGGCATATAACTTGGCAAAACAAAGATGAGACAAAAGATGCACCGAGTTTAGTGTTTGTAGCTGCTGCGCATCTTTTGTCTCATCTTTGTCTTGCCAAATTACGTGCCCGTAGTAATACACCCGCAGAAATGCAAACTAAAGAAAAAAATATGACTGAAGACTTGGCTGCATGATCAAAGTTTCATTTGCCTTACCTATATAGCCTTGGCTAGGGAGGCAACCCTTAAATTCCCCAACTAGGATCCAATTCGGGGCATCGTTTCCAATCTGAAATTGGATCCCCAGTAAGGAAGCTAAATCGGCGTATGTAATCGAGGCTTAAAATCTGTGATATTTATCTCGATGCTAAAAACATTGTTTTATAGTTTAAAATATGTTTAGTTTTTAAGGTATGGGCCATTGTTGCCTGATTATAAATAAATAAAATAAAATAAATTCATTGTCGTCAAAATCCGAAAAAACCGGATTTGAATCTTTAAATCCGGATTTATCAGAAATTCGAAAATCCGGATTTTTCAGACATTTTCGAATTTCGAAGTATCTATATTGCAATCCCTAACTAATTAGGCCCTCTGAACGCAACGGTTTACATGTCAAAGTCAAACAACTTCTCATTACGTCTGTGAAGTCAAACTGTCAATGTCAGGTGAAGTGAATCTGTCTGTTTTTAAGTGAATTTGTGATGTGAATTGTGATTCTCTTGTCCTATTTTTTTTATTTGTGTCCTGTGCATGTGCATTATTTGGGAAATAAATAACAGGCCTGAATAGACGAAAAACGTGTACTTATATTAATAATTGCCTTTATCCTAAGCGAGTTTTTCATAGAACTGTAATTACATTGTTCCGCTAAACGTTAAACTGTTGTCGAGGTATGGCAAGTGCGGATAGGATTGACTTCGAAATGGAGGTGGAGGTAGAGAGCGCTTCATCAGGCCCACCGGTGGAACCACCTAATCCCACTTCACCCGCTCCCCCCGCTACACCTGGAGGAGGGACCAAGAGTGTGGTGGTCACCACTGCGACGTCCGGTTCAGTCACAGTGTCATTACATCCTCTGGTTATCATGAATGTATCTGAACATTGGACACGTCTTCGAGCCCAAGAAGGTTCACCACAGACAGGTAAGGAGTGTTCCATGCGGCGTCGCTAAATTCCTCTAAAGTTTTATGTAGATAAGTACACAGATAATGTATTTGATGTCGTCCTGAGTAAATCTATTTATTAAAACATGTCCAAAGGCCATACCGCCTAACTTACATGGCTATCGTAATTGCTACTTTTCTTTGGTAAGTGTTATTTTGTGCCAAAAAGAAGTAGCAATGTGTCACATCCATAAGTCATATGAAAGCGATTACGATGGTCATGTAAGTTAGACGGTAGGGCCCCAGGTTAGTAGAAAGAAACAAGCTGAAAATATTTATTTTTGTCATTGTCTTTTTTGTCTAAAACTTTATAATTTTTGTAAATTATTGTTACAGTGATTGGAGCATTGATAGGCAAGCAAAAAGGCAGAAATATTGAAGTTATGAACTCTTTTGAATTAGTATTTCGTGTTATAGATGGAGACATTGTTATAGATCGTGATTATTACAATTTAAAAGAAGAACAGTGTAAGTTTGTATTAAAGATTTCATTATAGCGGGTTCACACGAGGTGATTTTAGTTGATCAACTGCTATGTCGCTTGCAATTTGAACCGTCTGAATGTTCAAATCTGAAGCGATCATATTTATATTATTTATTACATTTTTTTAAAATATTATTATTATAAATTTTTTGTTAACTGATAATAATGATCAACTAAAATCGCCTCGTGTGAACTCGGTATAACATATTACAGCTAGATTTTAGTACCTATTTAGGTACTATAGTAAATATAGAATGCTGTGTAAAAAAAGTTTTTTTTTATAATATGCTGATAAAATTAAGTTTTTACAAAATATGACTGGATTTTGTTATTACAGTTAAACAGGTATTCTCGGATATGGACTTCCTTGGTTGGTACACCACTGGGGAGACACCCACTGAGAGGGACATTGCCGTCCACCGACAGATCTGTGATATTAACGAGTGTCCGGTCATGTTCATGCTCAATCCTGCTGGAAGAAATGGAGAAGTATGTAATAAGTATTTATGTTCAAATACTTATATTTCACTGAATTTGTGACCACTGTAAATTTTAATGTATTATTGTAGTATTCAAATTAAACACTTTAGTTGTAATGTTTGTAACCAGTTTTTCACTTGAATTTCAGGCACTGTGTTTTTAAAAGATTATTTTGACTGATTTGGATAAGTGTCAAATAAAAGTAGTAAATGCTAATATTTTAGATAGTTTTTAAAAGCTACAAAGGTAGTAAAGACATCAGAAGAGACTAGAGATGAAACGGATAGCAGTTTGGCCGGATACCGGATACCGGATATTCGGCCAACCGTGTGGCCAGATAGCCGGATATCCGGCGGAACTTAGCCGTTTGACGCATCGCACGCACACAAGACTTTTTTCTAAAGCTGGCCTTATTTATGAAGAGAAGCGAAACCGCTTGTTACCTCTCAATGCAGAGAAATTAGTGCCTATTTTTTTAGTCACCAGAATTTGCCCTTAGTGTAGTATGAGTACTAATTCATTAATTTTCTATTACATTCATTTACTATTGTGTGATTAAAAATTTAAAACTCTAACTAATTATATTTCTTATGTGATACTAAGACTAACTAACACTCAGTTGCAAGAACGATCTTTAAAGTTAATGCGTCATTAAAAGTATCACCGTCCTTTACTTCTTTTAAAAGAAGAAAAAGATGGCGATACATTTAATGAAGCATGAAGATCTTGCAAATGACTGGTAATAAAGTAAATAATTACTTAAATTAAAAATATATTAATTTCATCAAACTTTTTTTAATCGGCCCGGCCGGATACCTATCCGACCTAATAGTAGTTATCCGGTATTCGGCCGGATAGTATTATGGACGCCGGATAGGCCGGATACCGGATAGTTACCGGATATCCGTTTCATCTCTAGAAGAGACAATACTCTTTAAAATTTGTTATATGTCATTGACAGATAATGTTATTTTAAAATTTTAGCAACTGCCAGTGGTGTTATACGAGTCAGTTATCGATGTGGTGAATGGGCGTGCTACTATGTTGTTAGCGCCTTTGACGTACACTCTCGCCGCTGAAGAGGCAGAACGGATCGGTGTAGACCATGTTGCTAGGGTCTCTTCTGGCGAGGGAGCTCTCAATAGTTTAGGTAAGAAATTCTTTTCTCTTGATATAAGTCTAAGAGCAAACAACTTATTTTACTAACTCTTTTATTCATAATAAAGTCTATAGATTCAAAACCTACAATGAGTAGGTATGATGAATTAACGCAAAATGAGAAAACCGTTTTTTCGGACCATCAAAGTGAACAACTTTTATGATAGGACCAACTCTGACATCGCGAAAAAAATATCAGCTGCTTCATACATTTTTATATTTTCATTATTAATTTTTGTATGAAACCACTGATTTTGTTTTCGCAATTTCAGAGTTAGTCCCATAGTAAAAGTTCAGTTTGTTCAGTTTGATGGTCCGAAGAAACGGTTTCTCATTTTGGATTAATTCATTAACACATATATGCAGACATTTGATTTCTACTGGGAAAATAACTTTTAAACTTTGTTTTCAACTAATTGTGTACTTATAAAACATTTAATTAATATCTTGGGTGGGAAATCTTTAGAATCAGCTAACCTCTAATTTCATTCCCGTGAACCATATTTTATAAGTACTCGTATCATCGTTACAGTGGCGGAGCACCTAACCGCTCAACGATCAGCCATAAAGATGTTAGTGTCCCGCGTGCGTGCCGTGCTGGCCACCGTGCGTGCCATCCGGGACGGCAACCTGCCCCCGCGGCCGGCGCTGCTTCGGGAGGCTCGCGCTCTCTCCAACCGCCTGCCGCTGCTCACCTCGCAGCAATTCCGCACACACTTCTACAACGTAAGTATTGGTGACGTACTTACTTACCCCATACTATCGGCAGTATCGGCACTTTCTCAAACTTACCCCATTTTCTCACCTCGCCCCAATCTCAACCCATGTTAATCAATCTCCATCCCATTCTTATCTAATCTCCACCACCACTGCTTTCTTTCGCACCCCTTTCACCCCAATCTTATCCCATTCCCAACTAATCTTAACCTGTTTCCCCAACCTTAACCAATTTTCTACAAAATCTCTCTCTATTATTAACCCATTTCTCTCTGATCTCATCCTTTTTATTTTCCCCCAATATTACCCCCAATTTCCTAATGACAACCTGTTGGTATAATGCTACTATGAAGATGAAAATATTAAAATTAATAAACGGTGCCGCTAGACTTTGTGCGATTTCTAGCAGGCAGAGATTGAAATACCGTTAAAAAAAAATAACGATAAAAAAAATAACGTTACAAATAGCGTTAAAACATTTTATCGGTAAATTTACCGGTAAAAATAACGTAAAAAAAATATTTTACCGGTGAAATTAGCGTTAAATATAGCTTTAGACTTTACCGGTACAATATACCGGTAAAATTATCGCTAAAAAAATAACGTTATTAATTGGAATAACGTTAATTTTATAGTTTAACGATAAAAAAAAGTAAGAAATAACTTTAAAATTAACGTTGTTTACTGAAATAAGGTTAATTTCAATGTAACGTTATCTAAATTAACGTTATTTATTGACATAACGTTAATTTTAAAATTAACTTTAAAAAAAGTAAGAAATAACGTTACATTCAAAAATAACGTTATCATTCCCTGCTAGCAGGCCTATGACATACATAGAAAGATACCACGAAATAGCCAATGCAAACGTCTTTTTTGTTTCAGCAATGTAACGACGTCGCTCTGATGACCTACTTAGGCACGATTACGAAAGGCTGTAACGCGATCAACCAACTAGTGAACAGGTTTAATGTCCTCTATGATCGGCAAGGAATGGGCCGGCGCATGCGCGGTCTTTTCTTTTAGAAGAACTGTAACATAGACATGACATAGACAATGTGACACGGTATCAACAAGCTATTGGAGAATTTTGTGAAGAATATTTGATGAGAAAAGTGTTACAAGACACAAAAAAGTTTAAATGAGGTGTCTATAGCTAGTCAGCATGGTCTGATGTATTCGTTTTTAAGAGCCCATGTGGCATTGAGATAAGTATGGAAGTAACAGAATTTTTTTCTTAGCAAACGCTGACAATCTGTGTCAGCTATGAACACTTTTGATATAATATGCAATGAACGTCTATGTTGTCTGAAATATCATGGTTTATATAATAGCTAAGTCAAGAAGCATAAACTAAAAGTGGACTTTAGCTGCGTCTGCGAACTTCTACCTGCTCAGGCCGAAGGTGAGCCCTTTGTACTTACTAATAGGGTCTAGTTTAGTCCCATTCAAGTAATACTTGAAATCAAATACGAAAATTGACTTTAAAAATATGAGTTGTGGGTATGTACGAGTATGTAGTTCTCCTCTTCTCTTGTTAATACTTAAAAGGAGAAGATAGGATAAAAAAATTACTAGAGGCACACATGGTCTCTACAATTGAATATGCTTTTTAGTCTACATGCAGACAACCACTAGCGGATCCAGGGGGGGTCCCCCAAAATCATTTGGGTCCACCCTAACAAATCTGTTGATTACCATGGTAAAGCCTGCACTCACCTACTTTAAGCCCCTCCCAAACCAAAATCCTGGATCCGCCACTGCAGACAACCGACATTAAAGAGAAAAATATCATTGCTTTCTGAGCCAGGATATTCAGTTGAGTGAGGCACACAGTGACATGATGTGGTTATAGGTACCGTTTATAATTATCAGTTAATAATTTTGAGATGAAGGTACTGTGTAGTAAATATTTATGATAAGCAAATAAACTTTTTCAAATTATAACGTATATGTTTT